>JAJTTP010000018.1:0-600000 GCA_023313575.1 Eutypella sp. D-1 | reverse complement strand
TGATTGGTGATATTCTTCTGTTGTGAGGCGCTCAGGGGTGGTTCAGGTCGTCTACGCCGCGCGTCGTGTACTAATGACCAGCTCATGTGCACTGTTGAAATTTAACTCCGACGGAATGAATATCGCCCACATGGATGCATGTAGTACAAGCATCACACTCTCGTGTTTACCCTTCCCGCCCTCTACGAAGCGCCCAGGACCGGTCTGTCGGGAAACGATATGTAGGGAGACGAGAACGAAAGCTAATGAAAGTCAACGAAAGGCTGTACTTCGTATATCCCGAACATTTAAGTACGTATTTCGAGCTTTCGTCATGAATATGATGATTGTCGTGACGAGTGATATCGCTGCTATGCACTCCCATTGTGGAAAACCGATCCCTTATCCGTTAAGCAGGGACTGTCCAATGGAAGTCAGCACGGCTCCACTGACAAATTGAGATGTCATTTACTCAGTGTTGTGTGGGACGTTCCGTCCCTTTGGATATGGTCTGCTGTGGTGCAACGACCACCCAAGCATGGCTGCACGCTGATATCACAACTATCATCTGTGTGTAGTAAGCATACGATATTCTCCCTCTCTTTAGACGAATTGATATTTCTACTATCCAAGTAGCAACCCCTCATTGTCTTCAATCAATAGAACGCGATAAACATGCTAGTTGATTGATTGTTGGGGATGGGGGAGGGGCCAACGTGTGGCTAGGTAGTTGGCCCGCATTTAGGTGCAGCATTAAATTCGGCGTATAAACTCCCAATAGAGAGAAGGGCAATTGATTTTAGTATGGGCCCACGGCGAAGTAAGAACAAGGATTATAAGGCATACCCGTCACTTGGAGGAGGGCTTACAGTCAGATAAGTGGTAAGTACGAGCTTGGTTTCAGCCTCAACGTGCCCTGAAATAACTCTCACTTAAGCACTAGGCCCTGTAAATAATCAGCTCCAGATGATATAAAATCATCATCTGCTCCGAAGCCCTTTCTCTGCTGAAGTGAATGGCGGTCTTTAAACAACGTAACTCAAGTAACGGGAGACTAGCAATGGGCCTCAGACTCATAGACACCGACACATTACACCTTCGCTCATTCTGGGAAGCCAGTATTCCGAGATATGCCATTTTATCACACACCTGGGGCAACGAGGAAATCTCCTTCCAGGAGATGATAACTGTGGGCAAGGAATTGCATCACTCTGTAACACAGAAGGCTGGGTACATGAAAATCGTCAAAGCTTGTCGGAAAGCTAAGAGCGATGGGCTTTCCTACATCTGGATCGACACCTGCTGCATAGACAAGTCGAGCAGCTCCGAACTCAGCGAAGCGATAAACTCCATGTATCGATGGTATAAGAATGCTGAGGTCTGTTATGTTTTTCTTTCGGATTTTGAGGCACAGCGTACCTTTAATGAGCGGTGTTTCCGGGATTGTCGATGGTTTACTCGTGGGTGGTGCCTTCAGGAACTCATAGCACCGCGGCATATAGAGTTTTTCGACGTTCGCTGGAATCCACTAGGCTCAAAAACTACCTTGGCCGCGTTAATCGCAAGCATTACTCGGATAGATGAGGAGGTCCTTCTCAACAGTGACTTGGCCGGTTCTGTCGCAATTGCGCGCAGGATGTCCTGGGCTGCGAAACGGGAAACAACCCGGGCCGAAGACATGGCCTACTGTCTCCTTGGTATACTTGACGTCAACATGCCAATGCTATACGGAGAAGGGCCCAAAGCTTTTATCAGGCTCCAGGAAGAAATCATCAGGACGTCGAATGACTTGAGTATCTTCGCTTTCCCCCCTAAGTCAACAAATGATGCCCTCGGACCATCACAGTCATACTGCGACCTATTAGCCTCATCCCCCGCAGATTTTATGACTTGTGGTAACCTCGAGAACACGGGCATGGATGTTCATTGGAACAACGCCTTCTCAGTAACCAACAAGGGCTTGTATTTTCAGAAAGTCGAGCTGCTGATTGATGATCTGCACGGCCTATACCGAATCCCTCTTAACTGCCAGTTCTCCAAGTCCAAGCCCGCTATGTTGAGTCTGCGGAAGGTTGGGCCATCTCTTTACGCAAGGTACGACGATCGACATATTCGCCAGTCGTCAAACGAGCTGGATGCACACAGAGGCCGCCAAAGCTACCGCACTCAAACAGAACAAGAGGTCTACATTATTCAGAGGATATCACCTTCGATAGAGACTCAACTTGGACGGGCGCAGGACCACGCGATAGCAGTGCGATCACGTAGTCACGACTGGAACGATGCGCTTCAGGTATTCCAGCGTGCTGCTTCAAGTACGCGCTGGGATGCTCCACGCATGCAGTTTCTTACCCAGGGAGAAAAGTCATTCAGAGGATCTTGGAAAGTTTTTCCGGGACGCGCTCGGAGAATCAGCCAGGGAGAAGGCGGCAACATAGCCACCACAGACCATTTCTATCTGATATGTGGACTCGACCATGATGAAAACTCCTCCCAGCCCCAAGCATGGACGCGGCTCTGCTCATTTGCAGAGTGGAAACATCTCGAGAATAAGTTGGGGATAGTCACGAATCTAGACTTGGAAGGCCCCCCTGATTCTATGGCTTCCACTGAAATGATATTACCAGGTACGAACTCCTCGAGAGTGGTAAGGGTTACAGCTGCAATAAAGCCAGGGGCTAAAGAAGGCAGACCATGCTACATCCTGGAGATCAACATGGAGGTGAGTTATAGGCTAGAGCAATATCCCGAACTGCCTAGCACATTTGCTAATATCAACTAGGAGGATGTCGGAATAGAGTCAGCCACTGGCAAGGCTTCCTCTGGCGATACAAGTGACCCTAAGTAATCCTGCCTGGAAACATCTTCTCCTGCAGTCAGTTCTTCTACTGAAAAGGCTTTACCGGATGAAACTGAGCACCGGGCAGATACACCAGCAAAACAGTGGAGTAAAGTGCACATATTCGAATGCTTTCGAGAAATTGTTCATAACATGTTCGTGATTTCTTCTTCGTATTACCGAAGCCACACCGCCCCCTCATAGCACGAGTCAGGCTCGATGAAGCTCAGTTGATGTATCGTCACGTTAGCATGAGGACAATGCTGCTTATCCATTGGATTGGCGGCGAAGGATAACGCCTAGGGCGTTATGCTGTGTAACTGTAGTAAGACCTCGACTGCTGTTCGCCCGGTTCGTATGTACTAGGTCACTACTGGATCGAGACTTTGCCGTGACTAAAGGCCTTTTCCTTGAGGTCCGAAATTGCACCACTGCTTCTGCTTCTGCTTCTGCTTTGAAGGTATGACTGCTTTTCACACCCTCTGGCGCAACAATCTCAAGGCTCTTTCACATTGCTGGCCTCGGGTGCAATACTCTTGCCTTTTTTAATACGTCAACTCATGCTGAATTGCAGACCTGTGACCAAATACCGACTATCATGATGTCCGTACTACGCGATGGAGAAGACGAGAATTCACCGTCGGTGGAATATATCCAGCAACGGCTTGTCGATCTCGTCATGCGAGACACCGAACATCCGCTATCCCGACCGCCTACCATGAACGAAAACATCCTCTCCATACCAGCCAGGAGGGATCCATGTCCTAACAGGTGGTGGTTCTATTCAAATAGTAATGTGATGAACACGGCAGCGTATGGCAAAAAAGTGGAAAAGCCACGCCCTCCATACACACTGTCCATCAAGGATCAGCTTGTAGCCTTTGTCCACGCGTACTTCGTGGATGTGGGCCTCAGGTTCTGCAGAGACCCTAGGTGCGAGAGCATAAAGGTCCAATGTCGAAAAGCTATTCCTCCATGTCGTTGGCATACATTCCGTGAGTTTGTAGTCACCTCGGTTTCGTGCTGGCAACGGGCTTGGATGGATCTTATCGACCAGATTGATGGCGACAAAGACCTACACAATATGAGAATGTAAGCTGCGTCGTCTGATATATCCTAGAATCTCGTATTCACCATGTCACCAGGGCCGAAGGCAACCTAACGCCTGTGTCACTCATGGACATCGACCTGCGCCCGCGCATCTTTTCTCATGTTCAGGGCAAGCAGAAACCTAGCCCGCCTGACATGAAGATTATTATAGAGATCATGGACGTCTGTGAATGGATGGTTTTATATACTTTCGAACATAACTCTACGGTACAGGCCATAGCACGAGACAATAATGAGAAATATCTGTGGGGCGTGTTGTACGATTTTCGGGAGAAGGAGGCCATTCACCAGGCAATAAAGACCACAGGATCTGACATCATACAAAACCAAGACCTCTGCCCGAACCGGATATGGAATCTGGCTCTGGCACGAGACAGCGACAATTCCAGCATGCTATGGATTCTGGATTCTATCCCATACAATCGGTCGTCGCCGGGACTGCCGGCCAAGCATTCTCAATGCACGCACCAGCTCTGTGTGCTGGCCCACGACGACACTACTAACAAACGTCAGCTTCATAAATGTACCAATAGCGGAAACTGCGGGCTGTTCGAGTTCCCCGTTGCGGAATTAGACCGGCTGTTCCAGAACCCCCAGAGGCCAATCCCCTGGGTCCCGACGGCCTGGCACATTACCCCGTTCAGATTAGGAAAATCAAGGCCTAAAGTTATTCAGCCTGGCCAGAAGTACATTGCGATTTCCCACGTGTGGGCAGATGGCACAGGCATCGGTTTGAACAAGCAGGGAATGGTCAACACATGTCTCGTACGGTACTGGAGTCGGATCGCGACGTCTCTGCAATGTGACGGAATATGGTGGGACACTGTATGCGTGCCGGCCGAGAAGCAGTCGCGGCGAAACGCCCTGAACGTTATGCTCCAAAACTTCGCTAATGCGGAGTACACTGTCATCCATGATCAGGAGCTGGTCAACATCCCGTGGTCTGATGGTGGGGCGGCCGCTATTGCCGTCGTATTGTCCACATGGTTTACGCGAGGATGGACGGGGGCAGAACTTGTCGCGACGCGCGCGAAGGGGCGCCACCGCGTGAAAGTTCTGTTCCGCAACCCCGACCCCAATATCGCCGAGCCTATCATCAAAGACCTCGATGGTGACATACTTGCCGGCAACCAGGGAACTGTACCGCTGATGGGCCACCTGTGCGCATCGCATATTATCCGCAGCATGCGCAACGACATCAAGGATATCCGGGAACTCTTACAAATGCTATACACCCGGACGACAGCCTGGGAAAAGGATCGCGTCGTCATCGCCAGTCTTATGGTCCTCGAAGATAAGAACATCGACACCTCTATGACAATTCCTCAGCTCACGCGGAAGATCCTGTGCCACTTTGTTCACGTGCCGAGGACCGTCATATTCCACAGCGTGGTGCCTATGTGCTCCCACGGGGCATGGTCGTGGTGCCCGCCGTCCGTCTTCGACCTCAGCGGGAACTACCATTCCAGGCTGGAATTCGACGCGGACATGTTGCAGCTGGAAATCGGGACACTGAAAATAGACACAAGCGGGGAAGCTTTTGGAAGCTATTCGGTTCTTCCCGTGACGGCGGAGGATGAGGAAAAGCTACACCTACACGGTTCCCACCCGGCAGTGCTTTCCCGTATCAAGGAAGCCTTATTCACCCCGGAGACGTGCCTGATACTCAAAGTTGGCGGGAAGACGAGAACTGGGAGGGTCACTCCAGGTGTGCTTGTCATGCCAGTAGGCGAGGTCGACGGGGCGGGGCGTCGGCAGATTCGAATGAATCCGTGGGCCGTGGGTGTCAAGGCATGGGCCCTTCGACAACGCCTCCACAGAGATCCCGCACCGTCCGAGGTGCGACTGAACTGCCGCTATATTGGATGCGTTCTGTCGGCATTCCCAGAAAACATCGAGACGCCATTGATCGAGTGCCGCTTCGGAGCAGATACTGATTCTAAGGGCAGACCCCTTAAACCACTAGAAGCCAGAGTGGCTGTCAGCAATATCATACAGGCGGGACTCTACAACCAGCAGCAACGTGGGACATGGCACCCGTGATGTTCAGAGGATCTCAACCGTCAATTGGCTATACGTCCAACCAGAACTTGCGTAGCGTTTAGTCACCATCCGCCGTGTATAAGGGCGATAGGAAGAGGAAGACTAAGCAATAGCCTAACCCCTATTTAGCAAGGGCTATTCTCTTGGCCTTGGACCTAGTACATCTTATTACTTGTTCTTCAATATTTCTCTATGATTTAATGTTTAGGGATAGCATTCTGAACGTCTAGTCCTCGTCGCAGGCTTCGATTCTATTTCTGAATTATAAAGCGCTAGAAATCGTCGGGTTGGAGGCGAAAAGCTCTCGGGCGAGGCCCCTCTGGGCGTCACCTGAATATGCTACAATGACCTCATTGTTGTGCAGCCGTCTCGTCGCAACAATCGCTTGTTTTACCCAAGTACGGATCTTATCGACTCTATCTGCTGGGTACATAAATATCTAGGAATGCTGTGGAACAAACGTAGTAGTCAGGGTTATTTAGAGTAAATACCACACTAGCGACAGACACTGCGACCGTAGATTAATGTTACACTGCATGCCAATCCTCGGGAAGTGTGTCCTATGCGAGATGAGAGGACATGAAGGGGTGATCCGCCTTCCTGGCCCCCTGCCTCGGCCCCCCGGCTCCCACTCAAGTGCCTTGTTCTGCCAGTTCCAGGCCTCAGCATAGGGGCATTCCACAAGGAGATTCCGGCGTTGAAACATGTCGATCTAATTCCTGTGTGGCCGTGCTCGTCCATTACCGACCTGCCGACCAGGCAACAGGTCACCGCATCTCAGCCCTGCGACCGATCCAAACATCTCCTTCTGGCATGCAAATTACGGTCCGCCAGGCGATTGCCGTCACTCGATATCAAGAATGTAGCAAAGCGTAGCCTGGTGAGCGGCAGCATTCGTGTGGGAGGACAATCCGATTGCTCGACTTCGCCGTCTGATAAATACAACGGGATGGGGCTGTCGCAGGGAGCCAAAGTATTTCCTTCGTATCTTCGACCCAGCATCTGCCCTGTCTAAACATTCGTGATCGAACCTGATTACCTGAAACGCCGAACTATTTTGATTCTTGCTGTCGCTTCACTTCCAACCCCCTAAAATACCAGCCAGTCACCTCCCGACATATCCAACATGATTGCCCCAACCGCCGCGAAGTCGCTCCTCGGCGCCGCCATCCTGGCAGGCTCAGTCTCGGCATCGGGACACGTCCCAGAGATCCGCGCGCGGCAGACCGGGGGCGCGATGGGGGCAGGCGGCGGCGACGACATGTCCGGGTTGCCGGAACTGTCGGATAAGTGCCAGACCGCGATTTCGGGACTGCTCCCGATATACAGTGGGCTTCCGGAGCCACCTGCCTTCCTCCTGACGGAGGCGGCGACGCTGGCGACGGCGACTGCCGACGTGGACCCCTGTGCGACCCCTGAATTCAAGGGCGACGACTTATCGCAATGGAACTCGTACACGTCGGCCGCGATGGAGTGGTACAGCTCCAACAGTGAGACCATCAACAAGGCCCTCGCGTCATGCACCGAGCTCCAGCAATACACCCAGGCCGTGCCTATCTGCACGAACGGCGGCGCGGCGGGGGGCATGGGGGGTATGGGCGGCATGGGCGGCATGGGGTCCAACTCCTCCGCGACGGCTACGGCTATGGATAGCGCCAAGGCGACGGATAGTGCAATGGCCACGGACACGGCCAAAGCTACTCACAGCACCGCGACTGATGACAGCATGTCCGACCACATGGGCATGACCATGACGCACGGCAGCGGCAGCACCCCAACCAGCAACGCCGACTCGAGCACGCCCACCCCTGCCGCCGCACCGCGCGAGTCTGGCTTTATGGCGGCCGCGGCGCTCGCGGTCGCGGGCGTCCTTGGACTGGTACTCTAGGGGCATAGACGGGGGTCTAACTCACTCACTTCTCTTTTCATTTTAGTGTATTATTTATCTTTCTGGATAGTGTGGGAATCGATAGGCGAATGATTCACCCACAAATACTGGTGTATCTTGTCCTTCAATTCTGCCTCCACGGCATGCCTTTTTCTTTTCTTTTTTGTATGGTATTTTTGTGTCGGGTATGAGACTGGATCACGCAGGGATTTACCTAGTAAATATCAAGCCTCCGCTATGTAAGCCTGCACCAACCAACTGTTCCTCGCTATCATCGTGAACCTTGCTACCGCGAGTCTTACCCCTTACGCCGGCCCACTTTACCACAGAGATGGAAGTCTCGTCATATATACTGTCAAGGGATATACTGCGCCAGGGTACCCAGGTCACGTCTATACTCGTTATTTGCATTGCATAGTCTTGTCCCACGTAGCCATCGTCCCGGAACCGAAGCCTGGCCCCCCTTACCTGTGCAAACGTAATAAACAGTAGTATCTTAGACGGAAGGGGCGCCCTGGCGTCCTCTCACTTAAAGAATGTCTTAATTATTGCATCCTCACTCCCGCCTCCAGCTACCGAGACAATATCATGCAACCCCGAGAAAAGCAATACGGACTGCATACTGCACAGTAGTTTAAGCAAAGTGAAACAATAGGCACAGATGGCCAATCAGAACAGCAATGGCGAAATCGCCGCCCTATCTCCAAGCCTGCCACCATCACTAGCACCGGCAAATGACCCGACCGCAGCCACATCTGCAAGCTCTTTCGGGGACTACACGATCGACATCCCGCCTCCAACCGCCGCAGACGACACGGCGTTCGTCGACCACCTCGTGCGTACCGTCAACGAGGTGTACGCCGCAGCCGAAGTAGGCATCTGGCAGGACGGGTTCCAGCGGACCAGCGCTTCACAAATCGTGGCGCTGCTTAGGGCCGGTGAGCTCGCCGTCGCGTATGCTGGTGGAAACGAGGGCGCTGTTACCGGTAGTGGTAATGGAATGGCTACGGGCACGGCTTCTACGAGGGAGGCTATCGGCTGTGCATGTATCAAGGTAGTACAGGGCGCCGACGCTACGAAGGAAGAAGCGGGCTCCTCGGAAGCAGGCAATACGACAGGCACAGAAACAATGATAGGCGACCTCGGTATGCTCGCACTATCTACCAGACACCATGGCCGTGGGCTCGGGCGCGCGATGGTGCGGTTCGCGGAGGAGAGGTGCCGTGCGGGCCTGGGGCTCAGCGTCATGCGCATCGAGCTGCTGTTCCCGACCGCCGCCGAGCACGCGTTCAAGGTCCGCCTCGCTGCGTGGTACAGCCGCATGGGCTATGCCGAGACCGCCAACAGCCCCCGTTCGTTTTTCGACGCCTACC
This sequence comes from Eutypella sp. D-1, assembly GCA_023313575.1. NCBI lineage: Eukaryota > Fungi > Ascomycota > Sordariomycetes > Xylariales > Diatrypaceae > Eutypella > Eutypella sp. D-1. The sequence goes on along the minus strand of JAJTTP010000018.1, from coordinate 590,768 downwards.
CCGCGTACGCGCCGCTGCTCGCCGGAGTCTGCGACTACCGCGTCTACGAGAAGAGGTTGGCGGTGTGAAATTTGGTGGCTTGCACTGCTCTCCAGGGTTTGGGTCGATAGGGTCGACAGCGGGGTGGTCTGGGTTTGTTATAGATCATGTAGACTACTTGACTAGGTACTCCTTCACAGGAATGGAACGATACTACGTCCAAAAGTGGTGATATTTGCTAGACATCGAATTCTTATTGTGATTCATTCTAGCTTTTGAACATAGGACAGCTTAGAGGAATGGCCGAGTAGCATCGATCAACTCACTAGCACAGTCATGCAATGGTTCATGTATCTATCATAGGTCGGGGAGGGGGGTGACCTTCTTGACCACGCGGGCGGGGGTTCCCATGGCGACGGAGAACTCGGGGATGTCGCGGGTGACGATGCTGCCAGCAGCCACAGTTGAGCCCTTGCCTATGGTAACGCCAGGCATGATGGTGACGTTTCCGCCGATCCAGCAGTCGTCGCCAATAGTGACGGGGCGGGCGTACTCGATGTAGTCACGGCGCGACTGCACCTCGGTCTCGTGTGTCGCCGAAAAGATGGACACGAAAGGCCCGAACATCACCCTGTTCCCAATCGTCACGAGGGCGCAGTCCAGGATCACCAAGCTACGGGCCATCAGCATATGCGTATTCATGCAGCGATGACACGGCGACGAGATCGCGCAATGGAGCCACTGCTTACTTGAAGTTGGAGTAGAAGCTGTCCCCGATAATGATATTGCTCCCATAATCGATGTTGACAGGGGGCTCGATGAAGGGGTTCGAACCGACGTGTCCGAATTTACTCCTCAGCATTTGCTCCCGATCCTTGGTCAGGGAGTCGGGCGTGGCATCATCCGGGAAATGGTTGTTGTACTTATGCATGAACCGGCGCGCGTGGAAACGGCTCTCCACCAGCTCAGGCACCAAGGAGTCATATCTGGAGGTTTCTGCTGTGAGCGGCGGCGTGCAGGGGAATGAATGAGATACGAGGATGGGTGGATTTTGTCCTACAGCATGCCCGATATCATCCTCTCATATTGCTCGCACCACGGGATGTTATCCAGACCCCTTGCGACCTCGATCGCCTTCTCGTCCTTCTGCGTGCTGGCCATGTTGACAGGTAGTGAGCTGATATCTGATGATGGCGGAACTGGTTGATCAAACTCTTCACTATGTGACAGGGATGTACTACTCAAGACCGAGAGACGTGGTGAAGGGAAATCCAATATATATATAAAGAGACGTGTGTATCAACTACGTGTCTACTTAATAGTCAACCTTCCTTTCCCGCGCCGCTAACTCCCCGTAAAGCAGAGCCGAGCCGAGAAGATGCGGAGACCAAGTCTGATGGTCTGACGGCCCGATGGCTCTAGAGATGTGAATTACCTCACTGAAAGCACGTTTTCTGACGTTCGTGTTCAGAGAGGCTAATGCTAGTGATGCCAGCGATGCTTCTATATCTTGGCGACGCCGGGGATGATTCCATGAGGTGCATATTACGATACAAAATAGACCAAAATATGGTTCTGGGTGGATCATATGCAGCTTTAAGATTTTTGCTCATTGGGTCCGTTGCGGGTCTAGATGCTTAAGACGGGTAATCATCGGATAACAACCAGATCATGCATTTACTGATGCTGCTTATTTTAAGGCGACATCTGATTTGAAGGGGAAGCAGTCTAGAAGTACATGCTTGCATGCCCTAGGTAAGTACCCGGGTAGTGACTACTTGCTGTATTGGCAATCCAGACAGGCGAACCAGTTCTTACAAGTTGATCCTTCCGTTTCGATGAGTGGATAAGCTTGGGGGAAAAAAAACTGTTAAGGGACAAAAAACATAAGGAAAAAACTTTGGGGGGTACAATCTGTAGGTACTGTTAAAAAAAAGAGAGGGGAAGAGCGAAAGGGAAAAAAAATATTGCACTGTTTAATACGCTCTGCCAATGTGAGGATCGAACTCACGATCTTCCGATTTCTCGAAGAGAAAGTAACCTGAATAACAGTCGGACGCCTTAACCGCTGGGCCAATCGGCAATTGTTAGAAACTGGAGTTGTTATTGATTTACTTGTAGCCTGCAGTGTGCGGGGAATCCTTGCGTTAAGCAAGCGTTATCAGGGGTTTGGTGTTTTTTGGTAGGATCGGATTTAGCACGCTAAGCCGGGATGAGGTGTGTCGGATCGAGAATGTCCATCAACCTTCAAGCTTCAGGACTGACAGTTATCAGATTTCTTACATGCATCCAGTAACCAGCTGTTTATCACTCGCCTGAAAATCGCATGACTCTTTCTCAATACAAGGACGGAGAGACTGCAAAAGACGGAACACTTAAGTATGCTATTTGTAGTTACTAATACAAGACACTTTTGGGTGCATAAAGCTGAAGACTGGTGCTATGTAGGTGGGGATGCATTCGGTTGAATAAGGCCTCTTTGACGAGCAGCATCTACTACATACTGCGTACATGAGCGGAATTAGCAACAGTGTGTCTAGTTCTCAGCCAGCGCATCGAAGCGACTGCCCCGGCCCGTGACATAATTAAATCTGCCCTCCCTCTGCTTCGCCCCTGGAGCATCCCCTCCACTACCACCGCCTTCCTTTGTGCCGAGGATATCCTGGATGGACCAGGCGATGCGGTCGGCGCCCTGTCTAGCGCCGATAAGGTTAGGTGCACCGGGCCCGAGCTGAAGCGCGGCGAACCGGCCATTGATGAAGAGCGGCACGTCGTCCCGCCACGCCATGTTCTCCGTGATGCACGGAAACCCCTTGCAGTTCGCCACGGGGTACTGGGTTTGCAGCGACTGCAGGAACGGGAGCCGCTCGAAGTCGCTCCCCACCCCCGTCGCGAAGTAGATGTGGTCGACCGATGGGAGCGTTGTCATTTTCGCCGCCTGCAGCTCCTCGTCATCATTATCACTGTCGCTAGCATGCCGGCTACCATCCTTGCTCGATAGTTGGACCGACCATCTTTCGGACTCCGAGTCCCACTCCTTTTGCGACACCGTAGTGTGGAGCAACACGCGCAACTTGCCAGATGCGACGTGTCGGTCCATGATTCTCTTATAGTACGGGGTAATACTGCCGCCGTCGCGGGCGCGCGCGTACTTCTCCCAGCGCTCCTCGTCCGTGTCCGCGGACCAGAAGGCCGCCTGTTCGAAGTTGCGAAACTTGCCCACCCACTCGAGGCCGATGTCGAACGCCTTGAGCTTCAGCGGCCCGCGCATGATTAGCCACACTTTGCTGACCCCGCGGCGGATCGCTACGTCGGCCAGCTGCGCCGATGTCAACCCACCCCCCACGATCAATACGCTCGTCGGCACCCGCGCCGCGATCCGTTTCTGCACGTACTGCGGGGGAAACTCCTTGATCATCATTGAGTGCGTCGCACCTTCCATCTCCTGCATGGGTAGCATACCCGGGATGTGCGGCGCGTTGCCGCCGACGGCCAGCACGACTATTTTGGCGTGGTGGGTTGATTTGTCGGATTTAACGGTGAATATCTTATCGCTTTGCGAGTATTCTTCCACGTAGTCGTAGGTAAGGTCCTGCACCTGCTCCTGCCGGACGATACTGCTCTGCAAGCCATACCGGTCGGCCACGCAGGTGCAGTGGGAGGCGAACAGAGGTGTGGATGGGACGAAGTAGTCGTTTCGATCGCGTTGATCGATGGTAGGCTCTCCCTTCGGTCTAGGACGAGTTAGTGCATGCCGTTACTGTTGCGGTATTGATATGGACTTACTGTCTTCTCGCCCTCTGCTTTTTCTTCCTGTGCTTGCTCACTTCCTTGCCGACGCAGCCGCCAATCTCTCGCAGCTCGCTCAGCCGCTCGTGGAAATGCGTATACGCCAGGAGCCCGTCCCGGTCCAGCGGATCGATGTGGAAGAACATCGGGCTGCGGAGGTGGGGGATGTCGAACGTCCGGAAAAGCCTGTCCCACCGCGCCATGAACCGGGGCCCCTCGGCGTCGAGCACCAGCATATCCGGGCCGCCCTTGCCCAGGGAGGCGGCAGCGGCCGATCTGCGCCGCGTCTCCGACCCCGTTTTATAGTTCTTCACGCTCGCCCGATCCCGGTGGCTCCTGAGCCAGTGGTACCTTTGATGCTCCTCGTCGGTGAAGTTGGCGGCTGGAAAGGCCTCACAGAGGCGCGCAGCTACGGCTAGGCCAGATGGCCCTCCTCCGACGATGATGACATCGTGAACGTGGATTCCACTTTCTTCGGGTACCGCCATCTTGACATGTATATAAGAACGGGAGAAGATAAACAGGATATTTGCTAGGTTTACAGCTGTGTTCTTGACATTTCTCAGTGATCGATAATCGAGTCGTGTGCTCCGGGCAATGATGTACCTGATTGGTGATGACGTTCAAGGACCTTGATGGTCCTTCGAGATACCTTGATGGGCACTTTCCAGTCCAGGAGCCGTACGTCATACCCTGATGGACATTCACCAATTGGTTTCGCTGCCATCGCATTCGTACAAAGGAGACCTTAATTCTGTGCTCATAAAATAATGCCATCTGATGCAAAGGTCTACCAACGCAGGCGGCAAATTTGTCGTCTTCGTTTCCCTGTAGCAATGGTGTTATCGATAGGGTTACTGAAGACGGCTTCCTATTCGAAATGACCAGTGACATGATGAGCTACGGCCGCTTCATCGCCCTCGAAGGTGTTGCAAACAGGGCACGTAGCAGTAGATGCAGTGGCGTTGGCTGCTGTACCGGAGCCATTACCAGCAGGATTATTATTGCCATCGGTCGCATCAGCGGGTTGGCCCGCCTTTGGACCTTTCTTCCCTTTCCCTTTGCGCTTACTCGGCACTATGTAAGCGGCCAGATCGATCTGTTCAGCCGGGGCGTCAAGAGGTTCGTCGAGACGAACATCCCGGTAGCGAGGCAGCTGCCCACGTCCCGCAGACGGTCCGCCCCTCGAACGGGTCGATCCGTCCGGGGTAGATTCCGAACTCCCGGTTGTTGATACATCCGGGGAAGTAATAAAAGAGCCGGTGGTATCGGACATCATTCTCTGCACACGGCCGATGCGACCATCCGTTAAGCGAACCTTAATGCCTCGGTGATGGTCCCCGCGTGTGAGGACATCCCGAACCGTACCCTGAACCTCGCGACCGGTAGGCTGGTCTACCTTCAAAACGATGCTAACATGGGCCCCGGGCATGACCTCGGAGACTTTCGGAACCGTGTGACGTGTAGCCATTTTTGCGTTGCTTTTTCTAATTGCCAGTTTCCTTTTCCATCAAAGAGTTTACGTCTGAAGGAATTTGACGTTGCATCCTGATCAACCGGCCGTGCACACTTTAGTGCGGTGGTTACCACGCTGCACTATGAGGGATATTCAGTTGACGAAGCATTCAATAATCGATGGTATTGATCAAATGCATGATCTAACCTTCCACGTTGGAGGCATCTGAGACCCCGATATTTGACTAAGCCTCTGAATAATACTAGTTTGGCTACCCAAGTTTCATTCCATACATACATGGACCTCCCGACAACCTGGTATTCAATTCTGTAACCTTAGACCTTCCCACCTCAAAAGTTACCCCTGGACCGACCGCTAAGATCATCGTGATAATTGATACTAAGTAATGAAGCACATGCAGCTATATGCAATTGCGGAACCGCAGCTATTTGTAGTTGCGGAACCGCACCCAGCAACCCCTTTAACTAACGGATTCACAAGAGTTACGACTCTCCGATTCCGATCTTCATAACAGATCTAGACTGCATCTGTCAATGTGGTAAGTGTAGTGTAGTAGTATACGGAGTATGGCCTCTTGCGCGAACACCGAGAGGGGGGGAGGGGGGGTTGGGTAGTTTGTCGAACGCTGGGGCTCGACAACAACACGCAGCCAAAAAATATATGTCTTACCTTTGGCCTTGGCCCTGCCCTGTCCTACCCTACCATGTCACAACGCCTACTAACCCGCAGCAAGCCGGAGAATTCGTTTTCTACATTAGTAGGTGGCTCACAACGTACATAACAAAGTCTCTCACGCGCTCTCTCACAGGTGCGCGGCGACCAGCAAAGCGGGGTTTCCTGGTCTTCCCAGGCGCCTCCGTTTGGTCTAAAACCGGGTTAACGGCGCACCCTCCACCTGCGGGCGGGGACGGCTTGATTGGCTGTCACCGTTGCTGAAACCGCCATCCTCTCGATCCGGATCTTTCCAGATCGCGCGAAATGTTCACTGACGGCCCTTTTGACGACGACGAGACGTCCTTTCCTGAACCCCCCTGCAACCCCCCTCCCCCCCCCCCTTCTCCTATCTGTCCTACATATCCATACCTCCACACCCTCCTTTTCTTCCCCCCCGCTCCCCCACCAATCCCGGCAATGAGCTGTCGCTCCATACAGGGCAGCCAAAATAGAAGGTAGGCAGGGCCAGCCCACTCGCTAGCCCACATGTATATAAGATGTGATATCTCGGAAATATACCCGTCTGGACAGTCAATGTGCTTCAGGCCGCCCATCGATGCCTTATTAGGTACCGCTATAATTACCTGTACTCCGGAACGGCCCACCACCCTAAGGTAAACTAAGAAATCTAGATCTTCCGGAATCCCTCCCACCCCCTGGGGCTAGTTGCCTGGTCGAAGCTACGCGCCTGTCTGTCTTGTCACCGCTTCATGTGCTGGCCCCATCGGCCCCTCCTTGCCCCCCTGAAGCATACATCTATGCTTTGCTTAGAACACATATAGAAGAGGCATCGAAGCTCGTGAATCCCCAAGTGCGCGCTGTCGTACTGACGATCCTTCTGCCTGGCCATACCTATACTTGCCTTGTTTCTCTCTCTCTGCTGTCTTATACTCACCACCCAACGACATTACATAGATATATACGTTATACCCGAGCTACACATATCCATACCATGGGACAGCCGATCGACCGCTTCCCCCGGCCGCCGTACGACCCGGAGATCGAGCCCGTGGTCAGGGCGGCGGCGGAGGCAGCGGCGGCAGACAATAGCGACTCGTCGTTTTTGGAATCCCTCGACATCGCCAAACTCCGTAAGGAAGCGCTCGAGAGGGAGCGTCCCAGGACCGAGGCGCTGCTCAGAGACGAGCGCGTCACCTGCCGGGACCTGACTATCCCCGGCGTGCGCGACGGCTCCACCCTCACGCTGACAGTAGTGCGACCCGCTGCGGCCGCAAGGGGAGGAGAAGCCACGAATGGCGCAGTCAGAAACCATCACAACAACAACATTGGTTGCAACGGCAACAGCAACGGCAACGGCAATTGCAACGGCAAGAAGAACTACATATGCAACGGAGAGCAGAAGCAGCAGCCACCACCGTGCATCTTCTACATCCATGGCGGCGCAATGGTACGGTCAAACCGGTACGCGGGGCTAGACATGAGCGTGCTATGGGCGACGGAGCTGGGGGCCGTGACGGTGAGCGTGGAGTACGGGCTGGCGCCGGAGAACGCGGGCACGGGGCCCGCGGAGGAGTGCTACGCGGCGCTGCGGTGGGCGGCGGGTCCCGAAGGCGCCGCCGCGCTCGCTGTCGACCCCGATCGCATCGTGCTTTACGGCGTCTCGGCGGGCGGCGGCCTCGCTGCCGCCGTCGCCCTTATGGCCCGCGACCGCGCTGGCCCTCCGCTCCGCGGCCTCTTCCTCAAAGCCCCCATGCTCGACGACCGGAACCCCCGCTCTGTCGCGGGACAGCAGTACGCCACCGGTCCCATGTACAACTCCACTATCAACCGCATGGCGTGGCGGTGTCTACTAGGCGACCGGGCAGGCACGGCACCAACGGCGTCCTCAACACCAACAACAACAAACGGCAATACGCACGAGAAGCAGAATGATAAAGGAGAAATATCCGTCTACAAGAACGGGAACGGCACGACTACCACGAAAACAGTAAGCCCCTACGAAGCCCCCGGCCGGGCAACAGACCTGGCGGGGCTACCAGCGACGTACCTGGACTGCGGGACAGCGGACCCGTTCCGGGACGACGCGGCGGCGTTCGCGGCGCGGCTGTGGGAGGGCGGCGTCGCGGCCGAATTCCACGCCTGGCCCGGCTGTCCCCACGCCTTCGACCGCGTCGCCCCCGACGCCGCTGTCTCTGTTATCGCTGTTGCTACGCGCCTTGCTTGGCTGCGGAGGACGCTGGGGGTCCCGGCGCCACCGCCCGGCGGCGCTGCCGTGGTGGGGACTGCGGCTGGGAATGGGGTTGGGGCTGTCGCTAATGGAAAGCCGCTCCGGAGTGAGAATGGTTGTGTTCGCGTCCAGCAGGGGACTGTGGTGGGCGAGCAGACTGTGGAGTAGGTAATGAATAATGAAATGGGGATGTCCCGAAACCGCTTGTGTGTTTGTGTTTTGTGTTTGGTTTGTTGATTCTTTTTTTTTTGGGAAACGTACATATTCGATTCTTACCTATAGTGCACCTTTTTTTTTTGATTGGATGGATGGATGGAAGGGTGAAGGGCTGGGGGTGGTAAGGGATATATTTGGCAACTTTTTTCTATTTCTATTTGCCCTTTCTCTCACGTTTTTGGCATTCAGGTTCGGACATACGGGGGTCTATATATATACACACTTATTTATATATATACTTATAAGCAGATCAATTGCAAGCGTGTAGTTTACTGTTATCTCTCTCTATCTCTCTCTCTTTCGGGGCAGTTGGTAGATAGACCGACTACTTAGCGAGCGAGTGTTTTGCATGATCTCCTCAGAGTTATTCAGTGATAGGGTGGGGGTGTGGATGGGGGCTTGTGTCGCTCTTCTAGGTAATAGGAGAGAGGTTAGGTGTGATGTAATACCATGCGGGAAACGCACGGTTGCGCAGTCGATGCGATTCTCTGCAAATTACAATACTATACTTCTCTTTTGCCGTGGGGCCCCCTTTTTCTTGGAAGCTCTCGGGGGGCACGCATCCATCTTTGAGGGCCGGGCAGAGAGGGGTAAGGGTAAGCCAGGATCTAGTTCAAATAAATAAATGTCTAACTCCGTACTGTCCTTTAAGTCCGCTTCCTCCTCCTGCTCTGGATGAGGCCGTAAGTAGGCCCTTGTTGCCGTTTTTCGGTTATCTAAGTTTCTTAAGCCATGGTGTATATACGTGAATCATAGCTAGTCAATATCTGTACCGAACTTTGAGCTGACTGGCGCGGTACGAGAAGGTATGAACAGTCAGTTATTTCACAATGACGAGTCAAGGACATATTATCAAGAGCAGAACAGATCGTCAAAGCCGGGGGGAGGCTGAATATTTGTACAATTGAGTTTTTGGGTTTCTACCTCCGGCAGAATACATAATCTCTTATCTATCTATCTAAGTAGGCATAGATAGATCGTGTGAGGCGGGCGGACGGGGCGGCGAGAGAGAAAGAGAGAGAGAGAGTTTCCCCCCCTTCCCACCACCTACCAGCCCTGCTTAGTCAACTCGCGAACACGCCTAACCGTCTCCTTAAACCCCATCTTAAAGCGGCGCTGCCAGCGCTCGCTCTTAAGCCTCTTGCGCTTGAGTCCGGGACGCTCGTGAAAGCGCTGGGCCAGGGACTCGCGGCGGACCTTGTTCTGGGCGATCTGCATGCTGAGGAGGCGGAAGGAGCGGGCGACGTCGACGCTGCCGGTGACGTGGACGGTGCGGCCGAGGCGCGCGGAAAGCCGCATCGTCGGCTCCGGCACGGGCGGCGGCTCCGCCTCGCCCACGCCTAACTTGTTGTCGGGCTTCTTCCGCCGCAGCTCGTCGATCTCTAGGTCCATCTCCAGTGTCACGTCGTCTACGATGTCGTTGTATGTTGGCTCCGACCCGTATGGCGAGCTCTCGCTGTAGCTGCTACTGCTGCTGCTGCTGCTGGCGTTTTTGCTGGGGTTGTAGTACTTGTCCATCTTGGGCTTCTTGACCTCGACTTCGGTAGTGGGTTGTCGGGGCGGCGGTGATGCGGGCCACGAGGGGGTCGAGTAGGGACGCGCATGTCGCTGATATAGAGGGGTGACGGCGATGGCGGCGGCGGTGGCGGGATGTTGGAAGGGGAACCGGGACGGTGCGCTATGCGAGATCGACGGCCGGAATAACGAGGCGGATCGTAATGCCGCATGGGCGACCCGGCCCAGCTCCGATGCCCTGCAGGATTTTTTTTTTCGAGGTAAGTTTTAAATCTGAGAGACCGAACGGCCCGTATCGGACGACGGTGGGACTATAAGGGGGGGAAAAGGAGCTCACATTTTTTTTTGGGATATGCACTCGTCAATTATATATACGTATGTTATAACATTGACTCTGAGTGTATTTATGCGGGGGTTTCCCGCAGCAAAGGGGGGAAGGGGGGCTTAAAATCAAAGGTGTGGTTGGTATTAAAAAGGGAGAAAGTCCAAGTGAAGCTCTCACGATTGGACTCTCTAACCGCATCAATAAAATTGTTGTATGATGGAACCTTATTGAACCTGGGATCGGGTCAATCACAATGGCTTGGCCCTTCCTTGAATGCGCGCGGGTTAACTCACAATCTCTATACACTTCCAAGTACTTTTCTGGTAAGCTAGCTTCTCTCACCTAATCTCTCTATCAAAAATGGAGCCCCCGCCAGCTCCCTCTGATAACAACAGCCCTTGCTGGAGCTGGAGCGGTGGTGCAAGGGCAAAAAAGGCACAGTTATTAGTTACCCGGATCGGAGGTAAGATTGCTTTAGTGCATGGTTGCATCTACACATCTACGCTAGTTCGTTACCAGTTAGATCTTCCAGCTTAGCGTAAACCTTACTCTAGTTTTAAAGCTCTGACCTCTTTTTTAAAAACCCCAAAAGTGGATCTCTCAGCCTTCCAACCGAAGTCTACATACTAGGTACCATATGTATGTACATACCAAGTACGGATAGCATAGTTATAGTACCTGGGAACTTCGACATTTCAACCTTTTTACTCTCACTAAAGCCTTCATACAGCCTTTCAGCCCTTGGTCATCTGCGCGCCGCTGACCGACACCTGAATGCTTTACTTACCTAATTGAGGAATACCGTACTTATTTCTAATTTTTTCCTTGTATAAATTTCGACATCCCAGTCATCGGCGCATCGATCGAGGTCTCGTTCGAGCCCTCCGCCTCTCCTGGCGCAACTCACCACCACCACCGACACGACACGACACGATTTCGTTCCGCGACGCGCCACCACCAACCCGAATCGAATCGAATTGAAAGTCGCCTATACGTGTGTCTATCTCTAACATCACTAGGTCCGAGAACCAGAACCTTCTAAAAAGATAAAAAAGAGAGAGAGAGGGGAGAATAGAAGATAAAAGCAAGAAGACGGCTCGGCTCCTACAGTTAAATCATCATGGCATATAATCCTTACGGCGGAGGTAAGTTCTGATGCCTTTTTTTATTTTTATTTTTTCCAGTGAGCTGGACTCCAGGGACATATAAGTGATCCAGTCGCAACCAATTCTCGACTCTTGGTTGCTTTCAAACCTCAAATACATACACATATGGAGACTAGATATACTGATGGAAACAACCCCATAGTGCCCGGCTTCGGTCCGCCTCCTGTCTTTCCTTCTTATCCTGGCGCCAATGGTGCTCCAGGCATGCAACCTCCACCTGGTCTAGGTAAGTTACTCCTCCTCACTCACACCCCTACTCTTGTCGAACTCCCTTCGACCTACCTGATCAGCATGTTCAAAAATGGCAAATCCTCTAATCAATCTTCTCCCCCTTCTTAGGACCTCCACCAGGCATGTCTGCCCCGGGAACGACGCCACCACCCGGCGTTCATCAGCCCAATATCAATCAAGCTAATCGACCTAGCGGGCTGCCCTCCAACTTCCAAGCACCCCCCAATATGCCCAACATCAACTTCAACGCCCCCGTAATTCGCCTGGGAACCACTTCCGGCAAACCTTCCACTCCTGGCTTGCCTGGTCGAAAGGACAGCGAGACTACCTCCTCCGCTGGTCCCCGGCCAGGCCCAGGCATGGACCGTAACGTTGATCAGGCCCGCCAGGCTGTCCGAGATAACATGCAAGCCTTAATCCCCCCATCCAGGGAGGAGATCATGCGCACCATATTTGTCAGCGGCATCACCGACGGAATCGGGGGCAACGAGGGTATGGAGAAGATCCTCAGTACAGCAGGCAAGTTAAGACGCTGGGACCGTGCTACAGACGCTAGTGGAAAGGAGCTAGCCTTTGGCTTTGCGCAGTTCGAAGATGTCGAGTCTCTCTGGGTCGCCTCGGAGCTCCTCAAAGACCTCCAGGTACCCGCCAAAAAACAGACACCTGCCGAGGCACCGGAGAACGAGGATGATGATAAAGATGCCCTCGACGGTTTTGAAAAAGCCACCCTGCAATTCCGCTTCGATGAGAACACCACCCAGCAAATAGACGCCTACAAGGAGGGCCGAGGGGAAGATTTTGATGCCGAGGCTAAGCTCGAACCCGCTAGAGGTGCGTTGAAGCAGATCATCAGAAACTTCTTCTACCCCCCTCTACAGTCAGGAAAAGATGCCGAGGGCGACGTGACCATGGGAGAGGCATCGGCACAGGACGGGTCAAGTGTGGAAGTGGTTAATATCCCCTTGGCACAGGAGGACGAGCTTGCCGACATCCCCGCGGAGATGCGTGAGACTGTTGCCGCCGAGATTGCCGCCTTCCGGGAGCGCAGCATCCAGCGCGATATGGAACGCCTGAAGAGGGAGGAGGAGCTGGAAGCCATGGAGCGTCAGAGAAACGGCGCCCCCAGACCCTCCCGGCTCGCCTCTCCCCCGCCCTCTAACTCGAACAACATCCCGCTGGGGCCGCGCGGCGGTGTTCCTAATGCGCCATCCGGCCCCAAGGGCCAGAAGTCCGAGCTGGGCAAGGACTACAACCGGTCTGTGAGCTTCGTTAACGGCGGGACGACCAATGGCGGGTTGGCATACAACCGAGACGACGACGATGACCCGGCCAGCGACGAGGAGCTCGAGCGCCGCCGAATCGCCAAGCAGAACGCCGAGACCGAGAAGCAATACCTCGACGCGGAGCGTCGTTGGCTAAACCGCGAAAAGTCCCGAACCGCCGCCCTCGAACGCGAGCGGGAACGCGACGACACGGACGCGAGCCAGCTGGCCAAAGCGCGGGAAAAGATGATCCAGGAACTCAAAACTTTCGACGACGACGTGGAAACGTCCCGCCGCAGCCGCGACTACTACGCCGACCGGAGTCTCTGGATCCGCAACCGCGCGGCGTTCCGGGCGCGCGAGATCGCGGCCGATGACACGGACCGGCAGGCCGAGGCACAGGAGCGCGCCAAGGAGGAGGCGGAACGCGAACAGGCGCGCGGCATGGCGGACTCCTTCCTCGAGCGGCAGGCGCAGGAGATGGCGCCGCAGCAGCGGCAGCAGCCCGGCGGGGGCCGCGCCGGCATGGCCGCGGCGCCGCAGCCCTTCAAGCTCTCCCTAGGCGCCGCGGCGCAGAAAGCGCAGGCGCAGCGCGCGGGCCCGCAGCGCAAGACGATCGCGGAGGTGGAGGGCTTACTGGAGGACGAAGAAGAAGACTCGACGACGAAGCGGCAGCTGGTGCCGATCAAATTCGACCCGGCCTCAGAAGCGGCAGATGCAGCAGCAGCGGGGGCGGGGGCGGGCCTGTCAGAAGAGGAGCGCGAGCAGGCGGTGCGCGCGCTCGCGCAGGAGATCCCGTCCGAGAAGCAGGGACTCTGGCAATGGGACGTCAAGTGGGATTACCTCGACGAGGCCGTCATCCGCGAGAAGCTCCGCCCTTTCGTCGAGAAGAAACTCGTCGAGTATCTCGGTGTTCAGGAACAGTTGCTCATTGAAGTTGTCGAGGAACATCTTCGCAAACATAATAAACCGAGCGAGCTTGTTGAGGAGTTGGCTGAGGTATGTTACACCCCCCCTCTCTCCCTTTACCCTTATTTACTTCCTGACGTTCATTGAATACTTTCATGTGCTAACCCCTCCTTTTTTTGTGTTTTCGAATAGGCATTGGACGAGGAAGCAGAACCCCTGGTCAAGAAACTCTGGCGTATGGTGATCTTCTTCACCGAGAGCGAGAAGCGCGGTCTATCGGCCTAATAAATAGCAAATAACGGAGACAGGGTTTGGGGGCTAGGGAGCGTAATAATCACATCATATCATGGCTTTTGCTCGCTTCTGTGCTGCTGCTGCTGGTATCTATCTATATGGCATAACCTGCCTGCCCACTGTTGGATTTTCGTTATAGCCCTCTCCATCTCTCGCTACGGTCATCAGCGCTACCTGTAATCGGCAGAAGTAGGGAGAGTTGGGGGCAGGACACGGGGCGGGGGGGGGGGGGGGGTTGTATTAGATCCGGTGACAATAATGCAGCGAGACTGCCCCTGCCCCCTGCCCATCTCCTCCCCCGTTCTTAAGCGTAAGGGGCAAGAAAAATCAAAAGATGTACAAAATGACAAGATAAGACAAGACAAGACGGCAGAAATCGTATCGTATCGTAGGTGCTCTGCTTTTTCTTCCTGAACCCCGTCCGTCCAGAGAAGGAGAAAAGAAAAGAGAAAGTGGTGTATTATTACCTACATAGCCTAGTGTGCCTATCTGTCTAGGTAGTAGTGAACATGGAAAGTTCGATAGTTGATGGTGCATGCGATTTCCATACAATTAAGTGCTAAAAGTACCATCGCTGACCAGCGACGTTACCTATATTCGACCGACGGTAGGCGGAAGGGGTGATGATGGTAGTTTGCTGGTGTGATCTTAATCCTAAGCTTAACTTTGGCCCTGGCTATTAATTACGTTATTGCTCTCATGTGTATTAGTTATATTCTTTAAAACTGTATACCTAGCTAACGACAATAATAATAAAAACCTGGCCTGTAAAAGGTGAATGTTTTATTGTTGCTGTTTGCTGAGGATGTGGTTTTATATACGATAGGCGGAAGCGTTAGATGTAAGTTCACTTTCAAGATATGTAGAGCCAGGGCAAGGCGGACCTGAACTGCCTGACTATCGGCGTTAAGTTAGCGTCTGTATCCCTACCTGGTAAGTGTGGAGTAGCGTACCCCGTAAGCCTCGGTCCAGTGGCATTACCCCGGATTTCCCGTCCCGCGGGCGCGCGTCCCCCGAAATTCCCCCCCCCCCCCCGCCCCCAATAACCTACCTAGAAGCGCGGCGCAGCTTGGGTCAGCTCACCCAAGCTTACCCAACAGCTTTTTTTTATATACTTACATTTATTTATATTGTATTAGGTGTATATATCGGGAGGTTCCTTGTACATGCTGTGGATTACGTTCGACGCATTGGAGGACTACGACGTCTCGGGGTTTAACATCAACACACCTGGAAATTTAACTGTACTCGGCTATTGTTGGTACAATAGCCCCTTGCCTGATCATACATCGCCCCCCCACCTCTACCATCTTATAACTAAGGGAAAAGGAGAAGGGAGCCGGAAAAACTAACCAACAGAAAACAAGAAAAAAAAACCAGGAGAGCCCTCCAAAACTCATTACCCAAAAGAAAATGACAAACCCGCACCCACCAACCCTAACGACGCCACCGCCCGCAATACGGGACGTAGCAGTCTCGTTCCCGACGACGCACCCGCACGTGGTGCTCGTGACGCTGGACCGGGCGGCGCAGCTCAACAGCGTTCCGCGGTGGCTGCACGGCGCGCTGGAGCGCCTCTGGGACTGGTACGACGCCGAGCCCTCCCTCCGCTGCGCCGTGCTCACCGGCGCCGGCGGCAAGGCCTTCTGCGCCGGCGCTGACCTCAAGGAGTGGGATGGCGTCATGGCCGCCACAAATGGAACTGAGGGGGGCAGTACCGCCGTCGAGGCTACCATCACCCAGGACGGCACCGGCGCGCAGGGCCCCGCGGTGCGGTCCACCACTACCACCACCACCACCAGCGACGCGGGCAAGGGCCACCGCGGCACGCCCATGCCGGCGGCCGGGTTCGGAGGCATGAGCAACCGTGGGGGCAAGAAGCCGATCGTGGCGGCGGTCGACGGGATCTGTTTCGGCGGCGGCATGGAGATGGCGCTGAACTGCGACCTGGTGGTGGCGTCCTCGGGGTCCGTGTTCGGACTTCCCGAGGTCGGCGTCGGCGTCGTCGCGCTCGCCGGCGCGTTACCCCGTCTCGCGCGCTCCGTCGGCCGTCAGCGCGCTATGGAGATGGCGCTCGCGGCGCGCCGGTACTCCGCCCGCGAGATGCGGGACTGGGGGCTCGTGAACGAGGTTGTGGAAACCCCGAAGGAGAAGAGGGAGGCGGGTTATAGCCCCGTCGTCAGCGCCGCCCTCCGGTGGGCCGATTCCATCGCCGCTAATAGCCCCGACGCCGTGATTGTCAGTCGCGAGGGCGTCAAGCTCGGCTGGGAGGGCGTCAGCCCCGAGATCGCTACCGATATCATCACCAAGGGCTGGTGGGCCAGGATCGAGGGCGGCGAGAACATGGTCGAGGGCGTCAAGAGCTTCGTCGAGAGGCGGAAGCCGGTCTGGAAGAATAGCAAGCTATGATCTCTTTTCTTTTTTTTGTTTCTCTTTTGTATATGCCGCTCTTGTCTACTAAGGCTTATTATTTAGAATGGGTATGTAGATCTTATATGTCATATCAGCCTTGGACGACACGCTTCTCCTCTTATGCGTCTACATATTTTCTTCCATGGTGCATTTCGCACACCACGGATGGCTGTCTTCAGCAGCACAGATGACAATAAAAGTCGTGTCTCTATTGTATTTTTCTCTCTTTTTCTCTTGAAGTACTGGTGTGAAAAAGGTTTATTGGTAACTACAAGTGATATACATAATACAGAAGGCAACGATGCTATGTCATACGAAGGGGCTGCATCATGTAGACCTAATACTACTAGATCTCCCGGAAGCGTCGCTAGATGGAGTCGCACGGCTAGTCCACAGTTCCTTCACTGCATGCTGCCTTGCCTTCTTGGGTCAATAGTTGCGGGGATGGGCAGGGCGTGAACTCCGGGGCATTCGCGTTGGGGTAGATGCGGAGGTGGCGTTGCATCGCATGCGCGCGGATCTTCCGTGAGACGGAGATTGAACCGCGAAAATTCCCATCAATAACAGCGCAGGACCGGGTTCTTGGGACGATATCGCCTGCATCGTCGTCTCCACAGCGACCGGTCTTTTGTCAACGATGCTTGCGATGAAGACCCCTGAACATCTGTTGTTCCGCTGAATTACAGGACTTTTTGTTGACATGATAGGTGGACATCTTAAACACGCAGAAAAAAATGAAGGGTCTTTTTTATCAAGCCCTTTTCGGGTGTCGTGCCGATTTACCCGTGGTGATATTTTGATACAGTTGGCATGAATCTTCAATTTTCCACTGGGATCTCGTGGAGATGAAAAGGCGTCGATTGCCCGGCTCGAAACTCTTCTATAATTCTTTCGTCTAAGAGCATCTTAGGAAGAGTTGCGCAGCCGTCAAGTAATCATGAGGTCTTCCAGTCTTTTTACTGTTCTGTCGGTCCTTTCCACCGCCGTCGCAGCTCATGTCGAGTTGCCGGCGAATGTCCCTCGCAACGTTGACGAGTTCCGCCAGAAGCACCCCTACAAGGACAATGGATGTCATGAGCACAGGCCGATCGTCAAGATCCGGTCCTCAAAGGACGACACGGATGACGTCGCGGATGAGTTCCTCGAGGGGCTGGAGAAGGCCAACCACGGCGGCACGCTCTACCTGCCCAAGGACCAACTCTACATCATCGGCAAGCCGCTGGACCTGACGTTCCTCGATGACGTCCACGTGCACTGGGACGGCGAGGTCAAGTTCACCAACGACACGCCGTACTGGCAAGCCAACGCGTTCGCGCACCCGTTTCAAAACTCGCTCATGTTCTGGAAGTGGGGCGGCAACGACATCTCCATCTACGGCGAGGGCGTCCTGAACGGCAACGGGCAGCGGTGGTGGAACGAGTTCGCAGGTCTCGAAATCCTGGACCCGGATAACGATTACCTCCGCCCGATCCTCTTCTATGCCGAGAACGCCACCAACTTCCGCATGGAAGGTATTCACGAGAAGGACTCTCCATGCTGGACCAACTTCATCGTCACGTCCAAGGGCATTTCTTTCAAAGACGTCATCGTGACGGCTGAATCTAACAATGCGTCTGCTCTGCCTAAAAACACCGACTTCTTTGACTCCCTCAACGTTGAGGACGTCACCGTTGAGCGCGCGTGGGTTAACATTGGCGACGACTGCTTCAGCCCTAAGTCCAACGCCAGCAACATCCACGTCGACACGATGTACTGCAATGGCACGCACGGCCAGAGCATGGGATCCCTTGGGCAATACCTGGGAGAGAAGAGCTTCGTCAAGGATGTCGTTATAGAGAATATTTGGCTCTTGAATGGCGATAACGGCGCCCGCATCAAGTCCTGGGCCGGTCCCGACGTGGGATACGGTTTCGTCGACAACGTCACGTTCCGGTACGCCAGGACACCCCAAGGTTACTGATGAATCAATGCTAACTCCGAAGCAGGAATTTCTGGCAGGCGCACAACGACTTTTCGGTACAAATCGACTCCTGCTATTTCAACGTAAGTGACGAGGTTCTTGCCCTAGCACGAAACGTGCCCCATTGCTAACAATGAATGCCGTCTTCAGATCCCCGCGGAGACCTGCGAGCAGTACCCGTCGCAGATGAACGTGACGAACATCCTCTTCGAGAACTTCTCGGGCTACACGAGCGGGAAGAACGGCGCCGTGGTCGCCAAACTTAGCTGCTCGACGAACCCGGACGCCGTGTGCGAGAATATCCAGTTCAAGAACTTCACCATCACCAGCCCCTGCGGGGACGATCCGGTGATCATCTGCGACGGCGTCAAGGGGGACCCGGGAGTGGACTGCGTCAGCGCGAGCTCCACTGTCGCCCAGGAAGCGCTGTCCAAGACCTGCACTATTCCGCAGGCCACCATCTCGCCGCCGTTCTGAGACTCTTGCGGGCCGGACCGTTCACTACGCAGATAGTAGCTTAGGCCTTGTGTCGCATAGTAATTATATATTAAGCGAACTTAATTGATTTACAACAATATCATTCCTAGACGATAGACGTTCATCGTGTGCTGCGATTTCAAATAATTACAATATGTTGGCATAAGCCACCCGATGTTTTTGATGCGAAGGAACGCTGCAGGTGCGCCATTCGTCTCCAAAGTTGCGTGATTCGACGGCCCCTCATCAGCCCACGCGCCTCCTTCCTCACTTCTGGAAACAGTGCAAGATACTAAAATGATAGCTCAAGTATAACAGCACCAGAAGGCCTAGTCAATAAGCAAAGATCGTCACCAGGCTTGAGGCTCTATGTAAATCTGTATGTAAGGGAGGCTCGACCGCCTTTTATGTTCTGATGTTTGCGCGTTATGGCAGATCTTAAGTTCAAGCTCCCCCCTTACCTTGTTGGATCTGCACGAAAGCCAAGCTAAATGCGCCATTAGCTTGCCTAGGTAATCCTGGGTATCTCGGGCGCTGTCGATATTGACTGCTACCACGATAATTGGTTCTTGGTAACCCCTCGCTAAACTTCCTTGATCTCGTGCATGCCAAGTACGGGATCGGCGTAGCCTAACGACGAGGTTATCACCAGCACCATCACTACCTGACAACTACCAACGATTGAGTCAGCTACTTCAAATTTGTTTTTGCTTGTTGAAAAGAGAGAGAGAACCGCGTGGACCGGCAATTTGAGGATCGGATGGAATATTGAGCTGCAGTATGTTAAGGCATTTGGGCCATTGTTGAAAGCAGAAGTCCACGATTGTCAGCGGGGTTCCCAAGATCGCGTATAATCCGACGTGGACCAGTTATATGGAGCAATAGCAATGCGAACAAGGCCAGCAGCAATCACGTCATGGAATATCACTATCTTGGCATGGGGCTGAAGCCCAACCCCCGGTTTGCTCTTCACATGTGCAGATGCAATACCTAGCGACCTACCTATCCTTGAGGTTGCCAAGTTCTTATTCCGAACTTCATGTAATGTGAGGATACCTTGTTGGAATACGAGTAGAGTAAGAAGCCCTGCATAGTTCTAGTTGTCCTCGTCGAATATTGAATCCGACCTGTTCGCAGCAAGTCGAATCATGTCTATTGCCTAACATCCTAACTTCGGAAAGACGTTACTGAGAGCCTTGCGTCTTTCCCCATCGTCTTGCGATAACTAATGTGTAACTAAGAAGCTCGAGTCTCACCAGCGGCCTGTCTGCCAGTTGCGCTAAAAAATTCCCGCGCTGCATCGAAACCTCAACGTCTCTACTACATAGTTCTTATGGCCATCCACCACTGGAAAGGGGAGGCCAGGCCACCAGATCGCCAACTCCCCCCTTTAATCCCCCTATCTTCCTTGCCGGCAGTTGTGGGTCCACTGTTACCCGTCACCCCCGTCCTGGAGCTACCAGAACCTCATTGGCCGAGGCCGACTCACCCAAGCATGGCGTGCTATGGTGAGATCTGTCTCACGCTCGTGACGGGCCAAGGACGCCGCGTTGGGCGGCGACATTTCTCCTCTTCGTCGAAGTTCAGCACAGTAGAAAAGTCCCCTTACAACCACTCAGAAGTCGCCGTTCCCGACTACCGGCGTCGGCCCCGCCCCTTGGGCTTTACGTCACGGGCCGGCGACGTGCTTTAGTTCCTAAGCTGTAGCTGTCTATGCGGCCCCGGCCAAGCGTGGGTGGTGGTGGGCGATGGATGGCAGATGCTGCGTTGATGGTTGCGGGAATTCATATCGACGGAGAAATTGACAGGCGAGTGTGGATATGCTCGCGGAGAAACGAAGTCAGTGAGGCATGGTGGACTGTAAACAGGTTGGCACCGCAAGATAGCATAGCGTACGACGAATACAAAAGGGTTCGTTCCTTCCACTCCCTCGTGTACTCACCCCCCGTGAGACTCAAGCCTGAGAAGCACTCCGCGTCTCCTCACTGACCCTACCTTGGTCACTCATCCATCATGTTTATCGGCTTCGCTCTTGCCCTTCTTCAGGGCCTTGTCGGGCTGGGACAGGCCCAGGACCGCCCGAACATCGTGCTGATTATGACGGACGACCAGGACAGACGCCTCGGCTCAACTGCTTTCCAACCCTCGCTACAGCGGGAACTACTTGCCAAGGGCACCGAGTTCACGCAGCATTACACCAACACAGCTCTATGTTGTCCCAGCAGGTCGACAATTCTGCGTGGCCAGACAGTCCGTAAGTAGACTCTCAAAATCTGACCACCTAGTTCCTTCTATAGTTCTCCGATATGGGACATGTCCCATATTGGAGGGATGCCTCAGTCTCAGTCACACTTACGACATTTTCGTATGCCGTTGCTAACATACTGGAAATACCAGACAACACCAACTTGACAAATGTGATCCCACCTGGGTGAGTCATCACAGGCATGCTAGAACGGGGGCTTTATGCTGACGGATCTTATCGCGTAGGGGGTCATACAATAAATGGGTCAAGTCGGGACAGGACACCAGCTATTTGCCTCACTGGCTCGGAAAAGCGGGTTACAGAACGGAATGTATGTTCGCTCGACCCGTGATTTATAGAAATGGATGCCTCCTCTAACGTTACGGCAGATATCGGAAAGCTCATGAACGGGTACGGCCTCTCAAATTACGATGTGAAACCCAAGGGGTGGGACTGGGCCGATATCTTGGTGCGTATACCGCACGTGAGCTATAGCCCAGCATTGTCTGACCAGAACAGGTTGAGCCCTACATCGACGACTTCAACATTCCGGTCCTGTCGCAGAACGGGGAGAAGCCAGTATACTATAAAGGTTTTCACCAGACCGATGTTATCCGCATTAAGTCGTAAGTACGCGAATTTTGTTCTCACAGAGGGGCTGGTGCTAACTATGAGCAGGCTGGATAGGTTGGAGAAGCTCGCGGACCAGGAGAAGCCTTTCTTCCTGGCGATAACGCCATTCGCGCCCCACGTGGGACAGAAAGAGAAGTCGCCAACGCACCGGCCGCTCCCCCCTCGGCGCCACAACCAGAGATTCCCGGACCTCAAGGTGCCGAGGAACCCCAACTTCAACCCCGCAGATGAGCACCAGACCAACAGGGGCGGTTGGGTGAAGTGGCTGCCCCGAATGGACGAGGAGCAGGTTGATTTCGCCGACTTCGTTTTCAGGACGCGGGCCCAGGCTCTCTACGCGGTCGATGAAATCATCGAGGATGTCGTGAAGTCCTTGGAGGACAAGGGAATCATCGACAACACTTACAGTACGTAGCCCACCGTCCCCACACCACCATGATGAGCACGTGCATCTCCGCAAAGTAATAACGGGGATAATAAGACTGACCCGCGAATCTATCTAGTCATCTACACCTCCGACAACGGCTACCACCTAGGCCAGCACCGGGCGCCGGCGGGCAAGTCGCTCTTCTGGAACGAGGACACGAACCTGCCATTCATCGTGCGCGGCCCGGGGGTGCCGCAGAACGCGAGCTCGAACACGCCCGGGCTGCATCTGGACCTCGCGCCGACATTCCTCGACATCGCCGGCGTGCCGGAGGAGGAATGGCCCGAGTTCTTCGACGGGCGCAGTCTGCTGCCGCAGTGGAAGAGCCCGGACGGCGACCACGGCCCCGGGTCCGGCAAGGGTAACTCCAAGGAGAGCATCAACATCGAGTACTGGGGCCTAGCGGGCGTCGAGGCGCCCAGCGCCGGCAAGGTCGGCGCGCCGTTCCGCAACACAACATATAAGACGGTGCGGACGCTGGGCAGCGGCGGCGGCGAGGGTCCGGGCGCGAGCTGGGTGTACACGAAGTGGTGCAATGGGGACGCGGAACTGTACAACACGGGGGCGGACCCGTACGAGCTGACGAACCTGGCGGGCAAGCGGCCGCGGATCGAGGACCGGCTCAACGCGCTGCTGATGGTGACGAAGTCGTGCGAGCGCGGCGGGTGCCGCGACCCCTGGGGGCTCATCCAGCCGCCGGACGGGAGCAAGATCGCGACGCTGGAGCAGGCGCTCGACGCGCGGTACGACGACTTCTTCGCCGACGGGTTCGAGCGCGTCCAGTTCGGCGCCTGCCTCGAGATCCAGGATGATTCCAACGAGGCCCCCTACTACCCGCCGCTGCCGGACGACGGGGGCCTCGGCCGCGCCTACAGGAACAACACCGACACTATACCTGCTGGTGGCGGCAGGATGACTATCGTGGAAACCGAGTTGTGGGGCACTGAGGACCAGAGACACGCCACGCTGGAGGATGTGAACAAGGGGGCTCGAGCCCTCACTGACGAGGAGCTCGCCGCCAGATAATGGGTTAAGGCGGGCGTTATCACGAGCCAGCTTACTACGGGCTCCCGCAGTAATTCATACGACGCTTGGAATGCGCGATCGTACAATTTCTCTGCGTTTGCGGAAGTTAATGTTTATAAGTAATGACAGCGCAGCAATACCTACTCATCAATTATATGAACAGGACACAATGACGTGGCTTATCTTCTTAATCCATGATTCCCGTAGAAGTGCTAGCGTTCTCTGTGCTTACATATATCGTATCGCAGGCATGCCTCCTCAGCGAGTGATTGGGGTTGAGGAATGAGGGGGGACCAGGGCTACATAATGCCTACATAAAAATGCAGAACCCTCGACGTAACCCCACGTACGTTAATCGTCATATATAGCGATTACCAGTGATAACGGCGTCTACGACAACAAAACGCGTAGCACAGACTTGACGGATCTCGTCCCAGAATATCGCGAACCTGTGCGAACAAATAGTGCATACGAGTTCTCTCACCACCACAAAGCACCAGGCACGTTACGAGTCGTAAATAAAAGATGATACAACCAGGTGTATTATTACTCTGAAAAGAGAACTCCTGTCCGTTCTATTCAAATACGCCGGGCAAGGGGGAAAAGACAGGGAACGAGGGAGGATTAAAAAACACCCGTGGAGATCAAACACAACGACGGCGCACCTCCATCGCCCTCATCTCTCATCCATCCTACAACATGACATCGCCTCCATCACATACTATTCCGTGTATCTACATTTCTTCATTTGAAGCGGACCCGCGCGAAAGTCAATTGCTTTCTTTTCACAACTGCTACACGCCAGGCTTAGCCGCAGAAACCCTTCTTCATTGCTCTTGATGGCAATATATGGTAATACACACGATACGCACACACACACTGCGCAAAACATGGGACTCAGACAAGACAAAAAAAGAACGGATCTTCCACCATCCATCCACTCATTCATACATCCCATCCAACTTTAGAACCTGCCACCAACCACCAAACCACCTGCCAGCTCTTCCAACAGCTGGCGTGAATCCGTCGATACCTACCGCCGTCCCCCTATGGCATCCGTCCAGCCGGAGCAGTCCATGAAAGAATGAATCCGTGACCCAGCACTGAAGGCTTTCCCGCCCGCAACACTAAACCAAGGATCGCGGAATACCCCTGCCAGATGGAAGATGGCACCAACCGTGCTCGCGAACCAAAAGAATCCAGGGCTCTGCGAGAGGCGCCGAGTTGTCGAAACAAAAAGAGATGCTTCCTAAGTATGTGCATGTATGCATCCAGAGGTGCTGTGAGGCCTCTATGGTCGATAGAAGATAGATGCATTCGCCTGAAGATCACCAGGGGACAATGGCTAGGAATGGGACGTGGGGTGTCCAGATATCGAACCGACTTTTGAAAGCCTCATGTCGGTAGAGAATGCGAGGACACGCCGATTAAGGAAGATGCCCCGCGCAGATCGAGCGCAATAGAAATTATCAATGAAAAAATTACCGAATTATGCCCATCGACTTGGTTATTAGTTGTCGGCCCGTCGTTCACTTCCGTACGGGGGATGCGAAGGATGGGCCAGTTACAGATTGCTGGCTCGGTGCTTGTAAAGAATTCGCGCGCAAAGAATCGAAAATGTACAAAGGTTGAAAAGGCGGTTGAAGTTTAATGTATCGCAAGCGAGTGTCGAGAAGTTTAAAAGGAAAAAAGAAAATCAAGTGCTCATTTCTGGTTTCTCACTTGTGAGATTCATAAGTTGTTCGTCATCGGTGATATGAAAGATTGGTGAGATTAAAGCTGGGATTCAAATGTGAAGGAATCCGCTTCGTCAAACTTTAATAGGCTTGACCAGGAACTGGCTTCCGGCCAATCGCTCCCTGAGGAGGACCCTGCGGAGATCCCTGTGGAGGGCTCCCGGCTCCGGCGTTAGGATTCATAGGGCTGGGACCAGGAGGGGTCATTCTCCGGCCGGCATAGTTAGGGCTTTGGGGCCTTTGTTGCCTGGGCCCAGGAGACTGAGCGCGGGGACCGGGGCTCATGGGTCGGCCCGTCGAAGGAGAGGCGGGTCGACTACCATGAGGACTCATGGGCGGGCCACCGGCTGGTGAGTGCGGTCGCATGCCAGCAGGAGACTGAGGACGACCCCCAGGGCTCATGGGACGCATGGGCCGCATGCCGGGAGGGCCGGGAGGGCCTCGTGGAGGGCCTCGAGGCGGGCCGCGTGGAGGACCGTGGGGGCCAGGACTACTCGGGTTGATGGGAGGGCCACTGCGGGGTGCGCCAGCGGGTCGTGGCTTGACAGGCCGAGTGGACAGGCAAGTTCGCGGCACGACACCTTGCTTAGAACGGTCGAGTCGGATACACAAGGCCTGCGCGAGTCAGCACAATGTCACATGCATTTAGTTAATTCATATGGAAAACTTACCCAACCATCATCATATTCGTGCAGAAGACGCACGAGCATTCCACTCTTCAGCTCCATCTCATCTTCCAATGTAGGCTTGAAATCCAGTTGTACTCGGTGGACAAGGGTCTGGGCAGGACCGCCTGCCGCGGCGATAGCGGCGGCACCATCGGACGGGCCGGGGCTCTGGCCGGGTGACATTTCGCTCTGACTGAATTCAGTGCCAGCCGGGCTAGGGGGCACGGGAGACATAGGGTGAGGGAGAGTCAAGTCCAAGGGGGCAGGGGCGTCCTTCCGGATCGAAGTTTTGCGGATCAGGCCAGCAGCGGCAGCAGCGCCCGCGGTGGCGGCAGCAACGCCAACAGCAGGTCCATTATCGGAGGTCATCGCAGTACCAACTGGAGATGATTGCGGAGGGGTCGAGGTAGCCATGCCGACAACATTTTCGGGAGCATCAAAGGGATTGTTAGGTTGGTTAGCAGGAGAGACGTTCCCGGCGTTGTCCCTGAAGGGGTTATCCTGATGGTTGCTGTTCCCGGTAGCGGGTCGCTCCCACAAGCTGTTGCTCGTAGGTGGACCTCTCTCGGTGCCACCTTGGTTGGCAGCGGCGATATTCAGGGCCATGGCAGCGCCTCGACTAGAGCGGCGCTCACCGAAGGTAGGGTTGAACTGCGTAACCGGGCGCAGGCTCAGTTGCGGGGCTGTCGCATCAGTGCGCGCGGTCTGGACTGATGCGGGACGCTCGGGACGCTCCTGCATCTGGGGTTGACCACCAAATGCTCCGTTAATCTTTTCGTCATCCTCCACGCGTTGATTTTTCTCCATCTGACTCTTGCGCTTATTGAATAAGAACCAAACTAGAAGACCGACAACAAGAACTCCTCCGAGCACACCGAAAGCAATACCGGCTTTGGCCCCCGCGCTGGTCGTCGCTGCATCGGAATCGGCATTAGCATCGGAAGACGCAGTAGCACTGCTCGTCGCACCGAGAATGGCCGTAGCATCGGAACCATCGGCAGTAGGGGTAGTAGCCTGAGTCGGGATCTCTCGGTTGTCCGTGGCCACTGCTAGGGTCGTGTGATCGCCGAGACCTTTCGTGTTAGTCGGCACAAGGGATTCGGGCAACGACTCCAGGGTTTGTTGAGTGGGCTTGGCGGTGTTAATTTGCGATTCGGCCGTCGCAAGGATCTGCGGCCCGTCTGTGGCTTTCGGGCCTGGCTTTTCCGTGTTCTCGTTGGCGGCGACGGTGAAAGTATCGTCATCGTTCTTACCGCCGTCATTGTCATCATTATCCGGCGACTTCGCTTGCGGTGGCGGAGTGGGCTGCGCCTTGGGTTGGTTGACCTCGGTTTCGGGCGCGGCTGCAGCGCCAACTGTAGACCAACCGGCAATCTCACCCTCAAAAGTCTTCGACATGGTCTTATAAACGGTGTGGTAAACGGTCGAAGGTTCGGCGGCCTTTGCTACCACTGCCGGGGTCGGTTTATCATCCTGGAAGAAATTCTTGACATCATTTGCCTTATCCTCCACATCGCCAACGAATTGATTCCATCCTCCCTTCCAATCCTGCCTTTCATGCAGGTGTCTATGGTGTCTCATCGTGGCGACTAAGTTCGTATCACCTCATAAAATCCTACGCGACAATCCAGTCTTATCAAGACTGTTTGTTTACCACTACTCGACTTTTTCGCCGGCAATGGGGGTATATCTTGTCAAAATAATGGAAGGCGTGATATCGTCGTCGTCGATAGTCAAAGGGAAAGTAATGCGCTCAAGAGCGTCGTCGTTGTCGTCGTTGTGGCTGCCACACTTCGTTATTGTTATTGTCGTCCTGGTGGAATCTCAGGCTATTTCCTGTCGGGAAAAGCCGTTGAGGCCCGTGTGGTAGAAAAGAGAGCGAATGTAAAAAAACCAACGATGGGCTACAAAAAAAGAATGTAATGAGAAGGGATCAATCCGCTTGTGGGGAAAGAAAACCCTATTCTCGAAGGGAGGGAAGGATGACGGATGGGAGGGTGGTGAGAGGGTAAAGAGTGAAAAAGGAGAAAGAGAGGGAGGGTGGGAAAAAGAAGGAATAGACGGCAGAGATGGAGATGTGGCTGTGGGTAGTACTTACCTGCCCGTATCTACCTGCCCTAGGTAGGTAGGGTAAGTGCAACCAAAGGGCACACATACATACATACATACATGGCATAGCAGCATAAGCGGGCATACCGGGTAGGAACGAGTGGCCCAAGTGAGAATCTGGAGAGGGAAACAGGAAAGAGCCATCCCATAGTACGCACATAAGTTCCAAAATTGGCTACTTGTTTTCAATTAGTTCATGCAGGTTAAAAACAAGCCACGCCAAATCAAGTATATAAGCCCAGAGCTCTAGGGCAGCCTTCTATTTGTCCTTTCCTACTCGGGTAATAGATAATAATTGCAAATAGCAGAGGAGGGGGATTAGTGTAGTTCCTCCCCTCCCCTCCCGAGGTTGTTCTCTTCCATTAACTTGAGGTACCTATATTAGAGTAGGCTACATACAACAATGTGGGAATTGTACCTTGCACTTGATCTTGCCCTACCAGTTTCAGTTATCACGCACGTACCCAATACAGCACAGTCCATAGGTGAATGCTTACTTCAGAGCTGTTTCCGTACTTCATACTAGAGCGGTACCTCCTAGATGCCCACAGAGTGCACCTACCCAGACATGGATCCTAAGTACATATGTACCTAAGTGGTCGCGCCAGACCAGCCGACGATGGCATGAGAAACATTTTAATATAAATCACCGTTCCCCCTTGTCGTCATAATGAATTTTCCATCACAGTAGTTCACTAGATTTCACTGACAAACGAATTTGACAATCAACAAATTGGATAGCCTAAATTCCAACCAGATCATGGATCATAACATAACAGACCACGTGGAGCCAGGATGTGTTCCCCTTTCAAAAAGCTTGAGATGGTACATAGATAGGAATAAGTGGTGATCAGATGAGGCAGAGAGGGGTATGGACTTCATTCAACCCACCACAATCCACTACTTGTTTGTACTCTGTAGACGTAAGCACTTTACAATCTACTCCCAAGCTGGCTCTTAATGTCTGTCCTCCTTTCATCTGATGTTTTTTTCCTTACTACATACTACTGACCTTTTCAGGAGCAGTGGCTTTTGTTGTATGCAAGGTGCAGTGAGGTTGTCCCTGTCAACGGTGCAGAAGCTCCACCCAAACCTGCGCGATTTCTCTTCTTATTGGCTGAGCCTTACATCACTAGTCAGGAACGAGAAGCATGATTTCAGGGGTAGAAACAAGAAGCGCCCGTGTGATTGGATGGAAGTTTCTCGTATATGGAGCATCCAGGTACGCGAGATTAGTTGCGTCAAGGATCGAGTTACCACCCCTCACAACCCAAACCCCCTCTCACCCATTAATTGGTTCAAAATTGCATCCCTCGAGGGCTTGCATAAACGTTATCACACCCAATCGTTCCAACTGGCGAATAAATGGCTGAATGGCTGAATGAGAGATGCGCAAGTGGGCAATTGGCAACCTCCATTGGAACTTCTCCGGATTATACATACAACCAAAGTGGCGGCCAAATCGGGCCTAATGGGCTTGATGGGGTGGCATCAATGTTCATCTACCATGCGCTGCCATGAAGGTTCTAGCGGCAGCCAACAACATCTCCATAAGTTATGAAATGTCATAAATGATCGACCGGTTGACAGGCCTACCAACAGCTTCGATTTATAGTATTTCACCAGCTAAACTACCTAGTCAACTTACTAAACCAGCCAGTCTATACACCTCGTCTCATTTTATCATTTACTGCATGCGCCACACCATATTCATCCTACACATCACATCACACCGAGACGTACATACAAACCATGTATTGTGTTCTGTAATTACCTGGTACTGCGTCGGTGTCGGTATGCCTGGCATTAGCATCGTGGCCTCGCGAGATCGTTCACTACCTGTATAAGTACGGAGGAGGAGTATGTATAGAGCGAAAGTGAGAATGGGGGCCAGCAGATGGGGCCCGCAGATGGAGAGAACTACCGGAAGTGGCTCGCATCTGAAACGACCGAGCCTGCGTTTTATGCCAACGCCATTGGCCCGTGCTCTTATTTTCCAGGCCCCAGGCCAAGAAAAGGCCTGCCAGCCAATTGTCAACCAACAACCAAACAGCCTCGACAGGCGGCGCGCTGCCAAGCTTCTCCCAAAGCGGTCCCCAGCCGAACGCCCGGGCCGATCACCATTTCATCTCCACGGCCATCCAGCCTGTCTTGGGCCACCGACGCGCCCGTCTCCGCCCGTTCGGGTTTTTTCTCTCGCGCGATGAAGTTGTCAAGTTGTTGATCTGGTTGGTTTACCCTTTCCCATGAGTTGCATGAGTCTACTGTGTGTTATGTATGTAGGCTTGGTAAGGTAGGATGTTGGAGCTATATGCGTCATAGGGAATGAGAGTCCGGCAAGGCCCCGACGTCACTTTCTCCCCCTTGGCAATGAATACTATTACTATCTGGGCTTGACAGCGAGATGGTGAAGGACAGATAAAAACTTCGCATAGCTTTTTACATGCATCCCTCCCTGCCATCCGTCACTTTACTAGATACCCCTTAGTCTAAGATACGTTAGCAATCTGGTTACGTGCCTACCAGTACGTGTTCGAGACCTACATACAAACAGCTGAAAACACCAGTCATGTAAGTATATTTAAGTATTAAACGATAAACATGCGACAGAGGACGCTATCCTCAAATCCCGCCTATCCGGAAAGGATCCCCCCGGTCTGCAAAGTTTTGGAAGCAGAAGAAGAAAACCTGGCGCGCCGCCGTCATCTGCAAGCTGCAGCTGCAGCTGCAGGCCTGAAAAAAAAGCCACCAAAGCAAGGCGGGTTTTCTAGCCCTTCAGCCGCTGTACACCGGCCGCAACACCCGGGTTTGCATCGAGAGATAACCGGGCCCTTCCAAGCTTCGTATCTTACTCACGTCCCAACCATCTGCCAACCACCTGCACTCGTTAGAGTATGTACACGGTAGATAGGCTGGAAAGAGTTATAAAGCAAGGGGGTTTCGCGCAGATATATATCCCCCGGCGAGTCAATACCGGCCGGCTACTATCACCATGTCGTGTCATACGCATGTCTGTCTCAGTTAACTCGAGTTGCGCGAGATAGCGGGCGGTTTCGCGACAACTTCTCTCAAGTAGATAGCCTGATAACCTTACACACGTAACACAGCATGCGATGATGGCTTCTTTTCGGCCGTTTGCTAACATACACCTTCATCTTCTCGATCAAGGCGGTCTAGGGATATTTGTCTGTGTGTATATATCTACATGCATACATGTGTAACTTTACACCATGATAACTAATACCTAACGTCGTTCTTTTTTTCGCACCGGTGCCCGTGTGTGTACATATATACATACATCCAATGTGTTGTTACTTCATGGCTTTTCCATCCATCCGGCTCTGCCGGCCTTCTCCTTTCCCGTATCTTTTTTTCTTCTTCTTTTTCTTGGATATGAAACCGTTTCGAAATGAGGGCTTTGGCCAACGTGCGGTTATGGCGGCGGCCCCGAACATCACGTCATGGTAGTGGCACGGCAATCAGCGGGAAGATCCCGCGAGAAATAACGAATTAGATATGGCATGTTTTTGCTTTGTTTTTCCTTTTCGTTCGTTTGTATGTGAGTATGTGTGTATGTATGTACGTTGTCTTGGTCGAGCTCTGTGTATGTACTTGTACTATAAGCCGTGATAACGCATGCATCACGTGTGAGTAAATACCGGATTCATGCGATGGGATAGGTAGCGAAGTATGTAGTATCTATCTAGTATTATGATGGATAGTTAAACGAGAATGGCATGACACTTCGCGACGCGTCTCCCTGCGCCGTTCCATACAGGGTGGTAGCGCGTAACCAGAAGGCCGATTTTGATTCAATAAACTTGTTATATCACTTCCCTTCTTACGCTTCGCTGTTTACGGTCGAAGCCCCGTGGGCAAGTTATAGAAGCATAGTCAACCCTCTTCGCAGGATATTCGATTCCGATAGCTTTGATATTGAAACAGGCTTGTGTAAATTTGAGAAAGAGGAGAGGATGTTACCCGCCCAATGTAATGTATGTAATATGCCTGCGATGATTTGTACTCTGCTGCGCTTGCTCTTAGACAAGCCTCGGTCCCATTAACTCTGGTACTGGGTTATACGTAGCTCTTCGGACTTTGGGTTAGGTTAGGGTTATATGAATAGGAGGATCGAGGAACTATCACAATCGACCAGAATGCGGTGGGATAGATATACTGAGTTGAGTGAACAGATACCCTGATGGGAGAAAGCGACGCTTCCAGTGCTCAACCCCGCATCCGTAACATGTTTCACGGTGATAAGAATTCCAAGCACAGTTTCGGGGTATAAAAATCTAGAGCTGGCCACACATCGCGGTTATGGAGTCCTCCGATAATATGCACTGATCAACTTACCATCTGTTCAGGTTAGATGGGTAAGTCCCAGAGTCATCAACACGTGGGAAGGAGCACTTGAAAACATGACACTAGTGTGACGGATACCAAAGTAAAGTTTCCTTCGGGGGAGACGAGCATACGGTATTCCCGGAAGTTTATAATTAACAACGTCGTATTATGATATGCTATTGCTTGTACTAGACATTGAAGCACTAAGCCAATGCGCCAGGCTATGCGAGGGGGCTACGGGACATCCCCGAGAGCCCATTATTTAAAATTACCATTAAACAACCGCGGCTGATGTAGTGATTTGCTTCGTCCCACTGCCACCATCTTCCTGGATAGTACCTCTCTCTCTACCTTCCCTGATGGCCCTGGCCTTGGCCCGGACCCTGCTGGCCGGGCCACTGGACGCCCGCGCCTGCGCTGTAGAAGGCCGGGTTGAAGAACATGCCGGTACCGGCCGCCTGCTGCTGCTGCTGCTGCTGTCCCGTGAACTGCGGAGGCAGCGGGATTGGTGGCGGCGGCGGTGGCGGGAGGCCTGCCAGGTTCGGCGGCCAGGGGAAGGGGAACTGTGGGGTCTGTCCGAAGGGAAAGTTGAAGCTCGGTTGCTGGGACTGCGGCTGGGGCTGATGCGCCTGCGGTTGGTACTGAGATTGCTGCTGAGGTTGAGGTTGGTGCTGGTGCTGGTTTTGGCCTTGCGGTCTCGGCGGCAGCGAAAAACCTCCACCCCTACCGCCGCCGCCGCCTCCTCGTTGTCCTCCCCGGTTTCCACGACCCCGATTGCCTCTACCCCTGCCACGGCTGTTATGGGCACCCCGGTTGCTTGAGTAATTGTTGTAGCCGGTCTCGACGGAATGCGGCGGCGGCGGGCCTTGACCGAAGCCGGGCGGTCTCGCCAGCGGCTTATAGGGACCGTCATCGTCGTCATCGTCGTACTTGAGAGCCACCGGCGGTTGCGACCAAGAAGACTCCGGCGGTCTGGCCCCGCCCCGTCCACCGTCCTTGCCTCCACGTGCCTTTTTCTTAGCTTTCAGCTGCCTCTTATACTTGGCCTCCTTCTCGTCGTCGGAGAACTCCATCTCTTCATCGCCCGCCTCTTCGTCGTGCCAATTACTCGCGTCCGTGCCCTTCTCTCCCTGCAGCGCCTGGGTGAAGATGTATGTCGCATGGTCCGCAGAGTAGAAGAGCTTGGTTCCCAGCTCCAGGCCGTGCTCGACTATCTGCTCGGCATTCGTGAATCGCACCGTATAACGAGGCTGTCGCACGCTGCCAAGGAGGTCCGCGACGGCTCCAATAACGGTACGGCCTTCCGTAAATATGGCTGAGCCGCTGTCAAGGACCTGGTACTCGCCCGTCGTGTTGGCACACACAACAATGGTGTTCTCCACGATATGCTCCACGTTGCCGAGCTCGACAATCTTCGCATCCGCCTCGAGCTTGATATCAGGCACGGGGATGACCTCCTCAGGCAGTTCATTCTTAGTGCGCACCTGACCCCCGCCGCCGCCGCTTCTCGCTCTGCCTTCGCCCTCGTCGTCCGACCCACCCTCCATTTCCATCAGTAGGCGTGCGGTCTCCTCTGGACCGAGGATGGGGTAGTCTTTACCATCATCCGAGTCGTCATCCGAATCCGAGCTTGACTCTTCTGAGGATGATTCCAGTGGCGAGGAATCTTCCTCCCACTCTGGGTGTTCCTGCTCCCCATTTGCCTCCTCAGCTGGGGCACTATTATCTCCATTCTGGGTTGGCGCCTCTGGTTGCACCGGGGCAGGATCTAGTCCTCCTAATAGCGCCTCTAATCCTGACGTGAGGGATGGAGGGCTTGGCGGCGCCTCGGTTGATGCATCTCCTACTTTTTCAATGCTCTCCTCCTGGTTATGATCCTGCTTGTTCAGTGCAGCATCGGATGTAGTTTCCAATGGGGTGTCTTGGGTTTGAACCTTGGCTTGAGCCTGTGTTTGGGTATGGTCAACAGCCATCTTCTCGGAGGTATCCTCCTGACTTTTCTCAGCATGCTTAGGTATGGATGTGTTAACTGCAGTGGCACATGAGTCTTGGATTGAATCGGGACGATCGACCATCATGTGATCTGGTGATTTCGTCGCAGATTCCTCATCCTGATGGGTTTCTGTTGCCCCAGCAGCGGCAACATTAGCAGCAGGTGTAGGGACTGCTGCTGCTGCTGGCTGTGAGAGTGTTGTTAAGCCAGGTATTTGAAAACCTGACATTGTCGTGAATTGCAGTGCTATTAAGTGTGTATTTAGTTGAAAGGCAAAGGGAAATGGTGTTGTTCTGCACAGGGTAGGTCTACAGGTCTAATGTTTGTGTTGATTTTCGAATGCTCAGGGTCTTTCTCTTGAATCCTAAATAAGTTGACTTCGAAAAATAAAGTGGAACCGAAAAGTCTTAGACTCTGATTGGCACATTAGCTCAGCTGAATCCAGTTTAGCTCCTGG
This sequence comes from Eutypella sp. D-1, assembly GCA_023313575.1. Lineage (NCBI taxonomy): Eukaryota > Fungi > Ascomycota > Sordariomycetes > Xylariales > Diatrypaceae > Eutypella > Eutypella sp. D-1. The sequence continues at coordinate 556,213 of JAJTTP010000018.1, read as the reverse complement.
TTAAAAACCCAGGTACGTACCTTATCTTGCTTATCTCCCTTATCCCTCGTATTATCTCTGTAGTAGCCAGCTTTATCGATAAGACCATAATAGGCCTGTGCCTACGACGTCACACCTGGCCATTTCAAGCCATTCAGCTGGGGAGCCATTAGAGCTCAACATTTTATTAACTCCAGTACAGCGGGTATTGGTAGGTGGCCTAGCTGAAAGCCACCTTTTCTTGATACCTAGCAAGGAGTCTCGATATTTGGTATTCAGCCTTTTGGTTAGGGAAACATTGCCCCTTTCTTTCATTCTTTCATTCTATATGTTTCCTGTTTCCCATCCCCCATTCTGCATTTATCGAGGTTGATAAGGGTTATTAGGTGTAAGCATGGTTTTATAACCCGGCCATATATCAATATAGACCGCAATGCCTCCCCAACAAGGTGAATCCGAGGGACATTATGTCCACCCTACTGCACGCCATGCGAAGAAAAAGTAAGTCGCCAGGCCTGTGTGAAGAGGTCATCTATAAGACATGTATGCAGTCTACCACATGCATCTTTCCGGCTAACAGATAACTTCTTGATGGTAGAGGTCCAAGCGCATATGCCATTGAGCCTATCAAGGCATTCTATATTTTCCTGGCCGCTAATCTGGTTGCTGCACTCTTCGCCCCAATCCAAGATTGCGATGAGACCTACAACTACTGGGAACCTACTCACTATCTCTCCCATGGTTATGGTCGCCAGACTTGGGAATATTCTCCTGAATACTCCATCCGTAGCTGGTTCTACATTAGTCTCCACGCTATCGTTGGAAACTTCAGACGCCTTCTCCCCCAGTCCACCAAGGTTGGCGAGTTCTACTTCGTCCGCTATATTTTGGCCTTTATATGCGCGTTATGTCAGGTCCTCTTCTTCCGGGTCATCAGCTTCACCCTAAACCCGAGAATTGGTATCTTCTTCCTGCTTGCCACGGTCATGTCACCTGGCAACTTTCACGCGAGCACAGCCTTCCTGCCCTCCAGCTTTGCCATGTACACATCCCTTCTAGGCGCAGCTGCATTTATGAACTGGAAAGGTGGGCTCAAGACTGAGCGCGGTATCTGGTGGTTTGCCGTTGGTGGAATTTTGGGTTGGCCTTTTGCTGCTGCCCTCTGCTTCCCCTTCCTTGCCGAGGAAGCCATCTTTGCCTTGATAAGCACGCGGGAACAGCTTTTAGAGACAGTCTTACGAGTCTCGCGGGGAGTTCTATCTGCCCTTTTTCTGCAAGTACGTTGCCACTATGAACTCCTCTCCATGCCCACAATGCTCACTTCATATAGATCGTCGATACTGGGGTCAATACTTTCTTCTACAAAAAGCTAGTCACTGTCCCATGGAACATCGTGAAATACAACATCTTCTCGTCAACTGGGGGTCCTGATTTGTATGGGACAGAGCCCTGGACGTTCTACTTCCGGAATCTTCTCATCAACTTCAACATGTGGTTTATCTTGGCTCTGCTATCACTGCCTCTATTCCTGATTCAGAAAGTGCTCTCAACCCAACAGCACGGCTTCCAGTCAGGTTTGCGCACCATTGTGTTCCTGTCTCCGTTTTACATGTGGCTCGGGATCTTTACTCTGCAACCTCACAAGGAGGAGAGGTTCATGTACCCCGCTTATCCTTTCATCGCCTTGAACGCCGCGATGGGGCTGCACATCGTCCTGAGCGCCTTCGGAAATTCCGACCCCAAGACTCTTGTCGGAAAGATCCCAGCCAAGTTGAAGCTAGCTGTGGTAATGGCAGTCATGTTCTTCTCCCTTGACCTAGGTTTGGCGCGTATTGCCAGTCTCTATACCGCCTACTCGGCCCCACTGAAGATTTACGGGCCTCTAGGTGCGGGCGTGTTCGGACAGCAGGGCCTGGGAAGTCGCGGCGACAACGTTTGCTTCGGTAAAGAGTGGTACCGCTTCCCCAGCTCCTACTTCCTCCCGCGAGACATGCACGCCAAGTTCATTCGCTCCGAGTTCCGCGGCCTGCTACCCGGTGAGTTCTCCGAAGCCCGGACGGGGTTCGGCTTCTGGAGCGGTACTTGGCTGCCGCCGAGCGGCATGAACGACCGAAATGAGGAGGACCTGGGGAAGTACGTGGACATCAGAGAGTGCTCGTTCCTTGTCGACACGCAATACCCCGAGCACAAGGGAGAACTGCCCCCGAACGAGCCGGATTACGTCGCCGACGCTGAGAACTGGGACGTGGTCAAGTGCGAGCCGTTCCTCGACGCAGCCAGCACTCACCTCCTAGCAAGGGTGCTCTGGGTTCCCGACTGGAGTCCTGTCCCGGAAAAATTCAGACGGAAGTGGGGCCGACATTGCCTACTGCAGAGGAAGAAGAGTGGGCAAGTGTGAGATTGCATAGTCGGCCATCTATTTCTGAAAGCGCTGGTGTATGGAGATTTCGATACTTGAAGGACACATTGTGAATACTAAAATTCTTTGGTGTGATCCGCCTGTCTCTGGCCTTAGGTCCTGGCTTGGAAGGTGATTGTGTGAAACTATTATTAGAGATTATTCGGAGGTTTGTGCGCTCCCTCATAAGCTATGTTACAATAGAACTCGCAGCGGCTCCCGACCAGCCGAGTAAAATGCGTTAAATTGAAGTTCCCTGTCGCCATCCCTCTCATTATACAATCTCATAACCCAAGGAACTTCTAAATGATACCAACTCCTTATTACTCCGCTATGCGATACCCCATAAACGTATGCAATTTGGCCGGCAAACTTCCGATGTGTTCAATCTATATGAATGAAGTGCCTGGCATCCCTTCAAACGGAACATGCCTAGGTGATCTAGAGCGTATGAAGCTTCGAATCCTTAGTCCAGCGCCGGAACTTCTTTCCCAGCGGGATGAACACGGCCAATCCGATAACGGAGAAGCCGACGGTAAGAGCCATGAGCAGTAACACCGGTGCGATATAGCCCGACTTAGCGGCCCACTGGTTGAAGAAGAAGATCATCCCGAACTGTCGGCATGGTAAGCGGTCATTAGCCAGACATGTACTTAGTTGATCAAGAGGCGCAGTATGGAGGGGAAACGTACACCGAAGGTATTCTTAACGATAGTCGCGGCGATCATGATCTCGCCAGGCAAAGACTTGTAGCAGTCTACGGCGTAGCTGATGGCGATGGCAGGGATGCCGACGACCTGGACGCCGACCAGCATGTAGCCGGCGATGACAATAGCCTCCCAGGGCCACGACATCTGGTAGCCGACGGCAGTGACGACCATGCCGACGAGATTGACGGCGACGTACGGGCCGAGGGCGGGGAGGCGCATCTCGGCCTCGAGGACGCCGCCATTGCGACGCGCACGGCGCAGCGCGATCCAGTCCGAGAGCGGGCCGGCGGTGACGAGGGCGAGCGCGGCGCCGACGGCGAACGCGAAGTTCACGAAGCCGATCTGGTCCGGGCTGAAGGCGTACGGCGGCGGACCGAACACTTGCGCCTGCGTCAGGTTCAGCGCAAGCAGCGAGTTCGCCGCGAACCCCATCGCCAGCGACGCCCACAGCACGATCGGGTAGAACAGGATCTGCACTGGCGAGATGACGTCCCGCACCACCGACGCCCAGTCCGCGTGAAACTTCTGGTACGCCAGCACCGAGAACTGCGCCCGTGACGGACGCCCGTTTGTGATGTGCGTCGTTGCCGGTGGCGCGGGCGCTGCTGGCTCTGCCTCTGGTTCTGACCCTGGCACCGGAGACGTGGCCGCCTCGGCCCCGTCGTGTGCTGCCTCTACGGCCGATCCAGACTCAGATGCTCCGGAAGGCGTGGTACTTGACTTATCCACTTTCGTGGTCACGCTCACTTGGGTGACTCCCGGGCTGGTGCTGACTTTGGGCTGCTCCCGCTCGAACTTGGTTTCAGGGTGAGCAAGGAGAATGAACAAGAAGCTAGCCTGGACACGGGTTAGCAGATCGAACACGAACTCCTTGTTGGGCAACATACTCCCTGCAGGATCGTGCAGACGTGGAACTGCGAGTGCGGGTTAGTCTCTGTGCTGAAGTATTGGTCTTGGTTTCGGAGGTGTTGACTTACAAACCACCTCCAGGTGATCTGAGACGCGATGGCGCCGGCAATGATGGGCCCGATGAACAGTCCCATGAAATACGCCCAGCTGTTGTCCCATATTAGTATCATAATCGTGTTAGACAAACCGTATGAACCAACTCACAAGTAGAGTGCCATGCTACGCCCACGCTGGTGGACAAAGAGCATATCGGCGACAACCATGGGCATGATGCTCTCGTTAGCAGCGGCACCGAGCCCCGAGATCACGCGGGCGGCGATGAAGCTGTCGTAGCTGGTGACGAGGCCTTGCCAGACGTTGGCGAGGATGCAGACGAGGGCGCAGACGAGGATGACGGGGCGACGGCCCCAGACGTTGGCGGCGGGCACAATGAGGAAGTTGGCGTAGCCGAGCGTGATGGCCGCCGCGCCGAACAGCATGTTGACTTCGGGCAGCGTCTTGTGGAACTCTTGCTCGAAGATGAGCGTCATAGGCGCGATCGCCAGCGGCGTCATGATGCTCACGAACACGAAGACGAACTGGTTCAGGATCACCACCGTCTTCCACGCCGCGCTCCAGTTCAGCGGGTCGTTTGGGCTGTCGCTCGGTCGTGGGATCAGCACCAGTTCGCCCGCGCCCGTTGCCTCACCCCCACCTTCGCCATTTTGTTGTCCTTTATCGAAGATGATCTCCGTCCCCGGAATCACGTCTACTGCGGACGCCATTGCTATGTAGATCCACTTGGCTGTGTTATTTTGGTATGATTTTGTGAGCCTTGTCTTTCAGCGTTTTGGCTTTCGTATTAGAGGCAAGTCGACTAAGAAGGTGTTTGTGAAAAGAGTAAGGCCATCTGAGACCCTGCGCATCGCCCACGGGCATGGTGATGCCCATATATATATATTCCAGAGGAAAAGCATGAGTGCCAACTTCAGCTGCGACACGAGGTACCCTTGTAGCGTGCGGATTAAACTTCTGGGGGGCAGCAGACGGCAGGCTCCCGTGGACCCTACTTGCATTGTGAGGGTCCCGTCCTCGAATTAAGCGGCTCGCCCCATCTCCCTTGCCGACGGTGTGGCTAAATTTAGATCACGCGATAGGCCATCCGAGGACATGGCTATACCGGACCTCCGAAACTCCATGACGCCAAGCCCGAAATCCATCCAGACGAAGCCAAAGAGAAGGGTCAAAACGACTCAGAATAGTAAACTATTAGTTATTGTGGCCAAGCCGTGGTGGTTGTCAATCGAGGTATAGGGCTGCTATCAATGGCCAGACACGAGACTAGTCTTCTTGTTGTGTGGAGGACCGTTCGTTCGTGTTTCTACAATTCTGCAGGAGATGCGGAGGTTGAGGGGAAACCCACGGAAAAACTAAGTTCGTCCACACTTTCACGACCGAAACCCTAATGTCTTATACGGGAATTAGCCACATGCGTTGCTGCTTGAGTAAACTCAATCCGTGCTTCTTCAGATGGCGGGGCACGCTTCAGACACGGCTGGGACCAAGTTCAGATGCCAGCACTCCACAATCATTTGTGGCAAAATATTGATTCAGGTGATCTCGCAAACAGTTCATTTAAGCTTCGAGGAACTTCCCACTGGATGACAGGTACCCGTAACCTTCCCCTTGCCAAGCATGTTTCCTATTTCCTAACTTTGCTCGTGTTTGTAGGCAGCGGATGGGCCAGGGTGGTAATGCAATCACTCGTTCGCATGGGCATCGTTGTAGTAATGGATCTATGTTACCCATCAGAACGTAACTAAGGACTGTACAGTATGACTTGGGCGACAGTAACACAAGGAGAGACTTACCGTTTGATCAGCGCATCCGGCGGGTGTCTCGTAGCCGTAGGCGCCGGTGTTTATGAACATGGCCTGTTTCTCGCACACAAGCCAGGCGGCGAGGTTCTGGCGGTTGATCTCGGGTGTGCTCCAGGTGAGGGCGTCGCCTTGGAAAGCGAACTCGCCAAACTCGTTGCGCGTCGTATTGAACCAGGCCGCAAGCTTGCGGGGCGCATTCGCAGGGTCCGCGGGCCGCTCGACGTGTAGGTACAGCGGCTCAGCACCCTCGCCCGTGTTTGCCACGAACTGCCCGTCCTCGTCTACCTTGTACTGGCCCGCGGTGCGGTACGTCTCGAGGATTGCAGTCCCAGGTGCGTTCGGTGGGCTCGTCTGCACGTACTTGTGAAAGTTGGGCGCTGCTACAGCCCGCACCCAATACCAGCCCTCTTGTAAAGTGTCTCCCGGGCCTGACTGTCGGGCCGTATGGGATGCACTTCTTGGAGTGACAGCAGCAGCTGACGCTGTTGCCAATATTGTAGCGATGCCCACGATATTGAATAGCATCTTGATCATAGATGGTATCTCTTGTTACCTTTTGACAAGAACATACTTCTGGTCCGAGGGCGAGAGACGTGTTTATTCTGCCCCATACTCCCTGGTCCAGAAGGGTCGATAGCCTTCAACGTCAGACTTTTATCAATACCATGCATCACGGCGGGTGAAGACCAATTGTAGCCAATGAATTATCGTAATCGACCGCCGAAAAGCGCTGTGGCATGTTGAAAGGGCACAGGATATGTCCCTTAACGGCCGTCATGGAATGTAACCTCCGCATCGCTTTAGGAAAGACTCGTAGATAGTGAGTTTCGAAGCTTTCTCTTGTGGTAGATCATGGCACCCGATATCCTGGTAAGAAATATAAGCTTATTAGGCTGATCTTTTAGGTTCCGGGAAGCCGGGCCATTTTCTGATTCTTCAGAGCCAGTATGGTCTCAATCGGAACCAGTGCAAAGGCCTATAATCGAGCCAACTAGGGCATCAAGTCTGCCGGCCCTTTAATCGTGTAGAATTTATTGAGTATCAAATATTGTAACTCTCGCGATGCGACAAGGCAGATTGGTAGTCGGCGAGGTGAAGTCGCGTCTAAAAAAGAATATCCGCGAGTAAGGGGTCGCTATCGTCGCTATGGATCCCGCATGTTATCGTAGTTCTAGCGGGTTATTTAGCGATCAAAGGGGGCGATCTTTGACGTCACGAGCAGCTGAATGCGCTAAAGGAATGAAAATATGCGCCATGATTCAGCACTAGGTAACTCACCATTGGCTTTCATCATTGCATTTAGATAAAACCCGATGTTCTCATGAAGCCCGTAATATGGACGTACTCCTCTATCCAGAGAGTTCTGCCACGTTTAAGGATAGACTTTCTAGGAAATGTAGGTGATAAAGTCCCTGTAGTGGGCTTACGACGAGGTTATATATCCCGCACCATACCGCCCAAGCCTTCAGCGCAAAGTTACGGCATCACAATCATGAAGCGCGCCGCCTCGACGACGTCAAAAGAGACAACTAGGGCTAAGAAGCCCCGTGCGGAAGTCCCTGAGTACCACCTCACACCCTCGTTGCGAGACGAATCCGGGGAGGTTATCTGGCCGGCCCCCTCGGCGCAGATCGAAGGTGCGCGGAAGTTCATCTTGGAATGGTTCGTTCCCACTCAACTTCGTGTTTCACTTAGTGTTTGTCTGTAACTAAAGGAGGGAAAATCTAACTCCGGCTTTCAGTGTCGCTGCGAAAAAGAAGACGCTTATAGTGCCTGACAAGGATGCCGACGGGCTGACATCGGGCGTGATCCTATTGAAGACGTTGATGTTTCTCGGCTTGCCGGAAGATATGATCGCAGTGCATTTAATGCAGAAGGGTTCCAACATCCATGAGGAAGCAGAGCGCAAGGCCATGGAGGCCCATAACCCGTCGTATGTCTTCGTGCTGGACCAGGGCTCGCGCAAATCGCCGCCCGTTGTCAATAACGCCGATTGTCAAGTGCTATTGATAGACCACCATTGGGCGCCGACGGATGACGACTTCCCACAGGGCGCAGAGCATGTCACGGCCTGCCTCTCGCCGCCGGTGGCTACGAGCTCGCTGTTAACGTATCACCTCTGCTGCGCGCTGCATGCCCGCGTCGCCGAGACCTGCGCCTGGCTGTGCGCAGTGGGCACGCACGGGGACCTGGGAAACACAGTGAAGTGGGAGCCACCATTCCCCGACATGCGGGCGGCCTTCAAGGAGCATACGAAGAAAGCGGTCAACGGCGCCGTGTCTCTCCTCAACGCACCGCGTCGGACGGCGTCCTACAACGTGCGCGCAGCCTGGGACGCCCTGGCAGTGGCCTCTTCGCCCAAAGACGTATTGAATGACAGTATTCTGCAAGATGCGCGAGTCGAGGTGAATGCTGAGGTACTGCGGTGCGCGCGCGCTCCACCCAAGTTCTCGGCCGACGGTCGCGTCGCCGTTATCAGGATCAACTCCGCCGCCCAGGTACACCCCGTGATCGCAACGCGGTGGGCGGGACACCTCCAGTCGCCAAGGCTCGAGATCGTGCTTGTTGCGAACGAGGGGTATCTGCCGGGGAAAGTCAACTTTTCGTGTCGTGTGGCTCGATGCGCCAAGGGCTCTGATAGGGACGCGCCGGTCGACATTATCGAGGTGCTGAGGGGGTACGCCGACGCGGCACAGGACCCGACGCTTCGCGCACGTCTAGGGGAGTCATTCGCAAGGGGTCATAAGGAGGCCAGCGGTGGTATCGTGCCCAAGGAGGAGTTCGAGGAATTCATGGCTGTTTTGGATGTCGGTTGGAAGAAGCGCGATGGTGGTGATAGCCTGAAGCAGGCCAGAATCAACGCGAAATCGTCTGAAGTGCCGAAGCAGTCGAACACACTGACAAACTACTTTAAACAGGATAATGTTAGCAACGTGTAAAATGAAATTTCCCAGCTTATTCGGCTGGATTATTACCACGCCTTTTCTTTTCGGGCACATCTTATCACTTTCAAAATGTAGACCCAAGCATGTGGAACCTTTTCACTTTCTGCTCCAAAGAAAGCTGCCCGAGAAAATCGGGGTTTAGAGTACCATACGATTGAATAGGATGGAGGGAAAGGCGCTTCGTTCCATTTCTCCCAGTCGTCCCATCGGCTCGAATGGCGCCTTGATAGGGGGGAAGGGATACGATCTGTGGTCCTTCTAGGACCAGGTATATCTGATTTTATATACGAAACGTAAATCGTAGGTGTCAAGTATTCATGCTAGTCATATATCCTTGGTCCTTGCTGCGAAGAACATGGCCGGTCATGGTGAATTGCTAGAAGTTACGGAGCATATGCCCATCCACATGCTATAATCGTCGTGGAAGCGTCTGTGTTGTGTGACTCTTCCATTATGCCATGGATGATGATTAACTTGTCATTCCGCATTCTGGGATGCATTACCATAATGTGTCTCTATTCGTGTTGTGGGCAACGGGGTCACCATTTTTCACCATTTCAACCTGATTTAATAATATGAAATTGTCCTCAAATTATTTAGTAGATATCTTCATGTCCTAGACACATCCTATATAACCTCCTATGAAAAATCCAATATTCGCCATATCCCAAAACAAAAGCACGGTGGGCTGATGAAGACCCGCTAGCTCTTGAAACTATTAGACAACCTGCCCGTTGCTCTTCATGAATATGCCGAGCCACTGCAGGGCTTGTCGAAGAGTCTCATCTCGCACAAACTTATGGTAAGGCGACGCTGTGAGTGGCCTAACCGCAAACCCATTCGCTACACGAGAAAATACCGTGATCTGGTATGGTAGCTCCTTTCCAGCTAGGAGTTTCTCGGTCTCGTGTCGGACGCCGGGGGAGACTGTTCCTTCTGTTGGTAGGTACGTACGTAAAGGAAAGAGATAACAATAACAATAATAAAAGGGGTGAGACTGGTGTGGTATTCTGGTCTAAGGTCTATCTTTCTATCTGGGAGGGATACGGGCGAAGCCCGTATCCTTATATAAACGGGAGATAGGTACATAGGTACTTCCTGCTGGTATGTGGGTCCATACCAGTGACCACTAACAACTAACACCTTCTGTGCCTGGACAATTTGTAAGTAACTGAACTTATCTACAAGTCGAGAGTCTCGATGTAAACACATTAGTCCGACTTACCTAATGCAATGCTCACTGGCGTATTAATGGCCATGGCATCCTCTTTTTCCAATTTATCGGGATGTCCCATGAAGCTGGCGCAGAATTTGCCAGGCCCCATAAATCTGGCGAGGTATCGTGCGCCGATGCTGTACCCAACGCCTCCAATACGTTTGGCACCGGCTTTATGCATCTCTGCCAGTACTGTCTTGATGTATTCATCGACAGATGCTGGTGCATGGCGTTTCTCCCACAACTCCACCTTAAATTCCTCATCTGGAGTCTGTGGGAGCGGATCCTTGTAAAATAAGTCTGGCATCACGACGAAGTAGCCGTTTGCTGCAAATTCGTCGGCCAGTAGACGGTTATAGTCCGCCTTTATTCCGTATCCGTCTGTAAAAAGGAGGATTGCATTCTCCTTTAACCTTGACGGCGGAAACGTGGCATATGTTTCCACTATAGATGGCATATGTTAGTGGTGGCTCTCAACAACGTAGTGAAGATCCAGGAACTCACCGCCAGAGATGAGCCTGATACTTCCGGCTGGGAACCCATGGCCCAAAGTCACATGGGTCGTGACTGTAGGGAGACCGATGTTGTTACTGATGGGCTGAGCCATTTTCTTCTCGTCCTTCAAGGTTGCTGACTGAGAGACGAAAAGTGGTATCGCTTGCAGAGCTGTTCTGATGACTTGTAGTATATAATGTAAGAAGGTCAAAGTAACTCTGATGATATGTATATGATTCATGGAGAAGGTGGGAAGATGAGACAGAAACGAGTTGCAAGATCTGTAGAAGATTACCAGATATTTATAGTAAATGGAAATTCAAACCTGCCCGGCAATTTCACCCATGTAATAATGGCTAAACAATAGGGCGAAGAGAGCTACATTGACTACGGCTGGATTATACGTTACAACGGACCAAAGACAGTGGCCTGAAGTTACCCATTGCATTGTCTCAATGGGCTGCCAGCCACTAAACATGTTGTGAATGTAGAGTGGAGACGGGAACCCCTATTGTGACTGTGGAGGTTCATGCCTAAAGAGCTGCGTAGTGTCGACATTGAATAGAGGCCCTTCCACTAGGCGCGTATATATTGTCCATACAGAATACGTGACCCGGGCCCGAGCGTCCGGTTTTCATTGTCCTCAATGAACTAGTATGGACTGGCAATGCATCTTAGTAGGCACGCACCTTCCTGGCAACAGGATATTCAATGAAAGACCTACAAGCCATTATCTAACAGCTGAAAACAGTCATCAATCACTAGATGTTTGCTCATGCACAATAAGAGAACAATCGGGTGCCAGCAACTCACCCCTCAGTGGGTGGTTGGTTACTCTAATCGTCATTGCTTGCCAGTTTGATGGTAAGTATCTTGATTCGTCTCTATTCTACCGTCTTTCACGTCTAATGCATTCATTGTCACCATTCAAAGCTTCCCAGCAGCCTTCAACGCCCTGTCCCCATCAACCAGGACGCACCAACCTTCGCTGCCGCGGCCTCCCTCCCCAGCGACGACTTCCCCACCATACTCTTCACGGGCGAACTTGAGGACTGCATCATCAAAGGTACCGGGCTGCAGCCACACGGCGGGAACATTTAGTTCCTTGGCCTCCTGGAGCACCTTGAGGGTGGCAGCCGGTGGCGTGATCACCGACACTGAGGTGCGTGACGGCTCAGGCAGTGCTGACAGCGAGGGGAGCGCTGTGTGCGACGAACCCGCTGCCTCTACCGTCGCGTTCGTCGGGTTAATGGGCGTTGCTGGGATGGAGCGCTGGAGGTACCAGGCGAAGACTGGATTTCAGCCTTGTTAGCTGCCTGGCTATGTATTTCTCACTTGCTTGTAGAGTGAGTGGTGTAGTAATCCAGCTTGTCATGTGCAATGGAAGTAGAATAATCAGGGGCTCGTTTTGTGGGCCATTTACATGCATGTAGTCAGGATCCTCGGTAAGACAGGGATATAATGGAGCAGATACGTACTCTTATGTCCGAACTTGGCGGGGTTAGAACTGGCGCCGACGACGGCGAAGTGTGGGGAGGACATGAAAGCCCGGGCGGTCGCTTCGGTCGCCATCTTTTTTGGAAGTGTATGACTGGTTTTGTCTGTTCCGTGCTTCGCTGTAGTCGACCTCGGTAAAGACTAGGGGTTGTCTGTTGAAAGGACAAAAGGATATATACTACAATCCTTTCTAAACGACTTCGGTGGAAGTGAAGTGACCTAAGAGGTGCGGATCTTAGGCAGGTGCGAAGTTATGGCTGGGTTGAAATAGTAAATCTTAAACATCACCATGACAAATAGCGCGCCTTTCCGGGATCCTGACGCACTAAAACGCAATGCTTGGCGTGACATTGGTTCGGTGATACGACATCAACTGCGACATCATCTCCTTGATCCGAGGCTTAGGGGAACCTCCAAGAACCTCCAACATAACAATATCTAGGTATGTGCCGGGGTCGGACCATATGACAAAACCCAAATTCAGGGCAGCGCGACCGTTTCGTATATTCTAATACTGTTAATGATGATACAATTTGAAAAACGAATGCCGCTATGCCCTGCTGACCTTCCTATACTGGAATCAACAGTAAGGTGACATAGATAAGGTACTCGCGCTTGCGTGTTGTTCGGAAACTATCATCTCGTCAGAAAGTAAAATGGCGACATTTGCGTGCGTCCTTTCCTTATATCCATTTGCATGCCATGGACTGACGACGGAATTGTGTGTAGCCGGTCGACCTTCTCCGCCAAGGCTTATGCGGCATTCAGACCGTCATACCCGGCGTCGTTGTACCGAACGGTGATGTCGTACCACCACCAGAAGCCACAGCAATTCCCACCCGCACCGCAGTCGCCACCATCCCCGAGCGGCACGTTGCTCGACGTGGGATGTGGACATGGCCTGATATCACGGGCTTTGAGCCCTTATTTCGAGTCAGCGATCGCCATTGACCCATCGGCCGGCATGGTCGCCCAGGCCCGCGAAATGACGGCCGCCGACCCGGCCCTGACACCCGCAAACAAGGCGAGGATTGAATTCCGCCAGGGCGGCGCCGAGGACCTCTCCTTTTTGCCCGAGAAATCCGTGGACCTTGCGGTGGCGGGGCAGGCGGCGCACTGGTTCGACTACGGGCGCGCATGGCCGGCGCTCGCGCGCGCCGTGCGGCCCGGCGGCTCCGTCGCCTTTTTCGGCTACAAGGATAACGTGCTGATAGGCGCGGAACGCGCCACTGCCATTATGGAGCAGTTCGTGTACGGGTTCGGGGTCGTGGCGCGCAGCCCCGCCGGGAGGGAGATCGAGGGCATGGGCCGCTTCTGGGAGCAGCCGGGCCGCAACATCCTGCGTGACCTGCTGCGGAGCGTGGTCCCACCCGAAACAGACTGGGCGGATGTCCAGCGGCTCGAGCACGAGCCTGGCGAGGAGCCGGCGGGCGAGGCCGAGAGGGAGCAGACGTGTTGGCTGAGGACCTTGATGAAACTCGGCGAGGTCGAGAGGTACACGCGCACTTTCAGCTGTTATACCGCGTGGCGGGAGGCGTACCCGGAGATCAAGAGCAGGGAGAACGGTGGCGAGGATGGCGACATCGTCGACATCATGTGGGACCATATGCTAGATGCCATGCCGGAGTGGAAGGCACACGGCGATCGTTGGAGGGAAATCGAGGTCATCAACGACTGGGGCACGTACGTCTTGATGGCGAGAAAACGGTAATGAATACGTGTGGAGAGTTAGACTTGATGTTTACATCCTTAGAGTAGAAAGCTCGATAACTTTAGAGATTTAACAAACTTCTGCTACTTCAGACGCCAGTTCCAGTCGATACTCTCTAACCACGTTCGCTGACACTCACCTAAACCCCATAAAGATAAGACATGGTGATCGACGCAACAACAAGCGGGGAAGTGCCAGCATCACGCACCACATGACCAGCCCCGAAGTTTTGAGGTTTGAAAATTATGGATTGATACGTAAAACCCAAATGCAGAAAACGCTTTATATACAATAGAATTTAAACATTACTTTCTCACAGCCTGTGCTTCGTTCCTGACGCTCTAAGACTTCTTGATGGGCCAGCTGAGGGTCCTGGGGTCCCCGATGGCGAACGGTGATCTGGGAGTCACCGGTGAGGCCGGTACGTCCAGCGGGGTCCGGGGTAGCGATGGTGACATCGCGCGGTCGTCGGCATATCCTCTCTTGGAGTCGGGGTCATGCACGGCGAGGTTATGATTCGGGCTCAAGGGCGAGGCGAGAGTCGTGGTGCTGCCCATCCTGCCGCCGCCGAGGGTCAGGTTCAGGCGGGAGGAGTCGGCGCCCTCGAATTCGGTGGTGGCGACGACGCCGTAGCGGGCCTTACGCTTGCCGATCTGCCGCAGCAGCTTGTCCACACTGGCGTTGGCGTCGGCGCCCTCGGTGTGCGGCGCCTTGAACGCCTTGGCGATTTCCACGGGGCTCATAGACACATCTCGCCCCAGGTTCCACCATCCATAGAACAGCGGGAACACCGCCATCGTCGCCACCAACATCACCGCCAGCGCCGCCCCCAGGTACCCGAAGTGTGATGCGTAAATGTTTATCGTCACCGTCTCCGATCCGCCGCCTCCGCCGCCGCCGTTCTCTTCCGCCGTTGCGCCGCCCCCTTCTTGCCGCCGTACGCGTAGACGCCGGGGCTTCGCCTCGCCATCGTTTGCCCCCTTGACCAGAGGCGTGGTGTCGTTCGTGTTATAGACAGCAAAACGGAAGGTGAGTTCCTGCAGGGTGGCGATGATGTCGGCTGTGGGGTCGGTCCAACTCATTGCCGCATCGCCCAGCACGTCGTCGGTCGAGTTGCGGTAGGTGTATCCCATGGTCCCTTCACTAAACATCTGCAGCGAGCCGCCGATATCGTAGAGGCTAATTTCGCTGTCATAAAGGCTGCCGGCGGCTTTTGCGATGCCCCCAATGCTCGTGGGAAATTTGCCATTGCCGGAGGTTTCTATCCAGGGCCACCATGTCTCGACGGTGCGGTTGATAGCGCCGTTCCCTAGAGGTATGGGTTGGCGATGGAGTGACAAACTGCCGTTAGTGAGTTCGACCGAGTGCCGCACCAGTCCGATTTGTAGCCGGCAGGTGGAGGTGACCATGGGCTTCAAGATGCCTTCGGGCGCGAAGCGCGTCGACACATTAATAGCACCCGGGTCCCACTGGCCCATAAAGGAGACCGAGATGTTGCCCGCGCCCACCTGATCCCCGGGATCAGGCATCTCTAACGCCTTCTCCGTGCCGTACTTGCAGTCGACGTCAAAACCAGGGGCTATGATCTCGCCGCGGCAGACTCCGCGGCAGCCCTCGGACCGCACGTGGATCGGGTCGCGGTTGTTGTACGCTCGGAGGATGTTGGTGAAGTTGCTGGAGAGGGTGTCGATCGACTTGGACCGTCCCATATAATAGCCTGTGGGTATCCCTATCAAGTCGTCGGTCACGGCCACCGAGAAGTTGCCGGGGCGGTTGATGACGAGGGAGGTAATGGTGGAGGAGCGCTGAAGGATGGGACCGTCGATGACGACAAGTGCGACCAGAATATATGCGAGTGCGACGCGGTTGAAGTGGCGGCCTGACGTGATCGCTGCCCAGATGCTGTTGGCGTAGAACCAGTAGCGGTGGCAGTCATTGAGACTACCCCCACGTAGCATTTTAGTCCACCAGGCGATAGTGACACCCTCACCGAAGGCCAGCACCAGCAACGCGTTGGTTGCCGCTGTCAGCACCGACAGCACCACGGAAGGCTGCACCGCTATGTCGCGGTTCGGCCATGTCTCATGCTCGGCGCCGTTCGAAGTCGCCAGCACCACCGCCGCACCCACGGTGCATATGAAAGCGCCAAGAAGTGACAGGAGTCCGAACCACGGAGCTCGCGACCAGAAGCCGGGCTTCCACGGCGAATGCTCGAGGACCTCGAAACGGTCCATCGGCGGCGGGTTTCGGCAATCAGGTTCCTCGTATACGTGCGCTTCTACGTTCGACTGCGCCTCGTTCGTATATGCCCAGTTTCCACCCCCCACTCTCACTTATAATTATCGTCGCTAGGTCGCTTAAACAGCTCCAAGGGAAAAAAGGTATCCAGTGTTGTCGGCCCTTATTAATTAATACGCCAAAGACGGAGGAGAGGGAGATCTGGACTATACCACGAGAAGAAGGCTGCTCGTGGGACCAGAACGCCGTCGTTCGTATTGCATGCCGTGGATTTGCTAGGCCGAGAGCGAGGAGGAGATAATATAAAAAACAAGCTTCGCCCGCCCTCATCGTTCAACGTGCCCGTTGTGCTTTACCGCTCCTAAACCCCATGATCCGGCGAACGAATTTTCTTTCTTTGTTTTGGGTATGGTGCCGCTTTTCCCATCCGGAAGCCATGCTCCCGTATTTCGAAATTACCAAATGATCCGCTACTCCACACCGTCCCTTCATGTGGACGCGGTTAGTGGTGAGGGAGCACACGCCGTTGCAAGAGATCGTCGCGCCTAAAGGGGGCCTGTTCCCACAATTTCGCGGTACTTGGGCTGGTTGGGGCCACCTAGTCTTAGGGCAAGATTAGCCATTGGGAGGCGGATTCTCCGCTAACGTTCATGACGATCTCAGACCTGTTTGGGATCAAAGCTAGCGTTTGATGTTGCATGATTCCCCTTTATATACCAGCCTATGCCTGCTATGGACGCGTCGTTCTGAGGACTCCGATGGAAGTTCTGGAGAATTCCATTCTTCGATCTGGATTGACTTTCTCACACAAACAAGGTAGTACGCGTCCGGCAACCCAATCGATGGTTAACAAATGACTAGTTAATATAGGATTGCAGTTACGTAAGTCAGATTGCGGGCTGGCCGGCATTTGTATGCGTGTAAATAAAGGGGATTCGTCCAGGAAAGCACTGCTGTCTGTGAGGTGGAACGTTGCGTTTCGTTTCGTTTCCTTGTAGATCTGGAAAGCTACGAACATCCGACCCGACTTTTCCAACGAAGCACGGCGATCTTATCTCGTCTCGTGTTGTTTCCGCCACTCAGCCAGCCGAGCAACCGCGCTCCACCCTCTCAGATCCCAACGTCAATAATCTTCCTCCCAGAGCTCCTTCCGCCACGCCTCGGTGAGCCGCTCATCGGGGCCGTAGACCTCCTGCCAGCCGACGAATCCGCGGTCGAGAACGTAGACCTTCTGCTTATCGACGCTCAGAGCATCATCCCCGCCGTCCCGCTGCTGCTGTGCTTCCCTCTCGCGCAGGTACCGCAGGGCGGCACTTGGGCCCCTCTGCTGACTCAACGCGCAGTGGAATACGACAGTCTCCTTGTCCGCGAGTTTGCGGAGCAGCGTCGGCATCGTGGCGTCTAGACTGCGGCTCGGGTAGTGCAGAGACGACCGTATGTGCCCGCCTATGTGGTCTGATATTTGTGTAGTGAGTGTGTCAGCAGATGCGCGGTTGGCAGATCGAAAAGGTGGATAAGTTAGGCACACGCGGACAAGTGGATAGGCGCGTAGGTCTTGGACGAATGAGGGTGCGAGCGAGACGTTGAATATATCCCGATCGATGGGAGGGAGCCGATATAGGATGGGGGCTTCAAAAGGCGGGAAGGGAGCGAATTTGCTGAACAAGAATGGAAGCATCTTCCCTTCCCTCTAATCCGAAAGCCTTCATGACTAGGGCCCTCAATACTCGGTTCTCACCACTCGGCTTTTACCATTCGGCCCCACCACGGTAGGTCATCGACTCTTGTAGAACAACCCAAGATAGTTTGAGCACGAGAAAACTTACCATCATCCCTCACATCAACAATGGCGATCTTGGATTCCTTGCCCTCGGACCCCTGGGCCTCGATCTCCTGCTGCGCATCCGCCAGCAGCAAGTCCGCCAGCTTCTTCGCTGTGATGCGGTTGAGCGTGGCTATGGACGTCGTCGACATCCTGCTAGTGGTGCCGTTCCGGGCGGCGTTCCACACGAATGCGGGTACCTGTCCTCTGTGTGACTTGCTATGAGCAACTATCCTGGCGCCGTTGGCAGCCCTGGGAAGAAGGAAGCTAAAGGCTGCCGCTGCTCTCATGAAGCAACCGCTCGTCGGGTTAAGTACTTAGTATATGAGAAAGTCTACTAGAGTACTCTCAGTAAGTCAATGATAAGGACGTGATGTTTGTTAGATCTGGGTAGCTTATAATGCCTCATTAATTGTATGAGAGGGAGGTTATGGTATGTGTTAAATCTAGGATGAGAGCAAGTAAATGCTTGCGAGTAATAGCGCTTGAAGCTTTCTTTACACACCTATAGCTGAAGGTAGAGAAGCTGCTAAACTAGAGTTCTCTAGGTACTTACCCCGCTATATCTGCTATGTGAATAACATCTGATTGTTGCATTAAGGGGTTTGCCTGGATTTCACGTAGGCTCAGGGTTAGGGTAAGGGTTAGGGTTAGGATTAGGACAATATGAACGATGATTATCCAGGGGAAACAAAAGAGGAAAATAACTTCATCACGCTACATTACCCCAAGATACACGTCGCTACAATTAGGTTATTTATGAAGTCCAATCTTACATTTGACTAGTACCTGAGACTCGCTCACAGCCACGTGCCATCCCACACAAATAATTGGCCCTCCTAATGTCTATCATAACGACCGCCCACGTACAAGAAGCCATTGCCGTCGGCGCTGCCGGGCTTGAGGAGCTGGGTGTGTAGCCAGGCGATACGAAGGTGTCACCGCATGGCCACGCACGCGGAGAAGCTGCTGGGCACGGTGTCGACGAACAAATCGGCGAGTAGCACCGCGGCGTCGACGATGATCTGCTGGTCGAAGATCGGCGCATGGTAGCGAGCACGATGTTACCGAGACACAGAGCCCAGGGATGGAACTTGAGAACTCCGGGCCATCGTACCAGACGGTCCAGTCTCAATGGCACAGGGGTGGCCGGCCGACGGGGGAGGGCGGGCCATGCCGGTCTACAGCTAGGACCGAAACTTGTCGCCGAACCGCGTGCTGGTTCACGTCCCACGGATGTGACCCGATGCGGTCTTCGATGCCCTTGGGCGCTACTTGGCCTCGATCTCGCGCTGCCATCGTCGCTATAGATGCGCACAGTAGGCAGTGGGCGGCATAGACGTCGCGGAAGTAGCGTTCGTCGAGCTCGTCCTCATCGCACACACGCCGACGGACACCCGATGAATGGCGCCTTAGGGCCGGCTAGGTCTCTGCTGTCCTGGGATCTCGAACAGCTCGTGCCGTCTACCCCTGTCGTTGCTGGCACGGGTAATAGGGGGTTATCCGTCGCCAGGTAACTCCCGCGACGGCCGCGTTATGTGTATGCCCCAGACGGCCACGAGAAAAAACGCAGATTATGGGTACGACGAAGTTGCGTCGTGGTGTAAAGGCTGTGAGATAGTTGGAATCAGAGTACTGGCGAAGACCATGAAGGCGTGCCCGGAGAGAAGAGCTACTCTATATTTGTCCGCCGCTACGGAATGTGATGGCCTCTCGAGGAACCCCCCCACCCTCCATCGATCCTCTCACCTCACTCACACAAGGTAAGTCCTTATCTAAGTAATTGACTATCACATACATGAATCATCATCAGCTCAAATTGCACCGGTATCTTTACATTATTGCCTACCTTACCTAAGGATGTTCATACATGAGTGAGCAAGTCCCTAACGTTAGCAACCTACTAGGGAGAGATTGAGTTAGCGGCAGGGAGATTCCGTAGATACATCACTACCGTAAGTAGGTATACTTCCTCCCCCGATCCTCCTTAAGTACGGAGATGAATAAAGTCTCAATACACCTGGCAAACACCCAGACCTTGTCCATATTTCAAACCTAACAATGAGGGCTCCCATCCAAGCTCCAGCTACACGCACCCCCACACGCACATCCTACACCTAAAGCTCTAACCCACCTATCCACCCTATCCATTAACCCATTAATTCGTCCATACATATTATACACATACAACAGCAGTTTCCGGTACGTACAAACGATGGGAACACCACCGTTAGATATGCTTCTCCAACGACCTATTCACGGGAAGACGCGGGCAAATATGAATTAAAGAAAACTCTGCTATTTATTTTTTCTGTGTGCTAAGTCTACATAATCTGGTGCTGCAAACTTCGCGTTTGAAGCGGCAGAGACGCACACATGGACCTGACATCCGGCAAAGGCAAGCCCAGGCAGACACAAAGTGGAGAAGAGAAGCATACTTCGGGCAGTCTGAGCAGTACCGTGTAAACGCTGCATCAACATATCAGAATACAGCATGTGCGTTTTGCACCCAAAGTATAGAAAGAGAGAGAGACACGTATCCAAGCGTACGTAGACGAGGGGGGGGGGTTATTTCTATTGGTACGATGTTTGAGAAAAAAAAAACTATGATTCCAATAGAAAAAACGAGACTAGGCTACGGACGCGATAAGTGAACCCCGAAAACCAAAGACCGAAAAAAAAAAAACGCCGCGCGTAAGTGCAAAACTCATAGCGCCTTAGTAAGAGTGCTTGGTGTGCAGTACAGTCCAGCCTAAACCAACTAAACCAGACGCATCTCCCCAACACCCGCATACCCCCATCCCATATCGTCTCTCCCGTCTGATTTGTCGAAGAGGGAGGGAGATCAGAGATCAGACCTTGCCAATCCAACCAGAGTTGACGAAAAAATCGAAGAGGCGACCACCCTTCTGGGAGTCGAGGCGGCTGATCTCCTTGACCTGCTTCTTCTTCAAAGTGCCGTTGCCCTTCAGCGCCTCCTTGAGCACCTGCTCCTTGATCATCAGGTACGGCTTCGGCTGGAGCCGCGATACCTTGCAGAGCTCCACCTCCTCCGGCGTCAGCAGGTGTAGGTCCGGCGCGTTCTCCTCCGTCAGTGCTAGTGGCGTCACGCCCGAGATCGGCTGCGCTACGAATTTCTGCTTCGTGCCCGGGAGCCCGGGCGCCGCCGCTGCTGCTGGCGTGGTACCGTTGGTTGTGGCTCCGTTGGTCGTGACGCCGTTCGCCTGTCCGTTCGTGAGGGGTTTGGAGCCGTCGCCGTTTGCCGGGTCCGCTGTGGCGGGTTGACTAGTAGCTCCCGCAGCGGCAGTGGCGTCGGTGGACGGGCGGAAGGGGAGCTCGGGGGCGACCAGGATGGCGGCGCCGCTGGGCGGATCGGGCTGGGCGTTCTGCTTGTTACGCTGATTGGACGCAAGGCGCTCCCGATCCATGGAGCCCATGGGCACGTTCTTCTGCTGGCGCTGCTGCTTCTCCTGCTCGTACTTCTCGCCGCTGCGCAGATCGCCGATCTTC
Organism: Eutypella sp. D-1; assembly: GCA_023313575.1. Lineage (NCBI taxonomy): Eukaryota > Fungi > Ascomycota > Sordariomycetes > Xylariales > Diatrypaceae > Eutypella > Eutypella sp. D-1. The sequence continues at coordinate 534,924 of JAJTTP010000018.1, read as the reverse complement.
TGGGCGCGCCAGTCCTGGAGCTGGGCGATGGCCTGGCGCAGGTTCAGCTCGTCGACGAAGCCCTGGCAGAGGCTCTCGAAGTCGTCGTGGTTCATCATGCGCGCGAACGGCTTGGCCTTGTTCACCAGGTCGCGCTCCTCCTTGCTCCGCTTCTTCTCGATCTTCATGTTCTCCCTGTAGTCGAGGAGGTTGTGTTCGAAAATGACCTTCTTCCGCTCCACACGCTGGGTCAGGCGGGCGTTGTAAATGTCCATGACAGTCAGCTTGAGCTCCATCTCGGGCTCGAGCTCGCCCGTCCGCGGGTTGATTCCATCGCCGGGGTCGAACTGCATGAGCTGCACGGCCTCCTCCGCCTCGTTGGCATACTCGGTCTCAAACTCCAGACGACCGGGCATGTATCCCTGGATCTCGTGGCAGGACGGCACGCTGGCCGTGGGTTTCGTCTTGGGCGGCAGGGGTGCGGCGTTCTTCTGAGCCTCGCGGCGCTCCTCGATTCTCCGTTTTTTGCGGGCCTGGAATTCCTCGCGGGATATTTCCTGGGCCAGTTCCATGTCGGAGGGACGACATCGTTCGGGAAGGGGGAAACACGGTGATTCGACATAAACTTTGAGGTAGTGCTCGCGGACCTCGTCCTTATGACGGTATCCACCGATATGGTCTGCGACATCTGCCCAGGAACCTAAACCGTAGATCTCGCATCCTTCTAAGAGTAGCAACTCCTCATCGGCACCCCAATCGCGGTCGAATATGGGGAAGGAATTCTGCTCGATAACTCTGTATTCGTGGGTGGCGGGTTGGTGAGAGCTGCTGGAGGCGCCGCTGGAGAAACATTGGACACAGAGATCGTAATCTTTGCATGCGGGATTAGCGCATCGAATTCGTACCTAAAAGTAGAAAGCAGGGTTAGTCGTGCGCAAGTGAGGGCATTATAAGGCATTATTACTATATAGGTATGCAATGATATAAGAGTAGGGGCCCACGGATAGTTCCCGGATAGGTCACGGCTCTGTATGTCTCGGGCCGAACTTCGGGCTTATCCCCGTCGTAAATGCGTAAATGTGTATGTAAACTTGTAAATTCGTACGTACCGTAGATGTTATATCGGCAGAGCACACATCGCAGACATATTTGACACCACCCTCACCCCCTCTGGTAGCGGTCTTCTTGCGGATGACGCCCATGTCGTCGTTTGAATTCGGACGATGGGAGATGAGACGTCGCCGTCGACAGAAAGGTTGGAGATGATGACTTTCAATGTGCGCGCGATTGGATGGAATGGAATGGAATAGAAATGCGTGATATGACTATGCGACAAAGTATGTCGATGAATATGCCGGGTTACCTACGAAGTCGCTCGACGTCTTGAAACTTGTAGGCTTTTCACGTGGTGTGGTTCCAGCGCATGAGCCTCCAAGCCGTTTTTGAAATGCGGGTGGAGGGTATGAGTTGTGGAGTATGAATCTTGGAAGTTATTAGTTCTAGGTTACATGTACTATGTAAGATATATCTATTAGATGTGAAGGTGCAGCGGACCAAGGTACCGAGGTACATCTCAACAACGGGTATTTACATAAGCAGTCTAACTATCCGTAATACGTATTGATACATAGAGGTTAGTTAAGTGGGGCCTCTCATCTTCCTTCCTCGACTTCCTCGACAGTTACATTTGAAAATAGGTAGATCCGCGATTGAAAAAAGCTAGAGGAATATTGGAAAAGGGTTAGAAGAATACCCCCATTCAACGGCTAGTCTTATAATAAGTACTCATATAGTGTGAGGAACCTGATGATAATAAGATGTATGTTAAGCGTGGTAGGTTTGACTATAGGGAGTATCTAGATACCGAAGTATTCATTCAGTGGACCGGGGCAGACACAACTACCTAACCCCTCTCCTGTGATACTCAGCAGGTATAGCTCACAATAATCCAGCATCGGGTGCAACAGTACATCAGCGATAATGCCATCCGTCAATACTCACAAAACCTTCTGTAAAAAGTGTCGCAACATAAGTTGGACAAACCAAGGACATAGTAGCTCCTGGAAATTCGACCATTATACCACGTTTTTCCAGCTCGAGGCGTCGGCGGAGAAAGGATGTCATCTCTGTCAGAACATCTGGACGACGTTGGTCCATGACAACCCCAACACTTCCTGGTATGCGGGGAAGTCGTTGACTTTTGAGCTTCACACAGAGGCCGGAGTCCCCAGTTGGATTTCCATGAACCTCGGGACTAAAGAGGATGAGGAGGGGACTACTGGGTACGGGGTAAACATCTGGCTTGCGGCTCGGGATGGCTTCACGCCCTTGAGAGCCAAGGGTTTATTTATTGAACGTATGATAAGTACTTCACTATATACTGTTATAGGCTATTTACGTATATCAATTAATGGCATCGTCAAGGGTTCTTGCCAGGGGAAAAACAACATGCGCTAAAAAGGACTTGTGAAGGGGCTATTCAAGGATGGCTGAATGACTGTATTACCGGACAAGGCTACCACAAGAGATGCCAGGATGGAGGAGAATCTCAGCGCATGTCGTTGCCAACGCGTCTAATCGACGTGGGCACCATGGACGATGAGAAACTCCGCCTTGTGCCAAAAGACGATTTGTCCCAGGACAGCAACCCCCGATACCTCATTCTCAGCTACTGTTGGGGCAAAGGAAATGCCCCAGCGAGGACGACGGGCGCGAACTTCAACCAACGCCTCGACCGAATAAACCCAGCAGATCTTCCCAACACAATCCGAGACGCGATCGATTTGACACGTAGGATGAAGATACGATACCTCTGGGTCGATGCTATCTGCATTATCCAACCCGATGATCAGGAGACCAGCTCTCAAGATTGGAAGCAAGAGGCTCCTAGGATGGGATCGTATTATGCCAATGCTTTCTGCTGCATCTGTGCCTCTCGTGCCGCGGATAGCACAGAAGGTTTTCTTACTGAGAGAAAAGTAGCGCGGTACGGATGGCGGCCAATGTGTATCCCTCGGCGCGGGGTTATAGGTCAGGCCTCGACCGACATCGAGAAGGAGTTTCTCGAAGTCAAGGAGCCGGAGCGGCGGTTGGCGGGCGAGCTTCGCGACGAACCTTTGATGCAGCGGGCTTGGTGTTTCCAAGAATGGATGCTATCGCCCCGGAAGCTTCATTGGACCAAGAATGGCCTGTTCTGGGAGTGTAAAAGTATCTTCGGGATATGCGAAGATAATACCCCCTGTGTCGATTGGACGAAGATGGAAGAAGCGCCCCTGATATTCCAACTCCCCCCACAAGAAGCCTTGGTGGGAAGCTGGTATGAGTTAGTCTCAAAATATTCAGCTAGGAACCTATCTTATGGCCGAGACCGGCTGGCCGCAATCCAAGGTGTCGCCAGCCAGCTAGCTCAGAAGCACAATGCCGAGTACCGAGCAGGACTTTTTCGGTATTATCTTGCAAATGGACTTTGCTGGTCGCGGATTCGGAATAGCTGGGCGCTCACGAATCGTCACTTCCCTTCTTGGTCATGGGCATGCATGAGCCCAGTCAAGTTTACCAATTCCGAATTGTCCAATGAATCTCTGATCCACAGCGCCCGATTCCAAGCTCCGGCAAGGAGGGATATCGTGGAAGATTTCAGCGACCCTACTAGTCGATTACTTCATCTGGAGGCGCCCTTGATGGAATTAGAGTTGGTCGCTGCGCACAGTGACGAATTCGGAGACGAGGAGCGGCGAATTAGGGGAGCCAACATATATACTTCACCGACGTGGCCAAACAGTAATATTTGGTTTACTCTCGACAGCCCGCAAGTGATACCAAGTCGGGTCCATGTGGTGTGGCTTATCCGTACAATACCCAACGCGCACCTGGGAGAGGACACCAAATGTTACGTGGGACTTCTCCTAAAGGAATCGAGATTGGGCGACAGAAAGGTATGGGAGCGCCGAGCCTATGCAGAACTTCTTGTCCACCCTGAACACGACATGGATTTAACAAGGTGGAGGAAACCTGTCGACCTTATATGAGGTGTCTTTGGGAAGTTGATAATACAGGAATTGATGTAACCTGATGCAAAAGGGGGACCGGCTACGGGTAGGTTCAGGCTTATGCCACCCTCATCTTAGGTACTTGAGTATGCCTAACTGGTTGCAAGCCTCTAGCGTATCTCGGTTCTCCGGGCATATCATGGCAGGGACTCGACTCTTACGTATAGAAAATCAGTCTTTACGCTCGTAGTAATGATTAATGTATTTAAATATGATTGGTATATAGGCTATAATACGTTACGTACTGGTCGGTCGAGAATGGCTACGGATTATATGTATATACTTTGGTACTTCCTACGTATTAGGGGGGTGGCAAGCTTTTGATATACGGCTGGCTTCATCTTCTTCTTATATCACAGGTCGATTAGATCACTACTAGTGGCTGACTACCTATTGAACAAGAAGGCAGTGATGGAATCCGTTATGAAGAAGGATGAGGCGCGAGACTCTAGACGCCTCTACTCTCTGTGCAGGACTAGCTGCCCACATTTAGCCCTTCTTGCCAACCTCAACGTTAACGCTGCCAATAGCACCGCCGTAGCTGTTCCACGGTCCGACTTCGACCCAGTGAGCCTTGTCCCTATCATCGACGCCAAAGTCGTTTTGCTTACTGCCCCATGGACAGTCCCAGTGGACACGGCCGATCTTGGTTTCACCATCGTAGATTTCAAACCCTCCAGTCGTGCCAGAAGAAGCGTCAGAGCGACCACAAGAGTTGACGTGCACGGAGCCTCCAGGAGGCGCCGTCATCTGGTTCACATCTGAGCTTGATAATTCGGCATCTTTGTTTCCATCCTTGTAGAATTTACCCCTGGGTTTGTACACTGTTAGTAATGACTGCAACTGCACTCGACAGCAGGCAAAGTTGGATATTCCATGTCTTACCAGGATAGACTGGCATTCTTGATGCTCAAGGTGTTGGAAGACATGCTGTTGATGAGGGTGACTGTAACCCATTGTGCGTATGCCTGAACTGATACTGACATCTTGGTTGTCTTTGTGAATGTAGGTGAAAAAGTGTGATCAAAGTTGCTTAGAGAGTTTTGAGCTGAAGACGATAGAGAATCAAGGTTGTTGTCTTTTTGATCTTTGTCAAACTCTGGGCCACGCGGGCTTTTATACCTCAGCATCCCTCTATTATGTTGAAATACAGTATATATGCAGAATTATAAGAATTCTGCAACTTCACTTTTGTAGAAATTCAGCATACTATGCTTAAGAGTGATTCCCCAAAGCACGATTCTCCCTGTCCATGTGATCACCATCAAAGGACCAGGGCAATGAACCCTCCGACTTCTTACTACGTGGGTATTAGACTCTTCGAGTCCATTGACTTTGCCTCAAAGTACGAAAACAAAGTACGTAATGATTGCCTTACTCCAATCACGATCTGTCAAGAAACACTAAGGCGGTGAGATATCAAACATCATGCAAAGCCGGACAGATGCATATCATCTTGTTCTCGTGCTTCCGTTATTGATGCAAATGAATCCGATCACAATGATGTGATCCAATGACTAGGCTTACTGAGTCTCGGGTACGACAACTTTCACAAAATATGACATACGGGGCAGAAGCAAGGGATCAAAATATCACGTCAGGAGCCTCGATTTGAAAGGATTGGCGAGGACGGGTACAGGCAATAGAATCACAAAACCGGTTAGAAGACAGGAATATGCAGCATCCCCCGCACCTCGTCCGCATATAGTTTTTATTATTGTCTTGCATCGAAGCACCTGGTTAGCTGAAAACGTCCAAAACCGGATAGTATTCACACACAGACGAAAATATATCATGCGGCTAATAATGCTATGCAGCATCCCCCACACCTCGTCTGCATATAGCTTTTACATTATCTTGCATCGAAGCACCTGGTTAGCTGAAAACGTCCAAAACCGGATAGTATTCAGCAATTATTGATACACAGACGAAAATATATTATGCGGCTAATAGTGCAGCAGGTTGTCGTCACGAACTAGATTATCCAATCAATGCTCAAAAACGGTTCCTATGCATGCACCCTGACGACGTAAACAAAAGCACATTATAATATTATCAATGGAATGCTTGGCCATTACTAAACTGATCGTCTTATTAATATGCAAAACGGTTTCTACTTATCAAACATTGCTACACAAATGTGAATCTGCTAATAATGTATCGTATGCTTATTACGTATAAACTGGTTATTAATATGGTATTGCGTATAAGTGCCTCTTATGATGTAGCATGATACGGGTTGTGATGAGCTGCTTCGAAAGTTGAGTCTTGGTTCTGGCTCACGATACATATATAAGCCAGGCCCCAGGCCTCCCAAAAAAAGCATATTGTTCTCTCAATTAAAGTTGACCTTATCATTATCGGGCTTTGTTACTCTGTTCTATCAAGAACCCTTCTATCAAGAACCCTTCTGTCAAGAACCCTCCTACACCTATACCACTAACCAAAATGGTTGCTGAGCTCGTCCCTTATTTTGATGGCATGCAGCAGGGACAGGGGTACGATACTGGTTCCTTAGGTCATGAAACATTCTCTCTGGAAAAACTACTGATGATGAGTACGATCTAGGTATGATACCTACCTTCAAGAGTTGCGTGTTGCCGGAGCCGTATCTATAACGTCCAAGACAACTCCTACCGACACCTACGACCTAACTTACAAGAGCGATGAGATCCAGGAATATACGTAAGTGACATATATGCCACCTTTTCCGTGTATAGAGCTACTGTCTAGAGTGCTTTCATGCCTATTTCTAATATTTGCCGTTCGCAGTGAGCTTGCTAAATCTCTGGAGATTACCGCTGGTGCCGCCATATCAGGCTGGGACCAATCGTCCAAAGTTGATGCTAGCTACCTCAACCGGTCTAAGGTGACTACTTACGCACGCAAGCGGTGTAGCCTGATCTACTCAATAACTGAGCTTCCATAGTTTGAAAGCGCCACAACTACCTATCAGGTAGAGGTGTCATCGCAGCAGCAAGCAACAATCGACAACTCCTACTCCTTCAACAAGATTGAATCTGACGACTTGCACGCGACATATGGAGATCGATTTGTCTCTGGTTAGTATATCACATGTATTTGACCCAGGACATCCATGCTTAATGGGATACAGACTTTCTCGGAGGTGGCAAGTTCCTCGCCCGCGTTAGCATCTCATCGATCAATAAATCTAGTACAGAGGAAGTCAAACAAGCGTATGTCACTTCCTTATTCAATAGTGCCGAGTCTCACTCTCCATCTAATTCTTCATCTCTTTTTCCTCATTTATATTTTGCTACTATGACATCTAACCTTTAGCTTGCAGAGCCAAAGTTGCCTTTACCATGTACGGTGTCACTGGAGAAGTGACAGAAGAAGTAAAGACGGCCACAGAGAGTCTCCAGAAGAACTCTCAGATATCGACTTGGATCCATATCTCCGGTGGTGGAGTGAGGACACCCGAGGTCAAGAAACTCGAAGCGACGTCCGGAGAGCAGTCTCCCCTTCTCAGCATTAAAAAGCAGGCCGATGATTTTTATCAGGAGTTGAAGGATGGGAAGCATAAGTATAGGCGATTGTCAGCATTCCCTCCCGTCACCTCCCAACAGTTCGCCTTCTTTTTTAGCAAGCACTGGGTATTAGGCAAGTGGGGGAATGATGCTAATGCTGAGATAGTGCCGTTCTGTGGAAATACACCAATGTCCCCAATTTCAGCAATGCATTCAAGCCATTCGACTACACGGCTGCGAGTAAAAAGGTAAGGAGACCTCTTCCGCTCTTACGCTCGAATACAGTGGGGATTGATGAAACGATACCAGAGCTGGAACCTTTTCGAGGACTTCACACAGTACGGCGTCTTCATCGACGGCATAAAAAATGGTAGGGTCATACAATTTTTTGAACCTTGTGGTTCGTGACTTTCTAACACTTGACGTTAAACGCAGTTCCTGTAAATAAGTTCATCAACGGCAGGCAGCAACAGGCCGATCTTCACGATGAAGGAACAACAGTGAACCTGGCCATCTTCAACAAGGTAAGCATAAGACAACATTGAATCTGCACATTGGCTGAGTCACTACAATAATTTCATTATATCTAATCTAAAAACAGGTTCACGCAATTGACAAGGACCCGAGTGAGGTGGATAATCCACTTCCCTACCCGAAACCTTATGAGTTTCAGAAAAAGGTTTTGGTAAGTTCTCCACCCAATTGATCATTGATTCCATGGCGTTCTTTACATCTGTGTACCCTGACGCTGATTCAATATACAAAGCTGGCCCTGAAGACGGTTACCTACGTTGCCCAACAGAGACCTGTTAACGAGAACAACCTCAGTGATAGTAAGCTTGCAGTACACGTTTTATGAAAAGCCCCGTCCAGTGTTCCCATAGAGGCTAACTATGCACCCTTTCTTCTTCATTGCAGTCGCGCTACCAACTCTTCAAGGGGGCGCAGAGAAGCTCTTCGAGTTTCAGGCGTTTGATTTCGACAAGGTCATTGGAACATCGCCAGTGTCTTTTGGAAAGCGCGACTCATCCTACATCTGCCTCTACGGCCAGCGTGTTGGCGAGTACGGCTATCATGAGGAAAGCGTCTTTTGGACATTTCCGGACGAGGTGGAGCAAGTTGCGGAGCAGAGAGTCAATGTTTCCAAGGTGAAATCGGCCGATTTGATTCGATTAAGCCGTACTGAGACCGGGCCCAAGTTTCTTTTCAATATTTATGGCCGGAATGTCTATGCCTGAGATGGCAAGATTGGCGTTTGATAAATTACATCAGCTAATTTGAATACGCGGCCATAAGCGTCAACATTGCATGGCTTCGAGACAGGGTGCTTAGGGTGCGAGATCGCAGGTTGGAATGTAGAACAGTGAACCCAACGTGCAGCGGTGTGGGGATCTTTACTGTAGTGCGAGGCTAAAGGTCATCGGATCTGAACGTCCTTCGCTGCGCCGTTCAAGAGGGTGATGGAGTAGACAGACATGGCTTGTTGAGCCAACTCGCTGAAACTATCATAGGAACTGGGGAGCGAGAAGCGCCGGGCAAAGGGATCGAGACTGACCTGAATCGACTTCCTAGAGGGTGTAAGTGCCAACTACTGCAAGGAGGGGCGGCTACTTTCTAATAATTATGAGTGATATACCCTTTGAGATGACACGATGATAGCAGATCATGCTTGTAAGTTAGTGTGAAGTATCTTTCCGGAATGTGCGATTCTGCCAGATAAATGCACCTCTTCCATCTTCAATGCCACATGAACGAGAACGAGAAGCCTGGACTTCCGTCTAGACATAAGATAGGATCCCTAATTTGAACTTAAGGGCAGGAACTTGGTGCCATTCCCACAATCACGATGCTCGATGGCTCGGTTGGAGGATCCTAATAGCCAAATGATATGGAAAGCTGGAGCTTTTGGTCTCGACTTCAGTGGAGTCTTTGCAGCTTTATATATTCATTCATTCTTACCTTATCGGGAGTGTCTAATATGCAATGCCTTCGAGGGCTCGTCCTTCTATCTATACATGGCCGTACCACGAGAGGGTTCAAAAACTCGTATCAGATCTACAGCATGATACAGAGACGCTGAAGCACATTCTGCTGAAGTCAAAAAATGCTGGTTCTAAGCGGAGAGCCTTCGTGATAGCAATGAAGTACCAACTTCACTACAAACACGTGGTCTCCAATTTAGAGGAGAGTATCGATAATATTTATCCCGATATGGGTTAATGGTAGCCGGGTAACGATCCCGGTTATTACATACGCCCGATTATATCATACCTCTTAGTTTAAGGTTACTACCTACAGGTACCGCCTTATGTACTATCGTAAAAACATCTAGGATGGGAAAGAGCTTACCTACCTCCCGTCCCTAGGTAAGTACTTCTGTGAGTTGTAAGCACTGGCCCTTTCTTATTTGGCCGGATAACGGGAACAAACTACGGAAAAATTTAGCATTGACAGGTATGTTACTAACTTCCAAGCTTGTAACTAAACTAATCCGGGTTACATCTTAGGTAATTACTCGCAGCATCCTGCATTTTGACGAGGTCCCAGAAGCGTGTGGTTACACGGGAAAATACGAGGACATGTGATAATTGAACGATCAGCTTATGTACATAGAACAGATTTGCCCCGCCACGCCACTGCAACGGCGCCCGCATAAGTAGACGGGGAGAGGGGGAGGGGCAGAGGGGTTAATAAAGAAAGTCAAAATCTAGAATCTTTCCGAGGTCACAGGGGCAATGCAAACATTTTCCTATTTACCAATAGCCAGTACCAACCTAGTAGCTCTAGGTAGCGATTGTAATCCCTAATATACATATTATATGCACCCCGCACCTTGCATCGCTTTCTGCTTGTAATTGAGACTCTGCGTGTCTAAATCCCTCCACCATTATCAGACAACCAGCCATGCCAGAAAAGATCCTCGACGATATATCGCACCGCCGCTATAACCCCCTGAGGGGCTCGTGGCTGCTCGTGTCACCCCACAGAACCAAGCGACCATGGCAGTAAGTCGCAGAGGAAGTGGTGCGGAACTGAGCCCAGACAGAGACAGATCGATGTTCCTGCTTGCCTACCCATGCTAACATTTAACCCCCCCCCCCCCTTTTCACCTCTAGAGGTCAACAGGAAGCTCCCGGCGTGAATAAACTGCCGGAATATGACCCCAAATGTTACCTTTGTCCCGGAAACCCCCGCGCCGGCGGCGAGATCAACCCTAAATACAACGAGACCTTCGTCTTCGTGAACGACTACAGCGCCGTGAAGGAGGATCAGGTGGATTACAAGCCCGAGCCCTCAAGTGATGGTAAGAGAAGCCAACAAGGCGCCACTGCGACCATGCCTCCTCGGCTGGCTTCTCCCCACAGCTGATTCCCTGAAAACTAACGCAGTCAAAAGATCTGTCTTCGCTCTTGCTCCGCGCCGAGGGCGTCAAGGGCAAGTGTTTCGTGCTGACGTTCTCGCCGAAGCACCACCTCACGCTCGCCGATATGCCCGCCGAGGAGATCCTGCCGGTGATCGAGACGTGGACGCGCATCTACGCGGCGCACCTGGCGCCCATGAACCCGCTCGCTGAGGTAGCACGATCGCTGGACCTGACGACGACGAAGGCGGCAGCGCCTGAGAGCCAGACGCCGGCACCGACGCAGCAGCTGCGGTACATGCAGATCTTCGAGAACAAGGGCGCAGCGATGGGGTGTTCGAACCCGCACCCGCACTGCCAGATCTGGACGACGAGCACGCTTCCCGAGGAGCCGGCGGCCGAGGCGGCGCAGCTGGCCAAGTACCGGGCGGAGCACGGCGGACGGCACCTGCTGGAGGACTACGGGCGTCTGGAGCGCGAGCGCCGCGAGCGCGTGGTCTACGAGAACGACGCGTTCCTGGTCGTGTGTCCGTGGTGGGCGACGTGGCCGTTCGAGACGATGGTGCTGGCGAAGCGGCACGCGCGGGCGCTGGTGGACCTCACGGCGGCGGAGCGGCTCGCGCTCGCCGACGCCGTGCAGGAGGTTACGCGTCGCTACGACAACCTCTTCGAGACCAGTTTTCCCTATAGCTCGGGCGTGCACCAGGCGCCTCTCGACGCCGACCACCCGGACGAAGTCGACAATAGCTGGCTCCACCTCCACTTCTACCCGCCTTTGCTCCGCTCCGCCTCCGTCCGCAAGTTCCTCGTCGGCTACGAGCTCCTCGCCGAGCCCCAGCGCGACATCACGCCCGAGCAGGCCGCCGCTAGGCTCCGCGACTGCGCTGGCGAGCTGTACCGGAAGAAGCTGTGATTCCCGGCCTCCCACCCCCTAAACAATTCTTTCCTTTGCGTTTCTAGTTCTACCTTGTTATCGTGTGTTTATATGCATCCTCATGCCAGGGTGTGGCTGGGGCATATATGAGAAAGAGAGAGGAGTATATGGTGGGTATGTTTCCCGCTAGAACAAATGTGTTAATAAAGTATGGTGAATTTTAATATACACAGCATTTTCATGTCTATAGAGTTTAGGAGGTCGGCTGAGAAATCTTGAATGGCATTAGAAAGATATATATATATATATATATACTGTGTATATTTCGAACACATCCCAGCACAACACGGTCCCACGAGACCCTCCCTTCACCCTTTGCCCATCCCCCTTCCCCTTTCCTTCTGCCCCATCTCATCTCATCTCACCAAACCAAACCCCCCCCCTCCGTATTAAACCACCAAACCGCCCTCACGCCTTAACATAAAAGTCATACTGCGCAAGCATCCAGACAATACCGGTGCAGGCAAAAACAAACGGCATGAAAACGGGGGGACCGGGGCGCGCGGTGCGATAGACGAGCAACTCAGAGGCGAAGTGGGCGAGCGCGACGACGTACGTCCACAGCGCCATCTGGTACACGGGCGCCAGACGCAGGTTATACGCCGCGTACAGACGCACGATCGCGGACATCACCGTGTATGTGCCTTGCAGACGCGCTGCGAGGGGTGTTACTTGGTCTTGGGCGCGGCCGTCTTTAGCCGAGGTGGAAGGGGGGGCGGGGATTAGTTTGGAAGTTGAGTCGGCGGAGGCGGCGGAGGGGTTGGGCAGGAAGAGCCCGTTGTAGATTCGTCGTGTGTAGTGCAGGGTCGTGTAGTTCTGGATCGAGTTGCCTACGGCTATTAGGGAGACCTGGTGGGTTGTTAGTGGGCTTGGTTTTGCTGGATTAAGTCGAGGTAAGAGACGTTACCGTGAGTATGTAAAATGGGAGATAACCGCCGTCGGCGGGCGGTAGCAGGCTCTTAAGGAAATCCATGGCGATGGTGGTGATGATATCGATAGTGTACTCAGTAGTAACCGGACTCGTTTACGGCCTTTATTGGGATGGATGGGATGGATGGATGGCTTGTGTTCTACGGCCTTGAATGGAGACAGGTGGCTGCGGAGGGTTTTACCCTCTTTGTTGGAACTTCTATTGTCAATGTGTAACTAGTTTTTACTCGGTGATGCTTGTATGGAAACACATGAAGTTATCGTCTCGACCTTTCTCGGACCTTTCAACATCCAATTATGGAATGCTGGCTGCCTTTTGCTTGGCAGCTGGTGCGCACGCTTTCGGAGTCGACCGGGTATGTATGTATGTACTTACTTGGGGGAGTTGTATTCAGGGTCCACTCGAGCTTTAAGCTTTATCGATACGTACCTAGCAGTACTTCGTAGTTACCTGCTGGCTTGCGAGCTACCTAAGATGTGTACTTAATTACCTCTAGTCTCCGGGGATTGAAACCCTTGAAAAGGATAGGAATGTTCTAAATTGTTAGGGAAACTTTTGGCCCTTCAAGCGGCGCAAAAAAATTCCCCATGATTGTTCTAAAGAAGAATTTACACCTTTCAGAGCACTCAAGGTTGGATACTGGTCAGTACTACATGGCGTTTCGTTAGGTACCTACGTAAGGTACCTGACAAGCAAGCCTGGTACGGTACAGCTGCATAGTACTTGCTACGTAGCCGGCATTAGAGGGATGCAGCAGGGGTTATTGATTTTGAACAGCTTCAACGCGACCATTGGCCAATCGATAAGCAGAAACAATTCAACATCTTTTTGTCTATCAGTACGCTATCAGTACGTCCTTAGCGATCTAAGTACTCTAAATGGGTGCTACCACTCGCTCGTCCCGTACCCAAGACTCAACAGAAAGTTCGAACGCTTCGGACTAGAATACTCTCTCCCGTTGTCGCCGCCTCCCTCCCTACCCTCCTCATTGCATCTTCACCTTCAAAAAATACATAAAAAAAAAAAATTTATTGTACGATAACTACTCTTCTTCATAATATCTAATAAAAAAAGGCTGCTTGAATCGAGGAAGAAGGAAGGACAGATACACAATGACTTCGGTCCTCACAGACGTCATTGCGTCTGCCCCACCGCCCGTCAAGACAGCCTTCGGTGTCGTGGGGGCTCTTTTCGTCGCTTCCAAGGTCTTCAGTTTTCTTCGTCTGCTCTTGAGTACTTTCGTTCTCCCTGGTGCCAATGTAAGTTACTAACTGCCGCTTCTAACATCCCCCCCCCATGGTCCAGAACCAGTTAAATCCTTCTACCGTCACTTCACCTATATAATCTAACAACCGACGTCTTTCAGCTTAGCAAATATGGCAAAAAGGGGACCTGGGCCGTCGTCACCGGCGCCTCTGACGGCCTGGGCAAGGAGTTCGCCACGCAGCTCGCCTCGAAAGGGTTCAACCTCGTCCTCGTGTCGCGCACGCTCTCCAAGCTCGAGGCCTTCAAGACGGAACTAGAGAACAAATACTCCTGGCTCGAGGTGAAAGTGCTCGACTTCGACTTCTCCGCCGACCGCGACGAGGACTACGCGCGCCTGCGGACGCTGGTCGACGGCCTCGACGTCGGCATCCTGATCAACAACGTCGGCCAGAGCCACAGCACCGCCACGCCCTTCACCCTGACGGAGAACAAGGAGCTGCAGGACATCATCACCATCAACTGCCTGGCCACCCTGAAAGTAACGCGCGTCGTGGCGCCGCTGATGGAGGCCCGCGGGCGCGGCCTGATCCTGACGATGGGCAGCTTCGGCGGCTGGATGCCGACGCCGCTGCTGGCGACGTACTCCGGCAGCAAGGCGTTCCTGCAGCAATGGTCGTCGGCGGTGGCGGCGGAGCTGAAGCCCAAGGGCGTCGACGTGCAGCTCTGCCTCAGCTATCTCGTCGTCTCCGCCATGAGCAAGGTCCGCCGCCCCAACGTGCTCGTGCCTAGCGCCCGCGCCTTCGTCCGCGCCGCCCTCGCCAAGATCGGCTCCGGCGACTGGCAGCAGACCGCTTACACCTATACCCCTTACTGGAGCCACGCCCTCTTCGGCTGGGTCATCGAGAATACCATCGGTACCGGTCATGCGGTCGGGATCTGGTATAACCGCCGCATGCAGGAGGATATCCGCCGTCGCTACCTCAAGAAGCAGGCCCGCGAGGCTGGCAAGCAGGCCAAGGAGAACTAGGTGATTCCGCCCGGCGTGCTTTATAAGGAGAAGCGCTGGGGATGGGGTAAGGGTTGTTGGACTTAAAAAAAATAGACCTAGAGCTATTGCCGCATACCCAGCCAGGATTCTTCAGCGGAGAACCGGGAAGTAATCTAGACGGGAGTAGCGGATATATCTATACCGATATCAACGGTACCTCGTTCGAGCAAGAAGTGGACGTAGGGTATATTCGACGCTATTTAGCTATATGTAGGTAGCTAGTTGCTACTGCAGATATTTATATACATGCACAGTTATGATTACGAGGACGATGCAATTCGTACAATGAACTTCTAGTTATATGAAACTTGAACAAAAAATATCACGAGTATTAATAGGATGCTGTCAAAATACTGGGCTTATATTCGAGCGAGCGGGAGTCTTCGCTGTTTCAGTAGGTAGTCACTTATCGTTTACAGACAGACAGTCAAGTCAGATTCCCGTCTCACATTCTAAGACATTCAAGAGAGCTTCCTGTGGGATGTGCATATACCTGGTACTTAGAAGCTGTACTTTACTGAACGGAAGTAAGTTACCTAGGTACTTTGGAGCTATGGAGGTAGCTCAGAGCCTTCAGGAACGGGCTATCTGCACTAACCAAATATGGGTTAGCTAGGCTCAGATCGCGAAAGCTCCCTCTGGTGGTGGAAGCTGCATACCGCACCTGTCCTATCCCGTCGCGTCATGGGCAAGCAAGCTGGCAAACCAGGTATGTACACTACATAGAAAAGAATGGGTCCGAGCTTTAAAATTTCCAGCCTTCTTTTATTCCATAGACGTTAGGTATGTACCTCTCAGGCTGAATGTTGGTGTGGGTTGTACTTTGTATTACTTTCTCATACATGCCAATAACCATCAATCCCATATTATTTTCACTTCCGACCTAAGGTTGGGCCATTGAAAGAAAAGAAAAAAAGGTTCCTTAAACCTCAAACCCTCGATTCTTAAATATTTTATCATCCAGCCAGCCAGGAACCAACAACACCTGCACCTACCACCTACCAGGTTAGACATAACTAAACCCAAACCCCCATACATACACGAGAGAGCGAGAACGAGGGTGAGCGACGAGAGACAAAAAGAAAAATAAAAACCCGGGGAGATTTTTGGAGATTATCGGGGGGTTTCACTCACCTAAACTCTTGTCGCGCGCTTTCAACCACCTTCATAAACCTCGAACATTCCGGCATCTCGAAGATTCAGCACACAATCTCGCAGAAGGGAGGGGGAATATCTCGAGAGGAGACCGACCTCACCTCGAAGAACTCGACACCGACACCTTGTTGTCTAGGTTTTCAGAATTTCTTTTCCTTCCTTCCTTGGTCCAACGACTAATTATCGCCATTGATGACCCGATAGCAGCAGCGCAGCGTCTTTATCAGTGTTGCCCTACGTTGGCTTCTCTTTCCTCCTCGTCCTTTCCCTCCAGGGCTGCTTCTCCCTACATCTTTCTTCCTTCCTCCCATCTCTTCGCCTTCCCTGCCTAGATACATAGGTAGGCAGTCTGTCTCTCTGCCTTCGTGGTTGCTCTTATTATCGTTATTGTTGTCGTTATCGTCTTCTTTTGCCGCAGGGCAATTGTAGTCCCAAGATTGGACTTCCCGAGAGACGCGACCTGGCGGTTATAATAAACCTTGGAAACCTTAGAAGAGATTGATCAGGGATCATACAGCGCATAACATAAATCAGGGAGGGATAAAATAATAATAATGTCGTTCGCGCCGACCACCCCTTCACATGCCCTTCCAGGCGCCTTCCTACATACGCCCGCCATCGCATCGCGACTTAATACTCAACAACAGAACGATCCTACCCGTCGTCGTTTATTTACAGATCAACCCACTACCGCCGCCGCCGCCAATGGCCCGGCCGCACCCCAACCACCTCATCCTCACCCT
Organism: Eutypella sp. D-1; assembly: GCA_023313575.1. Taxonomy (NCBI): domain Eukaryota; kingdom Fungi; phylum Ascomycota; class Sordariomycetes; order Xylariales; family Diatrypaceae; genus Eutypella; species Eutypella sp. D-1. The sequence continues at coordinate 518,027 of JAJTTP010000018.1, read as the reverse complement.
CCAAACACAACCTATGCCAGAGACCCTAGTCAGCCTTTCGGGTTCGACGCCCCTACCGTCGATAACCACCAGACAATGCCGCCTCCCACGAATCCCATCGCCAACCCTCAGACCCCTCTGGCGAAGGCCGCCACTTATATAAACGCTTCCCTAACTGAGGATGAGTCCTTTCCCGATCTCGACTCATATTGCCGACGTCAGTGCCTCTGTTCTCTCTGTTCTTTCCCATTCTTCCGCCATTTTTTTCCTCCTAATACTTTTTCTATTCTTTTTTTGTTGCTAACAATCTCACAGATGTCTCCTCGGAATGCGATGTGCAGATTGAAAAGACGCCATGGGCCCCCTTCGAGAAGATCAATACCTACGAGCTACCCGAAAACGTCCTGAATCTGTTGCAGAGGGCTGAGGTGTCCACCATGATGGGATTATTCGGTGAATTGGGCTATGTTTGGCTGTCTATTGATAACTGCTTCTATATGTGGGATTACACCCATCCCAACCCCGAGCTGATCGGCTACGAGGAGAGCCAGCATAGCATCACCGCCGTCAAACTGGTCAACCCGAAGCCCGGCGTCTTCCTTGATAGGATCAACTACATCCTGGTCATCGCCACCGTTTCCGAAATTTCTCTTCTCGGCGTGTCCGCTACCCCCGCCGCAACCGGCGGTAAGCAGGTGGAGCTCTACGGGACGCGTATGTCACTTCCCCTACGAGGCACCGAGGCCCGCGTCATTGCCGGCTCTGCCAACGGCCGTATCTTCTTTACCGGCGCTACTGAGAGCGACATATATGAGCTGTACTATCAGCAGGAAGAGAAATGGTTTTCAAGCCGGACTGGGAAGATAAATCACACCCACTCCGGCTGGTCTGCCGTTGTACCCGCCCCGACCCGACTGTGGCGTCCAGCTTCCGACGAACGGATCCTACAGATGGTCGTAGACGACTCCCGAAACCTCCTGTACACACTTTCGGAAAACTCTACCGTGTGTACCTACCATATTGACGGAACCGATAAGCTCCATAAAGTCATCGAGAAGACCAAGGACGACCTCTTACAAGACATTTCTCACGTGATACGCGGTCTAAGCCCTCTGTTAACCAGGCACATGAACATCATGTCCATCTGCCCCATCTCGGCCTTGGAGGATGCTAAGCTTCATCTCATGCTCGTCACTGGTGACGGGGTTCGCTTATTCTTGAACGCCACTAGCGGTTCTTACTACATGGCCGGCTCTTATACTCAACCCCCGCGGAGCATGCAATTACAGGCTATTAAGTTTCCCCCGCCCGAGACCCCCTCATCGAGGACTGGACCCGATGCCTTGAGTGGCTTTAACGAAAGTTACAACGCGCAATCGATGGCCCTTCGCGCCAGCCGCCGTGGAGACCGATTTCCTCCTGGCTACTTCGTTGACCTCGTTACTAAGATGAACGAGGGGAACGATCTGCTATTTGTATCGACCCCGGATACCGCAAGAATCAAACACACCCGTCGCACCGCCCACCTGAGATATTTCGAGCAGGGAAATTGGATCAGGATAGGGGGCAGGATGGAAGACGTCGGACTGATCTCCAAGCCGTTCGCTGCTAGGCTACACCCTCTCGGTTTTGGCAATGAATTGGCCGTGCAGTTTGACGATCCGCAGGGTGTCGAGTTCGCCGTCCTCACCAACACCGGCGTCTACGTTATCCGCCGCCGGAGATTTGTCGACATTTTCGCAGAGGCGGTGAGAGGCGCGGCTGGCGACGAAGGCCTCAAGACAGAGATGCACAGGTTTCAGAGCGCATACGGTCGCATAGAGACGATTACTGCTGCGCTCGCCGCCGCCTGCCGCCAGGGTGGAGGCCGGGGCGCAATCGATCATGCCACACAAGACCGGGCCAAACAGGCATTCATCACTTTTGGTGGCAGCCCTAAATTAGCGGACGATACCCAGCCGCCCTCAATAGAGATGGTTCAGCTGTCGCCCCGTCATGGTGCCTTAAGTCTGTACCTCGCTCGCCTGGTCCGCTTATTATGGAAATCAGACGTTATCTCCCTGACACCCGGCCCACCATTAGCCATCAACAGTGTGGTTCCAGTAGAACGGCTCCGGGCAGTGCAGGAAAGTGTTGAGAACCTGCGCAACTTCCTCAACGAAAACAGGCCTTTTATCCAGGGTCTTTCTGGACCCGCCGACCTCCAGCGAGCTGGTAACAAGCAGGAGGAGATTGCCTTCCAGGGCGAACACCAGGCCATGCACGCGCTTGAAGTTCTCATGACTGGCATCACGGAGGGCATTTCCTTCGTCAGGACCTTGTTCGATGAGCGTGTTGCTGACATATATGCTCGGCTTGAACAGGCGGATCAGGTGCAGCTTAGGGATCTGACCTATGAGCGCCTGTTCTCGCAGGCCGGGGGCAAGGAGCTGGCCAAGGTACTCGTCAAGGCTATTGTCAATCGCAATATTGAGAACGGCTCAAATGTGGAGACGGTCGCCGACGCCCTTCGGCGGAAATGCGGCAGCTTCTGTAGCCCGGACGATGTGGTCATCTTCAAAGCGCAGGAACAGCTAAAGAGAGCGTCGGAACAAACTGCGAACAGTACCGCCTCACGGACCCTCCTACACGAAAGCTTAAAGCTCTTCCAGCGCGTTGCCGGTAGCCTGACGCAAACCAACCTGGAAACGACGGTCCTGCAATATATTACCCTACGGTATTACGCCGGTGCCATTCAACTGTGCTTGACCGTGGCTAATGAGAGGGACCGGGGCAACTCTGCTCTGTCGTGGATCAACGATGGCAAGCCCGCTAATGACCCGAGGCAATCGGCTTTCAATGAGCGCAAGAATTGCTACAATCTCATCCATCATGCCCTCCAGGACCTCGATCACGCCACTAGCCAGGAGCCTGAAATGATCGACGGCAGGCTCACCTTGATTGCGACGAAGCGCGTAGAGGCCTACGATGTCGTCAGCAACTCCCCAGACGAAGTTTTCCATTTTGATCTTTACGATTGGTATATACAACAAGGCTGGACGGACCGCCTGCTTGCTATTGAATCCCCGCACGCCACCACCTTCCTCCGCCGACTCGCTTCCCAGGACGTCGAGCATGCGGATCTCCTCTGCAGGTTCTACACGATGCGGGGCAATTACTTCGACGCAGCCAAGGTGCAGACGGAACTGGCAAGGTCGGACTTCCCCATCTCTATTAAAGACCGCCTCACCCTGCTGAGCAAGGCGAAGACGAACGCCAGCGTCATGACGGCAGGCATCAGCCGCCAGGAGCAGCAGCTCATCAACCACGAAGTCAGCGAGCTGCTGGAGGTCGCCCACATCCAAGACGACCTGCTGGAGCGTCTGATGGCCGACAGCCGGATACCGGAAGAGCGCAAGCCCGAGATAGAAACTAAGCTGAACGCCGGCATCCTGGGCTTGTCCGAGCTGTTTAATGAATACGCAGACCAGGCGGGTTACTACGACCTCTGCCTACTCATCTACCACGCCGCGGACTTCCGTAACGCAGCGACCATCGCCCAGACGTGGAACAGCCTCGTCCAGCAATCCCACGAGGACGTCGTGGAGCAGTGGCAGGAATACGAGCGTCGGCAGGCGGAGGGCGGCGGCGGGGGGCGCAACCGCAACCTCGTACCGCCGCCGCAGCCGTACGAGAAGCTGATCGGGCAGGTGCAGGAGGTGTGTCACCGATCAAGCAACGACTCGTTCATCTTCCCGGTCCCGAGCCTGCTTCCGGAGATCTGCCGGTACGCGTACGAGAACGAGCAAGACGCCCGCCGCCACGCCGACGTCCACTGGCCGGTGCTCCTCTTCCTCAACCTCGGCGTCAGCCACGACCTCGTCGCCCGCGTCCTGCAGCACATGTTCGAGGCCCAGGAAGTCCCCTTCCGGGGCCCCGCCGCCCGCTGTCGTCTCGCCGAGTGGATCGTCCTGGCCCTCAGCCGCTGGGTCGCGGAGCTCAGCCGTCGCGGCGGCAGCAGTGCCGATACGGCGCGTCTGGATCCCTGGGTCGCCGAGCTCGTGGCGGAGGTCGAGGCCCTCGTCCTCCAGGTCGTCAACGGCAACGGTGGCCCGAACGCTGCCGCTAGGGCTAGGAACCCCGGCGGCGCTGATCCCCGCGATATCCTGCGGAATCTGCGCGAGCTCCGCAAGGCCGTCGACTCGTTCTCTGTTCCCTCTCCTGGAGGAGGACCTGGCGGTATGGGGAGTTTGAGGGGGAGTCTTGGGTTCTTCTAGGTTTTTGTAATGCTTGGGGGGAGGGAGGGGTAGACTGAGATTTGGGAATGGGGTTAGGGCTTGGTTGAGGCACGAGCTTAGGCTTAGGCTTTTTAGCTTTTTTAAAGAATTTTCTTGCAAATGTTATATCTGTCTCACTACACTATGCTACATAGCTGGAGGTCGCCCTGAGATCCCCTTTCCCTTCATCTATATCTCTAGCTGCCTCTGTCCTTGAGTTCAAGCCTTTTCTGGTCTGGTAACCCCCCTCTTGTCTCATACTTGTGTTCTTGAGAGTGAGTGGGTTGACTGAGTGAGATCCGGTACCAATATAAGAAAGAAGGGGGAATCTACGGTGTCTGAAGGCAGAGGCGGAAGCGGAAGCGGAAGCGGGAATCGAGTCGAGAGGAGATGAGATGAGATGAGAGAAAGAGAAAGATGGGGAGCGGAGAGAAGAGGGAAAGATGAGCTGAGCAGGTAGAGGAGGAAGAAGAGGAAGACGAATGAAATCGAAAGCGAGTTTAGAGGCCCCGCTATGGATGAGATGAGATGAAATGAAATGGGATGGGATGGGATACCTAGCTAGCCTAGGTCTTTGTAAGTTTTAAGTTGTGCTTGCTTCTTCTAAGGTTTTTTTTTCTCGCCTGCCGCCCCCCCCCCCCCCCCCTTCACGTACCTGCGTAGGTAGCTTCTGGGAGCTACCCAATCTGTATAAGATGACCCGTTGAGATACAAGCTTGATGACCTCAATAGAACTGGAAGCCGCAAAAAAAAAGGGGGAATCACTCGGAAGGAACTCCAAGCTTGAACTGAACAGTGGCCAGCACTTATTTATCCATCCGCTCTCGGTCTTCTCAGAGAGAGCAGCTAAGGACGGAGTCGGGGGATATGTGAGGCGCGTTTCTCGGTTTTGATCACGGCATGAGAATTTATGCTTTGTTTGGTGTTCGGTGGACGTCGGCGCGAGAAGAGAGGTGTCAGTTATGGATGGCACTTCGAGTCTTCTATTTTTGACCATTGTGTCGTGAATTCGTAATGCGTGCCGTCACTGAGCAGAGCTTGCCTGCCTGACTGACTGACTGACTGCATGCTGAGCTATTGCGTAAATTTGATGGAGTCGGTGGTTCGATAGAGTAAAGCGAGGCTTTCATTCCGTGTACTCCGTTGATTCTACATAATTACACTGAAGATATAGATAGGGGCACGGATTCGTCGTATAACCTCAATAATCCCTACCAACCGCCATAACCTACACCCACCTCCCAATCCATGGAAGCCCAGCTGCCCTGGTTCATGTCAAGGTTTAGGCTACCATCGCTAGATAACCTTGGGAGCTCACCGGAACCGAGTGTTATATTGGAATTAGTGAACTGCTCGCCGCCCAGGCCCATGGCTGACAATAAATTGTTGACGCCCAAATCCTGCGAGACTTCCGTGGAGAAGTCCATACCGTCGAAGACGCCGCCACGCTGACCCCCTATCTCTTCGCTAGTCCCGATTCCCAGGGAAGACGCCTGGGCTGACACGGCGGCCAGGCGTTCGCGAATCAAGATAACGATGCGCGGCGGACTCGGTGGCGACGACGGATCAGCGGACCCGGACCCAGACCCCGCGAGCGCGGCCTCGCGGGCTTTCCATGCCGGCAGCAGGGTCATAGCGAAGAGGCGAAAGAGGGGATTGCAGTCGGAGACCGCGGAGGGCGTGTCGACGACGGCGAAGCGGGCTTCGAAATTGGCGCTCATGAGGTCCCAGGCCCTCGGCGCGTGCTTGCTGAGCGGGCGCCGCCGCAGGTGGTGTACGATGTGCAGGTACGCGGGGAACTGGAAGTGGTAGTGCGCCATCCACTGGTACCCGCGCGTCAGCGGCGACGTCGTGATCCGCGTGTCGCACTCGAGCATTCGGAACGCGTGCGAGATCTCTGCGTCGAGTTGTGCGTCGAGGTGTTGCTGTTGTTGTTGTTGCGGTGGTGGTGGTGGTTGTGGCCGTTGCAGCCGCCCGGCACCGCTGAACCGCGAGTACTGTTCTACCAGCCGCAACTTGGCCAGGTGGCCCCGCATCGTCCACAGCGTCATGAAGTGCAGCGGGATCTCGGGGTCGCAGTACCGGAGGTATTTTTCCTCGATCATTCTCTCTAGGACGGCGAACTCGGTCTCTCCCGGTGCGGCGGCAGCGGCGGGGTCGCCCTTCTGTGGTGTAGGCTTTGGACCCCGCATGTTGGTGAAGTCGAGGTGGAAGTTGGAGCGGCGCACGAAGTCCCCAAACTCGCCCCGCACCGCGGCGAAGATTGCGTCCGTGGCGTGTCCCGGCTGCGCTACGGGCGCCTGTTTCATGTCCGGCCGCAGGTCGGAGTCGTTCACGTTCAGCGGGATCTTGCAGTCCCAGTTCGGATCCAGCGACACGCTCTTGTAGTCCGCCATCTCTCCCATTCGCGTGTCGAAGAGCACCAGGGACCACCATAACCTGCGGCGCATCTCGGCCTCGAAGGGGCTATGTCTCGCTGATGCCGCCTCGCTGTGGATGCCCAGTCGCCGCGCAATGCGGACTACGATACCGAGCATGGAGGATATAGATACAGGGTCCGCGTTCGGGCCGATGGAAAGCTTGTATCGCATATCAGTATGGAAGGGCCAGAGCTAAATTGTAGAATATGTATAGACTTACGATGTATATATATAGTGCTGTCAGACACTCGCGGTCGTTGGTCCGCAGAAATCCACAGTTCATCAGAGCTTGCTGACATCCGAAATCATACCGGGCCAAGAGATCATCCTTAGCGGCGGCGAACAGGGCCTGGCAGTCCTCCACCGAAAGACTGCGGACGGACATACAGTAGATGCTGAACAGGAGGGCCTCGAGGACGGGGTCGATGTGGCCCAGGTCTCCGACACCTGCAACTATCCGCGCCTGCAAGCTCGGGCCGTGCACGACCTTAACCAAGGGGTTGACGTTGTCTAGAAAGACCTGCCACAGCTGGAAGATCTGCACCGGCTCCGGGTGGAGCATTGCCAAGGGGGTCGCCGTCTTGCGCGAGCCCAGCACGAGAAAGATGTTGTTTCCCCCAACCTGGTCCCACGCCTTCTTGACCCCGATCTCGCCCACGTGATCCACCGAAGCGTTGGCCTCGCTGTCGTCGTCGTGGGGAAACTTCGGCGTCTATGTCAGCGAGTGCCTTGTCGAAATTACTTGTTGCCGTTATACATACCCTTTGGTTTAAGGCACGCCAGAAATTACTGTGATGATGGGTTACCTAATGTCATACACAGAGCGCATAAAAATTGAACAAAGTTGAATAATGTGCATACTTGGCCTCGTATTGCACCATCTTGTCAAGCTTTTCTGTTGCAGAGGACGTTGACGGAGACGGCGGACCCGTCCAGACACCCTCCGACTGACGGTCATCGTCCGAAGCATCGCCAGTTTCTATGCTGGGGTGCGGTATCTCGGCAGAAGCGTCCTTACTAAGAGGCTCGAACTCAATATTATGGCGACGGAGCAGCTTCTCGCACCTGCCAAGGCGCTCGAGCAAGTCCCGTTCGGTGACTCGGCGTCTCCGCCGGGGCCGGACGGCTGTCGCCGGCACGCACTCCGCCCGGGACCTGATGCAGTTGGAGCAGGGGAATTTCCGGTCGCATTTGACCTTCCGCTGGTGACACAGCGTGCATGCGAGCACGCGCGGTGGTTTCGATGAATGCGATGACGCTGGCGCTACGGCTGGAGACGACGTGCTTGGCGTACTGCCCTCCGGTGTGCGCAAGGCCATTGCCATGGCCGTGAAACTGAACAATTCGGTGCGCTCGTATATCCTAAACTCCGCGTAAGAAACCGATACTAGCCGCAAATCCGAGATTTAAACAGAAGATAATGAGCCGTAGTGAAGTTGCACAAAGTTGTGGTGACTACGAGAGAACTGGGAGACATTGGTATAAGCCTCGATTCAGGTCAGACACGGATGGTGCCAAAAGATGGGGTCAAGGTGTCCCAATCCGTCTGTTACACAGCATGTCACCATAATCCGAGAAATGTACACCAATCAAATTCGGACAGTTCATTGTGTCTCGGACACTTAGAAGTCCGAACTAGTACGTCGGTCCCGAACGGTCGCCCGCTTAAGGGGCTAGGGATGACAGGAGCCTAACCGTGACGGCACAACCATAGCCAATCGAATTCCAAACTGTTAAATTAATGGCAAGAAGAAGTGTAAATTATATTAGCCTTTTCTTCTTTTTTATGAGCCAACCTTGCTCGCAAAGTGTCGTTTACAGCTGCAAGAATGTGTCACGTGATAACAGGCTAGGGTCTAGCACCCCTTCCCCTATTTACGGGCTGCGATAAATTGGGATTTTTTATAATCACAGGGCTTCGCACCCTGGGCAAGGGGTTGGAGTTCGATAACCCTCTACCTTCTCCGGCTCACTCTATACCAAAATTACCCGACAGAAGATTACATGATCAGTGACTAAGCGGAACAAAGTAGGCATCCTGAAAAGGGGGGCCGTTGATAGTGGCTGTCGGGCTGATATGCATATCTGTTCGCCGGGCTCTCAAAGTTCAGTGAATCTTTAACCCATGCAACAACCTTGATTACGCCGACTTCTATCACCCCATGGCATATAAATCGTACCGCGCACCCATTCAGTTAAAATGAGAATATTAGCTCGCTGTGTTAAAACTAGCAAATGGTAACAACGGGTATCTTCAATCCTCATGAACCGCAAATCAAGCTGCCCGATCATTACACCCTCCTGAGGGACAAAAGCATTGGCTAAACAGTGTATTATTGAGGCCGAACAAAGTGAGGCACATTATCATCGTCTTATTCCCACGTTACAATTGCTGCCCGACCTATCACCGTTGCAAACTCGTTGCAAAGCCTTGAGGCGGTGCAAAGCACTGCAATACTACCGTAATGCACTCGAGCGCGAGGCCTCCACTGTTTCTACTGCCAGGGGTAGCCGGATCTCCAACATCTGATTGGACCATGACCACTGTCTAGGGTTGCAATCTTGACGGGCGAATAGGGAAATTATCTGTGGCTCGAGTTGGGCTGAATTGAAATCCATCACATGACGGCTGTCAACGTAATATTCGATTGGCAACGGCCTATTTGTAGACTGAGTATAAATACGGACGCAAGGACGCGTAGCCCCTCTCCTAAACCCGGCTGGGTCTTCAGTCTTCGATAAATCATTACTATTCCGAGGTTGCACCGCATGACTCCCTTATATTAATCCAAGTCAGCAGAAATCAAACATTATGGATGGCCCGTTCAATTGCAGCAACTACCAGGAGGTATCGGACGTGGTATCGGCAACAAACATCAACTACACCCAGCTGTTTCTTCAGTGCCCCAATGCGTGCGCCCTCGTAGTGGGGAATGGCAATTCTGATATTGTAGGAATAGGGGTAAATCGCTCCCTTCCACGTTCCCTAGAGAGACCCAACACAGATTCTGGGGATCCATATCCTCGGGATCCCCCCATAACCAATTAGAGAGAGCTGCCGGTGGCTGATACTTGCATGTATAGGCAATGATATCGTACACGATACAGTCCGTCCTATCAATCATATCAATTGTAGCGCTCGTATCTTTCGTCTTCCTCCGACGGGAGATGTACGTGTCGTTCGATTCCTTGGCGCGTTCATACGCCGCGGCACAGTTGTGGTTCTTGATAGCTGTGTTCGTTTCACTGGTAGTGCGTTACTTCCAAGGCCCGTTGCTCTCTGAGCGGGTGGTCCTGAGATTCCTATCCATGCTGCAGCTATATTCCCTAGGTATGTCCTTGTACTTAAGATTTCTGTATTCCACGTACAAACATGGCAAGTTGGTGCCCCTGAATAGTACGATCGTCTGGAGGCAACTTCAGTCATATACCTGTGCCTGGATGCCGTCCCTATTCGCATTTGGCTTCGCATTTAGCTTCGCATTTTACGTATGGTTCACTTTTAGTAATTATACCGACGACCTTACGAAGGTCTACATGGAGGTTGCGCGCGACAACCCAGCCACGAACATGCACATGCCCGGGCAAGTCTGCCTTTCGTATACCGCATATTATGAAACAGTTCTCACAGACAGCACCAATATGTTCCTGATTATTTGCGGCACTGCTGCCGTAGCAACTGTCATTATTCTTATATTCCTCCTCTACAAGAGGTATCGAAACATCTACCGTTGGCTTTATCTCCTCTTGCTCCCCATTAGCCTAGCACTCGGACTCTTACAACCCATGTCCTTAGTGGATTTAAACCAGAGGCGAGACTGGACCCGAGAGATTGCAATGGAAAACTTCGAAGACGACAATTGGGGGTTTGGACAGGTCCTGTCTGTATTTACTTGGGCACCCACGCTCCTGGAAGGTGTCCTCTGGATCCGGAAGGTAATCATTCACAGACATGGTAGGAATCCTTATGCGTAGGGCTCGGTATTGTTTTGAGTCTATCGTTACTTACAATCGTTTCTAACAGACCGCTGGCGTTCCTGGGAGGAGGTGAAGCAGTCGCCATGGGGCTTACCAAACAACGAGCTAGACGAGCTCCAAAGGGAGCGTGAAGCCCAACCGCCATCGCCGAACACACCTTCCCAGATACCCGGCGCTGTTTCTGACACAAGTAGAGAGTCCTTGGCACAGCAGACCGGAGTAGGTCCAGATGGCGGCCGAAACTCCAATGCCGATCACGACCGTGACCAGGAAAAACTCCTGCCCGACAACGAGGAAAGCAATATTGGCCTCAAACGGGTCCACACCGAACCGACGCGGGACCGTGAACTAGCGGGGCAACAATGGCGGATTCCCCGGTTGAAACTCGCTACTCGGCCGACATTTTAGCGGATGAGGAAGACGCCCCTCCATACTGGGCCTTCCAGCAGTCAGACAGGCCCTGTTTCAATACCAGAGCGCTCATGTGGCATCGTCCCATCCGAACAACGTACCTGCTTTCTGCTTCCCCCAACGGCAAGCCTCATAGCCTGCCATGTTGCTGATATGCCTCCGATGGGTTTAACGTGGCACGAGACTATGGCACAAGACTACACGCATGGGTCTGGAGACCGTAATGTTGCTGTTTTAAGTAGGGTGGAGGCATAAGTGGTGTTTTCAGGGGAACAGAATCTGGGCCAAGCGGGGGAAATTGCATTTTTGGGGGATTAATTGGTGTATTGGAGGTAGACCTGGGGGTTTAGAAAGGATCGGTGGTTTTTGGCATACCCATTTCCTTATGGTCTCTCGGTTCTGGTTTTTTGGAGTTAGGTAGTCTTGGGGGCCGTGCTTATGCACCGGTCCCACGATCGCATTTTTTACTGTCCGAGATAACTAGAGAGTTCAGCAACATGAAGCCTAACTCAGCCCCTGGGTTACCCCCACCCACGAGAGTAAGCTGGAGTCCGAAATGCAACATAGTTGGATAGGGTCATGGTATCCCTTTCTGCGATTGGTCGTGTGTTCTCTCCGGGGTGGTCCATCAAGGTAGGGGGCTTCGGAGACATTCCGGAGACATCGCTCGTGTATAAAGCAGGCGACGACAACCACCACTCGATGTGCACTCGGAATTGAAACACTCAGAGAATCAATCAAACCTGATATCCCTTTTCACCATCCTTTCTCCATTAAGACATTTAGCAGTAAAATACATAAATAATATATCCATAACCAAAAGAAACATGACGAGCGCAGCGCACAAGGAACTGACGAAGCTCTTCGGGAGCGTGGGCGACGGACAGGACGACAAGAAGCTGGAGGAGATGATCCGCACGACAGAAGCCATGATGGCGGTGCCAGCGCGCGCGATCCTCCGGAACATCGGGCTTCTGGACCCAGCTCCGACGAAGCCATTCGCGCTGCTCGACCACGCATGCGGCATCGGCCCCATCGCCGCACAACTGCAGGAGGCGCTCGACGCCCAGGTCCTCGCCGAGAGCCGGATCCTCTGTGCCGACTTCAGCGAGAACCTCGTCAATCAGCTCAAGCGCCGGGCGGTCTTGAAGGGCTGGTCTAATGTCGAGGCTGCTAGTCTCGATGCACAGGTATGTTCGGATCCCCACTCTAGTTATATCCCATATTAAGTTAGGAGGCTGATACTGGGAGGTAGAAATCGGGACTCCCGGATGAGTCGTTCTCGCATGTTTCCATCAACTTCGCTATGCACATCATCCCGGACCCGCAAGCGGTGTTACGCGGTAAGTCTTCGCCCATCGCGAGGCACAAATACAGCCCCCCAAGGCGAAAATGGCTAACCACTTTCTCACAGATGTCATGAGGATCCTGAAGCCCGGCGGCAAACTCGGGCTCACGACATGGCACAAGGACAGCGCGGCCTGGGCGCCCGACATGCGCTCGAGCTTCGCCGCGCTGCCGTTCGCGGCGCCGTTCCCGGATCCGCTGCCCATGGCACCGAACGGGCTGGCGCACTGGACGGAAGAAGACGGGATGCGGAAGGAGCTCGCGGACCAGGGTTTCGTGAACGTGCGGACGGAGAAGACGACTTTCACTATGGCCGTGCAGAGCGCCGAGGAGTACGTCCGCATGTTCGATATGATGCGCCAGTGGATCCTCAAGACGTACTGGGATGAGGAGACCCAGAAGAAGGCCGAGGGTGGCGCCCTGAATGAGCTTATGGTGAAGCATCTCACGGAGAAGCATGGTGGGAAGGGCTGGGAGCTCAGGTGGACGTTCGTCGTTGCGAATGGTGAGAAGCCGGCTGCGTAGGTGCTTCGCTGGGGGAAGGCGACTTGGTTAAGATGATGATATTAGAAGGAGACGGTTAGTGTATAAGATGGACGGACACATTATTCCAAATTATTCTAAGGTCCAACCCCAATGTGACATCTGATTTTCAAGTACACATACATGCAGTACCTTAAGCTGATAGGGTTATTATCCTTACATAGCAAATCCGGGCCAGCCTAGAAACCGGGAATTGTGGGGCTTGACGTTCCACTAAATCTCGCCCGGAGCTGGGATAAAAAAGGGGTAAAAGGGATAAAGTGGTATGTATGGCCTGCAGCTTGCTAAAGAATGTAAACCGAGTTTCAAAGCATCCGTAACATTTCGCGCTCTATCAACCAAAATTCTGCTGTCATCGCTTAGTATTTTTTTTGGGGCAGCCAAACTACCTAATACTATCTATCCTTAACCATATTGACATTTGTAAAGGGATGCGCGGTAGATGGCATAAAAAAGACTGCGTTATTAAAAGCGCTATAAAGTTGTTTTAAAATGATGCATGTATGGCATATTCGAATCTGGTTGTATCGTATAGCATAATCGCCGCTAGTTTCTCGGCCGTATAACTTCGGAGACCTTTAGTTATAGCGTAGGTAGGCAAGCGTGGTAAATCCACATGGCAGTACCTAGGTATAGATCTTAAAGGATGGTAGATGGAAGGCGCAAGGTGAAATGGCATAGAATCGTTTTCTGCATTCGTACAACGCTAGCAAACACGTGCGATATAAGTAAGTATGCAGGAAAAGGTGTTGGAAGTATGCGTCAACTTGACAATGTCGCACTTTATACTCCGCTGGGGCCGTTCGCAGCCCCGAAACAGTTTGCAGCTCGAGCCCGGCAATTTGAACTCATGAGTCTTGGCAAGGCACTAACTAACAAGCCTCCCCAAGGACAGCTGAAGATGCCGGGACGCTAGTGTGGTACATTGGTAGGAATTTAGGTACATATCATGCACACCGGTAAGCGCTGAGTATGGGCTTGCTTCTTTTCGAATAGATTTAAGTACCTATGTAACTATGTAAGTACCCAGCCTATTAATATTCGTACCTAAATTACTGTACTTCGTATCCATCTATCGCGATCAATTTAGCGATAACGTGTTCTAACTTTATGTTCCGACTCTGTGTGTGTTCAATCCCAATTTCGAAGACTTCGATAGTTGAATGTACCCGCCTCCTTTATCTTTTTCCCCTTCAACCCTTAAACACCACAACTTAGAAAAAGCACCCAACCTCGCAGCTCGCACCTAGCAATCTCGTACCTTCAAAGGGGAACGTAACGAGGAATGCAACAACAGGCACGCGGGGAATAAGGGAATGATGTTCTGGCCCGGTCCATAAAGATCGATATTACGTACATTACGTACATCACATACTTTACAGCACTTCTTACACGTGGATACGGCCTTAACGGCTTACCTCCCCCGAAGGCCGAGAAGAAGGCCCGAGAATGTCGTCGACCACCGCCCGGACACTCTTTTGCACCCTGGCAGTCCTGATCCTGGTTCTGGTCCAGTGCGCATCGGCTTCGGTAGACCTCAAGGAGGGGTCTCTACCTTCGTATCACTATGGCGCCCCCATATCCGTCGAGTGTATGAACAGGAGTGTGTGAGTATTTACCCAGGTAGTTACACCACCGTCTCTTTCCCCCTTGGCTTACATTCCGGCGCACTCTATATAGAGAAACAGGTGAACACATACAAGACGCGAAGGACCAGATCCAATGGCGGCCCTTCCCCAAATGTAACGAGACCGGGAAGCCGCTGGAATTCCACTACGGCATCGAGACCGAGATCAACTGCACGATCCCCATGATCGACGACCCCTTCTTCCACCTCCTCGAGTTCTACATCCACAGCGACGCCCCGCTGGCCTGCCGTCTGCCCGCCCGACCCCCGGCCCACGTCGCGACCGTCGGCGAGACGCCCCCCGCCCAGGAATACATCCCCCTGGTCTTCGCGCTGGCCGGCACCCTGCAGCTGAGCCACCTGCACGTGAGCACGCACCTCAACGTGCTGCTGCACAGCACGCCGAAGCACCACATCCACCCGCGCGACAGCGGCGTGCTCGACAGCGGCGCGGCTTACAGCACGAGTCCGCTGAACCACCACGAAGGGGGCGGCGGTCCCACCCGCCGCCTCGTCATCGGCGACCCCTTACCCCTGACCTTCAGCGTCCGCTGGTTCCCTACCCCGGCCCTGCCTAAGACCGAGGGTAAAGTCGAGTGGGCCGGCATGGGCGGCCACGTCTACGCCAGCACCGTCTTCTACGCCCTCGTCTCCTTCGGCGCCGGCGTCCTCTCCTCCGCCGTTTACTTCTTCGGCGTCATCCTCCCCAAGCGCCTCAAGGGCCGCGGCCTCGGCAGCGCCACACCTCTCGGCTACGGCCTTAACGGCGTCGGTAACGGCTGGGGTATCGCGAAGCGCGACTAGACGAGGGAAGGGAAGAGAAGAGAAAAAAAACAGCAAGACAGGGGAAGCAAAGAAATTTAAAAGCAAAATAAAATATTCAGGGCACGCGCATACGCATAAAAGCGTAGAGTAGTCTTCATTCACGAAGCGAGATTGCGGGCTGCGAAAGTTTTCCTGTAGATGGTTGGTTTGGCGTGGCGTGGTGTGTCTTCGACAACACCGGGAATAGGGGGCATGATTCAGGGAAAAGCGCAGCGCGTGTATTATTATCATTATCATTATTACTATTATTATGTGGTGCACACGGACGAAAAAAAAAAATATGCCCGCTACCAAGGAAGCTGTACCAACAGGAGTCTGGACGCCTCTTTGTCAAGGACCTACGGAGGAAAAGGGGGGGAGGGAGGCGTGGGGTGTGGGGCGTGGATATACCGGCAGGAGATATCTAGTTGCCAGAACTACGGCCGTTCTAATTTTATTTACATGCCCCGTTCCAAAGCTGTACTGTGCTTTCCGTGTATATCCTCTCTCTCGTATAGATCGACAGGTTGGGCCAATTCCAGAAAAACCAAGCCCGACTTCGCTCGGGTCGTCGAGATCACCCTTTGCCCACGGCATAGTATAGCATACCGTGCCCGCGGGGGAGTAAGACTCACTCACTGGGTCTTCTTCACGGCAGCATCTGCGGCGCCTAAGCGCTTCAGTAGACGCGCGTACATGTCGATAGAGAGAACGACAGCTTTCCCCCCACTCGTTTTTTTGATTAGCAAAGCAACACAGGTAAACCAGACAACGCGATATTGCCGCCGGGAATCCAACCAGGGGAGTAGAAAGGAAGAACAACTTACCCAGAGCGAGATACCCCCCATACAGCCCACCAAGCAACACGACCTTCTGCCGTGCGCTCACGAGCGCCGGGTCCCAGAGGTAGGCCTCGTACATGCAGGTCGCGGTCGTCAGAGCGGTCTCGATACCGTACACGAGGAGCAAGAGCTCATCTTTCCCGCGCAGCGCCGCTCCCTTCCCTCCCGCCCTCCCTCCCCCAGACAACCGCCCGACAGCCCACAGGCTCACGGGCAGATGAAACAGGAGCTCGAGGAGGGCGAACAAGGGGAAGAAACTCGGGATTTGAGCAGGCGGTGATGGAGCGAAGAATTGGTCCCCGTATGTTGCGAGGTACCAGGCCCGGAGATCTGCTAGGCACTGCAGTGGTGCGCCGGGTGAGGCCCAGAGCCAGGATGGGTAGAGCGGGACTAGGTCCACGCCTTTTTGATTGTGTGTGTTTGTGTGGTTAGTTGATTGGGTCTTTTTAAAAAAAGATTTTTTTTTGGGGGGGGGGGGGGGAGGATGGGGAATTTCTCAGCCTTGCGTAGGTGAGCAAGGCTGATCCCGCGATAACGTCGACATCGGCGGTGTGGAGGCTAAGACAAGCGCGCTCGCGCCGCGACGGCGATGCGCATCGTCACCTACGCCGAAACCCGCGATGACTATTAATCACCGGGCGGCAAGGTTTCGCAAGAAGGGGGAGGAAACTCCATAGCAAGAAGAGAAGCAGGTAGGTACGTACAGAAGAGGATCGGGATGTGGATGATGAAGTATACCAGGTAGACTTTGTCTAGCCAGTGGCCCGAGGCGGAGGGAGAACCCATGTTGAATTTCGGGGGGAGCGTCAAGCAGTGATTGTGTTGAGGTTTTCTTGCGGGCTAGTTTATGAGATGTTGTGCATCGATCTGATTTTCTCTTGGTATGCGATCGATCTCTGCATTGGGAACCTCGATAAAATAGGGGGTTATTTGCTTTACGTATCAAGTACTCGATTTTATTGCCAGCTATGTTGAACTGCAGTGTAGTAGCGTATGTAAACAAATCCACCAATAGTCGCTTGCTAGGCCCTCCCCTGTCGCTAGTTTGAGCCGGGCCAATCAGGAACACATCCTGTAAGTTGTGGCTTGTGAAAGCGGCTTCACATCGTTGAGGCTGGGCAGGGCTGGGCAATATGCATCGTACTGAAGTAGGTAATAAAAGATTGATCGTTGATGCATTATCAACTTACTAGGTAGTGAGAGCAATAACACATTATAGTGCGTTTGCGAAAACTACCCAGGTAGGTTACCAGTTATTATCATGTCTCGTCTTACCGACCACTTGGTTCCTGAC
Source organism: Eutypella sp. D-1 (assembly GCA_023313575.1). Taxonomy (NCBI): domain Eukaryota; kingdom Fungi; phylum Ascomycota; class Sordariomycetes; order Xylariales; family Diatrypaceae; genus Eutypella; species Eutypella sp. D-1. Next base: position 500,526 of record JAJTTP010000018.1, on the reverse strand, counting down.
TAATACCCGTTATGACATCATAACCGCCCCTGACCCCTGACACTAACCCTAACCCTAATAATAGTCTTCGTTCGAACCCGGCCAATTGGCTTCTGTTTCCACTTCCTCCCTGACCTCGGTCAGCAGACCAGGGCTCGAAAAGAGCTCTTAGGGACACTTACCAGAATGCCTTTTCGACCTCCGGGTCGCAAAACGGGTGATCATGGCCATAAAAGCTACAGCTAGTTACTGGCCTGCACAAAGGTATGTCTGACTATGTTGAGTGTACAAATCTCAGCGTCCGTTCTTGAACTGGGATACTTATTAGAAGTGCGATGGTAAAGTCACAAGTACGGATCAATCCAGGGCGGCCTCATTCTTAGTATCGTTACACATCTTCTTGTCTGGTTATAATATGTGTCACACGGGGGGGTATCCCCATATAGGATCGGCACTGCCAAGGACCTGTTGGCTGCCAAGAATGGAGACAAGAATGTATGGCGCCAACGGGCGCTAGAATGGATATAACAGACTGGAGATATAACCACCTTCTTTGAGATACGTACTCCGTACGATTGTATATAAATACCAGACCTATCCTCTGGCCCTCTCCCAGATGGATAGAAGGGCATCGCACCCTTGGAGGACTCTAGTCAATTATTAGCTGAATCTGATATACTATATCCAAGCCATAACCCCTCCTTGTCACAATATGCATCTTACTTCACGATGCTAACGAAATACCCGATCACGAGGATCCTAGGCGCCACTTGTGTTCGTTAGTGTTTATCGTCCGGAAGTCTGGGTGCATAACCCGAATCATAAACCAATAGCTGTAATTAATAAATGAACTACGCATATATGTGTGGAGTGATCCCGATAGAAATAATGGAATTTCACGGGGGAAAAAGGGAAACATAATACTGCCTAAAATAGTTGGTTGTTAGAAGTTACTAAACATCTGCATACTACAAAGTAAAGTTATACATATTAGCCCTTTGACGGATACTGGTATGCCGCCGTGGCTAGTGAAATAAGCTGATGAGGCTTATCGGATGTACTGTCATCCAACGCATATAGGCACCCTGGTATCTAAAAGAACGTCTCTTTGTCAATGTGACGTGCATAAACGGTTCGGGCCACCGTTGCAGGGCCTTGATCTCAAATGCTTTTTTCGGGACAGGCAAAAGCTTGGCTATAACGTGGGGCGTTTGACTGTCATCAGACAGAGGCCATTGCCATGAAATACGGATTGGCAAATATTGTGTACAATAATGGATGTGGCAACAGGAGTATTGATCAATTGCAGCTCGAATTCGCTAAACTTCACATTTGCAATCTACCCCTGTAACGGTAGCTTAGTCGCCATTTACTCCGGCAAGCTCCTCCCCAAACTACACTTGCCGACCCGCCTCCTTGATAAGGGTCTCGGCTGTCCACTCGGGTTTGCTAATGAATGGAGAGTGACCGACGTTGAATTTGATGACATTGTCGATTTTGTGCGTTCCACTTGCTTTCGCCGAGTCGATAAGATACTGCGCGGCTGTCACAGTACTTGGCTTGTCTCCCATACAAAGGATGTAGGTAGTTGGGATATAGCGCCAGGCAGCATACGTAGTAGTGCTCCAGAAAGACCCAAAACTTTGCGGGCGCAAGTCCTTGGTCAGTTGGGCGACAGTCTCGTCATCCATATCTTGATAAAACATGTCTTTTGCGTCCTCGGGGTGGACAGTAATGACACCAGCCTAAGCAGGAAATAGTTAAAGCGGCTTCATGTGTGAATCCAGGAGGTGTCTCGAACCTCAAGGTCGGTTCTCATTTCGGGAACCATGTTGTCACGAGTGCCATGCGGTGAGTGTTGGAATCCCTCTGGCACAAGGAAGGCCGAGATGTAGATGAGCCTTACAACTCCTCCTTTGAACCCCTTCGATACAGATGCCTGTTTGTCCAGGCCCTCTAAGGCAGTGCCGCCAGTCATGCCGCTAAAGCTATGCATGACCACGACGACATCGTGCTCCTGAACAAGTCCCGAAACAGTGTTGCGAATGGATTCAACATCCTTGGACCAATCGGGCGTAGGTGGGTTGGAGCCCGACGACGGAAGTGCGGGGGCGATGGCTGAGAAACCCTGCTTGTTGAGTGCAGCAATGAGACTGTTCCAGCACCGAGGGCTGTGCCACGCGCCGTGGAGCAGGACAAAGACCGGCTTTGACATTGTGCAGGTGAATATTGAAAGAGAATGGAATATGGCGAAATGGTTTGGTTAGACTAGAGAAGGATGGAAAATCTCTGGTAGAAATACCCACCAGATGATACCTAAGGACTATATCACATATCGCACATTAGATCTGTAGCATTGAGTTGAAGGGGCCGGTTACAGGAGGATACAGCGATCATAGCACATGTGGGTGACAACAGCCGTAATTATTAGATTGCCCGTGAGGCACACATTTGTCTTAAAGGTTGACCGCCATTTCAAACTATATATATAATACCTGAAAGATCGAACAGTCCGTCTGGCGTGAGCCTGATATTACTGTGACAAGTCTTCTGTTATGCAGAAATCGGCACCTCTTTCTGAGTATGCATGTGCATGTAGTACCGAGCTTAGCATCTTACAATGTAACGCTACACAATGTCCAAATTGGTCTAATAGGTTCTTGGCTTGGAAGGCTGCAGATGACTTCGGGCATACAACTTCGAAACTTATGATTTCTGCGATTTCAGGCAGGCTGTGTATGTCACTGGTACCAAGTAGTAGTTAGTTAATGCCACCTGCTTCGGTAATTGCCTCCATAATCCGCACCCCATTACGTGCCATAAGGCTGTATCCTACTTGTCAGACATATTATTGATTCTAACCCCTCCGACTTACGGCCCCTTACGTTGTTGTACCACCCCTTCAGCGGCTATTCATGGAAGCGTGTAAAGACACGCCATCCACACATTCCATAGCCAGAATACCCGCTTATCAGCCTCATTGCTCCGGAATTCCAGCGTTCCGTATGCAATTCGCAGTCCAAGTGCTCCAACCAGCATATGCGACATGTAGCCAAACCCCCAAAAGAGGGGACAGGCCACCGACCAGGCAATCAATGGCGCCCGCCGTTAGCCAACGTGCTAAGCCGTCTGCCAGTGTTAAGGGCAGGGTTCTTCTGCCTCTCATGCGATCCCCAATTTGATCAGCCATGTCTTGCTTCTGTACCGTCGAGAAGACAACGGCCGTGACCATGCCGAGCCATTCAAGTAGGACCCAGTGCTCACTAGACAAGGGCATGTTGAGAGCTACCTCCAGTGCCTCAGAGGCGAAGCAGCAGAAGCAAAGCGCGTTGACCACATTTCGGATAATCCAGTTGTCACTTCTATAGATCAAAGATAGTATGTGGGAGAATCGTAGATTGGCATAAAATGAGAAGGCGATCTTCTAGTTACAGAACGGGGTTGCCCTGGGCCTATATATACCCTGCCGATCCCCAGAGATACGGCTCACGTGATCGCCTATATCCGATTTCCCCTTTTATAATATCCCTATTCTAAGTGAGGCTCAACTGACCGTGATACAAGACGACTGGACTAGTAGCAAGCTCATACGCAGCTGGGATGTTTACTAGCATTGTCATCTACAGGAAATATTTCCATCGACTGCGCCATTTTCCCGGTCTCTGGGCGGCTGGAGTCACGAAGCTATGGCATGTGTGGCAATGCCGTACTGCAAAGAACCATCTTGTCATCGAAAATTTACGCAAGCAATATGGGCCCATTATCAGGACCGGCCCATAGGAGCTCACTATCGGTGACGCTTCTGTTCCACCTGCCGTTGACGGATCCAGATCAAAGTGTACTAAAGCTGTCTGGTACGACTTTTTGCTTCCCGAAATCGCATTGAATACGACACGGAGCATCGGAGACCACGACACCCGACGGCATATTTGGGACCAAGGTTTTAGCACTGCAGCACTTGCGGTCTACGAAGAACGTATTGTAGAGTATGCGGAGATGCTTGCAGGGCGCTTTGAAGAACTCGCACATGAAGCCGTCCCCGTCAATATCTCAGACTGGTTCTATTGGTTTACGTTTGGTGTTATAGGCGAGTTTGCCTTTGCCCGATCATTCGGAATGCTGCAAGATGAGAAGTGGCACTACGCAGTACGACTTTTGGCTACAGATGAAAGTTGAGAAGTCTGAAGTCTCACATTGGCTTATCAACGAGTCTCTTAAAAATGGCACCCTGGAAGCAGATCGCGAATGGTTGAACGGTGACGCCGTCAGTATAGTTATAGCCGGAAGGTCAGTTCAATTTGACTCTGCCATTAGCATGTTTTCTGACTCAAACCAGCGATACTATCGCACCGACCCTTGTGTTTGCTTTCTACGAGCTTGCCCGTCGCCCATCGCATCAAGATAAACTGTTCTCCGAACTCAAGGACGTAGATATTTATGACCGCACGCAACTTCAGCGCTGTACCCATCTGAATGCCATTATCAACGAAACTTTACGTCTGCATCCACCTGTGCCTACCGGTGGTTGCCGCCAGTCCCCGCCACCAGGGATGACCATCAACGACACGTACACCCCAGGAAACGTTAGCATTGTTGCGCCGCGCTACTCTCTTGCTCGACTTGAATCCTCATACGAACACGCCGACCAGTTCGTCCCCGAGCGATGGACCACGGCGCCGGAAATGGTCAAAGATTCTCGGGGGTTTGCGCCCTTCTCACAGGGCCGATTCAACTGCGTCGGAAAAGCGCTTGCTATGAGAGAGATGCGCTTCGTTCTCGCTTTATTGATAACAAAGTTCGAAGTCGAGTTCTGGGGAAATGATAAGGGAGGGAAGTTATTCGCTCATTTGAAAGATCAATTCACAGCTGAGCCGGGCAGGTTGGACTTGCAGTTTCGGGTTAGAGAGTGATTTTCCTTTGGCCTCGATTCCGGTAGCTAGCAGGTTACGATATTATACTTGTTGTGTCTTGATTTGTTATGAATCACTCATTACAGGATATGGGAAGATCCCACTGGCATAAGTTACGTGGCGATAGCACGTAAAGGCTACCAAATCTCTTGGCGTTCGGGAGACGCCAAGGGCTGGTGATATCTTGGCGCTTACCTCTTTTGGTGGTGACTCCTTTTAATATAGTTATAAAGGGTATAAGATCATTCTCATCTTAGATAATTAGTCTCTAGCCAGCGATCAATCTAAGTATTCACCCTTCTACAACTTCTGTTATCTAAAACCAAGACCAGTGGTGACAGATTCGTTACATCATTGCAATTCACGTATTCCGATGAATAATAACTAACAGTCCAAAACACTAAATACTAGTATTATATCATCCCTGATGTCGACCTAGCATACGCTAATTCAATGGTATATCCGATAGAAATCCACAAGCTTACAGGTACGCCGAGTCTTACCAATTTCAGTCATCTACCACTCAGAAGACAGTGCACCCTCTCCACGTTGCCTTGTCAGTTAAGTCAAGCATATCCTTTTGTACCTGTAGGATTGTGGGTTTCTACCTCATACGGCTTTTTAACGGCATGCATTCTGTCACAGAAAGGACTAAATAATACGTTGGCTAAATGAATCTGCTGTTCCGTAAGAGAAAGAAAAAAAAACAGTTACACTAGACTGTCGCAACAAAAAATGCGTATATTTTGGGGCCCAAAAGGGCCCTGCTACGGCTCTGGGGAAGGAAGGGAAAAGAAGAAGAATCTCCCAAACCTAACCCCGGGTGCTCCTTTTATAGGTGGCCAGGGTGGGCCCTTTTGGGCCCACACTGGTTGCGACATAGACGATGGTCCTATATATATGCCCCTATGGCTGCACGGGACAGGCAAATTAGAGGCAATCCGCCCCTAATTGCCCTCGTACCGTAACATATTGTCACTATCAACCGTGATTTAAGGCATTTCATACGTCCAAGAGAAACAAATGTCTATACTGTGCATAATCTTATCCCTCTTTTATAGCACTCCGCTTCGCCACAGCCGCCTTGGGATAGACGCCTTGTAGTACCTATATAGAGCTGACACGGCATCTAGATGCAATGACGAAAACATCCGCCCGCCCACTAACTATCTGACTACGCTAGCAGTCGAGGCGAGGTGGTAATTATTCCGCGACAGCGACGGACATGCACGAAAGCCGGATAATTATATTCTATAGGAATTGCTAGCGTTTTTGCCTGCCTCCAACGGGGATTGCGACAATACATACGCCATCCCGATACTTGGCGAGGGCTTGGAGGGATGCCACGGTCCATTCAGCTATTGGCCCTACCGCGGGGGTACATAGAAGCGGCGCTGTCAAACTGTTGAGCGTCCGAGCGGCAGATGCTTTGACATGTCAGCCCGTCGTCGGTCCCGAGCAGTGTATAGAGATAGTTAGATGCTTTTCTCCTCCACCTCTGCATAATCCGAAGCTGGGCGGGCACACGCTAGGGTGCACGGATCACCTAGATGTATGTGATTACTGGACAGGGCATGTGTTAATTGTACATATGTACATAAGGGATTCCCGAATTTTAGGGTATAGAGTTTATCGACGTTGGCAAGACGGCCCGGGGTTAATTTCTGATCAGGTTATACCGAGACCGGGGGTAGGTATCTGGATATCGAGGTTAGTCTATGTTATAACACGGATCCTATAGAAACATTAGTGGCGCGATTAATGGTGAGATTTCGTGATAAAAAGATCGAACTAATACAGGGTAAAAAGGTAATGCTCCGTGCCCCACTGATATTAGTGGTGGTGGTTACAACTTGGGTACAGGATTATTCTGCGAAGAAGTCTATAACAGGGGATCAAATTTGCTAGCCAGCTAGCCAATCCATGTTGTCGATCCCCCCGAAAAAAGTTTACATGTAAGACGAATTTCTAGAATTCTCCGGTCTACCCCGTTAAAACAACATACTGTCGTCGAGTAGTCAGTCGCCGTAAGTTCGGCGCTATAGTATGTAGCAATAATTATGTAGGTTCATTGGACCGACTTCAGACACACTCTAAGACCGGTATAGTAAAACGTCTTGTTAATGCCTCGCGTGTATGTAAAGCACGGGCGACCAGTTTGCCATCTGTTATTATTTAGCTCTTGAGTCGTTTAGCAGATGGTAGCCAGCACTTCTTAATTAGTAGCGTGGCTCACTTATGCGTAACCCTTCTCGTAGTAATCCCGGTAGTGGCCAACGGTTTCCAGGTTGAAAAAGAATGAGCCGTAGGCAATTGACCTTGTAAAAATATGATGTATTGAATTATAATTTGAGGTAGCCCTGCCCTCCTTGCCAATCCAGTGGGCATAAGCCATATGTCGCTTCCCTGAAGCGAGTCTAATATTGTCGTCCGTTGACTGTGAACTCGTTCTAAACTGTGTATTATTACATCTACATCGTCTCTGAATGATGCCTCTAGTGCGTTCGAGACACGATGGTCTCCTTGGTGATCGTGATTGCGTGGCCATCCTCTCCTGTCGACTGACCGCCCTTGTCGATGATAAACTCCTGGCTGCCGCTCGACGAAAGCCGGTGTCCCTTGTGCTTGTTTCCCTTGATATCCCAGGTCATCCCGTTCGACATCTCGAAATTCTGAGTAGGCTTCTTGAACGAAGCTGACCACCCGCCACCACCAGTGCCATTGTTCTTGTTGGACCCGTATCTGTCTCCTGATTTGTTCTGCGACTTGACCCACTTCGATCCGCTAATTAGGGGCTTGATTCCGGGGATGCAGACAGCAACTGCGGCGACGAATTCCTCTCGTGATGCCCATGCCGCCGCGATAGGCAATTTAGTAATGTCGTCGAGAGAGTAGTAGGCTCTGAGGATTGTGGCAATCATGATGAAGAAACCGGAGCAGACCAGCGGTACCAGGAGCAACTTGCGCTTCAAGGAAAGGTTAGCTTTCATTAGGACCGGAAACGGAGTTGCGATAATGCATGCGTCGGTACTAGTCGAGAGAATTAATAGAAGCTCATTCCAGAACGGCAGGACAGACTTACATAGTGTTTAGGACCGCGATGATATAGTAGTTGGCATTTCGAAGGGTGCAGTTGTCTCCTGGATAGGGCTGGATTTGCCATGTTTTGTGCACAGGTAGGCATTGGAGAACATGTCCTAGAACACATGCTACGTAGGCGGTGGCTGAAATAACGCCTACTCCCTTGACAATTTTCATCTCGGTAGGAAGACCTTTACTGTCCGATAGATGCTGAATTAGCTTGACAAGTCGTGCCTGTTTTTCGTTGCCGGGGGCGCACGGTAGACATACGCGATTCTGTAACAGAGTGATAGGACGGCGGCTTTCAACGACCAAATAAAGGACATGTATAAGATCCAAGTTGAGAAACCCAATTTGGAGCCTTTGACCATGCTCTCTGCCATTTCTGGTGGGATCTGCCATACGCTCTCTTCTGTCTGCCCTATGTTGTTTCCAAAAACCATTGTAAAATGCATCCCGGTGATAAGGGGTATCCATAGCAACTACCGGCCTGAGTTAGTTCTGGACATCACGGTGCAATGCGTGATTGTACGCGGCTGTCCTCCAAACTCACAAATGCCAAGAAGATGAACCAGTCGTCTAATTGCGGGTTCTTAAAGCCTGCGACCTTCCATCTGGCATAGAATCGAACCAGCATAACGGCAGTGCCGAGAGCATATTCAACCCAGAATTCTGTGATAAGTGGCTTCAGCGAAGGATCCATCACGAATAGCGCTTGGAGGTCACTCTGGCGCAGAAAAGGAACTAAAAACGAGCGAATGTGAAGTGAAAATGGTTCAAGAAAGGAGAGGCAGGAGGATAAACAATCTTATGGGATAGAACGATGCAACTATACTATGAGGAGTAATAGTTGGCTTGCACTATATGCACGGGCATGAACGGTATCATTCGTATAGTATTAGTTTGTGATCCGATCTGAGGTCCCTGGGGGCTTCACCGGGCAGATTGCCTATAACTGGGGGGATGAAGATCACCATCCCTTTATGGACTTTCCAAACCTCGCTTCGCGTAAGTTTAGCAGATTACTTTCCCTAAAGTTCTTTCTACAAGGGCCATACCTGCACACTTAGATACCCGGCCGTCTTGTTGCCTGCGCCCAGGAACGATGTATCATGGTCTAGAAAGCCGATGGCTAGTATCTCTTCATCGGCTTTTGCCTTCTGCATACATGGAAATCCATGGCATGAATGCTATAATACATTTCTATTGGTATCTATTGATACATGGTGTGTCCGGCACGTTATTGGATCCTTCACATCGTAAAGACGCAGAACCCATGGAAACTCAAGACCCTAGGGCTCAGCCGTGCCACTAATTTTGTAGGATAATGTCCCGACTAATAATCTACATAACCAGAACGCACACATCAAGACAGCAAGACTGTGGTATTAAGGACCCATTATGCCAAGTGGAGCCGCCGTTTAGACAAATCCTTCCGCACGCAGACTAACGGCTTAGGTACATAACAATATAAAATCCGTCTCCTATGTAAGATCTGTACGTAATTGGCCCCAGTCTTAGGCTTACCAGCCGGCTGGCCACCCGTCCTTAGTGGACGCACTGGGAAGAAACCGGACGGAGCTAAAATCTATCCACATCACGTATAACACTTCAAATAATTTAAACAATTCGAATAACGCGAAAGACAGAAATCTATTATAATAATAAAATTCCGTACTCATTTCAATTTATGCCGATATGTTTTTAAGCGTAATATCTTTGTTTTGTCGGCTGTTAGGTATATTTTGAGCAGCCGGTACTTGATAGACCATTCTTAGCTCCGTCCGGATTCTTCTTAGTAGCTCCAAGCCTTACCGTCCGAACAAATCCTGGGGCATGAAATCTAGGCGTCCAATCAGATATAGCATGTTTATTACCAACCGCATAGCCCTTCACAGCCCTAGACTACATAAGAGACTAAGTGCAGCCCAGGTTATAATGGAGAAACCTAAGACTACGGTCTATTATAGTGGGACGAAGCTGCATTGTTAGGTTTCCATTGGGTAAATACCCCTGTTTTGACAGCCCATGAAGAATTATACGCGAACCCCAAACCCCCTCTTCACTTAACTATTATGTATGGCCCTGAACGGAAGGGCTCCGGAGAATTCTAAGTTAGCCATGCCCGACCCTCCTCCCCTCCCCTTCCTTCCAGCAAGCTGCACAAGGTACCATGCATCAGACAAAAAGCACAGGCGTAAGTGGTGGTGTCCATCGAGCTCTGACCTTGTCCAAGCTCTGCGCAAGACTCACGTGATTTTAGCTGTCAGTGTTGTCTTGAGGCCAACGTAGCTTCATGTGAGTAACATGTTGGTCGCTGTAAAGACGCTGCACGACATAGCTGTCTACATACTAGTGACGAAAACCCAGCCAATTCTATCATCTAAGCTAGAAGGCTACCATTATAGTAGGTATCAAGCCAGAAGTGAGGCGGGTTTTGAGCAAACATAACCTGCCGATCCATCAAATCGCTTATCCCCTCTTGAGTAAATCGTCAGATCATTGACTAACAGACCGGCTCAACAGACTACTTGGCATCAGGCTAAGTACTTCTTCGACACCCATTTAGGTATCAGTTAGTATGGGTGTGAGATCGAAGCTCCACTGATATTCTGTCTCACCAAGCTCTTGTGAGTTAGTTAAATTCTTGGGCTCATGTCGAGTACTATACTTATCTTGCGGTGTGAGCGTCTTCCATGTCCATTTTACCTATGTATATTGACATTATGGTACCGGGTCAAGGTCCCATCTCATATGTTGAGGCCAGGGTTTACCGTGGCATTCCTCGGGACCCGTTATCCGCGAACACATGGTCTATGTCCTGTTAATTCCAAAGCTCGTGTAATTCTTGTCTTCTAAGGTCACATCCCGTCCACGGTCCGAACCAACTACACACCATCACAGACGATTTACTCCCACTTGACGCTATCATACGTGAGACACAATGGCTTCAGAAACCCAGAAAGTGGCAGTGGTAACAGGAGGCTGTGAGTTACCTAAAGCACCTTTTATAATGTTATAATGCATATCATCAGCCATTGACATGTCCTGGATATATAGCTGGTGGCATGGGCTTGGCTGTGGTTCAGGCCTTGGCTGCGCGTGGAGGATGGCAAATACACATCATCGACATTAAGGAGGAGGAAGGCAAGAAGGTCGCGGCTTCGATACCGAATGTATTCTTCCACAAGGCCAATCTGACGGACTATGTCGGGCTTGGAGCCGCTTTCAAGACCGCCTTCATTACCAGCGGAAACCGGCTCGACTTCTGCTTCGCTAATGCTGGTATTCTCGAGCGCGCAAACTTCTACTCCGACACGGGGAAGACGATCGAACCGCCGCCGGAGGTAAACATGACTAGTATCGAGGTTAACCTTAAGGGTTGCGTCAACACGGTCCACCTCGCCCGTCATTACATCCGCCAGTCACCGGGAAAGGGTGGCTCCATCGTCGTCACTTCCAGCTGCTCCGGGCTTTGGCCTAGCTACTGCTCGCCAACCTATGCAGCTGCTAAGCGTAAGGGATCTTAGCCCCTGAAAATACTGTAATAGTGCTTTTACTTACGGACTTGACGTTTTATAGATGGCGTTGTCGGTCTCGTGCGCTCCATTGCGGACTGGTACTGGAAGTCAGACCGTATCCGCGTGAACTCGCTCTGCCCCGGAGCTGTCAAGACACCCATTATACCCATGCAGGCCTGGGAAAGCTTCCCTGAGCACGTGTTCACACCGCTCGAAACGATCGCTAAGGTTGTGTTGATGCTAGCCGACGGCGAGGAAATAGTTGATTCCAAGGGGGTCAGGGTACCGCCGGAGGAGGCGCTCGGGCAGACTGTCCTCGCGAACGGCAAGAACTACTACGTGGTCAAGGCTCCCGAGTACTGTGACGAATTAATCGAGGCTGTCACAGAGGGAACTAGGGTGGAGAATCAGACTGGCTTCGTCCTTGCAAAGGAATAGTTGATGAATGGTGGTTTGTTGAAATGTCCTGGGGATACTCAGAGTAATGAAAGAAGCGATGCTACAGGAGGTGGCATCACAACTCCGTAGAAATAACTAATATCCTCATTGAATGCCGTTTGATCGATCGATGTTGGCCTGATGGTACCTAGTTTGGAACAGGGGTGAAGTTACGTTATCCTAACTTAAATATCTTATCGGCGGCCCTCGCAGCGTTGGCGGGCCGGTCTATTACAGACGAACTTAGCGTATACGCACACAGGACATACTGCCTATTCAGTCATTTTCCTACCTAAGAAGCAGAGATTACAGCTGTTTATAGGAGTGGATACATAATTTGAGCTATATATACAATCATCGACGCTCACAGACCGGGTTGGCAGGAGCTTCATCAATAAAAGCTATATTTCGGTGTTCTATTCCTAGACGTATCGCGTACAAGGGAAAAGTGACACTAGAAAAAAGCCGACGCAATGACTCCTTCGTTTCACTCCGGTGCTTCGTAACTCTATCAGACTAGTGCTTTAGAATGAGACTGTCGCTTTGATGTCTACTCTCTCCTATCTATCTAAGACCCTGTTCATTCGCTCCATGCATAGTAGCTCGGTTTTGCTTACGAGAGATGCCCAATAGTCGCGAAATCGGCGACGCCACCCATGGTGTTGATTGCGGTGACCTAAGTTTTGAGACTTTCACCAATCCAGCTTTGCAGCTCTACTTCCTCCAGAGATTCAACACCGTATTGGGTCAGAGACTTGCTCAAGCCTATGTTCTCCCGAGAAATCGAGATTGTGCACCCCTATATCAGCCTCAGCTGGCTTCGTAAACTGTTCCCGATAATCCTTGTACTGCTCTCTAAGTCTGTCACGGTGTATAGAGGTGCTTATTGCTGGAGGGAGGACGCCTGTATGACCCTCACCCTCTAGACCCAACAGCTTGACTTAAGAGCGCAAAGTACGATACACTATTGTAAGTATAACTCTCCGCAAGCCCCTGGACACACGTAGTTGTACTTGCATGATTGCAACAACGTGCGACAGACTAATAAAAGACGTTTCTGGCCTAGATCCTCGTCTTCCGGTATGCAATTGATGAACATACGAGCAACTTGATGTCATTAGCTGTACGTTGAAAGAGTAGCCTGCTTTTGGCGTCATACGGCCCCTGGTGTTTTACTATCTGTCTAGAGCTACCTCTGCTATACGGCCATTCATGCGTGTACTAGACCAATACTCCTGGAGTATTTCGGTACTCCTCATGGCCACCACCGCGCGCAGCAGCAGCCTTAGCCGCAGCATCGGCCTTGCCATTCGCCTGCCGCGGCACCATCCAGAAGGAGACCTCACAGCCGGCCTCGGCATAGCTGCCCAGAGCCTCGGAAAGAGCCCGCCAGAGGTCTTGGTTGGCGACGTGCTTGCTGCCTGACGTGCGCCAGTCCCGGCCGGCCCAGCTGCGCAGCCACTCGGTGGCACCCTTGCCCACATACTCGGAATCAGTGGCGATGACGAGCCGCTCCCAACCTTCGCCCCACCAGATGCGGAACGCGAGCGCCGCGATAACGGCCCGCAGCTCCGCCCGGTTGCTCGTGTGTGGATACACCTGACCATCGGGGCCCTGGGTCTCGAGCGCAAAGGACTGCGTTCCTGACGGGTGATGGTTGAACACGAAGGCGGAGCCGCCGCGCGGCACGTTGTCGTCTTTGTCGACAGCGCCGTTGTTCGTGCAGGCGCCGTCGCTGTAGATCAGCATCGTCTTCAACCCCGAGATCTGGGGGGCGAAGCGCCGCCGGATGCAAAAGCGCTCGAGCACGTGCTGGCCGGGTGTGTTCACCGTTCGGACGGGGAAGAGGAAATCTGGGCTCTCGGTGGAGTCGAACCGGGTGCCAGTCCAGACGCCATTCACGCCTTGGCCCATAGCAGCCTTTGCACGCGCTACATCGGCCGGAATGGGTACTGGGCGGACTGCAAGGACGCCTTGATATGGTATTAACTCACCATTGGGCCCCTCAACTTGTGGATCGAACTCGTGGAGCTTGAAGACGGTAGGGGGATTAGCGCCCGTCAGAGTGAAGTCGCGGTGTACGTCGAGGACAATCCGTGGTTGGTCCTCGGCCTCCGACTCATCAACAACTTGTCTTCGTGGAGGTGGCATTGTCAATGATCGGCTTGTGGTTAGCCAGGGTTTCTTGGTTTCCAGATGTCGAGTTAGACTTTGCCGGCGGAATAAAAGACGAGGGTTAAGACCAATCCGCATGCTAAGTAGAGTCCCTCAAAGCTGGTTGTTTTCCTGACGTATCCGAATGAAGGAAGTACGTAGGATGATGGCTTGGCGTTGTTGTAAACCAAAACTTCGTACAGCTAGCGTTAGTGCATAGTAGCTAGTCGCAACCAATAAAAGCAGCCTACATACTATATATTGTGGGGCCCTCTCCTATCTATGGAGTCACGGGACTATATTGACCCGCGTCCTACCATCTATAGGTTTTCATATTTGCTAGAATTTTGGAAATGCATGATCAGTTCCTACTGTATTGCGATGCTCCTTATTCAGGATTCTTTAAATTCGACTTGATATCTAGGGACAGATCGAGCGTTTTCGTAGCCAATAGGCAAGATTTAGACAATGTCAGCAAGGGCCTCGTACTGCCTGGTAGATAGCTCGAACTGTCGGCTCCCTACACCATATACTCCTCGAGAGGTCCGCCGCAAGGACCCAATCATTGCCGCCACGGCTTTATAAACAAAAAGATACGAACAAGCAAACAAAATTATATCTCGTAATGTCCAAAGGCCTGTCAGAATAATTTAGGCCTCATCAAACAAGAAAGAGTAACCATCTAATTATCAAATCTTGCAAATTCACTTCTCTCGTTTCCATCACTTCGGGAATAGCTGTGGCGTCCCGCATCCATCCCCACTATCATATCGCGTGCCTAGCAAAGCGACTACTTATTAGGGGGTGGGTGAGACAGAGTGGCCTCCGCATCCCTGATCTCTGGCCTGCACTCTGCGAATAGCTCAACAGGCTCCTGATGAGGGATACCATCTAATTCCCATCTTGGATCGCCGTGAATATCCGTGGACTGCATTTCATGGATTTCCACGCCGTGTATTTCCAAGGCTACTCTGGAAGCTCCAGTTCCATCTAGTTCGGGCTTGTCTCTCGGTCTCTCATGGATATTCACACCGGCTCTAACATTGCGCTTAGCTCTTCGACGGTAGAAGACGTAGGCGACGACAAGCAGCAGTAATACGCCGAGTACGGATCCGACCACAATGCCCGCGATAGCCTCCCTTGACAGAGAATGTCTCGGAGGATCAGGTGATAACGTGACAGTAGTCGTTGGAACCTCAGAGGTGGCTGTCTCGTCTATGCTCCGCGTCATGTCTGGCGTCATTCCTGACATAGACCCCGGATTGGCCGTAGACTCCGGGTCGGTCGTAGATGTCTTCGACGCCAGGCTACCCGCCAGTTCGACTACCGTAAAAGGGTCTTCGAAAGTTCCCAGCTCAGCGCGAACCGTATAGTTGGCATCCTTAGCCAGACAACTGGTGACGCCGTCTCGAAACCACTGCGGCACCTGCGACCAAGCTTGGGAAGCACAGAGCTCTTGCTCGTCGAAGCACATTACTGCAGTACCCGGCGGGGTCAGCGTACATTGTCTCGTGATGTTACCTAGACTTAGAAGTAATTACGATTGTGCAAGAAGTGGCCCCGCAAACCAAGACATCCATGTGATGAGCGCAGGACACGCAATATGAACGGACTCAGCGAAACGTGGGTGCATACGGTCTTGTGCATAGTAGGAGCATTCGCACGGCCCGGGCCATTGAGTCAAGGCTGTGTAAGATCTGGTGCAGTCTGCGCGGAGCGAGTCGACGCGCGACGCGCAGGATTGCATTGTGCCCTGTAATTCAGCACAGACGCCTGTGTATGATTCGGACATGGCGAAGATAGAGGTGGTGGAATTAAAGTCGGCTGGTGGAAGGTCAGGGGCGGCGATTTAGAAGTAGATTGCAGTATCATTGTTTGTAAGGCTGGAGCGCTGACGATAATGAAAACTGACGTGTCAAGAGCAACCGCGCGCCACCACCTTTGGTTTTTGAGATAGATAGGCCACGTCATCGCAGACCTGTTAAGTGCTTATTCCTTTGAGGGAGGGAGCGTACAGGCTTCCAGGTAACTGCCTTTGATTGGGAGAAATAGTATGGGAGCACAAATGAAGAGGACAGGAATTGCGAGACCACTATGATTAAATATGTGAAGCACCACACTTCTACTAAGCTCCCGGGATGCCATATTTCACGATAATATAGTGTGATGTCTGGTAGAACTTGATATCAAAACCGCATATTCCACCTTACGGGCGTGTAGGCGTGTAACTATCTCTCTTCACAGTGTCTGTGAATCGGGTTAATGATTGCACTCTCGTTATGTTCTGGGCCACATGGGCGATAACCGTATTTGCAACGGACAGAGACGTTTAATCCCGCACCAGATCTTGGGCCAAGGAGATTAAGCAAACACGCGCTCTAAAACCAGGGATGGTCACCGCCAGCTTGGGACATGTAACACATGTAGGTGGCAGCATAGCGCTCCAATCATGTGCTACTTGAGTATCATCTAGTTTGCCTAAATTCATCCCTGGGAAAACTCTTTGAGGACCCTGCCATCCCGCTTGCCGGCCATCCTGTTGTCCTTGGGCTATCTGTTACTTATCACCTGCCGCCGGGAAGCAAAAAGGACCGATCGTATATTGTCGCACAACGGTTTTTATTACATCTTTATGCATCGCCGAACAACGGCTGATGGAAAGCTTGCCTACAGCTACGTCACGTGGCCCATCGTGAATCCATCATCAACTATACTGGCGCTGTCTGATATCCACTCTTACTACACTATCTACAGTGTAAACACAGCCTGGGGGGAGGGGGGGCACCAAGCCCCAATAGTCAGAATACCGTTGATAGAAGTGTAGGCAGTCGGATATTAATTCTGCCTTACCTTGTTGTGTCTCTATCGGTACCGAAATAGGCGGCCAGCATTATTTCGAGGAAGAATATGGACGAGGGAATATAATATCTACCAACCTGCCTACTTACATCTGTTGCGGATTAGGAATTGTATCTGTCGCATAGGGCCCATGTAATGCCAAGTCACGAAACGTTGCACGACATCTGCAAGTTTCCCGGGCCCCGATTTGATTACATAGGTGGCCACCTCAGGTAAGATCTACACGGGTGTGATGCTGAAGTATATTCCCCTCGTTTATAACTGACGGGATGAACTCCGTTAGCACTTGTTCTCCATACCGTACTTAAATCCTGCCATCTCCATAGCATGAGGGGAAGTCATCTGATTATCATTGAAACACCTACGGGCGCATGTATCGCCTACTAACATCGACCTCAACCTTAGTAGAGAGTGCCCTCTCGAATTGTGTCTTTGACGCCATTCTGTAAAAGGATAGATATAGATTCAACCTCGTTGACGGCGACGCCTTCTCTGGCAATGCCGCTCTCGCCTCCTCTGAACTCCGCGGCCGGGTACTTTATCTGTGCCTTCGCCTCTTATGTAAGCAATAGCTAAATGTCCGAAAGCGACTTTAAAGAACTAACTTTTCTAAAAAGCTTGTCTGTCTTGTGGGCTACCGTTTGCTACTCCACCCGTTAAGGGGCTATCCCGGACCCCCAGCCGCCAAGATTTTCGACGGCTACGGCGCTTACCATTCTTTTTCCCGATGTCTGCATATTGTTACCCGGCAAGACCATTTGAAATATGGTGAGAATAGCTCTAGTCCTCACATCGAAATCGCGAAGGGAAGTGCACTGATCAAGTGTCTCAGGTCCTGTGATCAGACAACGACCGAATAAGCTGGTCTTTAATACAGCCAAAGCTCTTCACGGTATGGGCGAACTCTGACGATATCGAGTATTGAGAAATCTGACTACGAGTGCAGATATCCACGAGAATACGAGGGTTCAAAAGGCCAGCACCTACCTGGCGACGAAACTGGGCTCTCATTACAACATTTTCAACGTGATCGACGCGCGGGCCCACAGAATTAAGCGCAGGCTCATTGGCAGCGTGCTCTCTGAGCGGTCGATGCGGATATTCGAGCCCACGATGACAGAGCAGATAAACGTGTTCATCAAGCAGCTCTTGACGCCCGCCCGAGCATCCACGCCAGTCAACGTTTCCCAGCGCGTCAAATTTATGGCCCTCGATATCGTGGGACTTCTGGCTTTTGGCTACCAGTTGAAACTCCAGACAAGCTCGAAAAACCGACATATGATCGGCAGTCTGAAGGGCGGGAATCACCGGTTAAATACGTACATGCAGTATCCTTTGCTGGCTAAGCTTCACCTAGAGGTCGTCGTATACGTCCTGATGCTGATGAAGAAGGAGAGCTACCTGCGCCTCTTAGAAAGCATGATTGCGTCGCGGTTGAAGGAGGAAAAACACGCCAAGTATGACCTCTACTCCGTCGTGATAGATGCAATGCAAGCATCTCCCGGTGATAATATCACAGTGGGCGAGATTTGGTCTGAGGCACTCTTCTTCTTCCCCGCAGGTAAAGCCCCCTGATTAAATCATTTCCACGTTCTTACTCCCTCCACCCCGATCCAGCTCGATTCGAAGATACACCTGACACTTTTCTGTGGCATTAGGAGGGGAATCTGCCACGACCGCGATCAATGGTCTATTGTTTTACTTGTCACGTAACAAGCAGAGCTACGAGATTCTAGCGCAGGAGATCCGCTCCACATTTAAGACGAGTGACGAGATCCGCGGCGGGCCGCAGCTGGCAGGCTGTCAATACCTCCGCGCCTGCATCGACGAGACCCTGCGAATGGCTCCGCCGGGGCCCGGCACAATGTGGCGAGAGCGGTCCTCGACGGACGATCGGAGCCAACCGCTGGTCATCGACGGTCACGTCATACCCGAGGGGACCCTGTTCGGTGTTAATATCTACGCGATTCACCACAACGAGGATTACTTCCAGGACCCATTCACTTTCAGTCCAGAACGTTGGCTTCCCGCACACACACCGGAACCCCAGAGGAAGAAGATGCACAGTGCGTTTGCCCCCTTCCTTCTAGGCTCACGGGGCTGTGGAGGTAAGGCCATGGCGTACCTCGAGGTCAGCCTCGTTGTGGCCAAGACCCTATGGTACTACCAGGGGCGCAACTAACTGCACGGCACGGCACTGACGGTCCTGGTGCGTTGCAGTGCATCACATGCACGGCCACCTTCATTTTGGTGCAGTGCAGTGCGTTATATCTGCACTATCGCACTGCACTGGTGCGATAGTGCAAGTTGTGGGGTCGCCTGGGCAGCGCAGAATGAAGCCCAAGATTAGTATCGTGATACAGATTTTTGGTGTTTTGCTGGTTTAAACCACTGTAGCCACTATAGCCACCATTATAGCCCCTAACCAGCCATCACTGTAGCCACTAACCGGCCACCACTATGGCCACTAACCAGCCACCACTGTAGCCACTAACCAGCCACCATTGTAGCCACTAACTAGCCACTATAGGCACCTGTTAGTGATCCTATATAAATATATAGGGTATACTAACAGTGGGTCTAACATCCTATTTTCGTGCGTTATATCTGCACGGCACGGGTTGCACTGGGGACCCCCAGTGCGTGCCGTGCAGTTAAATGGTGCGCACTAACGTTGCGCACCACGGTGCAATCGTGCAGTTAGTTGCACCCCTGGGTACTACGACTTTGAGAAGGCGCAGGGTCCCCTGGGAGACCTGGGCGGTGGCACGGGGTCGACCGAGGAGGCCACCGGCAGGGAGCGCAGGGATGAATTTCAGCTATACGACATCTTCACGGCAGACCATGAGGGGCCGAACCTGGTATTCACCGCCCGTTTAGAAGCCGTGGATGAGATCGAAATCTCTGAATGATATCACTTCTGATAGTTGGATTGTCGTATTCACTATCGCGCTAGATTGCAGTCACATGTGGTGTCACGTAATTTCATTATACCTCGAGCTAATACAGTCCTGATCTCTCCTTACCGATCGCATTTGACATGCGACACGTCCATAAATTGCCGTAGAAATGACCTTACACTGCTTTGGTTCTCTGTTATAGGGCCACATCAGGTACCTACCGCACTTATCGTTGATGGGGCAACGTCTGGCAAATGATGGGCCGTCAAGAGCGGCACGGAACACAGTTACGAAGCCATTTGGGCAGCAAAGCTTGCTGGGATGGAATGGAATCAATGAGAAAGGGGGGAAATAGGGAGGTCAGAATGACCCAAGATACGTGGGTATCATGTCTATAAATACGTGCCCAGATAGCCCTTACGAAGGAACGGTAGAATGGGCAAGGCACTCCCTTAAAAAGTTCTCTTCTTTGATCAATAAAGGTTTCTGCTATACAAGCCTCGAATCTTACATTCTCTTACAATCGCAAGACATGAATCACACCCAGGGCAGGCCCCTTACAGTTTCACTCGGGTATTTCGTAGTTTTATAAAGCGAGGACGCCATTGGATAGCCTTTGCCTAACGTGTTGTCACAGGCCCTTATAAATTTATAAATCTTCACTTAGTTATGATAGATGAGTACCCTCGCATATATTATCATCTGTCTTTTATAGAAGAGTCGGCACCAAGTCCCTTTCCGCATCCCAACAGAACCCCGGTGGCGTCTTTGGCTTCGGACCGTCTTGTTTATACCTGAAAACTTCGTCGATGAACGGCAGTAGAGCAACTTCTTCGTCGGTCAACGACTGCCTATATATGTATTCATCCATCATACAATACGACATCCAGAGCTCATACGGGACACTCTCCGGTTTCATAGCCACTCGCTTTCGGAGCCCTATATCCGGGATCCAACGGTCCGATCGTCGCAGCTTATCAGCCTTCTCGGCGACTGTCAAAAGGTCGTCGTCCATAAACCTTTCCTTCTTTTTTCTACCGCGCTTTCGTTTTGGAACCGGCTCGATGTCTGTGTCGGTTGCATCGCGTTTTCGATTGTCTTTGTCCTCTCTCTCCAACTCTCTGTCTGTCTCATCATTCGTCTTGCGAGCCTTGCTCTTTGTAGTTGATGCTTTTAACCTTGCTGACGTGCGGGTTTTAACTGCATTGCTTCGATTTTGACGGGGTGGCATTCTGATTTGGGTTTGTGGTTTAGACGTTTAGCTTGGAGCTACCTGCCAAGAAGGCATATGGGATGAAGGCGATGTATGGAATGGAAGAACTTAGAGGTATTGCAACACTACCTTCTTTAAGAAGCTATGGTTAGAACAATGGACAACAAAGGATACGCTGATCGAACAAGGCGACCTACTGAATTAAGACAAACATCTCAAAACAGGAGTCATTGAAAAATCGAATCAATATACCTGTTAAACTATGTGTCTCAAACTACAGCGTTCTCCTAGTGTCAAGGCAATAATAATTGAGTAACTGCGGTGGGGCGCTGATTCAGGGGCTTAATGTGGGGCCCGTAAACGCTTGCGACTGGTTGACCTACATCTGTCTGGGCTGAGCAGCGAAGTAGCAAGAAGAAAACAAGCATCGGAATAATCAACATAGCATTGTGGAAGCTATCCAGTCTTGGTACAGGCGGAACTGGTACGTAATTTCACGGAGAAGAGGCATAGGCTCATTTGTGGGTCTGCCAGAAATCGACTGCGTCCGCCCACCGCAGCTTCAACGATGACAAGCGCTGCTCATCCCGCAGCCGCGCAACTAGCAGGCCCAGCGACAGCACGTCCTCGGACGTCTGCAACGCGCCTTGGACCGTAGTCGGGGGCACGGCGTGGGCGGCGTCGCCGAGGATGACGACTCGGCGGTGCGTCGGCGACGCTCAGCGCGCCAGCCGCGGCAGCGCCCGAAACGGCCAGATGTTGAGGGTGGAGGGGTCGAGGTCGATGCCCTCGACGGCGGACCGCGTGATGTCCGGTTAGGCGGCCATGTTCTCCCGTGTCCGCCCCCGGAGCTGTTGCTTATCGGCAAGCAGCCGCTCCCACTCCGCCTGGCTGCGATCCTTGAGCCGGAACTGCGTGCCGACGAGCATGGCGGACCCGTAGGGCCGCTGGGGCGCCAGTACGAATGCGCCGCCCATGGTCTGCACGGCCACGGGGAATGCGTAGTCCTTGTCGGCGGAGAGCCGCAGCTGCGCTGTCGGCACCTCCCACGTCAACGCCGTTAGGCCCGTGTACTTGGGCTCGACTCCCGGGTTGATGTAGCCTCGGACCTTGGAGCGGATGCCCTCCGCGCCACCGAGCAGCGCCGCCGAGTCGGCTGTGCCGTCGGCGAACCCGAACGACACCCGTTTCTCCGTCTCCTGAATGATGCGGGCAAACTTCTTGTTGAATATGACGAGTACGCCGCGCTCGCTGCACACATCGTAGAGGATGTTGCGGAGTTCCTGGCGATAGATCAGCATGAACATGTAGCCGTACGCCTCCTCGTCGCCGAGTGGGCACCGGTCGATCGTCTCTTCGTCCGCATTCATGTAGTAGGTCCATTGGAACGGGTACCCCTTTCCGACCAATCTCGGGTATACTCCCAGCTCGTCGAGGATTGACAGCGCGTTCGGCGAGATCATCATGGCGCCGCCTGCTGTCGTCGGGGCGAGGACGCTGTCACGCATCTCATAGAATAGATATCTTGTCCTAGGCGCTTGATTAATAGGCTGTGGCGGGATGACAAAGCTTCATGCTGCAGTCGGGAGTCCGCAACCCTAACGGAAGTATAATATTCCTTAAACTCCACCTATCTAGGCTGCATCTTACTCTCTTAGGAGACACCGATACCTCTCTCTCAGAATGCGCCTCTCCATTTTAGGCACTCTTGCGACCCAGTAGATGCCAAACATCGCCAGTACATTAAAACAAACGTACACAGCCATGAATCCATGAATCCGACGTTACGCCAGTCATTGCCAGAGCTCATACCGAAGCCAGCAACTATCGAGTTCACATTCGAGTATAAGAAATATAGGCAGTCAGCGCTTCCAGTGGTCTGCGGGCCTAAAACCTGCCCGCCCGCATACTCTACAAAGGGCGCTAAGTACTCCCCGCAGGTAGAAGTTTCCGACTGGGGCGGTAAGGGAAGATGCAGCGCCTCGATTGGAGAACAATTGATGCGCGTGTCGGCGAGTCCCGCGTCTACGAGGCCTTCGAGGAAGTATGTCGGGGGAGACGCGATAAATGAAGATCCAGAAACGGGGAAGCTGGCTAGGGAAAGCGAGAATTCTATGCAATTCGTCGTGTTAGTAGCCGCTAGCCGATAACAGTCTTTGCCTACTTATCATGGCAAAGGCAGCAGACGCGAGAGACGGATGATTACTACGGGGGCAAGCAAGAGAGAGTACATACCCACGAAACACCAGCTAGAGCCAGCAAAATAGTGTGGCTAGGTTGATAGCCATGTCGGGATACCCGAAGGCTGCAGCAAACACCTGCGAGATCGAACTGGACCAGAGGTTAAAGAACCATATGAGCATAAACGACATGGCGCCTCGATCCGCGACGCTGAACGCGGCGTTGCCGTTACGTGCCAGCCCCGTAGGGTAGTAACACGCTGCAAAGATGGGGACGGCGATTACGGTTTGCCATAGCAGCTCTACGAGGACGTTGGACGTGATAAACACCACCCAGAAATACGTGTTGGAGTTGCGTTCCCGGGCTTCGAACAGAGACTGCCCGTGAATGAAGTGGAGAATCACGAGCAGGTCAATACAGCTGGAGAACAGGGCGACCAGAAAAATGGAGAACAGAAGGTTGATCACCCCTTGGAAGTCTGTAGGGCTGAAGTAGAAGGATATGCCATTTACTAGAGCCTGCGATATGCCATTAGCAAGACGAGAACTCTTCGGTTTTAAGTTTTCCAACTGGTTATTGTTTGAGTAGAACAACACTTACATGACAGACCGATAAGGCTAGTTTGATCGTGAGCTAAGCGAGCTCTCGCCACTGGTCCTGGAAAATCCGTGTTGATGCAAGGATTAGTTGCCTGAAAAGGGGCACCGCCTACTGGTCTCTGTGGTTATCATCTTCAGATACCGACGGAACTGCATGTGAGGCCTCAGGTCTGCCATTTCTTTGGTCGGTACGAAGTCCGGGGAGGGCTAATTGCCCGTACGGCCCCGTTTTTATAGTGGGACATGTGTTATAGCAACCTGCAGATACTTACAACGTACTTACCTGTAGAGACCTTGTCAATTCCCAGACAACATGCAGTGCAACCAACAACATCTGAACCCCTGGTCAAAGGGACAGTATCAAGAAAGGAAATGACTTCTCACATTCAATACCGCATACATACACGCACCTTTAAACGTCAGGTAGGATTCACAGCAGCCAATTAGTATGCATAGTACCGACATGCGAATTGAACGCGTACTCTGGAAGGCGAGAACAAGTCTGAGACGACATACACCTTGCCAGTCCTCCCTATGGTACGGATGAAAGGTCGGCTTATCTTTGAAAAAATGTCCGACTTTTCTTGACTTTCCCAAATTTATCCAGCCTAGCTACTGTTCTTCCATCGCATCCAACTGTCATGAATCCTCCGCCGCCATACACGCCGCAAACGAATCAATAAGTTGCACCACTCCTGGGGCCAATTGCCGAGATGCTCAAGCCAATCTTACTAGCAGCCCTCTCACTGATAACCACCTACCTATACAATAAGCTGCATTACAAGCGCTTCAAACAATACGCCCAGCTGCCTCAGATGCCACCAACCTTAATGCTAGGGAACCTCAAGACTCTAGATGACCTGATCAAGCGTGGCGAGCCCGACCGCCACCCCGGTAGGTACCTTGCGCGCCTTTTCGTGAGATGTGCTGTCACGGGCTCTAACCTCTGGTGGCGTAGATTCTATGTTCTCCGAGATGCATGAGATTCTCGGCCGACCCTCCCTAATGCTGGTGGATCTGCGCCCCGTCAACCGCCCCATGGTCTTGGTGAGTAGCCACGAAATCGCGGAGCAGGTTTCGAAGGCATCCAAGGCTTTCCCGACTAGCATACCCAAGACCGACCTCAGCTACCTCCTGCACCTGACGGGGCCGACTTCCATTTTGCTTGTCCATGGAGACAAATGGAAGGCGCTGCGCAAAAGATACAATCCGGCTTTTGCCCCACAGCACTTGATGACGTTCTTGCCATGCATCCTGGAGAAGACTTTAACCTTTGTTCGGCACCTCGAGGCCTTGGCCAAGACCGGGAAGGAATTCCCTCTGGTGACTCTCGCCATTAACTTGACCTTCGATATCATCGGGGCGGTCGTCATGGATGTGGATCTCGAAGCCCAACCTCTAGATCGCCACTCACCCCAGGGCGAACTGGTCCGGCTCTATATCGAGCTGTTCCAGCAGTACTGGGACGACAAGGCCGACATGCCCTGGTGGCTGATCCCCCGTACCCAGATGAAGCGGCGCCGCTTGGGCCAGCGGATCGACATGCTCCTAAAAGAGATCATCCGCCGCAAACATGCCGAACAGAGTACCCTGCCACTCGGAGAGGAGATCGGGGCGGAAAGCAGCAGGCCGTCGCGCAGCATCCTGTCTCTCAGCTTGCAAGACGCCGCGGCACCACTCTCGCCCCAGCTCGTGGACGAGACGTGTGACCAGATCAAGACGTTCCTGCTGGCGGGTCACGACACGACCAGCATCACCCTGTCCTGGGTGTTCTACTGGCTCTCGCGTACGCCCCGCGCCCTGGCAACTGTGCGCCGCGAGCTCGAAGAGCTCTTCGGCCCCGAGGCGGCGGAACCGGAGGCCGTACGCCGCCAGCTCCTGTCCCCCGGCGGCCCCGACCTCGTCCACCGCATGACGTACATCACGGCGGTGATCAAGGAGACGCTGCGGCTGCACCCGCCTGCCGCCACGGCGCGCTACGTACCGCCCGGGACCGGTTTCACGGTGCGGACGCCGGCCGGCGAGGACCGCTGCCTCGACGGCCTCATCATCTACAACTGCGAGGGCCTCATCCAACGTGATCCGAGCGTCTACGGGGAGACGGCCAACGACTTCGTGCCGGAGCACTGGCTCGGCGACGCCAGCGCCCAGGTCCCCGCCGCCGCCTGGCGACCCTTCGAGCGGGGGCCCCGTGGCTGCATCGGGCAGGAGTTCGCCATGATCGAGATCCGCATCATCATCGCTGCGGTAGCTCACCGGTTCGACCTGAGCAAGGTGGGTCTAGGCGAGCTGGCTCTCGACGAAAAGAGGCAGCCGATTCTGGGTGACCACGGCATTTACAAGGCCGCATCGCATCTCTACAGCGTAAGTCACGACGACTTCGCTAACTTCACCAATACAACTCCAGCTAACAACCGGTCGCCTTACAGACAAGACAAGTCAACGCCAAGCCTGTAGATGGGATGAAGATGACAGTCAAGTTGGTGGCATAATGTAATTTGTGTAGGTTAGAGGAAGTCAGTACTACATATTCCTGGATAATATAAGCGCCTTAGGGTGTGTAAAGGGCGCCATAATAGAAGTTATTCCCAGAGGAAATATCATGGGGAGGTAATCTATCTTATGTATAAAATCGTTAGCATATGACCCATGTTTATTTGTAAGGCATAAACATTTTCAAGCATTAAAGGAAATAGCATATGTTAATTAATAATATAAAATAATTATCAATAAGTTTAAACATTTAATATACTGTTAAGCTTTTGTTTATCGCTTGAAAACCGGGCAGACTGATTTACATCTTCTATAAACGTTTGCGCCGTAAATTATTATCTTAACTCTTTACTTCATGCATTATTATAAAACGTCGAAACTACTGAGCAAAGGGCTTAGCCTTTTTTCTTCCAACTTTCTTACCTTTCGAATAGCTTTGTTCCACTTGTGGCTTATGTTTAATACTAGGCCGTGCCTTCTCCAATCTTCCCGTAACTACCTCTGTAGTGCTGCTTCCCTCCGGTGGCACCCATATATAATTTTCAGGGAAGAATCGATGAGGCATGTCGTATTTCCTCCTACTAAATGTTTTACCATCACGTAGATTTCTGTGATACTCGTAGTTCGGTGCCAATCTCCGCCATATCTTATAGGAGGCATGGGTATCATTGTAGTCATCTATCAATTGGTCGGCGTCCCCTGAAAAAAATTGAATCAGTGTGTTTTCCAGTGTAATGTCGGATACTATTGGGGGGCTAGGAAGTGACGGTCCAAAGGAAATTGTTGTATAACATACAAGCATCTCGAAAACGTCTCGCAAAAAAGCTGTCATCAAGAATCCGCGGAATTAAGCAAGGATGTGGCATTGTCCACGCTCGGCTGAATTCGGAAATTTTGCCGTGAAATACATTTTCGGAGTTGATGTCCTGAATCAATATCCCGCTGCGATGGATCGTTTTCACGGTACGAATAAATATTGAGATAGTTTTCGGCGTGACATTAACTTCGGTTAACTCTGCTGGTGTAACGTCGCGGGGGGATGGAAGTTCGATATACTCCTTTACCAGAGCACACAGCGGTTGACCCTCACATTCAGCAGAGTAGCCCCAATCTTCGGACCAGTCAAAGGTGTCTTTGGAGCGCAATTTCTGCAGGTTCACTCCATCGATAAAGAGATAGCCAAAACAGGGCACAGCCACGGCTGATTCAACTCCCAACTCTTGTAGTCGTGCGTATGCTCGGCATTCGCAGCCAAATGGGTGTAGATAAGCAAGATCTTCCTCCTCCGAGAAGTCCAGATCGTAATACCCTGCTGAGCCGTAATCGCGGTAGTAGGTAAACTGGACAGTGATTAGCATTGGTCGTCGCCAAGCAAACCGGTACATACTAGTTTCAACGCGTAAACAACACCATCAATTCGTACTTTCCATACGTGTCCGTGTACGCCTTTGCCTAAATGCTTAATAAAATCGATATCTAATGAGTCGCTAGGTTCTTTAAATTCCTTGAGCTTGGGCCCCGGAACGTTGGGGTATGTAGACATGACGGACGAAATACCACAATGGTCATGAGGATTAATTAGATCTACACTCGGAAAATGACTGGCTGGCTTTACTAGATCTGAGAAGGATAATTGACAAAGGACCCCCGAGAATATGGCCAACACAGCTTTATGTAGCTGGTTAAACAAAGCGACACCGCGCCTTTGGCCCCGAACGACTTAAAGACCATGGACAGGTCGGAGTTAAAGAACATACGCTTCGATCGGGCAAGTGGGCATTGCTGCCTTGAACGTATGGTACGGCCATGAAGCTAACAACACTACAGTATTTGCTCATCTCGTAACAGAGAGGCTGGAGCGTTCAGTCACTGATTCAGTCCTAAGATATAAGAATAATTACCTTACTAGATGAGTTGGAGCCCTATTTATAGGCCGTACAAGCGCCACCATACGGTCCCGTGGAGCGCCACAGGGCTAAGCCCTACAAGGGGGAGATATCTGGTCCACATTCTGACAGCGACATTTTTTTTTTTTTTTTTTATTTCTTTCTGAAAAAATCGTGTCTTGCGTGTTATAAGGTAATGACTTGCTGGGTCCCGGAATAAGCGGGATCAAGTCTCTCCAACACTGGCATCGCATTTCACTCCCCGGTGGTAAGGTGTGGGGCGCCTACCCCTATTTACCCCTATTCCGTCAGACCCGGATATACCCGATACGCGCGCGGTACCTGACGGAAGCAGTAAGATACCTAGATATATCGAGTATTAAAACACAAAAGTGGGCTGACATATATCGTATAAAACCGGAAAAATCCAGGTGCTTGATTTACGATTTTATGATTTCAACATCTAATTATTATATGGAGTGTTTGGGGGGTTATACGCAATAGGGGAATTCGTTTAATGCCATTAAATGTTGATGTTGACTTGACGTTGGGACTTGGCAGGGGCAAATAGGGGCCTCCACGCCTGTGGCTAATGGGGTGTGAAAATCACATGTCGGAACGGAATAGTGGCGCGCCTACATACAAACCTTCCTATGACCAACTATGATGTAATCGACCAGGGGTGTAACAATTCTCAACCCGGAAGGTCCTCGATGCACCACAGCCCTTTTTTTTTAAAAAAAAGAAAAGAATGTCACGATGCTTGTAATAAAAGCTGGCATGTAAAATACGCTAATCAGAGATATTGTTCTTTTGCCATTTCCACAAGACAGTCGGGAAATTTAAGTTCCCCCCCCCTCAAATATCTGGGAGGTCACAGAACCAAATCGCAAAAAATGCCATCCGAATCACGGGTCCAGAACCCGCTCTTCCATCCGTTTCTCTTCCTGTACCAGATCTGGCAGTGGCTCGTAGACATAATCCTCTCGCCGCGGCCGCCGAGGCCACATCCGCACCTCGGGCGGCCGAAGATCGCGGTCATAGGCGCGGGGATCACGGGCGTGACGTCCGCGTCGCATTGTATCGGGCATGGGTTCGACGTCGTGATCTTCGAGGCTGGCAGCGAGGATAATCTGGGCGGGATATGGAGTGTAGGTGCCCAGCAGCACGGCCTGAACCATGCATGTGCAAGGGGGGCCGGAATGGGGACCAATGCTAATGGGCACATACGCAGCGAGTAAACAACACCTCGAGCCTACAGATCCATTCCCTCGCGTACCGGTTCCACCCCTCGGTCAAGTGGGAGCGCGGCTACCCGGACCGCCAGCAGATCGTCAGCCAGGTGCGCCAGATCTGGGAGAAGTACGGGCTGGACACGCGGACGCGGTTCAATACC
Organism: Eutypella sp. D-1; assembly: GCA_023313575.1. Taxonomy (NCBI): domain Eukaryota; kingdom Fungi; phylum Ascomycota; class Sordariomycetes; order Xylariales; family Diatrypaceae; genus Eutypella; species Eutypella sp. D-1. The sequence goes on along the minus strand of JAJTTP010000018.1, from coordinate 470,916 downwards.
AAGGTGGAGAAGGTGTACCAGGACGAGAAGGGCCGCTGGATCATCAATAACCCGGCCAATGGCCGCTTCGAGGGCCTCATTGCCGCCGTCGGCACCTGCGGCGACCCGAAAATGCCCAAGATGGACGGTATGGAGAAGTTTGGTGGGCCGGTGTATCATTCGAGTCAATTGACTGGGTGAGCCACGCAGCTTCTTTTTTCTTTTCCTTTTTTTTCCGATAAGGTTAGGCACGATTTCGGAGGCTGACAATCGAGTAGCAAAAAGGCACAGGACAAAACAATCCTCGTGATTGGCGGGGGCGCCAGTGCCGTTGAGGCTTTGGAGTATGCAGCGGACGAAGGTGCCAAGAAGATCTACATCCTCTCTCGAAGCGACAAATGGATCATCCCCCGCAACGCGGTGATCGACATGCTGCTGGCGCTCAACATATGGGGCCAGGAGACGACGCTATCGTGGATCCCGGAGAAGCTGCTGAAGAAGCTCTTCTACCGGGACCTCTCGGACATCGCGCCGCCCCGCGACAAGGGCGTGTTCGAGGAGACGCCGATGGTCAACTCGGACGTTATGGACCGGATCCGCCGCGGGGACGCCGAGTGGGTGCGCTGCGACATCGAAGGGTTCACGGAAAACGGTGTCGTGGTCAATCAGCGGGAGCAAGGGGTGCCGAAAGGCGGGCCCGGCCGACACAGGACGCTCGAGGGCGACATGGTGGTCATGGCGACGGGATTCAAGCGTCCGTCTCTCGAATTCCTACCAGACGAGTGCTTCGCGGCGCCGTACGGCCCGCCGAACTGGTACCTGCAGGTCTTCCCGCCGCCGCACCCGTCGGTGTCCGCGATCAACTGCACGTACGTGAACGCGATCGGGACCGTGGGGAACTGGCACATCGGGATCTACACGCGGATCCTATTGATGTTCCTCGTGGACCCCTTAACGCGGCCCGGGCAGGCCTGGATGCGGCGCTGGATCGACATGACGCGCGCCCTGAAAGCCACGGCGCCCACGGGGGCGTTCGATTTTTTCACGTATCTGGAGCTTGTCTGGTGGTTCGTCTTCTGCGTCGCTTTCAACCCGTTCCGCTGGAAGTGGTGCGTCTTTGTGTTTTTTGGCCTCGGCTTCGCCCTCCCGCGCCGCGTCGTCCGGGGCGAGGACCGCATTCGCAATGGCCTTGGTGCGGGCGTTAGTAGTGAGAATGAGGGCAAGGATACGGGGAGGAGCGTCTAGGGTGTGTATGTGAGACGCTGGAATATTGGGTGGTTGTTTGTGGTGTGGCTATTGCGTTGGCTTTTGGTTATCCCCATCTACGATGAGAGATTGTACGGGAAGTAGAGAGAGAATGATGTCAATTGGCATGAGTCCCGGACGCATAATATCACTCGCGAGTATAAAGCGAAACCGGGTATATGTAGGCACAAGCCTCGCGAGCAATTTAATTAATTAAGTAGGTACACTCAACACCGTCATATCACGATCCTACCTCTTTCCCCTATCTCGGCGACCGCCCTCCATAACCTTCACCCGCTTATTAAACCGATCCCCAATGATCTCCCTGGTCCCACTATTCAGACCACTACCGCGCGCACTATCCGTCGTCTCACGGCCGCGCTTCCGACTCTTCTCCAGCAGCGCCTTAGTCCCGCCCCCACTGCCCTGCTTCCGGCCCGTTAGACGAGCAATCCTGTCCACGCCCTCGCCGAGCTCGCGCCACTCCTCGCCCCCGAACGACATTTTCGTATTGTTGCTGTTGGAGCGCTTGGCGCGCTCTTTCTTGCTCTCCTTCGGCAGACGCACGAAATTCGTCTCCTCGTACTCGCGGCGCCGGTCCTCGTCGGCGCGCTGCGCCGCGGTCTTGACGCCCCGCCCGTGCCGCAGGATGTCGGCGCCGACGCTGGGTTGTGCCAGCGGCGCGCTGGATAGCTCGTGCGATACGTATTCGTCCATCGTGGCGGATTTCATCGGTTGCCTCTGCTGCTGCTGCCGGTCTCGTCGGTCTGTTGTTGTGGGCATCACTGTGGGTGTGATTTTGGGCGGTCGGTAGACCCCCGACGTCTTGTTGTCCTTTGCAGAGGCGGCTGCCATGCCGATGGGTTTCGAGGCTGAGATGAAGCCGTGCGTGCCGGGTGTGAAGATCTTCGCGGACGGGTCCTTGGTGGTGGTGGTACTGGTATTCCGTCCGCTGGCTTCGTTTTCGTCTTCGCTGTCGCTGTCATCTTCGGACCCGGATTCGAACGCCGCGTCCCGCGCTTTTCTGGACTCGGCGGCCTGGGCCTGGGCGTGCGCGCTGCGGTCGGCGTTGTCAGCGGCGCGCAGGATCTTGTCGAGCTGGAAGCGCAGCTTGTCCTCGAGCGGACGGACGCCCTTTTCCAGGTATAGGCGCAGCTCGACGAGTTTCTCAACTACCACATTGTCATCCAGAACTCCCGCGCCAGCCCCATTCTCATCCCCATCCCCATCCCCGTCCTCATTCTTGTTCGCCGCCGAGCCCTTGGGGGGATTCGAAGAGGAGGCGCTGCTGCGGATTTTGAGCAGGATGAGGAAGACGAGGTTTTGGAGATAGGAGAGCAGCAGCTCGTTTTTGACGTCGAGGAGGGAGACGCCGTCTTTGCTTGGTGAGATGACGCCGGATAATTTGGGTGTCGCATCGAGTGCTGAATTGAGGGATTGCGATAGCGAGTCCAGCAGTGCCGGAAGCGAGGTCTGGGCTGCCGCCGCCGCCATTGAGCGCTGGGAGTGACGAGTAGTACGCTAGATTCCTTGGTGATTTATTTCTTTGTTTTGCGGATTATGGGGGAGAAAAGAAGAGAATTTTGTGATGTTGGAGGGGGATAGAATAGGAGGAGTAATATTGTATGAAGTACTTAGTTCAGTACAGGATTCGAGCTCTCTTCTACCTGTAGAAAATTATAATGGAGACTTTTGATCGATAACAAGTGATAGTTAGTGATAAGAGGCTACGATAACGCTAGATCAAAGATGGTTAGACAGATTGATAAGGAAGCTAATCCCTGTAGGTCCACTTCTTCTCTGGGGACAGTTGTCACTGCCCATCCTAAGTTCTTAAATTCCAGATTATTGCCCTCATAGGCTAGGCTTAACTATGAGCTGATGAGGCAGCCAGCCAGACTGTTGTTGGTTATCAGTTGATTGAGGCTAAGCAGCATAACATACGTACTTACATACACGTACTTACACATCTACATCCTAAGGCAGCTTACGTACTTTATACATTGCATAATAACATTCACCCACCTACCCAGGGAATTCAATAACTGCTTTTGTAGCTTCTTTTTTCCTTTTCACCGGAGAGGTCTGATAATACACCATATCTCTATTACGTAGATGAATAAAACAAGGCAAAGACTTCTTTCTCAATGCCGACTTGTCATCTTTTAAAATTCACATAATATCACTTATCCGTCCACGTCTATTCGGAGCCTCATTCTTTCTTTCCAGCATCCATTACTTCGTACTTTGTACAATTTTTACGATTTCCAGGGGGGCTTAGCTCTCTAGGCGAATACTGACGACTACTTCTCTACTTACACTAAGTACTGACGTAGCTTCAGGCGCACATTTCCCACAGCCTGCCCTAGCTCTACCTTCTTCTTCTTCTGTTACCCTTTTCTCCTCCTTCATCAACCCTTCTATCCTCTCCTGTTTTAGCAATTGGTTTCCTACCAACTTCTAGGTATAGAGAGGACGAACCGATAAAAGCTCCCCCGAATAGCGCGCTTTTGCGCTCCCAATCCCATGTCTAGTCGTGCGCATCTCCTAGTCAACGTAAGCCTGCCTATATTTACCAACCATCCTTACCATTCTATCAGATAGCTAGGTAGCCAGATAGCGGGATAGCCAGCCACCTGGGTACAGATAACCATCCCTGGATATCCCCCACGCGATCTTTTGTGCAGCTTGTATGCATGCGTGTGTGCGTATGCGTACTGCATATGCGTATGCGCCCCGTCGCCGGATATCACGAAGGAATGAGGACATGACAGGAGGGCAGAAGCAAGAGAAACAAGAAAAAAGGTTGACTTGGCTAACAATCTAACCTTCACGATAGTCATTATGAAGCCTCGAATGATGGCGCCTTCATCGGCGTCTCCCTCCTCCACCCTCTCCGCCCTCACAATCGCACTCGCTGCCCTCCCACAACTCTCCTCCGCATTCTACCTACCTGGTGTCGCGCCGACATCCTACAAACCCGGTGATACCGTGCCTTTAAACGTTAATAGCGTAAAGCCCGTCGCCGCCCAGCAGGATGCTCTCCTCCATTCCGTCATGGCCTACGACTATTATAACGAGAAATTCCATTACTGCCAGCCCGAGACCGGTCCCGAATACGTTTCCGTGAGCCTAGGGAGCATTCTGTTCGGTGACAGGATAATGACCTCGCCTTTCGAACTGCACATGGCCCAGAACGAGACTTGCAAGAAGCTTTGCGAGACCACCTACGACAAGTCTGACGCCGCCTTCGTCAACAAGCGCATCCTGAAGGGCTATGCCCTGAACTGGCTGGTCGACGGGCTACCTGCTGGCCAACAGATAATCGATGAGCTTACCCAGAGTACTTTCTACAGCCCCGGATTCGCCATAGGTTCTACCCACGCCGAAGAGCCCGAACACCAAGTTTTCTTCAACAATCACTACGACATCCTCATCGAATACCACGCCGTGAGCGGACAGGAGCAACAGCTGAGGGTTGTCGGCGTCATCGTCCAGCCGAGCTCCAAGGCCTACGATGGCGGGGAGGCAGACTGTGGAGATAACCACCCGCCCGTTATTCTCTCGGAAGACCAGGATGCCCAGACCAAGGTTCAGTTCACCTACAGTGTATACTGGGTCAAGTCGCCTACCGCGTGGGCCACACGCTGGGACAAATACCTGCACGTCTTCGATCCCAAGATCCACTGGTTCTCCCTTGTGAACTCGGCCGTCGTCGTGGTCTTCCTAACCGTGACCGTCAGCTCGGTTCTGTTCCGGGCCCTGAAGAAGGATATCGCGCGGTACAACCGTCTCGACTCGATCAACCTCGAGGATCTATCCGGCACATCCGTCCTGGAGGACGGCGTGCAGGAGGACTCCGGCTGGAAGCTGGTCCACGGCGACGTCTTCCGCACGCCCGCGCACCCCCTGCTGCTCTCGGTGTTTCTCGGCAACGGCGCGCAGCTATTCGTTATGACCGGTCTCACCATCTGCATCGCCTTGCTAGGCTTCCTGTCTCCTTCCAACCGCGGCTCCCTGGGAACCATCGTCATGTTCCTCTACACCCTGCTCAGCTTCATCGGCGGCTACGTCTCCGCCCGCACGTACAAGACCATGAGCGGCGAGAAGTGGAAGCTCAACATCACCCTGACCCCCATTCTCGTCCCGGGAATCGTCTTCTCCACGTTCTTCTTCCTCAATTTGTTCCTGTGGGCTAACCGCGCCTCCGGCGCCGTCCCCTTCACGACCATGCTGATCATCATCGCCATCTGGTTCATCATCTCAGTCCCGCTCTCCGTCGCAGGTTCCTGGCTCGGGTTCCGCGCGCCCGTCGTCGAGGCACCGGTACGCACGAACCAGATCCCGCGACAAATCCCGCCCACGACCACCTACCTGAAACCTCTACCAAGCATGCTCCTCGTCGGCATCCTGCCGTTCGGCGCGATCTTCGTCGAGCTGTACTTCATCATGAGCTCCATCTGGTTCAGCAAGATCTACTACATGTTCGGCTTCCTGTTCCTCTGCTACGGGCTCATGATCATCACCTGCGCCGCCGTCACGGTCCTCATGGTGTATTTCCTGCTCTGCGCCGAGAACTACCACTGGCAGTGGCGCTCCTTCCTCGCTGCTGGCATGAGCGCCGGGTATATCTTCGTCAACGCGCTGATCTACCTCATGAGCAAGCTCTCGCTGAGTACCATCTCCGGTATCGTCCTGTACACGGGTTACAGCGCTCTGATATCGTTCCTTTTCTTCGTCTTGACGGGTACGTATTCCTATCTTTTTCTTTATCGTTACTTTTTTTTTCCCTTCTCGTTTTGTTTAGGTTTTGACCCCACCACATACTGACATACAAACCCTACTTTTAGGATCTATCGGATATTTCTCGAGCTGGTGGTTCGTGCACAAAATCTACAGCTCCATCAAGATCGACTGAGAGTGCGGCAGTGGCGGGCAGCGGCGTTTTTTTCAGAAGGACGGACGGATGGAGGACGCGGAGTTCTTGAAACTTCATCGATGGCTCACTAGGGCGCTCCCAGTATAGAGAGAGGCGGCACGGAACGGGAAAGACTATCCGGACCCGGACCCCTCTGATAAGTACAGAGGGGGGTGGTGGGTGGAGGAAAGCAAGAAGGAAGGACATCTATCTTCATCCGAGAAGAGTGCAGGTGTAATTACGGCTTTTTATTCACTTCATGTATCACCAACCCAACCCAAGCCCGCCACAGATGAAGAAGAAGGGGGGAAAAAAGACACAGGACAAGACAGGACAGGACAGGAAGAAAAAAGAAACAAAATTCCTTGCACGTTTTCACGTTTTACGTTGACGTGTTTGTACGAACAGAGAGTACCTAGAGTTATCCCATGGAGCAGAGCAGCGGGGTGCGAAAAATATCCATCCATATATTAATATGTAGGTATACAGGAAGGAGTATATGAAATGGTACGTTTACGTACTGAAGTTATCGATGATGCGGTTTACTCTATCCACGAATATGTATAGGACTCTTTTACCTAACAGGGGCCTAGCGCTATGAACCGCTGTACTCTTTTTTTATGCCTCTGTATCGTTGCCCTGCTAATGGTCATGCCAGTCCCGATCCTGTTTAAGGGATATGGGAATGCGTAGCCTTAATAATATTTCCGTCCCTAGGTTTTTTCACACAAGTGTTATTCGTTATGCCTACCTAGGTACTTAAGGAATCAAATTCGTCTACCTTAAGCTCATTTTCTTCCGTCTTAGGTAGGGTTGGGTGTCACGGCCAGTTGAGCCTCACTCAAAAAGGGGGCTATTCTACAAGGGGGTAATATCTGACATAGAGGATCAGATATAGACCTTATCTCCGGGACTCCTCAGGGTATACATGTATATATAGGCCATAGGCACCCACCCCTATTTTATATCTAGAAGATCATCTTACTTTTTTATGCCAATCTACGATTTACCTACCATATTTATCTTCGATCTGTAAACGTGATAATTGGGTTGTTGTTGCCTCGGCCAGGAAGCTTTTGGTCGGTAGCGTAGCAACTGCCTTTTTGCTCCCCTTACACATGGGTATGACTGCCTGCATGGTGTACCAGGCACTGAGATTGTACATAGTAACCCATACCTTAATAAGCGACACGCCTATTAGTCCTGAGGTCCTTTTCTCAGCAACAAATATTCTCAGTCTTAGCTAATCCGCTTTGCGTTTCTACTTGATGCCCTTTTCTAGTGGCGTCAAAGTCTCCCGGCTTTGCCTTGGTTTGTACATTACACTACAGTTATTATCTGTCGTACTTGCAAATAGACAGACATGGGATTATTGGGGTTGACTTAGTATGCAGGGGAAAAGGACACCATGAGCATCGAACTTCTCCTTTCAAAATGAGCAGGACAACCTCACTCACCGGGTTTTCCGCCACTTCATGAGGTCTTCGCTGGGCGGACAGGATGTGTGATCTGTTTGTGGATACTGGCCGGCCGCATACGGGAGAGGCGTTCTGAATTGTTGGCCGCGGAATTAGGATTTCTGAATGTCTTAACATTGTTGAGGATGATCCAATGTTTTGTCTGCCAAGGGGTATAAAATAGACCGGAACCCTCTCACTGGACATGGCTGAGCTGAACTCTGGTGTAACCGCCACACCGCATGCCCGCCCAAACATGCAAAACGCGTATCCGTCTACGTTTTCGTGCCACATGCCCATTGTGAAATACTGCACGTATGGACGGTTTAGGACGACATCTGGGACGTTACGACCCGTCACGCAACACAGTTCGGGTTGGCGGCAGCCCACTACCTACATAATATGCATTGGCCATGCAAGGTGCTGGTCGTGGTTTCCGGCACCGCAGTTGGATCTTTAATACCAGGAACATATGGATCAAACTATATTGCATATTATAACCACTTTGTGATACTGCTAAGCTGCTTGTAACGAAGCCGTCACCACTGGTCTTGATTTTAGATAACAGAAGATGTAGAAGGGAGAATACTTAGATTGATTGCTGGCTAGCTAAAGGAGAGACTATCTAAGATAAGAGTGATTGTATTCCCTTTTATATCTGAAGGGTCACCACCAAAGGAGATGGATCGCCACGTGATTTCTGTTATCAGTGGGTAGGTCGATTCTGGACTGGGTGGTTTGTAACACTGCTGTGATACATCATTCCGGCTGAGTGATGGGTACAGTAGAGTCCGGTACGCCAAGGATAGTCTCGACTTTGGCTCCGGGGGTCAGGCTCCTGGTGTATCTGATCACTTGCAAGTGCTCCCGAGTCCAAGTGTTGCTTCCCCCATTCGCAGGAATGTCGCGCCATTCATCGCTGATGTTTACATCAGGCTTTTCATTATTCATAGTGATACTGACGTGAATCTCGTCCGCGGAGTTGTTGATAACTGTGATGTGGCTCATCTTGACTATTTGAAATGTTAGCGCGTTCAACTCGTCGGTCGATGCATCACAGCTTACTTACAGGTAGTTTACAAGAACTGGCTAGAGATTTGTACGGACAACAGCGCTTGAGACTTGATAAACTAGACCTCATATTAGATATGTCATATTGTCAGCCAAAGAAGGAGCGACCTTACCAAGCAGTAGCAATCTTCAAAGGCTTAGGGTCAGACTAGAAAGGAGGTATCTTTCACAAGGAGGGCTTGTGTTCGAGGGTCCTTGATCTCTTTCAATCTGGTCGGGGAAATGGCACCTATTTATATCCATTCAACCTGTCCCCTCGCTGGTCCCGATACACACCTTGTATCCCTCATCACTGTCAACTTGATGTAACCATTGACTCTCCTCCATCCCGCCATTGTCCGTACCCATGCTGTACAATCACAGCTCTCCTCTTCCTCCACCACTTCTCGCTGGGATATTAAACGCTGGAGTAAGATTCAGCCATACCAACCCCGATGGCGTGCTATAGTCCTACCTTCAGCACGACCTTCAGATCCCGAATTGTGGGTTTCGGGGTGATACAAATGTCTCGCTAAGTTCTCACCAAGCAGAAAATACAGCGATGATATTTTCTATGCACCTTCAAGTTGTGATCTGGGCGGCACGGTCGATTGGCCAGAACGCAGCCACGCTGAAATTGTGCCTCTTTCACCAGCTTCCCTATCCCCGCCTACGTACCACCGGGTGACGGATCGGCCCGATCCTTAAACAAAAGAAGCAAGTAGTCGACGGATGGCATGATTCTGGAGCTTAACGATCTCGACGACATAACGGACTAGTTTCTTGTACCACAGTTCTTAGAGCCTATAGGAGGGCGAAACCAAGGTCAATTCTACGAAGCTACGAAGTCACAGTTCCCACACCTCCATCACTTGCTACATTCTCGAGCTTCAGCAGTATGCTGTCAAGGATTCAGCGGATGCTGGAAGCCCGTCACCTTGCGTGATGGCTGAGACCTTCCTGCGGGGTAGCAGAAATAGGGTCAAACCGACTCCCCCGTCTTTTGTACCCTTTCTATTGCTCACATCTTAGACTTCCTAGTATCCCTAATATACCATACACTGCTCCTCTCACTCTGATCTCCCCTCCAAAACCTGACACTATCATCTGAGTCATCATATCAGGGCGAGAAACTGGTGGACAATATAGACAAAGGTATTCTATGCCTCTCTCTGAAAGGAGAGTCATCTTGGTCGAGGATTACTTTTGCTGTTAGAGAAGAGTTGTTGGGTATAGGAAACTGTGTGATCAAGTTTCAGCATAGGCGGGAGTCGGGAACATCTATTGACATTTTCCTCAACGGAAACATGATTGAGACCGCTACGACAAGATCCTAACTGACTCTTTTGGTACATCCACCTTCCCTATCCACAATAACGAGCTGGAGAAGAGCAACGAGCTGGTCATAAAGCCCAATGGCGGAGAATATTATATCTCCGATGTCAATCTCGACGTGATTTCCCTCCTCACAGATGTGACGGAGCAAAGCTTTCAAACTTACCTCAAAGATTGGATTCTCCAGAGGAGAAACATCGGGGAGCTTAATAAGATTCCTCGAGATGATCTCTCAGCATAGAAATTCGTTCAAGAGGCACCTTACTGGTTCTTCATCCCATTCCTTCCCGTCTCGCCCGAAGAGATCAGCGTTCTCTTTGATTACTACAACATGATGTTCGTTTCCGTAGCTTTCGAGATCAGGGACTTCAACAACAAGGCCAGAGACTTTCATTGGAAGCTCCTAAGCACTGACCTCCCCAGAGAAAACGCTCTTAGGCATGCATATTGGACTGCTATGCTCTCTAGACGATTCGGCTTGTTTCTCGCTCTGGATCTCTCGACAGCCCATGAGGAGGCTCATGTTGATTTGACAATTGAAGGTCCCTTCGATCATGTCACCGACAAAATCAACAACGCGGTGGGGTCCCTTCTGGGTTCGAGGACTTCTAGGTCCAAGGATCTCCAAAATGTGATAGATGCAGCTTGGGCGAACGGAGAGCTGGCGTATGCGAAGGACTTCCGAGAGACTGCTGTAGGACAAACAGCCCAGGTGTTTTGGCAGACGCCGTTGGATATGATGGCAAAGAAGTATAACGTGAAACCGAGGTTCAGTCAGTCGGAGAAGGAGACTTTGAAGAGAATGAAAGTGACGGAGCTGGATGTTCCGATTATTCACTAGTTATTCTATCACTAGGTCAAGTCTTCTTCACGCTTCCCTATTTGTGCATTTTCATCAGCACCTATTTCACAATGTCGACTAAGGTCGAGTTTATCCAACTTTCAATTCTACATAACTACGTACGTTGAAGTTCGTAGATAAACGCAAAAGAAAACCCTTGAGAGATACGGAACAAAATCAATCACAAAAACGACGCATTTCTTTAACGCCAGCACACTTAATTCATGAATTCTGCCGATGGTTTAATTATAGAGCGGCTAGTGGATTCTTATAAAAAGCCTTGACGCCTTCACTGTTACAAACTATAGGACAAATCATTGTGTTATTGGATTTGGGTATAGAGTGAGATATAGAAACTAGAGGATCACTGCGTGGTCGCTATAGTATAGGGAGAGGTCGAATAATAATTGAGCTCTGTCCCCTTTCTATGTACTAAGTACACGGGGGCGAAGCCCCCTATTTATGGAGGATCCTAGCCTGCTGTAGTAGGGGAAGGGATCGCCATTAGCGCCCCTGTCCGGATATCACGTGGCATGCAGTAATGTAGTCCGGTCGCCACTTTTTGACCGGCCCTACGGGATCGGAATTGTTTTGCCCGTTCAGGCATTGCCCGCTTGCCTCTTTATGCCTATTCATCATTGAAGATGCAAAGGTCACACGTCCTTCCCGTACGTGTTTTCCTGGGCCCCTATTGGTCTGCAATTGGTAGGGCATCGAAGATGCCCCGTGCGGTTTTGGAGTGGCCAGTGACATATTTCGACTCACTGGCGCATACTGTATAGCGAATGTTGCAGTCAACAAATTTGAGTAAGTCTAGTGACTAGAATTTACTAAGGAGATGCAGGACATCGATTCGGGCTACCTATCTGCACTTGGTTGACTGTTTTCTTATCGTTAGCCGCATGGAGGAATGGAAGGAGTCCTTCGTCGCATGCGCGTACGTTAGCCCGCGCATGTGATGTTGAATCCAACGACCGGACACTAGGGCTTGGGAAGGAAATTGAGCGCCATCCCGACGCAACTCTACAGTATCGACATGCATACCATACCCATACAGGTGAAGGCTCACGGAATTTTGACCGAGGAGAGCTGGAACGTCGGACAATAGATTTCATGCTTGCATGAAGTCACACGAAGATACTAAGCCCTTACCCACCGAGAGGATATTTTAGCCGTTACTCGCACACCAACTATCCGAAGCTGCACCCAATTAGGCATGAGGAAGAAGTTGAATATGCACCGACGATTTACATCAGGTCAGGCAGCATGCTCCCTCTGTGCCTCGCTCCATCCCCGTCTCTGTTGGCTCTGCGTCGCGCCGTGGCAGCGTGGTGTACACGCGCTGCTGCACCACACCGAGAATTTGCGATATGGACATCATTGGCTGCAGACCGTGAAAACAGACGGACCCGATACTCTCCTATCAAGTATAATTTCATACATTGCGGCGCGCACGCTTCTGTACTTTTCTTTTCTTTTCTTTTTTTTTTTTCGTAAGTTAAAATCCTTCTACCTTCTGGGGTTCAATCCTTTAGGGGGGTTGGTAGCCCCCTGCTGCAGCTGCATTGGTTCCAGCCCACCATCTCTTCCCCCCCTCGTCCCCCTTTCTAATTTACTACGTCGACTCAACGCTAAATCGATGCATTATGTAAATTGAACACATGGGGAGGCATTATACTCTTTTACTCGGCTTTCTTTTCTGCCGTGAGCGAAATTGAACCTTAGTTTGTCGCGGCGTCGTCAAATGTGATATTTCCTTGGCGCTCAAAAGAGGCAACTTACTAGTGCTGTTCCCTAGTCTAGCGACTTGTTAGATGAGTATGTACAAGCTCTAGGATACGATCCAGGTCTACGTATTAAATAAGAACTGCACCTCTTTTTTGAGACCTTATAATGACTAAAGAACTAGCACATCATAGCTTCTACTAATTTATACCTCCACGAAGTCTCTTGAAAGGAGCGTTAGCTTGCTTGTAAGTTTGCCTGCTCTTCTTGTCCGACGTCAACTCGGTGGCAAGTCCATAGCGGCATAGCATTTCCCGGTTCCGTCATCCCGTGCGTCCGCTACGTCTACACCATTATATTTATGAGATCGTCAAACATCTTCCAATGTGATATATAGGGCCCCCGTATAATTATCCAGCGGGCCTCTAATTAGCTATCTGTATCTCAGGTTTCCGCCTGTTCCTTACTTGTCTTTATATGTTATGTAGAGGCGAAAGTCCGTCCATGGCTTTACATGTACAGAGAACCCTAGACCTCATGGCTATTTATGGGAAGAAGTCCGAGTCGAATGTGAGTATCGGCCGAGTGGATGAAAGAATATGACCATCTTCTCATACCTCATCTTCATTACTGATCTTGGTTACCTTTACTTGATACATTTTGATTTCGTTACCTCCGGCCACCGTCACCGTGGTATACGCAAGTGTTTGACAACGATACCTAGGTAACATCAATTTCGTCTCAAAGACCTCCTTCGCTATATCAAGCAGACTCACTGCAGTTTATATTAGACCTGCGGGGGTTCACCTCACAGGTACCTGTTGTTGGGCTTATACCATGTCGTCGAGGGCACCCAGCTGGCCTGGGATTCGGCCAGTCAAGACGTGCACTGAATGCAAACAAGCAAAGGCATGTCCAAACGAGAGCCCCTACCCCTTTTTGATTTCATCGTTCCTGTCTTCGGTCTTCACCGCTATGTCTACTTGTTTACTCTCAATGCTAACTGGGGAAGACTGAAGCTCCGATGCGACTCCAGAGAAAGGTTTCCGAACCCTTGTTCAAGGTGTCAGTCAAGACATCTTACATGCACCGTCGACCCAGCCTTTCAGCGTACGCCAGCCAGAAAGTATGCCGCCGATAAAGGGAGGAGTTTCAAGTTCTGTTGAGAACACCGTTATAATCACCGATGCTGATAAACTGGTCTTGATATAATAGGCGACTCGAGGCCATGTCCAAGGAGTTAAAAGAACTCCGCGACCAACGCGGCACGGAGGCTCTCGTGAGTCGCCGGGGTTCAACGCTTGAGTCACAGTCTCAGGGATCCTCGAGCACCACCCAGCATGAAGCAATTGCGGATGACTTTGACCTCAACGTAGAGTCCCTCCAACTTGGAGAAGTAGTTGTTGAGGTAGAGGCTGCAGTCAGAATATTTAAAGTGTAAGTGTTACCACGGGTGTGCATATGCACTCCTCCTCAGCTCACCATCAAAAGACTATGCATAACCTAACTCCCCTGTCGCACTAAGGTTCACCAACTTCTTCCGACCACACTTCCCTATAATGAGCTCCATATCTTTGAACAGTATATATACCTCATCACCCTTTCTTTTCTGGACTATAGTTGTCGTTGTATCAGCACGTACCCACGAGGGCGACACCGACGACATATACAGCCGCATACGAGGCCCCTACGACGAGTTACTCAAGGCTGAGGTCTTAGCCGCCCCATTGCCATTGTCCAAGATTCAAGCACTCCTACATCTGTGTATGTGGCCACTCCCATGCGAGGTGCAGACACAGGATCCAAGCTGGATATACTGTGGCATCGCTCTGAATTCGGCTCTTTACCTATGCCTACACCGCTCGCGCCCCATGCCTTCGTTACACTGCGTGGGCGTCGCATCAGGAAGCCCCCAGGCCAGGGCAAATACATGGCTTGGCTGTTTCTACGTCAGCACCTCGTATGTAGCCGTTAGACATGATGTTCCGTGCATAAAAATTCTAGATATTGACCACTCCGGCAGGCTCGGTATGCACTTGGGACTTCCGTCACTGATTGCCTCTGACCCGGACGCGGCCACGATACGTATACTGACCAGCGAGTATCCCCCCTCCCACGAGTTCTCTATACAGATAAGGATACAGCTGGCCGTGGCCCGCTTCTCCCACGTTTTTTCGAAAAGCGTGAACGATGATATAGACTCCTCGCTAGTTCGACTTCTGGACTTAGAATTGGACGAGCTGAAAGAGGAATTCTCCGATGCTTGGACAGATATGACCGAGATGGGCTTCCTAGCAGCTAAGCTATACGTATACGCCCTGGTGATTACGAGGGTGCGTCCTGGCGCGACCTTGCGCAATTTTATATTGAGGCTGGGCCTCAGCGTCTCTCTGCGCATCACTCACCTAGCAAGCACGCAGCTACATCATAATAATGATAGTCCGTTGGACACGCATGGACTGACCGTGGGGCAGCGACAGCGCGCGCACCCAAAGAACTACTTCCGCGCGCTGGCATTCGCGATGGTTTTCCTGCTGCGGTACTTTAGCCTCAACAGCGCGGCGCACGCAGACGAGCAGCAGCTGGCAGCCAATCACGTCAAGGCAGCGCATCAAGTGTTCCAGACGTGCGTAGTGGGACCGCGGGACGAGTTCGCTCGCGCCGCTGCCTTCTTCGAAACCCTTGGCCGCCAGGATCCCGTCGACGCTGATACCCTCCCCGTCAGGCTCGCAGCTGACCAGCGCATGGGCGTTTCTATCCTGTTTGACGCCCTCTGCGTGGCTTCTGAGGCGCGGGGCCGGCCGGCCGAGATCGAGGAGTGGGATGCGTCTCTTCGAACATATGAACGGACACCAATGCACACCTCCGATACCACTGGTGTCATTGTTGATCCCATGCGTCCTTCCAAGCAGGAATCATCATACGAGACGATGATGCCCAGGGAGATCCCTATTGGCGTTGAGGTTAGCGGTGTAAGCGTCGGCAGTATCGACGTTAGCAATGTGGGCGTAAGTAATGTCAGCGGGGTGCGGGAGCCGTGGCTCGCTGATGTAACAGCTCCTGACGATACCTCGTGGAATGAACCCGTTTGGGACATGTTCGGTTATCAGGGTGGGTACCCTCTAGGGGGTATCCACCCGCAAGATGGCCCATATCCGTAGTAGCAATAAAGGTTGATTGAGGAATGAAGCGGATCAAGAATACGTGAAAAGGCGCTGTTTTCCAGAAGCCTTCAAGTTATTTTTTGCTTTTCTGGATGGCATGTACAGTTACTCTACTAAATTCTTCATTAGACAAGTAGCTATATGCTATAAATGAATTAGAAGCTAACTAGTGTAGAGAAAGTCAATTAATGATACGAAGAAGAACACTCGTAGTCCCTCAGTAAAACTATCTTCCCGACTTCCTGTATGTATGAGCAAGTGAACACAGTCAGGCTTCTTTATACGAAGCGAAGCAATCCAACCGAAGCCTCTTGACAGGATCCAACCCTCGAGACTCACCACTGCGTGCTATTGACCAGCCTCTCAACGAGGTCCGTTGGCAGTGGAAGATTCAGGAGGCCGATGTACTTCTGAGAGGCGTGGACGTCGGTCTCCATGAAGCTGCCGCTGGGCACACGGCGACCATCGCGCAGCCGCGGCGCGGTGATCTTGTACGCGCGCGCCGGATCGAAGAACCCGCTCCACACGACGTCCGCCTCCTTCTCGAGCCCGATAGCCCCGCATACCGCCAGCGTGCTGAGAACCCCCGACCGATTCACCAGGTGGTACACCGCATCCGAGTCGAACATCGCGTCATACGTGATCTCGAACGGCCCTGCGTTCTTCGAACGTACGCGCGCTATATCGCCTAGTACCGTTGGGATCTTGCGGTGGTGGTTAGTATTGGCGTCGAGAGTCTCTGGAGTCGGGCGGGTGTCTTGAATTGGGCTCGGCTGCTCGCTTGGTTTGGAGGCCATTCGTTTGGTATTCCCGAGAGCCGATGATGGAGCAGTTGCTGAGTTATTGGTACTCCCTGTACCCCTCCCGATTATAGAGACACTGTGAGATATGCGCATCCTCGGCACCGGTTCGCTGTTGCTCGTGGCGACTTCAGGTTCAGCTCTGGGGAACCGCTCCTCGCCTGGTTCAAGATCCATGAGATGGTAGATGGAAAACTCGGCGCATGGGCCACACTCAATTTCCATCTTGCCGCCGATACCGAAGGCGAGGTTGCCGGACGTTGCGCGCTGGCCTGGATAGCTACCGTGCTATTTCAAGCGGGTCAGTTAGAGCTTTCGTCGAGTCTTCTACATGCAAACAGGATAATGGGGGTCCAGAGAGACATGTAAATTTGACTCACAATGCATGCGATACGCGCCACATTGGCTACACTTGTAGCCAGCTCCTGCGTGGAGCCGAGGGCCTCGGCGACGAGGAAGACCTGGCTGGTGCCACGCCCGTGGATGTGGAAGTCCAGATCCCACGTTCCATCTGCCTCCTTATGCTGCCGCGCGACGTAGTCTCTGACACGCTGGAGCAGGACATCGAGTTGGTCAATAAGGATAGCTATTCATAATCTGCGTCAGAAATCATCACGCCTGAAGCAGGAGTGCGTAGCTTACGATCATGGAAGGTGCCCATGTACATGGTTCGGTATCCGATCGTCCTAGCGGCCTCGAGCTTAAATTGGTAGGAGGGCCGGCCGTCCCCAATAGCAGAGTCGAAATGGAAGAGGCTATCTCGGATACGCACGGTACGGCCGTCGGCTAGCTGCTCGAAAGACGATCCCCGGATATCTAGGGCGCCGCCGGGTCCCTGAAGCACATCCGGCCGCGACTTCTCATACAGCGTATGTGCGGCAACGCTAAGTGGGGTGCAGCGCGCCGCTGGGTCGATAGGGGTTATGTCGAAAGCGGCGGCACCACTTGTAAAGTCCCTACCGCGGTAAATAGTCGCGTGTGCGCCATGCGATTTTGGCTCCGCGCAGACGCCGCCGCATTCGAGGATCTTGCCGACGTGGGTGAAGGCGCCGAAGTTGCGCTGTGCGCGCTTGGACCCCAGGGTCCCTGCCGCGTCGTCGTCCTCGCTCACGAGTTCCGCCTGCCATGCGCCGTAGCCCACGTGCGGCGCCGGATCGTAAGATCGCCCTGCTACGATGATGTCGAAGTCAGGATGGGCACGCATCGCATCCAGGAAGGGCTCGGGGCCCAGCTGCGCTACAATGCGCGGTGATCCTTCCACCGCCTCCTCGGTCAAGGGAGGAACCGCCGTCCCGCACCCGCTGATCTTACCACGCCTCATGCGGTCTAGGACCAGCGTCTTTGAGACCTCAGCGAATATCGCTATTGTCTTGAATCTGTAGTCTCTGTTTGGCAGGGGTCAGTATACTTTGGGTTAAAATTGATATTCGGAAAGCTTCAAGTGGAACTAAGAATATCGATGAGGACTCACATATTCTCTTGTTCGTTGCATATTTCTTCAATGATGTCGAGCATGAGGCGAACGTGATCGTCAGAGCCGTCGCCGCCAGCGGAGCTGAAGATGAGTGGGGTGCGGAATCGGTGCACAAGGTGGAGCAGCTGGGTTTGGTCCCGCTGGTAGGCCTTACGAGGCGCGGTAGTGGTGCCGAGCGCGAGCTTGGAGGGGCCGCTGTCCGTGGAGCCGGCGTCGATGATGATCACCGTCGGCACTCCGGTCGGTACCAACCGCTCCAATACCCGGCTCGTCTCCTCCTCCTTCACCCCGTACCCCAGCATCCCTGTCGGTGTCACGATGTGACATAATGGTGTAAGGGCTTCCTCTCCATTTGTATGGGTAGTGAACCCATTACTGGTCGCGGCGGGCATTGTTGTATTTGGCTGATATGGTGTACCGGTTACTGAAATTGGATTACGAGAATGATCTTTTGCGCTATGGCTTGTGTATGCAAGCAAGGTCCTTGAGAATTTCGGCCTTGCTTTGGAGAAATTCAGTGCAATCGGTGCAATCACAATAGCGTGGGTTGTTGGTTTGAGGGGGATAAGACTGGTATTAAATAGATATCTCAATTCATTCGGGAAGTCTTGTAAGATGTAAAGTCCACTCGAACATTGACTGCGTATAGTAAGCGCGGTCTTTTATGCCTCCTGGCTTACGATTCGCGATGGTGGCAGTGAAATGTGTGGCGTGGAGTCAAGGACCGGAGATCTTTGCTCCAATCTCAAAGTCCGGCCGACATTTTTTTTGTCTACATTCACTATTTTGGGGGTTGCACGGCACGTTGTTATTAAGCAGCTGACTTAGGTACCTACTTGGGTAGTTAGGCAGGCAAAAACATCCCATGTTCATAACCATGTGTCACCGTACAGGCCAATTATGCGTCATGTCTATATTGGTATGTGTTAAATGCATTTGCCTTGGGTACCATGTGTGCAGAACTTGGTCTTCTACTTCATGGGCTGCATGGTCCAGTCTGACACCACCCAAACACACAGGAAACACGTAATCTAGCTAGTGTAAGGTACGTACGCGACGTGGGCTTTTCTATCACTGCTCAATTTCATTCTAAACCATTTACAAGTAGCTAACTACTCCCTAGGCCTGGCAGGGAAACATCAAGATATTAGCAAAGACAGTCTACGATTTTTAAGCCCATTACATGTACTTGGTTATGGACAGTGCAGGTAAAGATATAGACCGTGGTTAATCTTCAATTGATTGCTGTATCATGTATGACGTTGTAGGGTTGTGTAAGTACAGCTTCAGGTCTGCATTGTAACCTCGACTTACCCCAACTGACTGGTATTCCAATTCCATGCCCGACCTCAGTAATTGATCATTTATCTAAGTATGGACGTAGGTGTAACTTTGTCTCTACGTCGCATTACCCCACGTCTGGCTCTGAGGTGCTTGCGTATTAAATTATGCAGTTACCTAGGTAGGCCTGACATTAGAGGGGTAATGAGGGGATGCTGGCATGGATCCGACGCCTTCGAGAAGGGGTTTGAAGACGTGTTGCGCGACTGAAATGCCCGTTCGAGATCTCCGTGTTTGTCTGCGCATCTTAAGCCAAGAAAATATAAAAGGGTTCATTATTTAATGCCTCAAACGCCTTTTCTGTGTGACAATTCCGTGAGCTATATCATGCATGCCCGGTGATACTTGAAGATGGAGTTTATGAGCGTTAAATGGTAATGTTATCATATATGGTAGGATCGAGATGGAAGGGCGCGGTAAAGATTGAGGTCTTGGCCCGATGCCCGGGTTCGCCACAACCATTTTTAGCAGTCAACTTCGAGGAGCCCGCAAGTCGTGAGGATATAATATATCCTCCATACCAATGGGACCTTACGAAGACACCTCTGATTCTATCAAGACCACCTTGGTGTATATCTATAAACCCAGTAACCCCAATTTTCTTGTACCCGTGTGGGAAGTCATTCCGATTTTGGTTGTCTTGGCCATAATCACTAACGTTCATTGGCCAAAGCGATGAATATTCTGCTAGAATAGGTAAGCGCTTATTTGTGGAGATTCTCGGTACTTAACAATCTGTCTGTCTATTGCCTCCTGTACTGGGGAACTATCTGAAGCAATAAAAAGGAATCGACCCAAAGGGGGCCCATGGGAACGATCGGGGCAAGATGGGAATAGAGGTTACCAGTACAAGGGACGACTTCTGACACCGTCGTTTTTACGCCGAATTTTTTGTCACGTAGTGCACACTGCTCACTTTAAAATTTAACAATAGCTTGTTAGTTATCTCTGGGCGGAATATTGCAGCAATTAAGGCCTATTAGTCCCCTTGACCACCGGTCTATATCCGCGACCTTAGTGTCTATATAGTGATAAAGCTTCTAAATCTTACAGTGCGCTTCCGCTCCTGGAAACCACTGGCTGTCATGATTTCACCGAAGATATCCGAAATAGACCGACAATACCAATCTTGCTTCAAGATCCTAGCATAAACGAGTTTCATGCTTCCGGCGTATCGCAAAACGTATCATTCCGTTGCTACTCCGACAACACAACATCAGTCTATAGTCTCCTCCCCCTTTTCTCTTATCAGAAGTCGCGCCACACATGCAGAAAGTCAATGTGCGCCCCGAACCTATTGCCCTGCTTCCGTGATATGATCTTGTCTTTCGATTATGCGACTCTACTTGAATTGTGTATACATGCATTGGTAATGCCGTAAGCTGCAGAGCAGATTCCCCTGTCAATTGTCCTCCCGGACTGCAAGCCACTGCCTGCACATGCGGCGGTTCCATGATTTTGGGTGCATATATCAGGCAGTGGCGGGGACTAATGCCTCCTCGGTATCGGATCTCGGCCATCGCTACAACGGTAGGGCGACACCAAGACCGATATATGCAAGCCCATGGCATTGAATGATACCGCCGGCTGCGTTGGCCATGATCCCCGCTTAGGTACGGCTTCATTTTAAGGTAATATAGTGCATAGGCTGCTGACATACAACATGATATGCATCGAAGTGCATATGTCACAGTAGTATCAATCCGATGCAGGGCATTCAATGACATCAACTAGCATGGGTTGCGCTAGCAAAGGAACGTTGATAGGAGAATTTCGAGATGAGTTTCTAGCATACAATGTGCGCTTTCCGACACAATGGAATTCATGGTGGGGATATATTGAACTGTAAACTTGGTATTCCACCTCGAGACGAGAAAATAAGGCCTCGACATGGTAGTCGCTGCCGCTGTGAAATCAACAGTGTAAAGCATCTACCTGGTTCGGATCCTGCTTGAGATGCGTGGGACTTTTGGACCTAAGCCCCACGCATCTGCATCTGCACACCTATCCTCTGGCGTCCATCACGTAACTAGGACCACGACACTCCCCCTTCTTCCAAGTCTGTCCGCGAGCGTAGCGCATTCTGCAGCCGTAATAGTGATTGGCAGTGATGATAAGGTAGCGCATGACGGAAGTATCCATCCATCGTAAGTGTGTACGTGGATGCAACCCAATTCAGTATGTATAGAAGAAGTCGGGGTGCTTGTTTCCAACCTCGTCGATGCTCTTCTGGCGGAGAGCCTCGGACTCGGGGGTATGCTGGTCTCGTCGCTTCCTGTCGTTAAGGTGCTTGAGGTACCAATCGAGGAGACCGGCAACGATGCCTGACATGGCTATCATGCCGAGTGAGGCGCCCAAGCCCTTGCGGTACATGGGCGGGTCGTCGAAGGACTGGTTCCCGCCAATGGATGCGGCCTGTGAAATGACGTTGATCAGGGCCGCTGCGCTGGCCCGGTACGTGTAACCCGGATGGTTGGTCGCCGTCCATGTCAGCGTGAGGACCACGATTGGGTTTATGCCGGCCGCCGCCACGCACGCTGCAACCAACCGCCCTGCGTTGTTGGTTATGGTCAATAGCAGAATCAGGCCTAGGCAGGCCACTGCCGAGTCAAACATGATGACCGCGCCCCGCTTCTGTAGTCGGTCCGATACCCAGGACGAGCCTATGATGCTGAAAAATGTCACAGCGTACACGATAACCGACATGAGCTGCGACTGAAGTTCACTGTAGCCCATGCTTTCGTGGAGTAGGGCTGGGATGAAGTTCTGAAGCGCATTTGTACCTTTAGAAGTTCGTCAGAAAGGTCTATCTAGAAGTACCGTAGTATTCATCTAGGGAGTTTAGTTTTAGGTAAAGAGGATCTAAGCTTACAAAAGTGGTTCCCGCAGTTAATGGCCGTGGTGAGCCAGAACTTGGGGTCGATGAGGAGCTTGAGGATAAGCTTCGGGCGGATAGTTCCGTCGCCCGTGTTGTGTGAGGCGCGACTGCGGCACACGATCAGCTTCTTCTCGTCCTCAGTGAAACCGAGTCGGACGTTCTCGGGCGTCGTAGGTAGCAACACCAAGACCACGAAGCCCCAGATTATCGGGATAAGGCCCTCAACGAAGAAGATCCACTGCCAAGCATTCCAGCCGTTGTTGCCGCCAAGGTTCTTCTGGACGCCGTAGCTAAGAAGCCCGTTGAATGAACCCGCGAGAGCCGATGTTGAGAAGATGATAGCGCCACGCGTCGCAAGCTCGTTATAACGGTACCAGAAGGATAGATATAGTATAGAACCCTGAATGAAAGCCTCCGTGACACCGACGAGGAATCGGATAGCCATCAGTTGCGCGTATGTGGTGGCCTTCACCGTGCATACGGTCACGATTCCCCACCCAATCATAGCAACGGAGAACTATTCACTTATGTCAACAAAGCTATACAAATGGTAATGGCAGGTCTTAGCAAAAAACTATGGGTCTTGCCTGAATGGACGGGCCGATCCGTCTTAGTAGCAGCGTACCGGGTAACTGGAACAGTAGGTAGCCAACAAGGAATATACTAGCAACATTGGAATACATGTCAGGGGTAAGGCCAAAATCCTCGTCGAGTCCAGCAACTTTGGCATTGCCGAGATCCGATCGGCCCATCTGTGCCAGGAAGTAGATCGAGGCCAACAGTGGTAGAACGAACAGGTCGGTCTTCAGCTTGACTCTCCCCTCGCTCTTAGCGTTCTGTTCTGTCTCTATTGATTCCTCATCTCGGCCTTGTTGAGGATCGGCGGTTTCGAGGTGGACCACATCCTTTGATGTGCCAAGAGAGTCCCGTTTCTGTCCAAGAGAAGGCTTCTCAGTCGAAGGAGGCATGCTGGAATTACTTGACTTATTGAGTGCGAATGGAAAATTGGAATAAAGAGAAGGGCTAGTTTGTAAGTTGCGAAATCATCATGTAACTTTCATGTGAGTCTTATATCCCCTACAGGGAATAACAAGCTCGGGTGGCGCCATCAAGTCTCGCGTAGTGCAAGAGCGCAAATAGTTACATACACATTTCATAGGATCGGAGTGTTTTCAACAACATGACTGACGGTACTGGGCAGGTGCATTTTGAAGTCAAAAGCATGTCCCACACACTATGTCTCTTTACCCCGTCAAGTCAATACCCCAACTTTTCAATTCCCCGAAAAGGAGAGCGCCTCCTATCTTGGACAGGGGTGCCTCCAGAAATAGGGAGGGGTGAGGCCAGTGAGGGGCAAATGGGCGCACTACAATAAATCCCAGGCTCTCATTTTCTCCAATGAGCTCTAAATAACCCTGGTCGGCAATGGCATACTTCAGACATGGGAGAGGAAGGTGCTCGCGTAGTATTGCGCGATTCTCAGACGCTGCGTACTTACCGCCGGAAGTCCACTCCGTTCCAGGTCCGTTGCCCGTAGCGATCGGCGTCCAACGTCATTTTCGTTCCATCACAGTGTCAGTCAGCCACCGTCTTCTGGAATATCATGCAGTATAAGACTGTTTGGGCATATACCGATTACTTGGGTAACTGCCGGATCCTTCCTGGAAATGAGGGGCTACCGGATGCAACCGAAGCAGCTGATCAGTGAATACTAAAGCATGAAGGTAGAGAACCCATAGAAGTATATGGTTCTAATTTGCATCCATAGGCATGCATTGCACCAACTGCCCCACGTTGTAAATAATAGACTATTCTTTCACCACCAGGAACAAACATCCATTTCATGAACGAGACCAACCAGCGATTAAGATAGATATATTACTCTCCAACTTCTGGAGGTAAACCATTTAAGGACCGAAGTGTCACACAATCCGTCACTGAAACGTGATGCAATTTGGTGATAGGCTAGATTAATGTAACATGTCGACTGAATGACTCAAAGACACAGCCTCCCGCCTGTCACGATGCCACATTGGATGGCATCCGTTTGAAGTGCCGGCTTTTGTGTAACATGATGAACATGGAAAACAGGTGGCGACCTAATGTGTTACCGGTACTGCCCTTTAAATCCACTTGCTTTCGATCACGTTGCCGAGATATTCAGTTGTTGACTAGTCCTACTGAAGAAATTGCCACAGAACCAAGAGAGGGAAACCTCTACTAGAAACGACTTGGCTACCATCTACAGATTACATAGACGAGAGTTTTCCAGTCACGGGATCCGCTGGTCCCTGTACTGTGGATTTAGGAGAATAATATGGTACACAGTCAAAGAGAAAGCTCAAAGCAACTGTTGGGAATATAGTTAGTGGTACCTGGGCATAGAGTGATAAGCTACATAATTATGTCTACGGAACTCTAGCCTTCTATGTACCGGGGTCAGATACTGATAGAACACTCCAGTCAACTATAGCTATGAAACAGAGAAGTAAACTCGATGTCCTCGTTGATTCTACTGGGCCAATAACGGGCAATATTCGTCTCTCACCCATATGTTACTGTTCCCTACTCGGACCTCCCAGCCTTTCTCCTTCCTCACGTAACGTATCTACTAATACGGGCACTGCAATGGCACAGTAGTAAGTACAACCTAGCAATTCCGTCCGAGAAAAGGTTGATATGTGGCGAACATGAAAGTGCAAGGCTACCAAATTATTTCTGGAGCCTTCCACGGCCATGGCTATCGCTTCTATTGTAATTCAAGGGGGAAGCGGAAGAATTGAGGTTATAATATAGTGCAGGGTAGGAAAGGTAAGCATGATGAGTATAAGTATCACAATTTATTATGTCTATTTCAATGCGAGTTAAGACAGGAATACGCGTTGCTCTTTTGAGTTCTCTCTTGTTTTAACAAAAACATTCCGAGAAAAGTAAATTCAAGACGGCTTCATGGACGTATGACAGGGTCACAGCTTTTGTGCCAACCAGACGTTGGTACTGCTAGCCCCTTCTCTCGGTATCGGGCTACACACTATGCCACCACCAACGATTATCTCGCCCACTCCCAGGGAATGCCATCGACCCGCTCAGTATTTATTGTATTGATAAATCTTCCCAACAATAAAGGCACACAGGGCAATCAACCCAGCGATAGGGATGCTCGGTGGTGCTAGATGTCCTAGCATCCCAAGACTAGTGAGCATGGCGAACACAGAGCCGGCCGGCGTAAAGGCCCCGTAAGAGGCGGACTGGAATGCTGCAGCAGGCGAGCCTTTGATTTTCACGTTAGCAAAATAGTCTGAACACTTCGATCGGGGTATTGAATCACTGGAGCCTTTTACATGCCAGCAACAACGCCGTATATCCCAAATCCCGCCCACGCTCCCAATGTGGCAGCCGCTATGATGATGACAGCCCATAAAATAATTGGCATGTATACGTCTGATGGCAGAGCTTATGTTAGCTCTTCTCCTTTGGTAACCGGGATTTGTGTGTGTGTGTGTGCCGGGGGGGGGGGGGGGGGGGTCTAGGCTGTAGGCCTGCATCAAATTGCTTGCAGTTGGAGTTGTTGGAATACATACCTGGCCTTGAAAAGAAGGTCACCGCGGAACTCCAGAATGACCTGATGGTTTCACTGGCCCTAGACATAAATGGTCGGATTCTTAGAGAGAATGTTCGGGTTGTCCATCTTTTCAAGGACCTGAAGAGTTTATTGAACCACATTTTGCCAAGACGTAGATGGGCAGATTAATGGCGATACTGGAGTCTGAAGAAGGGATTGGCTAATAGATGAGGTTTAGTAATTACTGATTCTGTGTTGGTGAGTAGCAGGAGGAAAGATCTCTAGGTAAGTGTAGTGCAGGGAGTTGTCATATATATATGCTCCTAGAGGGAGATGTCTACGTCCTCCGTTTGTCATGCATGTAGCCGCGAATGTCTCATAGATTCCAGGCAATGTGCTACAATCATCGACGTGCTCGGGGTTTCTGGAGGTATCTTTCATGAAGACATATAATTCCTTTATGCTCCACCACCACATACAGGTCTTGACACATTGTGTTTGGAACGACACCGAACCTAGAACCTAGCTCTCGCATCCGCCAGTACTTCCTCGGCGGCATCTGTGTTTCGACCGCCGATACTCTCTCCTTTTCAGCAGGCAGATACATCGAGATGCACCGAGTATTTACTACATATCGTAATTGGTGTATAATCTTAACCTCAGGGTTGGTTATCAAAATGTTTGATGCGCTAGAGATGAGAGCGCATAGTAAACCCCTATTAGTCCTTTGTCCCTTGGCCCTGTTTGCGCTTATTTGTAACGATGAAACAGTAATACAGTGAATAATACTTCTTGAAATCAACATTAATGAATTATTAGCATATTTTGTTGACATTGGGAGTAAACGTGATTAAATCCTGTGGTTAGCAGTCTTCGGGGAAATATTATGTGTAGAACGTATTAGTTGATACCTAGTGTACATTGCAGGCATCGCCAACTTCAAGCCGTCCTTCCTCCCGGTGCGGGGCGGTGGGGTTATCTTCCCGTGATCCACCACACAAAAACAAGTCCAGTGTTTTTCCGACATCATGTCTTTAATTCAACTGCTTAGAGAGCATGGCACTCATGTGTTATTTATGTGCCGTTATATATGTGTATGCATGTTTCATACCTTGTCTGTTTGCAAAATGTTAGATTACCTCTTAGTCTTCTTAAACCTTTGCCGACAGACTAGTGTGGCCAAGAAGCATTAGTTGAAAGCAAACGCTACGGCTCTATTTGATACCCCGACACTATTTTCAAGATAGTCATATGATATTTGGTTGAATAATCAAGATACTAATTGCTCATACTAATCAAATTTCACCAGCAAGCTATCCCAATAAGTATCCGAGTAGTTTCGTGGTTTATCTAAACAGAGGAAAAGTCCAATGGAAAAGATGCTTCAACTGCAGCCTTAAAAAGTCTAAGCGATGGTTACTGTCATACGTGACGGCGCCATTAAAAACCAATCGAAGTAAGCTTGGATTGCCCTGTGACTGCGTTTATTGATACTCGGCCGAGCGTTTCACGTGTTAGAGAGCCAAGAGCGAATAGCCCGCATCTTGCTATTCGGAGTCCGGAGTCAATAGTTAGTGTTAAGTTAGTCCCCGCAGTCATGTTTGCGGGGAAGTGGATCGAAACTAGCGCTATTCATGCGGTTCATTGAAATGGGTCAGTATCTGGGCCCCCAAAAGAATATGAAAAAGGGGTCTACTAAGATAGACCAGTAAAATGCTTAGGCTTGGATTCGTCGTCGTATGGATACGACGCTGTCCTCGAAAGTGATCTGCACCATGGAGACTATTTCTCGGGAGATGATTTAGTTCTCTGCGGGGTAATTTGCAATCGTTCGTAGAATATCGTCCGCGAAGACCTCGGCAAGGGTGCACTTAGCGATGGCTATATATGTATAGGTAGGATACATAAGCTAAGCAGTTTCAATCAATTACATCCAATTCCAAGTATCTACAATCCATATTGGCAAGTATCTCGAATTTGCACAGCATGTCACCTCCATCGAAGACCAACTCGGACGTTCCGCTCCTCTCGGAGAAGCACTCGGGAATACCGGACTTCCTGCTAGATAAGGCCAAGGAGGCGAAAGCCTGGGTTTTCCAGTTGAGAACGAAGCAGGATTCGGAGAGGAAGAGACCACCTGTAATCCCGCAAGGAGTCGAAGAGAAAGTCTTTCTCCGCGCGCTCGACGAGCTTCGCGGCCAGATAGGGGCTGCCAATGTCGAGAGGAATGACAAGCCCCTAGTAGATGGATGGTGAGTAATGGCTCGGCAACAGTTGGCTTGTATTCTTTTGAAAGGCATCAGTTTCTAATAATTGTCTTGTGTCATAGGTACATGGAACGTAAGACAATGACTATCTGACTCTGCTTTCAGCGCTGACATTTCCAGATCCGAACACACATGACATGATGACGGTGGTGGATGAGGAAGAGTTTGTATCTTCGGCAACGGTGTACCCTGGAAGCACAGAAGAGGTCCAGCAAGTCGTCCTTTGGGCGAACAAGTATAAGATCCCCATCTCGCCGATCTCGATCGGTCGGAATTGTAAGTCCTCACAATGCTGTCAGAAGATACCCAGGAGACTACAATCTGACCGCATTAGTGGGATACGGGGGTGCGGCTCCTCGAGTACGGGGAGCTGTTGTGCTCGACCTCGGTAGGCGAATGAACAAGATCCTTGATATCAACGCAGAGGATTACACCTGTCTTGTTGAACCGGGAGTCACGTACTTCGCCCTCTATGATGAAGTTGTAGCGCGAGGATATGATCATCTATGGGTCGATGTTCCAGATATCGGCGGCGGCTCCGTCCTGGGAAATGCCGTGGATAGGGGCGTCGGATATACGCCATATGGAGATCATTGGGCTACACACAGTGGTTTGGAAGTTGTTCTCCCTACGGGAGAGGTCATCAGAACGGGCATGGGAGCTCTCCCAGGCAATAATACCTGGCAGACTTTCCCATATGGCTTCGGTCCATTTTCTGAGTAAGACAGTGCAGCCCCCACCCCCACGAGCACAAGACCTTGCTAATCTCGACTCCCTTCAGTGGCATATTCTCCCAGTCAAATTATGGAATCGTGACCAAGATGGGAATGACATTGATGCCAAACCCTGGAGGATTTGAGAGCTATGTGAGACACTCCACACAGGTTCAACGGCTTGGAAATCATACTCACCATGTTTTCCATAGTTATACACGTTCCCAAGAGAAGAGGACCTTCACCAATTGGTAAGCGTAGCTGATCATCGTAACACGAGTGCGCCGCAATGGATGGCTAATGGATATAACCGCGACTAGATCGAGATAATTCGCCCGCTACGGATTAGCAACATCCTGGAGAATGTAGCACAGTTGCACCACATCACACAGACGATCGCAAGGAATAGCAAGCCGCGAACGGCCTACTACGAGGGCGACGGCCTCATCCCGGACGACGTGATCCACAAGGCAGCGGCAGCCACTCCCGTGGGCGACTGCACGTGGCTCTACTACGGCATGGCGTACGGGCCGGCGCACATCCGCCAGCACAAGCTAAATATCATCGACGCTGAGTTTAATAAGGTTCCCGGTGCGCGGCGCATCGACCCGGCGACCTTGCCGAAAGACGAGTACTTCTGGACGCGAGACCGTGTGGCGTCGGCGGTGCCGGAGATACGGGAACTCTCGTGGGTTAACTGGGTGCCGAACGGGGCGCACGTCGCATTCTCGCCGGTGAGCCCGATCCGGGGCGTTGACGCAACGCGTCTGTATGATCTGGCTAGAAAGCGACACGCGGAGCAGGGTATCGACTTGTTCCCGTCTTTTGTCGTGGGCCTGCGCGAGATGCACATCATCGTGGAGATTGTGTTCGATCGAGCAGACCCGGCGCGCCGGCGCGCGGCCATGAAATGCCTGCGCGACATGATCGACGACGCTGCCGCGTATGGATATGGCGAGTACCGTACCCACATCGCATTTATGGATCAAGTTGCCGGCACGTACGGCTGGAACGACGGTGCGCTGATGAAGTTCAATGAGCGCCTGAAGGACGCGCTCGACCCTAACGGCATCCTGGCTCCTGGCCGGTGCGGCATCTGGCCGCGAAGATATCGTAATCGTGGGTGGGAGATGACGGCAGCTGACGGGGATAATTCGCAAGGCAATGGTGTCGACTCGGATTTCACTGGTAAGGTGACACCAAATTTGTGATTCATTTTAATCGCATATGCATAGAAAGATAGTGGTCGCCACCCTCAGTGAATGGCCGAGCTCACTATTCTCTGACATCGATGTTCGATATGCTGTAAATCGCGCCAGTGATAGATTGTTCATCAAAAAAGCAAGGGGTGACCTTGACGCTCTCTTTTCGGCTCTGTTTGATTTGTAAATTTCACTCCGAGACATGGGGCCAGAGCCACGGATACAGCACGGCATAAGTACCGAATGACCACCAATAAGCGTCAGCATGTCTTCCACGGCGAAAATTACGTGATATCGTGATTAGTTATGCCACTTAGTTTGTGCCATGCGTTCTGCGACCCTTGGCAGTAAATGGGCAAACTAACTCGGACTCACTCAAATTTTTGTTAAATTAAAAATGCTAGGCACATCACACCTAAGCACCAAATTCGGCATTCGGAGAGAGGGAGAGAGAAGCGAAGGAAGTCTTCGTCATGATTCAGCAAGTGCGCCGAGGCCCATAAATCAGAACCATGTCCTTAGAGGATGAGCGTAGACTAAAAACGCCTGCCTGGTCTTTAAAAGTCCTAAGCATCGGCGCATACATAGTTTCGATGACGCCAGAACGCTGCCAATTCAACGTGGATATCCTTCTAGTGTCTGTGCTCCTGGTCGAATATCGGGCTATGGATACATCACCGTATCGTTAATGTTCGGACGGGCCTTTTCTGCCGCGCTGTCGCGCCCGGGGCGGACCCCCTTTTCTCGGCGGGCCGGTGCTAGCTCCGCGGAGAAATGCCCGCCGATGCGGGTCCCTTACCTCGCCCCGGGAGACCCGTGCCTCGTGCGAGACCACATTGGGGTCTCGCCTGTCTGGAATGACGTACCTTTAGTCATAGCGCGCTGGATCAGACGTATTATGAGAGTTTGAGTTAGTCATGACGAGACTATTTGAACTGGGCTAATAATAGGCCCCCTAACTACTCCCTTCCCTCTTGTGAGATTTTGACTCTCGGGACCACGCAGTACACGCATGCGGGCGCTGCATATACATCCCCAGGAAAAGCAGGCTGGAGCACTGCGTGTGGACAGATGGGTACCACAAGAGTGCTTCTGGAATGGCCGAGGTTGGGGAAGGGCGAGGGCCTTTGTTTTATATATCGTCAACCCTGCCGCATTGTGGGTGTCTTTGCTGGGCATTGTTACACACGACACGATATGTGTGCATTCTAAGGCTCACCTGGTCGCTGGAATCCTATAGAGCTCGGACTGCCAGCCTCTGAGGACGAAGCATTGACACCCTGCCTCAATTCCGCACAGACCGATCCGATACGGCGTAAGAGACTATTCCATAGCGTCGACAGCGACTCTTCACCCCCGAATCCTAATTGATTGCAGCCCTCAGTCGAACGACACGCCTGTCAGCCTGTCTCGGATCAGGCATTCACATCCGAACCCCCCTCCCACATGCCCATCGCGATCTCCCCAACGGCGTGGAACTTCAACATCGACCACTATGTGAACCCGTGGCTGCCGCCGGTGCCATGGAAGTACGTGCCGCGGCCCGTCGCGCACTTCTTAGGGCACAGGGAGAAGCACCAGAAGAGCCTGGGCAACATCGTGATCATATTCTGGTCCTTCATCGGCGTGTTCTGCAGCCTCATCATCATCGAGGCCGTGGGGCGTCAGATCGCTTCGTTTCGGGACCACCAGGCCCCGATCATCATCGGTAGTTTTGTATGTCTTCCCACCTCCCTGTCTCCCATGCCCTTGATTTTCCCATTTGACGTCACTAACGTGAGATTTTCCAGGGCGCGGCCGCTGTTCTCGAGTTCTACGCGATCGAGTCGCCGCTAGCACAGCCGCGGAACGCGGTGCTGGGACAGCTCCTCTCGTCGGTGGTAGGGATCGCCATCGCGAAGGCGTTCGGGCTGGGGCGGCCGGGGGCGGGGGAACAGGACCCGCGGGAACACCAGCTGGCGTGGCTGGCGGGGTCGCTGAGCTGCGCGTGCGCGGTGAGCCTGATGGGGCTGACGGGGACGGTGCACCCGCCGGCGGGGGCGACGGCGCTTCTGGCGGTCGTGGACGCCGACGTCGCCGGGCTCGGCTGGTTCCTGCTCCCCGTCGTCACCCTCGGCTGCGTCCTCATGCAGGCCGTCGCCCTCCTCATCAACAACATCCAGCGCCGCTTTCCCGTCTACTGGTGGTCCCCCGAGGAGACGGGTCGCTGGTGGCGGCAACGTCGAAAAGAAGACGAGGAGAGGGGCAAGGAGGAAGGTGAGGGCAGTGGCGAGACCGACTCCAATAGGGGCGCTAGATTTGAACGCGTCGCGTCACATGCGTCGCACGCGTCCCACCGCCCCTTAGAGAGGGGTGTCAAATTCGAGCGCGTCGTGTCCCACGCCTCGCATGCGTCGCGGCATGGTGCGCGGGAGGAGGGGTTGGCGACGGAAGCGAGAGGGGAAACGGAATTAGGGCCCCAGGTGCTCATCACCCGGGGAATGGTCCATGTCCCGGACGACCTGTACATCACGCCGGAAGAGAGGATGTTTTTGGAAGAGCTGAGCGAGCGCCTCTAGTTGTCCGGATTTCTTTTTCTTTTCTTCCTTCACATATGAATGAAACCCAATTTGATAAGCGAAGAAACTCAGTCCTCGCTGCCATCGTCTCCATTAACGGTACAATTCCGATTGGCTCCGGTCAAACATTACTTCCTCCCGCACCAGGGCCTTCGGCGGCCAGAGACGCGATGTGACAGACAGTTAGCTGCATAAGCCTCGTGGGATGCATCTCCTACCTACCTAGGTAGTGATAGACGTTCCAAACACGCCTCTCACTCACCCCTTATCTATTTACAGACACAAACAGGTATACCGTTTGATCCCTTCCATCGTGTGACAAGGCAGACGGGTAGCTCTATGATTCCACCTAACCACCTCTATTCTACGCTGGGTACTACGATATATATATAGCCACGATAATCCACATCATCAAACGCGCCCGATTTCGGGGCGGTCTCATATTCACCAAGTTGATGCCAAGAATTTCTTTCTTCCATGCATCTTGCCCTCCGCATTTCCCTATGTATGCTCTTCTCTATGCCCGCCGTCCATCCAAGAGCTACCAGCAATGTCATGACACGAGGTCCTGGCTCCCAAGTCCATATCCATGCGTTTGTATATATGTATGTGCCTACACAGCGATTCCCCCGATTCTGTCTATGTGCGTTTGCCATGATATATGTATGTATGTGTGTATGTATGCATGCGCAGCAGGCCATTGTTCCTCCGTTCTCCATAATACTTCCGTGTTCTTCTACTACTCTGCAAACACCCCATGGATTCCCCCGCAAAGCCGTCTCGACGAGGAAGCAGGAATGGAAAAAGGCAAAAGAAAAAGGACAAAAAATAGCCGTATTGAGAGTCATGAATCATCCAAAGTCCATGTATCCTAATCCTATATGCATGCATACGAAACAGTTCCCATAGAAAAAAGCGTCCCTAAAACCCCGTTCCCCTTTTCTTTGCGAGGAAAGAAAAAGAGATAGACATTGCATTTTCCCGTGTCTCCCGTATCCCCCCCGTTGTAAAATATGTACGCCGAAAAAAAAAAAGCCCAATGACTCCGAACAGCAACAAAAAGAGGGCGCGCATGCGTTTATATGTCATCAATGAAGGGTGATGGTGATGTCATGGGGTGCATAAGAAACCCGGTCAGCGCCGTCGCGTCTTCTAGACGAGGACCCCGCCTGAGCCTGCACCACTGCCACCAGAACGCGACGGCCCCGGCGGCTCACCGCCGCCGCCACCTGGCCCGGAGGGAGGGGGTGGGGGTGGACTGTCGTTGTCCCACCTCCTTCTGGACCCGGGTCTAGGCCCGTAGCTCGAGTATGGCTTTGGCTCCTCAGCCTTGGCCTCGCTGTCATCGCTGTCCATCAGGCCATCGCTGCCGCTGCCGCCGCTCTCGTCCGAGTCGTACCGCGGGAGAGCGGGCATGGACTGCGAGTCGCCCTTGACGAGCCCCAGGCGCTCCTCTTCGGTCGCACTTGTATCTCGCGGCACTGCCCTATCTGAGTATCCGCGGGACCGCAGCCCGGCGACGTGGCGTAGCGACGATGACGGGGGCCGTGGCTGCTGTTGCTGCTGTTGCGGATGGGCTTCCGTCACCTGCGGCTGGTTCCGTCGGAACACGTTCTGGATTTGGAAGGAGAATTGCCGGCGCGCCGCCATCTCCCTGTCGCCGTGCACCGGTGGCGTTGGGGGCGGAGGCTCCGCAATTTGTATATGTCGGTCGCTGCTGCCGCCAGTATGCACTGAGGCCGCGCCGCCGTAGTCGGTCTTCTCAAGGGCCGCGGGGAGCCCGAAGACATGCTCCCGAGTTCTGCTGATCGAGTCGTCCCTCCGGTACTTCTGGGGTGGTACTGCGATCTCGGACAGCTGGACGGTTTGTAGTGGCGGACTAGGTAGTGGCGGTTGCTGCTCTTCGGAACCGCTCTGCTGTTGCCGGAAGTCCGGATGCCCGGGGAGTAGGACGCTACGTCCGCGACTGCGAATGGTACCTGCGATACTAGATAGGAAACCTGGAGACGAAGCGCTTCCTCTCTCGGACTCCACTTCTTCCGGGTCTGGGAAACGCGACATTCCCAATGGTGGATGCTCCCAATTGCTTGTAGGGCCGATCGAGGAATTAGCTGTCGTAATAGCCCGACTCTTCTGACTGCCCAGGGTAGTAGTTCTTCGTCGTCGGAGGCCGTCCCATTCGTACACATCTTGACCATCCTCGCTAAGGGGTGCAAGTCTTTCCATTTCCTTTTCCTCGCGGAGCCGCCTGAATTCCTCCTCTTCCATTTTCTGGCGCGTGTTGGAAAACCGCCTAACAATAGCTGCCGTTCCGCGGAGAGCATCCGCCTTTGGTTCCGTCTCAGGCTGCTCTTGATCACCAATCATGTGGATCTGATCTAGGTCGCCTGTAAAGATAGCGGTATCAGGTACGTCTTTGGCCGATTTGGATAGCTGTAGCAGCACGACGCCGGCGCAAATCGTAAGGAAGCCCATGACGACAGTAATAATTTGAACAGCAGTACCCCTGAAACCCTGAAATAGGACGGACGAGGTGATGATAGTTGTACTTGTGAAATAAACGTAGTACGTCGGCGTGACCATAGCGGCGTTGAAAAGATTTAGCGCTTTCTGCGAGGAGTGTTATCAACACGATTCCATGATTACCTTACAAGCATACTTACATTGAGGTATATAATCTCCGTCAGCAATGTTATTATGACGAAGACAAGAACGACATAAAGAAACCACTGGTTAAACTGGGGTGTGCCGCCGGCCTGTGCGACAATGGCAGCACCGAGGCCTTGGGTGGAGACAACGCTTAGGGCACCAATCCAGCTGCAGACGGAAATGTACGGGAACATATTCTTCTTCCCGTATCGCGGGGCTACCCAAAGGGCAACGAAGAGGCAACCAAGGATGATGACGCCAGTGTATGTCAAGAATCCGGGGGTCACCACATATTTCTTCATTTCCTGTATATTGGCGACGGCGGACTCCGTGGGGGCGTTCAGGACGATGATGACGCTTCCGATAATGCAAAGGAAGCAGGCGACCTTGCCGACCATACTTAATCTCTCCTTTAGGAAGATCGCCGAGAGAATAGTGGTAATAACGACGGAGAGGGCACCTAGAGAAGTAACCAGAATAGCGTCCGTAAAGGCATAAGCGGCGAAATTGCAAATCTCGCCAATAATCATCAACGTCATACCCGCCCACCAATGGAAATTTTTGAGATAGCCATAGCCCTCGCCGGCAACCTCATTGTATTTCTCGTTAGCCTTCAGCAACCCAACCTTCTTCAACACGAAGGAGACGCCGATGAAACACCCGGATGTAACGGCCAACGCAATACCAATAGCCTTGTAGGCAGGTGGCCGACTCGCTGTGTCTGTTTTTTCGCCATTTTCAGCCCTGGCATAAATGGCGTGAGCGGTCTCGAAGACCTGGGCTGCGGCGTCCATAGTCGCCGTCCGGAAAGCGGCGGCGGATGTGGCGGACGACGCCCAGGTGATAGACCGTCGTTGCCAAAGAGCTATTCCAAGCCTCAAAATCTTTTCGTTTCAAGTTTCCCTATTATTCCGGGTATGGTTACCGAGGTTCGCCTTGTCGCTTCCAGATAGATCACTTGGGAGTATTCGGACAACATGCAATCCTGGCCGTCGAAAATGTTTTCAGGATAAAAATAAAATAGCCAGGTCGCGCGGGATCAACGATATGGGGTCGTTTCGTCGGAAGGCTCGGTGCTAGAGCCAAACAACGCTCATTTGGCTGCTGGGTGGTGGATATAGGATACGCCGGTACCACACGAAATCACAATTGCGCACGGAAGTAGTTATCGTGGTTTTCTAAGCACTGAGTGTTTGCTGGTTTGGCTGCGTATGAGGCGAACGGATGCGATTCGATTTCGGTATGCGTATGTCTCCAGGTGCTAAGTAGGGAACTGGAAAGGGACACACAGCTAATAGGGCGAATAGGACAAGAGCCTCCTTTTTTTGGCGTTGGAACAAAGAAGTTATCTCCAAGAAAAACGGGAGGGAATGGGTCCGGTAGCTCTATTCCCTAAAAAGACCGGATTGGACAGAAGCAAGACTAGATATCGACATTCCCATAGGGCGACATGAAGGCGCACGGAGGAGTAAAACAGGGCGAGGGGATTGGTGAGGTGAATTAACAAGATAGGATGTTGAATATACTGGAGGGTAACGAGGTGGATAGGACAAGGTGGATAGGTTAATAGGGTACTCCAGTAGCTCTAAGTAATTAATTTGATAATGTTCAGGTCTCGGTTTTCTTGGAGGTTGCGGGAAGAGCTGGAAAGTGGGTTGGCTGGTGGGTTGGTGGGCTGTGTAAAGAACCACCCGAGAGACATACGTACAAAGTACTCCACAAAGTGAGTGTGTGCCGTACTTCGCCCACAGGTACCATGTATGTAGGTAGTTCTAAATAGTCGCCCCAATTGTCCCAGCCCCAGTTGCTCCAGCTGCTCCAGTTGCCCCTCTGCCCCTGGCGGAATCTCCAGGGGCCTCGACCACAACTGTCAACCCCATCGTGCGCATATACCTCATACATACCTAGTGCATACCTACTCCGTACCTACGAGGTAGCTGCTAAAGTAGAGCTCTAAAAGTTGCCCTCGAGCGCCTACGCTTACGTAGTTGGGCGGTTGGGTTGCTGGGTAGCCAAAGCGATTCATACTTAGATAGGAAATGTGGAGCACAACAACGGAACATTGCGACGCTAGACAACATTTTATACCATATCAGGAAATTTTTATCAAGGCACTCTAGCCAAAGAGGGAATAGCCTCTTTTCAAAAACCGGGAACCACCAACTTACCACAACCTCGGGATCTTTCATTGTCTTCTGTTCCGTGTATTATAACGCAATCGAGGGAAGCAGAAGCAGCAAATTTGGGTTAGGGTCAGGGTTAGGGTTATAACGGAAGCAATTGAACAATGTCCGTAGTTAATTGACCTAGCCCCTTCAAACAGGCAAAAATCAGAGAAAGAGAACTGCTATTTTTGTCCAGCTTCCCGTTTCATTAGGAGCGGCAGGATGCGTCGGCCGCAAATTCTGTCGAGCCCCTCAGCCCCTATCGAAACTGTTTGTTACAACTTGCCCCTGCCCGGGCCCGCCTATAAAAGTTCTATAAAAGTTCTATAAAAGTTACAGGTTGATCCTCCCGTCTGTTTGGCATTGCTTAGCTAACAATAACAGCCAATCAATTAACAAACCGCATGTGCGTCACTAGACGGCAGCGGCCATAGGTCGGTTGGGTGGATATAGCCATTTGGACGCCCAGGTACATTAATGTCCCCAGTCTAAATGTACTTCGGGGTACGGT
Organism: Eutypella sp. D-1; assembly: GCA_023313575.1. NCBI lineage: Eukaryota > Fungi > Ascomycota > Sordariomycetes > Xylariales > Diatrypaceae > Eutypella > Eutypella sp. D-1. The sequence goes on along the minus strand of JAJTTP010000018.1, from coordinate 433,082 downwards.
GAATTGATGCAATTGCGACCGAAAACTTGAAAATTGATCGATCGCTCTCTCCTTATAGGAAAAAGACAAGTGAACCGTCACAGATTCTACCCCGATAAGCTTAATCTGGGAAAGGTTGATCCAGTGATATGGAAGACCTCATCTATTTGTGATGTCATCACTCTTAGCGCCGTCGGGATGCGGTTAGCACGATAGTGCACAGCGGTCATCGTGCATCTTGCAGTTGCATTCGATCATGCTGTCTTACATTCCGCGACAGACAAACAAGTTTCAGCGTGCAGCCCTGAGATAGCGATTGAGCGGCTGAGCGGCAATCGCCCATTTACGATTCTTGCCCTTTTCTCGAATTTTTAGTTCGTAGTGGTTGTGCAACACCATATCAGAAAATGTTATGGCGCAATGGCCTAGACCGGCCAACCGCCGGTACCCCGATCTTTACCCACACTTACCGGACAGAATCGAGTATCGGAGACTTCTCCCCGGAAGATCGTCTGCGGGGGCTTTTCTTCTACTTCTTTTACTATGCTGTCCCCATTATCCGACTAATCACACAAGCGAGCCTCGGAACGGTGGTGTTATCGAGGAGAGGTAGCATAGCTGGATCGCACAAATTTTTTTTCTTTTTTCTTTTTTTCTTTTCTAATCTGACTCGTGCATGGAAGTTCACCGATGTAGAGCGGGGAGCAGGCCTAACCTTATCGACTTATCGACTACCGATCGACTAGAGACGAAGCAAACCCGAATCGGAAGCTCCCGTCCACAAGGCCCACCTTTTTGCGTGATATTTTACCCCCTCTGCCTCCTAAGCTCCGGATGTCTTATATAGCGGCCGAAGCTAGATCGGCCCCGAATCCATCACAGCTCCGAGAACACCGCCGCGTTGGCCTCTAGTGCCGGCCAACCGGAGCTGCAATAACGACGTTCAAGAACAGGTAAGGAGAATCTGATCGCCCTCTTGCATGCCAGGATCGAGAGTTCCAGTGCACAATGACGCAGGAAGCTCTGTTGCTTTCACGACCTGTCAAACTGCCTTTGGTCGACTCGGGAAAACTCAAGCTTTTGCTATCCTCCAATAGCGAATCGCACTATGTACCGCCGTTGAGAGTAGTCAAAGCTTATCCGGATTTCCGGCGACGGACTATGCTTGACGCTCGACTGCTGATAGGCCCTTGCGTTGATGCTGTGTCCCACACACTTGGGCTCCCGACGCGGCGAGGGTCTTCCCGCTTGTACGGAGATCTAACCCCATCCTGAGATGATCCCGTGATTCCATGACTCGGAGCCGCAAGCTTGGCTATCAACGTCGGGGCCACCGAGCTCGCACTTTGCTCTCTAGCACTGACCGGCGTCCTATGATGTGCCGCCGCTATGTGACAATAGCAAAAGCTTACCTCGGACCCGTTGCATTCTGCGTCGTCGTCAGTGTCCTAGTTCCCGGCATGGCATAGGTCAGGCTAACCCTCCCCAGCAAGATTCCCCCGCTCACTCTATATTTTCCTGCCGTGACGTGAAAGCTCGCTCTTAAGGGGACGCGACGTTGAGCCTTGCTTGCCTGTCGGGGCAGCTAAATGGGCTTCATAGCTACGGGCACCATGACTCGTTCGACAATCCGCGCGATCGGGCTCGCTGCTGCCACATCACGATAGATCACATGTCAGGTATGGCCATTGGATGGTTATATAATACCACGATGGCGTCTCGAAGAGCCAGTACTCGGTTCCCCCTCAACTGTATCGGCACCCGTTATTTCACAAAGCAAACCATTTAACTACGTCCCTCCGTCAGCTCCAAGCTTTTCCCGCTTGTGAAAGCAAAATCCCACCAAAATGAAAACCACATCACATCTCCTCGCGCTGGTAGTGCTGCTCGCGGAGCACCTTAGTGAAGCATCGCCATTAAAAAGGGAGAACTTAATCACGAAGAGGGACACCTCGAAAACACAACGACCAGAGCTCGGGACGGTGGCCTACGGACTGGACATCCGGCGGTGCACCGAGCCCGGCAAGATCGCGCTGACGTTCGACGACGGGCCGTGGCGGTACACGTCGGAGCTGCTCGATCTTTTGGACAAGAACGAGGACGTCAAGGTGACGTTCTTCGTGGTCGGCAACAACGCTGAGCACGGGCGCATCGACGACCCCAAGACAAAGTACCCGAAGATCCTGCGCCGCATGCACGACGCCGGGCACCAGATCGGCAGCCACACCTGGACACACGCCGATCTCCAGAAGCTCGACACCGCCGGCCGCCGCGAGGAGATCCTCAAGAACGAGGAGGCATTCGCCAACATCCTCGGCTTCTTCCCCACCTACCTCCGGCCCCCTTACACCGACTGCCGCGAGGACTGCATCGCCGATCTCGGCGCCCTGGGTTACCATGTGGTGAGTTCTAACTTCCCTCCGTCCCGTTTGTGCGCGGAAAGAGGGCAAAGAAAGGGGAAAGAAAAAAAAAAGGAATCAGCTTGCTAACGTGACCAAAAACAACTAGGCCAACTACGACGTGGACACCAAGGACTACGAGGGGGACTACGACTACGCGCGGCGGATGTTCCAGGGGAACGTGACGGAGGGCGAGAGCCCGACCGACACGTCGCACATCGTCCTGTCGCACGACATCCGCAAGGAGACCGTGCACAAATTCGCGCAGTTCATGATCGACGGCGCCCGCGACGCCGGCTTCCAGCTCGTCACCATGGGCGACTGCCTCGGCGACCCCGTCGAGAACTGGTACCGCGACGCCGAGACCGGCAAGTCGTGGAAATGATTCGAGGGGGGTGGTTTCTGGTGGTGGGGTTTTTTTTTTCCTACGTTCATTACGATGAGTATGACGTACCTTGTCCATATTTCGGCGAAAGCGTTTCGAAGCGTGCGTTCATGTACTGCGTCTTTTGGTTATTCGGCGCCATCGATCGATAGCTCGACTAATACCCGTTTTGGGGCCAATTCATGACTCATGACCTACATACACCTTCTTTTCTGGTAATCTCCATACGTGTCGTCGCGAAGCAGACTCATTACCAACGTGATGTTACCCCGAAATAAATTGCAAACAAATAATATCTTCAAACAGCGCGTACCTTATCTGTAAAACGTTAACAGGAGTATAAGTAGTAGGCCGTACTCCAGTCCCCTATCTTTCCAAGAAGCAGGATGTTGGCTGCGATTGAGGTTCAGCCTATCTACCAACAGCGAATCATGTACCGGCGCTAAATGAACCCCTTTCCAAGCTAGCGCCTGTCAAGGACGAAAGCCCTGACGAAGTGACGACTCAGCACTGCAGAATCAGGAGTCTGCAGAAAGATAAGCCTGTACGGCACCAGCTGACCTCTCACGACTCTTGATATCGAATATTATCGTGAAAGTTGAAAGCAAAAAAAGTTAACATTCGTCGTCACCTCGCGTCCGTATCTGATAACAGTAGCCTCTCTTCGACCGACATGACATAATTACCAGGCATGACTGGAATGCTCGTCTTCTGGCAACAGGGGGTGCATTGCTGTGTCGACCAGGAACCCACACTACCCCTCTCCGTAACTTTCTAAACTATTATGATTCTTCCTCGCGACTCGTTTCTATTCAGACGATGAACGTAGGAAGGCGGGTGAACGTTGAGGTGACATCGCAGGGGCTGAAAGAGCTCGAGTACATACGCCATCTCGTCATCTCGAGCGATAAGCGTAATTTCAATTCGTTAAATAGTATCGCATCAAACGGCATATCCATCCCGGTCGTTGGGCGCACATCACCGCCGACAAGGATATGTATGCCTGCAATTAGATCCCAGGCGCATAGATCATGGGCACGAAGAGAACAGTGCACATGTCATTGTACAAAAGTATTGCCTTGACGACGGTTTCTGAAACGCCTACTTCTATAATGGTAGGGTATGGAAAGCCAATCAACCTGGGTAGAACGTAACAATCTCTCTTCTACTTCATATCTAGGGATGAGATGGAAAGAAAACAAAAAAAAAACTTCGAGTATAAATATGAACGCCTTACAAGAACGCAATTAGTCGTTGTTGCTTGGACATTGAGTGCGACTGGTTTATAGTTACAATAGGGCGCTATTGAGCTCGAGGGTACTGGTGGCCTAGGATTAGTGTCGCCACTCGAAAATTGGTCCCGATCTTGCATGTTCATGACCCTATGCACTGACAATATTCGAGGATACCATGTCGCAACCGCTAGAAGGGGCAAACGACAATGCCTACGATCATGACCCAGGCGCGAGGCCTATTTGGTTCGGTAAACACGAGGGCATGCGGTTCGACGAATTAGAACTCAGCTACCGACTCGTATTACTGATACTGCGAAGCGAGACCAGCGCCCAATGTAAGGTCGTCTGTGTCCCTATATAAACTGTTCGTACTAATGCAACTCAGTTGGTTCGCTTCCGAGATCATAACAAGAAATATGAGGACTGGCTACAGCAGCGTGCCGATTCTGGCAAAAAACCAGACGGGTCTCAAAGAGCTTCGCCCGACGACCCGTCCGGCTTTTTCCCGCAGCAGCAATGCGATGATGAACCCGGGGCTACAATAATGTGGTTTGGGATACATAAAGGCACCCGGCTAGACAGGCTAGATGAGGGCTATCGCCGGTCCCTTCTTCATCTCTCGCGTGGAAGCCAGGAGCCGACAGTAAGTACATAGACTCGGAGCTCCCCGATCCGGGCGGCTAGCGCTTACAATACCGGGCCGTAGTGGGTCAAATTCAGGGAGCTCAATGAGAAATACATGGATTGGCTGGACGAGCGACGGAGCCCCATGTCCGCCGTCGTTTGGTTCGGAAAGTATAAGGGCCATGAACTACGCATGCTTTTCAGGGCGGAGAGGAGGTGGGAGTGGCTTCTTAAGAACTGCGGGAAGTGGCGCAGCGACTTGAAGGACATGGCAAGGAGATATGCCATCTGGAAAAGAAAGCAGCCGCCAAGGCAATACCCACACCGGAGAGCACCCTACGAGATCGTGAACCGTAAGGGAGAATGCCTCGGACCACGAGACGATCGTGTGGCATCAGACGCGAGCGACGCGTATGAATCCGACGACGGCTTCGTGGTTCCTGACGATGACGAACTATCGGACGAAGAAGCATCCGATGACGGAGATCTGGGGTACCACTCCGATGCCCTTCGTGAGGATATCGACTATGATGAAAGCAGTGCTATTGGTCTCGATCATTTATTTGATGACATAGCAGACGAAGGCTACACCAAAAGCCGGCGGACGCAACTGCTTAGCCCTGCAAGGGAATCTAACTTTCTGAATGGCGAAGACAGTGATGAGGACGTTATCTTCCAATCTGAAAGGAAAGCCATTAGAGAGCCCTACACGTACTCCTCGAGTGATTCGGATAGCTCACTACCCTCACTCAACGAGCTGTTCAGGAGACGTGCGGCTTCCATAGCACGGACGCCAAGAAAGGCATCACCCACAAAAGCAACACCTAGCGAAGCTTCACCGAGCAAGCGCAGGTTGGTACCGAGATCCCAGCTCAAGCAGTCTTCCCGGACCCCATTTACCTCGGTTGAGCGACGTACCACTCCAGAGACCCCGTCATTCTCGCGGAAGCGCAGAAGACCCACCATCGATATGAGCGACTCTAGCATCGACTCAGATACCCCGCTGGTTCCGCTCTTGAAGAGACGCGCACTGAACAGCGATAAGTCTTTCATTCTTGGAGAAGATAGCTCCGAGGACGAGCCGTTCATCTCACCCTTTAAGATTAGGCGCTAGAGGTAAATTCAAGTACACGGATTCGTGGCTTGAGGAATACCCAGCTAGGGATATGGCTGGGGTCAACCCCTGTTATCCCCTAATTACCCCACTTTATATATCCCCCTTTTTCTATCCCACTTATACTAGTTCTCTACTACTTGTCTCCTGTCTAACGTCCTTGCCAAACTCCAATGGGATTCTGATAAGACAAAACGCGGCTGAAACCATGAAGATATAATAATAGAGTAGAGTGGCTTCGACTGAAGTATTTTGTCATCTTCTGTACTACTATGACAGCCGGCGTCTGCCTTGGTTATCAGCCCTTGTATCTTGTGTAGCACTGCGCAGTAGCACAGCAGATGCTCGAGGTTTCAGGAGGTTCAATCCTAAGGTGGTTATCAGCGAAGTACTTTGTCAGCTCAAAACCCGCCTTGGGGTGCGGGATGAGTATCTCCTTCATCCCGCACCGAGTGCGCTAAGAAAGCCCGAAGGATCCATACTACCATACCACGTCGATCCGGTCCAAGCCGCCATGTCACGTCGATCCGGCTCAGGCTACCCGAAACTAAGGGGTTGTCAGCAAGGTATGGGCAGTCTTGTGATTAATACAGAGTCGAGTTTGGATATTTGCTGAGTTTTCTCTCCTGGGCACAGTGACACCGACTGTGGACCGATCCTCCGTCGTATTAGGCGGGGCGTTCAAGCTCGCAACTGCCCGAAAGCGATGAGCATGGTGGCTAGACCTCTACCTTGTGAGTCTAGAATGTCTTGTGAATGAGAACGGTGTTCAAGAACATCTCATAACGATTGCTAGTTATGGGGCACCAGTCCATTTTTCGATTTTATAGGACCACATATTCGAGTAACGTTATCTCACTAAACTCGGCAGATTTCTGCAGTGCCTATAAGGCCAATGATCAGTTTCCATCGTTTCCGGAGTATGGGGGATTATACCCATATGATTTATATGTGAAAGGCAGGTCATCCTTCGTGGTAGTAATTCAATCTTCCCTTACTCATATCATGCTCGTTGTAGGATTCTCGCCGCTTGAGTGACTTTCCTAATCCGGTAATCGTGGGCAAAGCTTGATTGAGTTTAGTCAGCACTCAGCTCTACTATTGGTCAAGGCGGAGCTTACTACGAAAAGCCTCGTGCTGCGTGATCTTCATCCTCTCGCAGTCACAGTCAACACTCCCTAATATTCTTCTTCCAGAATGTAGCATGTATTTCATTCCGGTTGGGTAGGCATATATTCCAGTCGTCTTTAGTTAGTGAGTTATGACCAGAGATGATGCTACATTATCTCGCCAGATACTTTGTAAGCCGAGCCAATATCACATGTACAACCCGCTAGGGATTAATAAGTATTAATTTTATTCACGCTGGAGCAAGGCTGCGGGCAAATGTAGTAGTTTCAAATCAGAGTTCTTCAATGTCTCAGCTTATATATCGAATATCACAAGATCTCGACACACTCAGCCCCGAGCCTCGTCCAAATTTAACCGTAGTGTATAACGATGTCTAACTTAGGGATCTATAGGGATTACTATAGCAAACGCTTATTTCATGTTTTACCTGATCAGTCGAGTTACTCGTGTGGTGGCGCGACTTGCACCCGTCGTCTAGGTTTCCAAGGTGAAAAACGTCGTAAAGTCAACCTTCCCATTTGGGGAGGTATCATCCGCCTCGATGAGGACTGGTGCTACGATATAGAACTTTGGACTTGAATACTCCGGTAGTCCCGGGTTTGCATTGGCGGATACAGCCAGTTATTCAATATATAAATGCTAGAAGATCATCCTTCTAATTGCTATTCTGAAATCCTCATCCCAAGCAGATCTTCCAAGCTCTCCCTTACACTACTACATTCCTTCAGCTTCGACAAAGCTTCGAGCAGCACTCCTTTTTCAAGATGCAGATCATCAACACTCTCCTTGTGGCCCTCTCGGCCGTCTCTGCCGTTGTGGCAGCCCCTACGCCTGCAGAAGGCGCGCTCATGGTCCGCGCTCCGAAATATTACAGCGGACCCTACACGAACTTCCCTGGAAAGAACACTTGGAAGGGTTTTGAGGAGCTTGTAAGTAAACCTCTCATAGATTGTTCCTCCCTAAGACCTCTCGAATTGGCTTCGTCTCGAGCACATTGGCATAGCCTCTAACATATCATCGTCTGTAGTTCCAAATCCACAAGCCGTACATGCTGAAGACTGGCAGCACCTTGGCAGATGTCAAGAAGATCTACCGGGCCATCAAGGACAACGCTGGCAAGCAAGGAGTCCCGGCTGTCGTGATCCTCTCCATGATGATGCAGGAGTCTCACGGTGACGTCGGCGCTCCCCTTACCTACAGCCCCGAAGGCATCCCCACTGGCGGTCTCATGCAGTGCTACACCTGCCCCGGTTACCCAGGCCAGCACGACCTGACCCAGGCTCAGATTACTGGCATGATCGTGGGTGGTATGAAGCACTTCAAGGGCAACATGGGCAACTGGGGCAACACGCACGAGCCCAAGACCATCTACCCCGCTCTTCGGGAGTACAACTCGGGCAACGTCAACCCTAACGACCTCAGTGACGGTCGCGGAGCCACCAACTCGTACGTGAGCGACGTCGTCCAGCGCCTTGGCGGTTGGGCTGACTGAGTTTCCTGCTTCCACTTGCTGGCGCGGAAACGTTGAGGATCCCCCCCTCCCCTGGCGATATCTTGTATACGATGACAGTTAAAGCGACCCGGGGCGTGGAAATTTCTGATTTTCTCTGTGTATATATTCCTTCTTCCGTATATTGGCTGTATATATGAGTCCCTCTCAATTCCAACGATCCATCTATCAAAATCCGTTTGAAACCTGTTAGCAACTTCCAAACAGCGGCTTGGTTATGAAGTTAACCAGATATATGATCATAGAGTACTGTATGAATGGCCACTGTTACACAGTCAATCCCCAAACGATCACCATTTGAATTTAAACCCCCATTGTCAGATTGGGGTTGCTGTCGGGTACAGTTGATAGACGTACGAGCAAAGAAAGAGATTAAGTGGGATATATAGTCAAGTTGAAGACAAAGCGCTTGCTAGGTCTGTACTGAGTGACAGACTTATTAACCCCTTGCAGGTATAGAGGTAATGTACTTAAGTATAGTAGTAAAAGATATGGGGCGTATTACCCCTATTACCCCTTTTCGTGACATGCTGATAATAGTTGTAGTGATATCGACAAAAAGCTTGGTTGCTACTTTTTTCGTACTAGCATACATCGATAGAGGTTAAAATCGCAGTCAGCCGATCTAGTCAATCAATGATAGCAATCAACAAGAAGATACAGAAAGTAAGAGGACGAGAGACAAAAGAGATAGAACGGGAAGAAAGGACAAGCTAGCATATTGGAATTACAGCCTAATAGAACTTCCTATGCCTCCTGGCCACCATGGTATACTAATTTTTAAGCTATTTTATTCAGAATTGTATCAAAAGCCGATTTCGGATTTAAATCCTACTGGACTAAATTTAGGTTCTCTCTAATATGACGTAGTGGGCATATTAATAAAGTAACTAAATACTTAAGGCTAAAAGAGTGGTTCCGACCAATTTACCTCAATTCAACATCTCTCTCGCCGGCGAAGAAAAACAGACCGACAGTTCAAACTCAGGATGGCGAGCCTCCCCAATCAGCAGTCATCAGCTGCTGCGGCAGACACAACAGCCGACAGCGGTCTCGTCGCCCCAATAAGCGATTCCTCCAACATTACCCGTCTGCTGTCATTTTGGTTCGACCACCCGGACGGGGTGGCCAAATGGTTCAAGACGTCCGCCACCGTGGACGCCGAGTGCCAGATATGGACGCCACTCGTCGAGGCGGCACGGGTGGGGGCGCTCGCGGGGTGGGCGCAAACACCAGACGGTACGTTAGCACTATTGCTACTACTAGACCAGTTGCCGCGGAACGTGTACAGGGGAACGGCAGCGGCGTTTTCGTCGGGTGGCGCGGCATTGGAAGTAGCGGTTGACGCCGTGGCACGCGGCGACGATCGCCGCGTTGCGCTCGACCAACAGCTGTTCTTCTATCTTCCTCTCATGCACTCGGAGTCCTTGCTTGCGCAGGTCGGCTGCCTCGGGCTATTACAAGGCATGGCGGCCCGCGCCGAGCCCGGTACTGCCCAGCGCGAGCTGTGCGATAGTGAACTCGACATCGCCCAGGCCCACGTCGATGTCATCCGACGCTTCGGCCGCTTTCCGGGTCGCAATGCAGCCCTGGGCCGCGAAAGTACGACTGAAGAATTGGAGTATCTGCGGGAAAATGGACCATGGGGTTTCTAGCTAGCGTCCTAGACTTTTCGTTCCGAATGTGTATGAGGGAATCTACACTCCTGTCACGCGTATACTAGGAACAGAATCACGTGTTGCGGTATCGCTATAATCAAACTCATGTCGCTTTTTTGACTTCTAATAATTGTTCGAAATCGCTCTATCCGCAATTGGGAAACGACACTGCCTTCGGATGTATAACTATCTTCGCCTATCAAGTAACTACTCGCCAAGAACTTTACCTAGAATAATTGCATTCATATTCCACGACCCAGCAAAAGTTCTACTGCATGAATTAAATGTGCCGGTCCTCATGCTCCATAGAGGCTCATCGATCCATGGGTATCGTGCTTCAACGACATGCTCCTATTTCTATCAGCGCGGAGGTATTCATCTTCGGGTTGTACTGCCAAGACTACATGAATAGTAGTAGTTGTATTTGCCCGCAGGCTGTGCGATTTGTTACTTGATCAGCCCATTGGGGCACGACTGTGGCTGCGCCGTGGCTTGAAATTACGATCCAGAGAATTTGAGCGAAATTCTCAAGTTCAAACCATGTGGCTTGAGTATTTGAGGGAAGGCGGCCAGGGCGGAAAGGGGTTGAGGCGGATGGAGTAGAGTGTGCTAAAGTGATACTAACCGCGCATGTACTTAGGCAGTCATTAGGCCGCTGTCGAATAACTACCCGATGGCTGTACGCCAGAAGTTTCAGCCATGCTGTATATCTCGGGGGATACAGGCTCTATAGGTGTTTTTGTTTTCCGAATGTTCATGCTCATGCGATGAAAGCCTACTTATGAAAGGATTTTTAGCAACTTTAAAGGTTGCACCCGCTCTTTTAGATGCGTAGGGAGGGAGATATAAGCTCGCGTCGCGACCGCGCTCGTTGGAGTTATAGATCAGCTTAGAATGTCATACGCACATGGTAATGTGGTAATGGCATGCAGAAAGGCTGGCGCGGCCAACTACATCGTGCGTATGCACTGCGAATCTAAGATCTCACGCGAGCGGTACCGAGATGACAGAAAAGAGCGGCCGCAAGGGTTCATTGGCACGGACCCGCCGGGCGAACGTCTCGCAACATTTTTTTACATACCTACCCGATCAGGAAAGTCTGAAAGATGAGCCCCTGCGCCCGCCTTTCCCACGTTAGCTGTTCCTGCGTCGGCTTGGCCTATAATATCTCGCGCTATCCTTTGTTGGATATCTCGGTAGTGAATACTAGTTCTAAGAAGGTAACCAGATGTATTCAGCTACCTAGGCAGTCTACCTCATAAATTGCCGGCCATGTCGAACCCTTCGAACAGTGAACTAAATACAACCCCGTTGTTACCCAAGCGCATTTCGAGATTTCTATTATAGGACACAGGACCAAGAAAGATCGGCGGTCACAGTAAGGCGAGGCAGGCAGAGCCTCTTCAATAAAAGCCTTTGCATTAAAGGTGGGATCGTGCTAAGACATCAAGACGATTAGCGTAAAGATGCATGTCTGAGAATGAGCCTATTCCCACTGCAGTTCGGCTCATCCTGCACCCATCAGCTCTACATACTATGGATATGATCCCGTGTGGTTACGCGGTGTAACCGGCCGGCAACGGGGTCATCCGGGTGTTACCTGCACCGAAGATGAGCAAGCGGTAAGCACCACGGCGGATGCCTAGCGAACGCCTGCTCGGTGATCTCGCTAGTGCCACCTCTCCGATGCCCTACCGAAACCCAAGACCTAGTTTTAGCCATGCAATGTACATGAAACCTGTCTATTTGGTGTGTTGATTTCTCGATCGGTGGACGAGATGCTAGGACTCGGCCGACTGACATCGATGTACCAATGGTTATTGCTATCCAAGTGGGCAGTGTCAACACTCCGAGCAGCCTCATTAGACCATAGTCGTGGATGTAACATGTCAATTCAAGATTGCGATGCCAAAGGCGGTAGGCGCATGGCTGTCGACGCTTAGCCTCGTCGATCGTTCCCGTTTTTGAGGATGATACTAGACATTTGCACTTCTAAGAGAGTAAGTGTGGCTGCGTCTTAGTAATCCCGCAACTTCATGTTCCCACACGTTGGCTCCCGGGCCAGCGGTTCACGATGTCTAAGGCTATTCCAGTTTGCTACACCCTCCCGCACCTGCCTATGCGGGTAGGTGCATAGAAAACTGTCATTGACGGAAGCGGCTAATCACAACCACGTGGAATGTCTCTAATTGGACCATCGCCAGATCTCTTACCTCGCATATTTCCGCGCTGGATGAGACGGCCCCGAGAGTAGGGCGCGTCGCAGTGCTACGTTCTATCTACGATGGGTTCTCCCTCGCACCAATAAGCTTATTTTGCTCGGCCAGCGAGACATGCAGGAACGGACTGCCGCATTGGACCTGTATAGGACTTTGCAGTGGGGAGTACCACGACCCACGATTCCGTACGGTGGAGGGATGGTTTAGAACAGGGATCCTGTGCTCATCTCAGCGGTATCATGTCCCGTTCCACAACGTCGTTGATGGTAATCGTCGAAAGAGGCATCTCGAAGAGATCCGTAGGCTCCGGAAATCATTGTGTTAGACGAGGTGAATACGCGGGATCGGTGTATACCCATCCAGGCCCGGACGTGTATAAAGAGCTCGACATCTCGCTCATCAGGAAACAACCACCAACACCTCATCAGACATCACAATAGCAGCACATCAACTTACACTCCTTCACAAAACAATACCCACGATCCTTTCAAACTTAAGACCCAACTTTCAAACCAGTACGTCTATCCCATACGATTTTAAGACACTAAATCCATCCACCCCCATAACTAACAAAGGGACAGTAAAAATGTTTTCCCTCACTAAGGTTATCGCCGCCGTTGGCTTCGTTGCCACCTCCGCCGTCGCCTACACCGGTGACCTTACCTACTACAGTCCCGGCCTCGGTGCCTGCGGCACCACCGCTGGCGAGAGCGACCATGTTGTCGCCATCGCTCCTGCCGAGTACGGCAACGACCCCAACCCCAACAACTCCCCTGCCTGTGGCAGGCAGATCGCCATCACTTGTAAGTAACGGGACATCCTTGAAGGCATAACCCACTCTGTCCGAATTCCCACTAAGACATGACCTTCTTAAAGACCAGGGCAAGACCGCCACCGCCACCGTCGCCGACAAGTGCCCCGAGTGCGCTTCGGGTAGCATCGACGTCTCGCCGGCCGTCTTCACCCAGTTGGCGGACCTATCCGTCGGCCGCATCCAGGTCTCTTGGGACTGGGCTTAAGTTTCTTCGCTTTAAAGCGAGAGATGCGGACTGGATTCTTCATCGCTACGCCCGTATCTTAAAGCTTACGGGATGATGACGACAGCTTCTCTGTATATATTGATGATCGCACATACTTCACTTTGTTAGAAAGATGTTGGGGCGTTCTGTGGGATAGATCAAACCTCTGGATGTCGCTCGCTAGTACCTCGTGTCCTTCAACCCTTACATAGAAATAGAAGAGATTCGAGGTCAATACCAATAGATAGGGGTTCAAATGTACATTTACCCCACACCTATGGTTGCAATATCCTCGTGACGGTACGTAAGTTGGCCGCATATCACGTGTCATCGTTCCGACTCGAACCAATAGTGAGAGCTTTTCTGTGCGGGGGTTTTATGAGCTGTCGTTATATTCGAGAGTCATATATTGGGACATCCATGGATGTTCTTGATGCCCAACTCTTCCAAATATCAGTTCGCGGCTACTTTCTTTCTCCGTGCTTGCCCATCAACTCTCCATCTTTTCATTACATTCTACGTGCATCGCGGGATACATAGAGACGAAAATAGCTTCACTTGGTTACTATGTATTCTCCACCGTATATCCTTTTCCATAGCCGTGTGGGCTACTGGTGGAATTAAGGGACCGACCCAGCTTTACAGAAACTCCGCACCCTCAACGATGCCCCGAAGGATCTTCTCCCGTCCCTCGGCATCAATGTGTGTCGCAGCCAAAGCCCTTCATGACTTGGCTCGAGACCAACAATGCGTCTCTAATCACCAATCTCACCATCTTTCTTGATGCGATCTCCGACTCTTCCAGTCCTCCACTGTGGTGCCAACTCTTCGACAAGTTGCAACAACAAGAAACGAACATTCAACACCTGAGCATCTACTGGGATGCAGATGGACCCTGGGGCGAACCAACACCATGGAGCATGGAGGACCCAATGCATTTTGGGCTGGGAAGAAGCGTGGTCTTTCTTCGCGGGCTGGCACAACTCAAGGTGAAGGAAGAGTTGGAGATTAAAGGCTTTTATGCTAAGCACTGGCCGAGATACTTGGAGGAGAAGATGGGTTTGAAGCCAGTTGACAAGCAACACGTCCCAGGGAGCTGGTGGGAACGGTCACTGAAAGACTACCAGGATGGGACGGAGCGGTTTGATCCTTGGACTAATACCAAGGATGTGGAGTTCACATTCTGGCCGTTCACGTGATATGGATAACCGTACCGTTGTTGGCGGTCTCTCCGATCGGATATATTTTGATGCATCTTTACAAAGCTTATAGTATCCCCAACTGATCGCAATACTTAGTCCATATTGCCCTACAAAATCAGCCCAACATGCCTAAAGATGTATGCGATTTCAAGACTCATGCATCCATCCGGAAATTTTGGCGGCGAATTCCGTAATCACATCTGTAGGCTTTTGGCTTAGAAAGCCTAGCTCTTGTTCCCACGTAAGTGAGGGTGTTGTTGAGCCATGAGTTAGGCTCGGGACGCAAGGGCACCATTAATAGCCTTATCAAAGAACATGGCACGCAGGATCAGATGATAGACATGATAAGGCAGAACATGAGAAAGTGGCTGATCCATCACTTTTCGTTTCTTCCTCGGCGGCAGCAGCTCGGTGAGCCACCAATTATATGTAGACTTCCATGTGCAGGCATGTGTGTCCTAAGTTGGCTTGGGTTTGGGGTGTTGATGTCTTTCTTTTTCCTTTTGTCTGTCCCCAAGCCTGCACGTATCAAACAAGGAATGTGTAACATCTTTCCCGAAAATTCCACGACGAAAATAGCCACCTGAGACAACTGGGCCAGGATAGGTAGACATACTGCTGGGTGCTCCCTGCTACCTGCGAGTAATGTGCTTTTGGTCCTTGGTCTCCATCATCTTTCATAACAGGAATTATCACTCAGTGTTTGATCATAACTTGAGTTGCCAAGGGAAGAAGGTTTCGAGATGTAGCACGTAGTGGCGTTTAGGCAAAGGCACCGTACCGGGGTCCAAGTTAGAGACTCGGGACTTTCTTTGTCTTCACTCCAGCCTTACGGCCTAACAATACAGTTAATCCAGAGCTACATCCTTATTCTACCAACTTAGAGATGTCACACAACGCAGTGTGCTTGTGCTATAGAAGGCTGAAACAGGGTGTGATGGCGGCAACGATCGTTATTGGTACAGGGAGCGCAAAGGCCTGACGAGGCTGGCCCACACACTCAACTGATCCAAGCAATATAGAAGCAAACAACTGTCGATATTGCGTACCCTCTAATACAACCAAAACTGCAAGGCTTTATGAGTCATACCCAGGACGACATCCTATTAGGACCCCGGTTGGCATTCTAACCGAGCACACCTTCGGAGTGGCGTATTTGTGTGTCCCTGTTTTCCTCTCAGCCCAAGGTCATAATTATTCGTGAGTGAAGGGATGACCCATCTACGAGAGTTTCATGGCATCCGATAGCCGTTGATAGAACGGACGGATCATAGTTTATAAATTTTAAGAGTCTCGCAGCCGCGCTAGCTATGACTGTATTGTAATCACCCAGTTCCTGGCTTATTCATACCGCATTCTAGATAGACCATAACTCTGTTATCGCGTGGCCGCGCACACCTCTACACTCAACCCCCCCCCCCCCCCCCAAAAAAAAAACCATGGCTTCCCCATACGCTCAACTAGATCCCATGCCTCTTCAAGGAGTCCGAGACCTCTATGACAAGGCTGGTGAGGAAGGCGTCAGCAAGAGTGACCTGCTAGGCATCGAGCCGAAAACGGTGCAGTGCTTCAGACGTCACAAACAGGAACCCATAGCGTTGCTCTATCATCTAAGGAGAAACAAATTCGAGGCGCTTTACAGAAATAAACTCGAGGCGCTTTACAGAGATCGCATGAGGATGGGCTACGTTCGCACCGCAGTGTATGAAGATGACACGGTATGGCTCTCCACGTGGATCATGGACGACTCTTCTGACCCAGCCGCCGCCGTGGTCAGTTTCAAGGACATCGAGAGTCGTTGGAAGATCTACGCCGCCATGTTAACGCACCTGTCTTGGGTGGAAATATACCCTACCAGGTGGGTTAGCGGTCGTGGGTATGGTAATCTTGCTCGAGGGTTAATCATGGCTACTGGACTGCCTGAGAGATCAGATGATTACCAGATGACCCAGGTCTTCGTCGTTAAAGCGGGTATGTACGGGTACATCTATTAATCCGCGAGGGGTTGACGGCGAAGATCCACCTGCTGATTCATACCAGAGTCAGACGCCACTCAGGCTGCTTTGAACGTCGCTCGAAAATACTGGCTGGACCTAGGATCGGCTGAAGACGTAAGTACAGCACCACCCAGAACTCCGAGTCCAAGTCCTACTGCATATCCATGGTCACAAGGGGAAATTGTCTATTAGACCATGCTCTGAGACGCCTATGCGCAAATCCCACAGTAAAGACATCTAGCACTGATACATATTACGCTACAGGGAGAGGCCAGCCGCCATGGCGGACGCGCATCCTCGAGCAAACTGAAAGAGAAGGTGAACTTCATCCTGCGGGAAGACTTGGGCCACGACTCGCGACACGGGCAGATGATCCGGGCCCAGTCAACTGTGGGAACGGAGGGCCGACGGGAGAACACCCAGCGCTTCCACAAAGTCAGCCGCTGCCTCTACGACGAGGACAAGACGTCCTCAACCCTACTAGGGGTCCTCGAAAGGTGGTCGCGCAGGGCCGGAGCCAACGTCCCTGCCCCGACGGAGAACGAGAAGACGAAGGGCCTCAGCGTTGGCAGATACGTAGATGCCTTGATCTATGAGCTGGAGGACAAGTTCGACGAGTTAGCGCTCCGCGACGAGGAGGGTAAGCTCATCGATACGGTAGCTGCCTTTGTCGCGGAGCCTTGGGCCGCCGTAAGTCGAGCCACCATATCCTACCAAACTAAAACGACTGATGATTCTAACACATCTTCCACAAGGCCCTGGGATGCGCAGGCCCAGCAGAGAACTACTTCCCCCGAGTCCAGGACCTCTGCAAGCGGCGCGGAGCGCTCCTGGTCTTCGACGAGGCGATGTGCGGTATGGGGCGGACGGGGACGTTGCACGCATGGCAGCAGCCGGAGATCGGGTTCGCGCCGGACATCATGACGATCGGCAAGGCGCTGGGGGACAGCACGATGCCGGCGGGTGCGTTGATGATCCACAAGGACGTCAACGAGAAGCTCGCATATGGCGACTCTCTCGAGGAGCTACCCACGATCCCTGACTGCCTGAGACCCGTACGTGCGATTTCCCCGGCGGTAGAGGATATCAAACCTCATTGCAGCATGAAAGCACATGGCGATGTGGGCGGCGAGGAAGGAGTCTGGTGCGAGGGTTTGCGTCGGGTTTTCATACTCACCAAACGCAAAATCGGTCTGTCCTACGACAATGAGGACAATAAAGTCAAGGAACTGGGCGAACTCCTAGAGCGGGAGGTGAAGAAGCGCCTCGCGGAGCACGACATCGCGCCGGGCAGTTCTGCCTCGCCGGTCCGTGGGATCCACGGCCGCGGGCTGTTCCTGGGCATCCGGTTCAGCGGCGGGGCGGCGGACCTCTCGCAGCGCGCGGCGGAGATCGCCCGCAACAGCCACGGCGTCCATCTCCGCCTCCGCGACGGGTGTCTCGTCGTAGCGCCGCCACTCGACGTCACCGAGAAGGAAATCGTGGATATCGCCAGGGGCACCGCCGCGGCGCTCGGCGAGGCCCGCAACGAAGCCCTGGAAGCGGCGGGCGCCCTGCCCGCTTGCCGCGGCTGCTGGAAGACCCAGGTACGTCGTCACTTTTCTTTTTCGTCGTGCATGGCCGGAACGTTGCAAGCTGCTGACAATATGACTTATTATTTTAGGGACCGTCTGGGTCGAGGCTTTACTTCCCTCGCCTCTGAGTGTTTCTCGAGGTTCCGCAGCCATCACAATTACTTAACAGCACTTTTTCGTTTCTTCTTCCCCCCGCAGCAAGAATTGGGTTGATCGGGGATTCCAGGCTTCGGGATTTACTAGTTTCCCCCCTCACATTTTGCATCGCATCCTGCCTTCCTCTATCCCCCACCCCCCACTCAACACCACCACCCTCTTTTACACTCACAACAACCAGCCCACGGAACGTCACCATGTTAAGCTAGCAAGCTATTAGGCACCCAGAATAACAACAGACAATGCATGCATCTGTTCTAGACTTCTTCTTCTCCTTCTCTGCATGTGAATAGGATCGTTACTAGTCTAGTTCTCGAGATATGCCTACACAATGCGGTCCGTCTGCTTGACATGATGTGTCCCATATCCTACTGGGGGGTGGGGGGTGCATGGGTAAAAGAACAGGGAATCGAGTGCCCTCCTCCATGATCGAGATGATTATACGAACGAGTACATAATCTACCAGTCTAGTTAGAGAAGTCTGATGCGCGAGTGCGGGGGGAGAACTGATTCAACCCCGCGAATATGTCCTTCGCGATGGAGTCTCAAGTTCACGCCTCCCCCCCCCTCAATCCTGGAGAAATGCCCATCTTGCTTCGAGTTGCCCCACAGCGCTATTCTCAAACGGCCCGCCTCGCAGTTTGTCCATATGTATAAGTAATGCAAATAGTGCTTCGCTGGCTCAAGTCGGCGAGTTGGTTTGCATGCATGGTGGAGGTGGAGCCAGAGAGGGAGAGAGGAAGGGCGGTCAGGGCCCCCCCGTACAGGCGCAGAGGATCTGCATAGTGCACAGGCAGGCGGCCCCCCCTCCCCCGGGAAAAGTTATTCACTTAGCCAAGTGCGAAGTTGGGCTATAAGATTTGCGCATCCGCCTAGCAGGCAGGCAGGCAGGCAGGCAGGCAGGCAGGCAGGCGTCCTCAAGCAAGGCAAAACCAGGGTAGCGTACATATATATGTAAGGCGGGTGGGCAAGTGGGATGGGTGTGTGGTTCACTCGGGTCGGGTATTAAATAGTCATAGCATAGCGGCAAAGTGACGGACAGGTGTGGATAGAGTATCCCCAATCCCCTTTCATCACCATGCGTCCGTCGTAATCGCGTAGCTACTGTATATATGGGTATAGGTTACGTAGGTAGGTAGGGTCAAGTTATGTAGCAAAAATGTCTATGTACGCTGTTGCGGTTAGTTAGGCGGGCAGGTATGTCGTGATACCCGTTTCCGATACCCGTTTCCATCCTATTTGATCTGTGTGGATGGGTGTCGATCCTTGGCACATCTACACATCTAACAAAACAAAGCTACAAGCTACACCCCAAAAATGGAGTGAAGTTGCGTTGTGAAGGCAGCCCTGGCCCCCCCCCCCCCCCCCGGCCTATCTAGACTCGAGAAACAGAACAGCAACACAATGAAATAGTCCATAGAACACAGCCGCACACACTGGTTACATCATACCATGGTATGCTGGAGCGAGCGCGACACCCTCGGGTGAAACTCGGCCAGGGGTGCCCGAGATCACGCCGGCATAGCACGGCTTCCCCGGGCAAAAAAAGGCGAAATCCGACTTCCTATGTTCCTTCGCTTCTGTAAGGAGAGAATAAAGGCAGTGATAACAAGTACTCCGATCGTTATGGTAGTAGGTGCCCATGTATCGATGAATCCAGCCTGGACACACACAACACATACGGGGTAAGCGAGGCCGGAGAACTATGAATACAGAAGTAGTCGAGTAGAAAGAGGCACAACATAATTTAGACTAAAAGTCCTCTCGGTTGCAAGAACCGATCTTTGATCGATCGGCGCTTTTAATTGTTATGAAGATCTTCTTTGTTAGTTATGTACATACATAGGCCACCCAAAACTTCCAGCAGATCAGTCATGTCACGGGCACGATAAGTTGAAGAGATGCAGCAGGCAGCTGTTGTCCTGACTTCGTGGTAACAAGTTTCTAAACCTCAGATCTACGGAGTACTGTATACTCACTATTTTGCGTTTTGACATGAGATATAGTACAGGAAGGGCCTTATCCATGGATACCTAAGAAGTAGCTTATATTTGACGCGTCGAGGGGGCGTAGTCACTTCTTATTAGGGGCGTGGAGAGGGGTATAGAGTCCGCAGCGGTGGTGTTAAGGGAGAGGCTAACCTCGCACAGCTCTATGTACGACAAGTACCTACCGATTACTCACAACCCAACCCTCCGAGAAAAGGGGTAATGATGGGATGACAGTGTGGTAGATAGCCACGTGTAAAACCGGCATAGAAACGGCATGAAAACGTACCTACTAAGTAAACCAATAACTAATACCGCTTGTATAACAGTCATTAGGTCGTACGATCGAATCTGGGGTAATGTAATAATATATGTAAAGGAGTGAGGACATACCAAAAAAAAGAACGGGAACCTCCACTGCCCCGGGCCCGAACCTCGGAAGTCCTCGGTGGTTCGCGCCCAAAGCCCTAAGCGCGGCCCTCCCTCCTCAATTGGCGCCTGTCATATATCTACCCCGGACCTATCAAGTTATCGTAATTAGTGAAGGACAAGCGCTGGAAAAATTGCCAGGAATGGGATGGGATGGGGGACCAGTCAGAGGGATCGGATTTGCAAGTTGCGATCCGCTTTTTTCCCTTACGAGCGGTTGACCGCCTGTGGTGCCGAGGGGTAGCACCTGAACAAAGAGAATTGTAGTGGTCGCACCTACTTCATAGGTACCTAGGTAGTTTACCAGCCTGCCGGCCAGCCAGCACAAGGTACACGGGTACAGTACAAATGAGGTACTTCAGGGCTAGTTTATAAGGACGAATGGAAGAAATCGGGTAGGTCATGACCACGGATATGTGTGTAGCATACGGGTATGTATGTATGTACTTCTAACAATTTAATACTACAACCTTGAGATCAACATTTCCATTTACCTTTAGCTTGCACACATCCTTCAACTTACAACTCACAACTCACAACTCACAACTCACGATTTACATACAACTAAAAACGAATCAACCCTGATGTCAAGTTATAGTACTTAGCATTTTCATGATGACTCGCGTCTTACGTTCGCACCCAACTGGACTACTACTCCTCTACTTCATTTAAATACCTACTCACTTAAATAAATACTTGATACACCCGTTTAGTTTACTTGTGCATTAACTAAACCCCCCCTTGCTTCAATCTTATCATTCCGTATTATCCCGTAAAGCCCGCCATATCATCGTCATAATCATCAACATCGTCATCGTCTTTTTCGTCGTCTCTTCGTCGTCTTTTTATCCCCCTTTACATAATACCCTTCCTTTCATCTTGGGTTCGGGGGTACTAGACTTAGAGAGCCCATTCTTATCATCTTTTTTTTATTTTTTTTTTTACCAGGCAGCAAGCAGCGCGCATCCTGTAACCGGAAGGGACAAAAGAACTACTGAAACTAAAAAAGAGAGCGCTGGTCGCTGAGCAAGCGACATCGCGATCGATCGATATCTACCCTTCCCCCAACGGATCAACGACACTACATACCTTGGTACTTAAAACTATCACTAGCGACCTGCGCCTGCGCACATTCACGCCGGGTCAAATCAAAAAACATATCCGCCAACCAACCACCTGCGTTGTACATAACGATAGACGGACAAACAGCGACGTTTTATCACCATCCCTTCCCCCTCCGTCAATAACACCGACAGAGAAAAAAAAGGGGCAATAAATTAATAAAACAAGAAAAAGAAGAAAAAAAAATGCCTTCCTCTCAGCGTCCCTTCTTCCTCTCCTCCTTCCTCGCCGCCTTCCGACCACAACAGCCCGCGTCTTCGCTATCAGCCGCCGCGGCGTCATCTCATTCAAACAAACACCACGGCCATGCTCACGCCCACGGTCCCTCAACGAGTCCATCAGGGTCGCGGTCCCTATCCACAAGTCCACAAGCCCATGCCTCCGCTGCCTCGTCCTCGTCACCTTCTTCGTCCGTAGCCGCAGTGGCGGCGGCGGGGGCCTCCCCACAGACGACGGCGCCACAACAAAGGCCCCACCATCACCACGGCGGCAGTGCGTTGCCCTCGTACTCGCCGAGAGCTACCGCGGCGGGAACGACCACGCATGGCGCGATACCCATCCCTGGCGCGGCGGACGGCCGCCGTCGGGGCAGCGATAGTAGCTCCGAGGGCTTCCGTGATGTTCTCGGTGGTGAGAAGTGGTACATCGGGGGCCGCACCGCCGGCGGCGAGGAGCGTTTCTTCAAGCTCGGCGTCGTTCGGAGGCCCAGGAGTCAGGACCGTCTAAGTCTTGACCGGTTAAGCTTGTGAGCCTCGCAGCGGACCTTCGAGGACGAAGTCCATCCTCCCGCCCCCCTCCAAGCCTTGGAGAAAGGACGGGAAGGTGCGGAGGTAGGCGGGGCTTTCTCTCACCCTTCTACAGTACCTACCTAAGTAGGGTTCGATAACCCTGCCGTCGCAAGAACGTCCATTTGGACTGCCATTAAAGCACGCGCCTATTCCTTGGAGAGACCCAAAAGGTCCATGCGTAGGAAGGGAATCGCCGATGGATATTCGACCTCACCAACATATTGACGACGGATAACGACTTTTGCATATCAAACGGGACAAATAAAACAAATAAAACAAAACATCTTGGATGGGGGTTAAGCTCAGGCTCTTCTGGGCAGGGAATTTGGACACATCAACCATATATTCTTTTTTGCGATCGAACCGACCGCCTCCCAACTCCTCGACGAGCTACCTATCACATCTACATGGAACGAAATCGACACACACCATCACATAGCGACGTATTGCATTTTGTCTTCTGCCTTTTTGCCTTTACCATACATTCACATCTTGCATCGACTATGCGACCCTACTCGCCCGTCCTTGCCTCCTCCCTACGATGATTGGGCGGGCCCGGACTATCGATCATGGCCACACAGCATGCATTGGGCCTTTTTTGTTTTTTGTTCTTTTGCTTTCGTTCCGCTTGTTTGTCCTCGTTTCCCGGCCAGGAGAGAAAGGGAGTTTCAGGCGTTTTGGGTTCGGTTGGGTGACCTTGGCTCCGCTCTACTCTGCTGCTGCTGCTGCAGCAACTTTTGGGGGATATGAAATATGGGATTCTTATGACATTATGGCCGGGAAGGAGAGGAAGGCGTGGGGATATGGGGTGCTTGCCGGGTGAAATTACTACTTCCCCATCACCCCCCAGCTACAACTTTTCTTCATACACTTTTTACACCACGCTACATACCAGTACACTTACATCCGGGGTGGGGGGGGGGTGGTCTCCTGGCTGCCGTACCATGAAATCCGGGGAAGGAATTCGGGTAACGAAGGGGAGGGGAGGGGAGAGAAAATGGGGCGAAGACAAAGTAGGAGACGCAGGTCTAGGTCCAGGTACATAGAGAAGAAGAAGAGGCTTGAAGAAAACAAGCCTCGTCGTGTGCGAAATCTACGTACATATATATATATAAAGGGCAACTCACCTTATATGGTTAGTTCATGAATGAGTTCGGACACGCAGTGTCTAGAACCGGCTGATTTTTTTCTGGGCTCTTGCTCTCGTTTCTATCTGGTGTCTCTACCTACCTCGTGCTGATTACGGGTTCATGTCAATTGCAACATCTTAGGTAAATTTAACATGCACAGTAGCCTAGACGTAGTAGGCTCGGAGAGCAATCAGTCAGTCATGAGTAAGGAACAGCGCGCGCAGTGTTTTCCTTGGTATCGTATCTATCGATATTATCCCCCCCCCCTTTTTTTTCTCCCTCTTTTCACTATCTATCTATTTAGGTATTCTATCCTGGTATGAACCTCGGGATATACATGCGGTGACGAATGTAATTGGTGTATGCTGCATATCTACCATCTAGCTAGCAGAGAAGGCCCTCTCCCTCCGTCGCTCTGGGTTTTGTGGGGGGAGGGGGGCGGGGTTTCTTGAGATGCGCTACACGAAGATAGGAGAAGAGCTGAACACAGCGTGAATAGATCCTCGACCTTAACGTCTATAGTCTATAGAATTCCTCAGCCCCCCCCCCCCCTCCCCCTCTTTTCCCGGGCAAGGGAGGGGGGGGGGGGGCACAAGACGACTGCACGCACCCAACCCGCCCCCGGAGGATAAATAAGCCAGCGCCCTCACCACATGAACCGCTGTAGTCTACGACCATCCAGCAGCACCTCGCTGCCGCTGCCGTCCGCAGACGCGGTGCGCCAGTAGAACGGGCGCGCCAGGAACACGTACATGGTTCCCGCGTTCACAGCCAGGAACCACAGGAGCTCGAGCGCGAGCGCCGGTTTCCAGGTGCTGCCTAGAAGCTGCGCCGTCGCGGCGAGTAGCTTCGCGATTCTGCTCCTGGTGGTGGTGCCGGTATTGGTATTGGAGTTGGTATTGGAGTTGGGGTTAGGGTTGGAGTTGGCGTTGGCGTTGGCGTCGTGCGGGGGCGGCACGTGAAGACGCCAGAATACCCAGGGCAGGATGAAGTAGCGCGGCTCAACGAGCGGGGCGGTCATCAGCGAGAGCGCGGTGGCGAGGAGCAGGATCAGGGCGGTGGACGTGGGCGGGGCCGTCGCCGTCGTCCTCGTCCTCGCCGTCCTCGTCATCCGCGGTGGTGCGGGCGGGATTTTCTGTGTGGAATCTAGTGACGGGGGGGTAATCGAGTCGCTTTCGCGCCTCGCGAAGGGGGTCCGTATC
This sequence comes from Eutypella sp. D-1, assembly GCA_023313575.1. Taxonomy (NCBI): domain Eukaryota; kingdom Fungi; phylum Ascomycota; class Sordariomycetes; order Xylariales; family Diatrypaceae; genus Eutypella; species Eutypella sp. D-1. Next base: position 408,221 of record JAJTTP010000018.1, on the reverse strand, counting down.
CACTCCACGTCGTCCCGGTCGGGATCCAGGGAAGGGTTGCTGGGGGGTGCGCCTCGGAGCGCGGCCCAGCAGAGCCACCCGCATAGCACGTAGACGGGTACGAGGGCGTAGCGGACCCACCATGCCCGCAGGATGCTGTACCGGAACACATAGAACATGTAGTGGCGGTTGTCGGCGAGAGTGAAGGGGTGGATGATAGTGTTGTACTTGACGATCGCGGTCGCGACTACCAGGGCGCCGACGGTGACTATGGAGGCTTGGAGGTTTGTGTTGGATCCCAGACGGTTGAATGTTGCCAGTGAAGCGGACTGCTTGTGCTCGGTTCGTGGTTCACCGGTAGAAGTAGGTCTGTTCGGCGACTTCTGCGGAGGCAAAAGAATGGACGTGATCACCCGTAGCACGTACGGAATGAACAGAGGTGCCGAGAAGAACACGAAGAGTGGCCAGATGTACAGGAGCTGGGCCAGATGGATAGTCGCTACGTGGTTGGACTTATCACCTATTCCAAGCATTAGATCGGCATATAGGTAGACTCTTCAGGGGCACCATACCAAGTACTACGCCGCCATTGACGATTACGAAAAGTACAAACATGGCTAGGACGGCCACATGAGGCACGCCCCCGAAGCGGAAGAGCACCGCCTTCAAGTTACAAATGGTTGCGACGGCGACGCTTATAACACAGAGGATAAGATCTTCACACAGTGAGTATCGTATCAGTCAGATATTAATGAATAGTTTATAACCCCCAGAGGTGTCAGTCAAGACTTACCGACTGGAGCTGCCATATTCAAAGGGGGGTCGTGGATATCACCCAACGAATACCTCCAAACATAGAACCTGACCTGCTCGGCCAGCGTTGTGAAGGACGGCGTTTCAACCTCTGGCGGTTCAAGCAACTTCACATGATGGACAACTTCCAGACCACCCATATAAACGACAACCCAGAAGACGTTGGTCTGCCTCATGAAGAGGGTCAAGACGCCCCAGTACACGGTACTGAGGCCACCCAAAAGACGCGGGCTGGCGTCCCTATTCATTCTGGCGAGCTGGGAGTAATAGGCGGCTAAGACTGAGAAAGTCGAGATGACGTCGGTGTAATACAAGCCCGAGAAAAAGAAGATGACGGGGAACAGGGCGATATTGAAGCCCGTCATAATGGCATATCGCGAGATCCAGTCGGTCTTTCCATGCTCTCCCGTGGCCTGCTCAATCCGGGCCCTGCACATGATGGACGCTGCCGCCACATACGCGGTGAGCTCGACGTTGAACAAGCGCAGGTGGTATACCGAGCAGGTGAACCCCGACACGTGGTTCAAGAGGATGCTCGCAAAATACCTTATACGTGCAGCAAGCAAGCAGATCAGCCATCACTCGGTCTTCATGAAGTTGGGTTCAATCTATGGACTTACAGTCCCGGTGGTGTGGTGATCTTGTCATCCCAAGTGGTAATTCCTTCGCAGTACCTCTGAGCTTGAGGGATATGGAACACTTCATCCTATGTATCTTCTTAGCTTGCCTTATTCTCTTGTTCATGGAGATAGATTCCCAAGAGGGGGGCAAACCAACCAGGTAGGGTTCGGGAACATATTCGGTCACGAAGGAAAGCCACACACGACCAAGTAATGACACTACAATAGACGATATCAAGAGTATCCATGGCATAGAACGGCCCCGGTCATGCTTTACGCCGATTCTGTTTACAAATACACCGAGAAGGCCGTACATAAAACCGAAACGAAGAAGTTGAGGGACCAAAGTGGCGTCGAAGGAGGCCAAGACGCGGTCCATCTTGTGAGGCAGGCCACTTTGGTGGATCAAGGGGGTTTGGGTGAGGTCTAGTTAGTTGCTGACATGGCCATCAATACAGTGAAGTTGGTGGTAAAATGGACCAAACTAATAAAGAAAAGAAATCCAATGAGGTATAAAAGACAGACTAGAATTCAAAGTTAAGAATACTAATGTTTTGGAAATTGAATAATATAGGTCAAGTAGTCAGTCAATTTCCGTCCTGGCCTCTCATCGTTGTTCTTGCCTGTTTGTAGTCTCCCATATCAAGGATGATTAACCATTGAGATTGGCAGCTGGCAAACGACAGTGCCCGGCTGTGAAGAACACGTCTCCTTGGTCTCCTGGGGATAGAAGTTATTCTTATCAGTGATAAATGCCTGTAACCGCCCAGCCTTCAAGCATCACAAACATTCCATGCATATATCCGCACTACATATATATCTGTGCTGCGTATCATTGTACCTAGTGTACATTGCCCACCACTGCCACCCCTGGGAAGTACCTACCTTATGAAGCGGTACTACCTACCACACACCAAAACATCCATCCAAAAACGTCATTTTTCAAACAGACACCTGGATACGTTGATACCTCTCTCTGCTTAGCTATCTGCTCTGGGTAGCTCCTGAGCTCCCATTTTGTGCATCCCTTCCCGTTCCCTTATTTGCTAACCTTCACCTTTACCTTCACCTTCTCCTCCACCACCTCCACCATCCCCACCTCTACCACTTTTGCCTCCCTTTACCAACATCTCATGCTAATATTTCCTTTCCTTTCCTCCGGGGCCCAGAGTGAACTCCTCCCGCACCATTGAGGGCTGATATGCCCAACACATCGCCAGCACAATGGCCACCACACAACGTATTGCTCGTCGTCTGCTACTGACAGCGCAGAGGAGCAGCAGTCCATTCATTATAACGAGAAGATTTCCCGCCAGCCATACTCAGCGATTACTTTCAAACTCCAGTTCCGGCACCACTACTAGCGTACGACATGCTTCTTCCTCTTCTGTTTCGGATTCAGCCTCGAGCGCAGCAGCGTCTTCTTCTTCGTCTTCTTCTTCTTCGTCTTCCTCGCAAGCCTCCCAAATTTCTACGACCGCCCCCGCAGCAAGGGCACCTCCCTCGGGATCCCGGGCGAAAGCTCTCCTCTACGCCGTCTCTCTCGCCGCCACCGGCTACCTCGTCTACATCTATGCGACAGATACCCGCGCCTTCATCCACCGCTACGTCATTCCGCCGCTCCTGCGCACCCTGTTCCCCGATGCCGAAGATGCCCACAATGCGTCCGTCGCCGCGATGAGGATTCTATACGATCTGGGCCTGCACCCGCGGGAGCGGCCGTCCCCCTCGGCTGACAGCCAGGGCCCTGACATCTCCGTCCAAGTGTTCGGCACGCAACTCGCGAACCCGATCGGCATCTCGGCCGGCCTCGACAAGCACGCCGAGATCCCGGATGCCCTGTTCGCGCTGGGCGCCTCCGTCGTCGAGGTCGGCGGGTGCACGCCGCTCGCGCAGCCGGGGAACCCGCGCCCCCGCATGTTCCGCGTGCCCATGCTCGACGGCCTCGTCAACCGGTACGGGCTCAACTCGCACGGCGCCGACGACATGGCGCGCCGGCTGCGCGACCGCGTGCGCCGGTTCGCCCGGAGCGCCGGCCTGACCGAGTCCGAGGTCCTGGACGGCACGGCCGGCGTGCCGCCCGGTAGCCTGATCCCGGGCCGCATCCTCGCCGTGCAGATCGCCAAGAACAAGGAGACCGACGAGCGGGACGTGGCGGCCGTGCAGCGCGACTACGTCTACTGCGTGCGGCGGCTGGCACCGTACGCCGACGTGCTGGTGGTGAACGTGAGCAGCCCGAACACGCCGGGACTGCGGGACCTGCAGGCGGCGGAGCCGCTGGCGCGGATCCTCGGCGGCGTAGTCGAAGAAGCGCGGCGGGCGGAGCGTCGCGAGAAGCCGCGCGTCCTGGTCAAGGTGTCGCCCGACGAGGACGAGGACGCCCAGATCGAGGGCATCGTGCAGGCGGTGCGCGCCAGCGGCGTCGACGGCATCATTGTCGGCAACACTACCAAGCGCCGCGTCGGCGTCGTGCCCCCCGGCATCCAGCTCTCCGCCCGCGAACAGGCCGCCCTCGCCGAGACCGGCGGATACTCCGGCCCCCTCCTGTTCGCCCGCACCGAGGACCTCGTCCGCCGATACCGGAAAATGCTCGACGCACAGGCCCTGGGGGCTGGTAGTAGTTCCTCGTCTACCCTCCTCACGGCCGGCCCCGCGCAACCCGGCGTCGATGACGAGGCCGTGGACGCCAGCCTCGCCGGTATCGAGGGCACGATCACGGGCATGGTCGAAGACACGAGCCCGACGTCCAAGAAGGGCGCGGCGCACACAACTCCGACGTCGGAAGGGGAACCGGTGTCGGCCTCCGCCACCGCCGCCGTCGCCGCCGTAGCCGCGGGCCACGACAACGATCCCGCCGGTGGCGCCGAGCAGCAGCACCCCAAGACCATCTGGGCCACGGGCGGCATCAGTACGGGCCACCAGGCCCTCCGCGTCCTCAACGCCGGCGCCGACGTCGCTATGGTTTACACGGGTCTCGTGTACGGCGGCGCTGGCACCGTCACGAGGATGAAGAAGGAGATGAGGGAGGAGATGGCGGCGGGGAGGAAGGAGGAGTCCCCGAAGGCGTGAGTGTTCTCGTGTTGTTACGCTGCGTCGGGTATAGATGGTATGGTATGGGCAGGGTACTGACGTTAGAAAAAAAAAGGGAGGTTATTTACAATAAAATAAAGTTAAGGGAGGGAGGGGAGACAGGGAGGTAGGGATAGAAGGTGCGTCAGGCAGCATAGTAGGTGACTTGACTTGAACTTGGCACGACACCTAACCTTCAAGGGCAATGTGATGTGGATGGTGCAGTGCGGTGCGGTGCTGTGGCTGCAAAAGATGCAAAAGAAGAAGAATCAAGAATAAAAAAAGACGTGTACATATGCTATGTATTATATCACTGTCATCATCACCATTGGCGGCGATAAAAAGGGGGCAGTGGGAGTGGTGTTGGTAGGTAGTGCCATAATAGAGCATGCATGCAATAGAACTTCCTTTTTCTTCTTTTCTTCCTCTTCCTCCTCTTCTTCTTCTTGGCACGGTGTTGTATCCAAGTTTGTGGCTCGGGTCAGTTTATAGCTATAAACCACGCACTTTCGCACCATGCAACGAATGATGTCACAAAAAATCAAGAACCAGATATACCATCGTCTACCCGGGAACTCTTTTTAGTATATGAAGGTTGTCTTTTTTTGTGTATTTTTGGTGGTTTGTTTATGTTTCTCTCCTAAATGCATGCAAGCATGTAGGGGAGGGGTCTATCTCATCTGTGTCTGTCCGTCTAAGGCCTCTACATCCACGCCACAAGGTACACGTACAACACCCCAAGTCGCCGGCTCCTGTTTTAAAAACCCATCGTACCATTTGTATGTGGTATCGTCGATGCGGAGGGAGAGAGGTGTTTAGAAGGGCTATAAGCGTTGTTAAGTTAGAGAGGAGAGAAAGAAAAAAAGAAAGACGGGGGGGGGGGGTGTTAGGGGACTCACGTTGTCAGAAGCCGGGATCTCATGGACGAAGTTTCCGCCGATGAAGGGGATCTTCTGCAGGACATCGCGCTGGACGCGGGGGATGCCAGAGGCGTAGAAGATGACGGCGAAGAAGGCGACGCCGCCGAAGAAGCCGGACTTGAGGCCGCTGCCCGATATGGGGTTAGTCAAGGGTGTAGGATTTTCGGTGGGTGGTGGGAGGAAGGAGGCGTAGACGGGGGGAATTCCTCTTACAGTTGGGTAGCTTGCTTCACGGTGAATCCCGCGACGTTCGGTTGCGGGTGATACCTAATTTTTTGAAAAACGAGAGTTACGTCGTCAGCGTGGCTGTACTCCTTCCTTCCTTCCTTTACTCGTGACTGGCAAGGTGGTGGTGGTATAGTGCCCATTTTTCAAGATCGCAGCTCCCCTCCCAGCCTGTTCGGTCCCCATAGCATCGTTGGGGATGTTGCCGCATGCTTTCTTTCGAGGAAAACCGGATATCCCTGCCCGACGACGGCCGAAGGGGGCGGTGATCTCGGAACGGAACAGAACCTAAGGATCGGATCGGATCGGCTTGCTGCTCCAAAAAAAAAAAAACTCACTTTGGTCCGTACGGGCTCTTGTAAGACCGCAGCCCTTGCTGTTATCACGGTTGAGGTTAGTTTAGCTGAACAAAGCTCACACAACATCCACATCATTCATTATCGTCAACGTGAGGGTGGGTGGTCGCAAAGACGAAGCCGTAACTATTCTAAGGAGGGGGGGGACTGGGGGAACGTACTACTAACTCTGACGCTAACTGTGGCATTTTCGTTTGTGTATGTAATGTAATAATATGCGGACAAAGAGAAGTGTAAGTTGAGAGCTTCAATTGAGCTTCGGTGGTCGTTTGTCGCAGTTGTCGTATTCGTGAGTGGGTTTGGCGTCGTCGGTTACACTTTTTTATGTTTTTGTTGCGCAACATGAGAACATTCGGTCCCTACTACGTTAGCGGGTTTCTCTCTCTTGGAAATCGGTTGAAGCCGGTTGGGGGAGAATGATTAGTTGCTAAGCCACAAATAATTGCCTGACAAGCCACGATGGGAGATCCCGAGGTATGTATCTTCCCGCAATGGACATTAACATAATGTGCTAGGCCTACTCTAGTTAGCTTATCTAGCTGGGCTACCCACTTAAACCCGCGTTGGATTTATCGGGCCTTGGAGGCATTGAAGCTACCTAAGTAGGTCTTCCAAGGCTTTAAGGTAACCTAGAAAGCTCTCTCCCTTGAACAAAGCAACTCCCTTCACTAACTACATCATACGCAGCTCAACTACCGCAATTCAGCAACAAACTCTACCTACCACACCAAACCCCAAAAATGGACAAGCAGTTAGATATCCGGTTCGATCGCGTCGAGAGGGCCCTTAGTACCCTCGTCGATTCCATAGCCAAATACAACCCCTCGATACCCTCCGCCCAGGATCTCGTGGCCGCCGACGCCGAGTTAGGGAAGGGCCTGGAAGAGCGTACGTAATTACGGGCAAAAGATGAAGAGAAAATACACGCTGACAGCTACTGCCGCTACTACAGTGCAAACCCACCAGTCCAACTACCGCCGTCTACAGGAACTCCGGACCGCCTCCGCGAGCCTGGACACGCAGATCAAGGATACGCTGCGGCTGCTGGCCAACACGCGCAAGGAGTTGGTTTCCACCCCCGCCACCGTCTTTCCCGAGGATCGCCCCTATTATCATATCAAGTACGATGAGCTCCTCCGGTACGCGCGCATGATCAGCAAGACGACCATCCCGCCCGCCGGCATCGCGAATGGCGGCGGCGGCACCGCTGATATCCCCGCCGTCCCTACCGCCGACTCGTCGCTGGGAAACCCGCCGGATGCGGGTGCCACTGCCACCACTCCGGCAGCAGCAGCAGCGGCCGCAACGCCCAACGGTGTACAATCCAACGGAACGCAGCCGGCGGGCCATACCACCGAGCCAGACCCGGCCTCATCATCCGTCGCAGCGACACCGGCAGGGGGCACGACAACAGCAGCAGGCGGCAACGGGGACAGCGCAAACGCAAACAACACAAACGCGCACACGACGCTTCCCGAGCAGTTGACAGCGCACCTGAACCCGCACCTGCAGATGGAATTCGCGCCGTGGCCGACGGAGGACGGGGTGCGGGGCGGCTCGCTGGCGGCTCTCGCGTTCCTGGCGGACCGCGGTGTCGACCCGGAGGGCTACGATCCGGAGGAGCGGGCGAGAAGGGAGCGCGAGCTGAAGGAGGAGGAGGAGCGGCGCGAAGAGCAGGAGCGCAAGGCCCGCGAGGAACAGCAGGCCGCTGCGCGCCTCCGTGCCGCTGAGTTGGAGAGGCAGCGCGCTCAGCAGCAGCAGCAGCAGCAACAGCAGCAGGCTGCTGATGACGAGGAGGCTCGTCGGAGGGGCAGCGCCGCTGCCGCCGCCTCTGCCTCCGCCTCGAGTCCCGTCGCTGGCGAGAAGAAGCAGTTCCAATTCATCACTAGTTTCGACGATGACGATGATTAGATAGAATCTCGGGGGGGTTCTTTCGGGGGCATGGATAAGATGGCTATGCATGCATGCAACTCAATAGAACCCTTCCAGCTTAGGGCCGGGTTTTATACGGACAGTTTCGTTTTTAGGTGCCACGCAGAGTCTTAAGTGGTAGTCATTGAATCTATCTAGAGATATCTGTACCCCGTCTCACTTATTCTCGTGACCCAAAAAACATCTTCCTCTTTTTTCCACGCGGATCAAGCAAAGGGCTTTAAGGAAGTTCCTCCCCCCAAAAAACAAGACAAACTCGATATAGGACTCATTATCATCTATCTTCCCAAGTAGTACGAACATTAGCAAAATCAGTTCATTTTTTTTCTTCAAACTCGGGATTATACTCCTCCTTTATCTACGAACGCCCCCCAATTACATACCAGAAAAATAAATAAGACCACCATATGAAGTGATACTCCTCTTGTATACTTAGTTACACTCTTATTCGCCCGCTGTACCGGGAAAAAGGGAGACCTCGGGAAAGTAAAACAGCTCATATAGCCAGCCAGCCAGGGGGTGGGGTTACTCACACATACTTACCTACGCATATTATAGGATCATCCGCCGCCGGCCCTCAGGTTTCTCTTCCATACGTAAGTCGCAGCAGCAGCAGCCACACGACGCGCCATGACGTACGGGGAGATCCAAGCAGGAATTCTTACACATACCTATAGGATGAGGTGACGCTCGTTGGGGGGTTTTTTTTTAACAGGTTTCCCCGCGGCTGAATTTGCCGCCCTTGCCCATGCCCATGCCCTCATCCCGTACCCCATCTACATGAACCGGTACATAGTTGGGTCGTATTGCGGGGGGTTACATCGGGACCCCCCCCCCCCCTTTTCTTTCTCGGCACGGCATGGTAGGGCAAGGAGGGGGGAAGCGTCGCAGTGCGCGAAAAGGATTGGCTCCCATATGTATATATGTATGGCATCCCCATGCCTAGCCCTGAGCTCAGGTCTGGTAATTTGAGGGGGAAAAGTATAGTAGCTAGCTGAGAGTGCTTTACCTCACGATCGAATATGAAATGTCCCGCGCGTATCATCAGCTTGCCTTGGGCGGCAGCCCAGATGATGATCCTGAGACACGTGGCTCCTGCGCACGCAACTCTCGAAGGAGCCGCCGTGGCCAAGGTCAGCGCGGTCTCGAGCGCCGGGGCGGCGTATTTCGAGTACGAGACACTGCAGCTGACAGACGGCGTGATCGAGCGGCTGCGCCACGATCCCGAAGTGGCGGGGCACGCCGGCCTCTTCGACTTCGACCACGGGGTCGGGGAAGCACAGGGTGGACACCATCATCATCATCATCAGGGGAGATGCAAGGTCTTCCCCGGAGACGACGAGTGGCCGTCGCAGAGGACATGGGATCGGTTCGCGCGGCTGCTCGGCGGCGACGCGCTGATCCCGACGATACCGCTCGCCGCGCCGTGTTACCCGGACCGCGCCGAGCATAGCGCCACGAAGTGCGAGGATATCACGGCCAGGTGGAGTGATGCTTACCTGCAGTACGTCTGTCTATAACCCCCGTTACCAACCCCACCATGCACAGGGGGGCTTAAACAGCGTGCGTAAAACAGCGAAAGCGATCCGACATCCGTGATGTGGCCGCTCTGGCAAGGACGGACATGTCTGCCAGTTAACCCGCACAGGGGTAACAGCACCGCGACGTGCGCGCTCGGCGGGTACCCGGCAGCGGCGGTGAACGCGAGCACGGTGGCGCAGGTGCAGCTAGCGGTGAACTTCGCGCGGCGCGCCGGCCTGCGGCTGGTCATCAAGAACACGGGCCACTGCTTCCTCGGCAAGTCTGCCGGCGCCGGCGCCCTGAGCATCTGGCTCCATAACCTCGGGGATATCGCCTTTCTCCCGCACTACCGCGAACCCGGCGGCGGTGATGATGCGTATGTGGGGAAGGCGGTTAAGGTCGGCCCTGCTGTTACTGTACTCCGGGCATACGAGTTCGCGCATGAGCATGATGTCTCGGTGCTTGGGGGTATTGCTGAGGTGAGTCAGTGAGTGAGTGAGTGACCTGAATGAACGCAAGCAAGTGCTGCTGGATCTATCCGATATTGAGATAGCACTGCTCTAACACTCTCCTGCTGCAGAGCGTCGGGTTTGGCGGCGGCTACCTGCAGGGCGGCGGGCACACGCCGCTAAGCGGGCTATACGGGATGGCAGCGGACCAGATCCTAGCGTTCGAAGTCGTGACGGCAGACGGGCGATTCGTAACGGCGTCGCGGGGCGAGAACGCGGACTTATTCTGGGCGCTGCGCGGCGGGGGCGGCGGCACCTTCGGCGTTGTGACGTCGACCATCGTGCGCGCGCACCCGAAGCTGCCGGTCGTGACGTCGTTCTTCTCGTTCGAGACCTCGGACGCCGTGAGCGCGGAGACCTTCTTCGCCGGTCTGCGCGCCTACCTCGACCTCTTCATCGAATTCACCGACGCCCATACCTACGGCTACTTCTACGTGACTCCTAACTTTAACAACCGGGATTCCTCCTCCTACCGGTTCGAAATGGTGCCGTTCTTCGCGCCGAACCACACGATCGCCTCGTTCGAAGCGCTCGTGGCCCCGCTGTTCGCCCGCCTCGCCGCCCTGCACATCCCGTTCTCCCGCCCCGTCACCACAACGCAACACGACGCCTTCCTGCCCGCCTTCCGCGCCGCCTGGACCCAGGGCCCCGTCGGCACGTACGTGATGCCAGCGAACCGGCTATTCCCACGGTCGAGCTTCGCGTCCCGGGGGGGCAACTTCAACCGCACTTTCGCCGCGCTGCGCGCGCACCTCGAAAAGGGCCGCAATATCGTCGGATACCACCAGGCGCCGCGCAATCGGCTGCGCGTCGACAATGCCGTGCCCCCCGCCTGGCGTCACGCCGTCGCGTACTTGATCACGGAAGTCACGGCGGACAGTGAGGCGTCGCCTGCGGAAGTGCGCGCGCTGCAGCGGCATCTTGATCAAGAGGTTATGCCGCCCTGGCGCGCGGTCGCGCCCGCGGTGGACGGCGGCGGCGCGTACTTGAATGAGGCGAATCCCATGGAGCAGAATTGGCAGACGGAGTTTTATGGCGAGGAGAACTACGCTCGCCTTCTGCGTGTCAAGCGTCGTCGCGATCCCCGTGACCTGTTCTACGCTACCACTGCCGTGGGCAGTGAGAGCTGGCAGGTTCGTAGTGAGGCCACCGACGGTGTGCTGACGCAGAACGGACGGCTTTGTCGCGTCTGAGTTGCCCCTATCGTCTGGGGAACGATGCGAGGAGGCGTTTGTTCTTTCTATACCGTCAGTCGCTCGCCATGACTATATGGAAGATAGTGTAGCGGACTCCAAACCTCGATCACTGGGGAGATTATTTGATTCTTATATGTGATGAATAAAAGGCGCCATTCTACACGACCCATGTACCAATCAGTAAGGCCAAGGGAATATTTGATGATGATCTTTTAGAACGTCATGCAGTATCCTATTAGGAGCTGCTTTTTGCTTATATATTTACTCTGTTAGTAGATATGTAAGTTAGACCTTTAGGATGGTTTCCTGTTCAGGTGAATTGTGAGTCGCTCTTCTGCCCATCAAGCATCACTATTATGTATCTCAGCATCTCAGATACCCGTATCATCCATATAACTGGCCGACCAGCTCAACAGAAGCCTGACGATGGACATGTTGGTCTCGGTCTTGCTGATTGGTTAGTTAATGTTATTTTGCGGACAGGACATGGAAAATGCTGAAGGTCATGCTCCGCTCCTGAAGCTGGCCGTGTCCTGAAACCATAGCTTATCGTTTGTCTTACCTAGGCTACACGTACGTTTATATAAGGTCAGGGTTAGGGTTAGGGTTAAGGCTAGGTTCAGAAAGGAGATGAACTGTTTCGTCGGGGTATGTTGGATAACTGCCCAGGTGATTGATTCTCCAGGTAATCCATCTGTACCCTCGAAATTCTGAGTACTTAAGCATAGGTACTTTTGAATAACCATTTCTTGTTCCAAAGCCTAGAACAGATACATTCTGTGTTTTATCAAGTACGTCAACGTTGGAAGGCATACCTCTAAAGCTCTCTTAATCATTTAACCAGTTAATGCATCAAAGAAGTATTGACTTCATCTGCCCAAGTCCATGTGAGGCTTAGTTCGAGCATAACCGAATTAGGTAATGCGGGGCACGGTATAGCCTGTCGCCGGAGGTTATACAAGTGGGTTGCGGTTGCCCTGGCAATTATATCCCCACTGGGGGGAAACGAAACAGGACCCATAACCAGCCAGCGCATACCTGCTACAACAAGGGGGCAGAGGAGGGGGACAGGCACAGGCACAAGGCCATACACGGTAAGCTCCATTGACCTTTAGTTATGAATTGCATTGCATATTTACCTACCAGCCAGTAACCAGCCAGCCAGCCAGTCCTTGGATAACTGGTAGGTACTAATGTATATGTATCCAATATTGACAGATAGGGGAAATGTGAGACTTTTGTGATTTACTTAAAGTATTTTTCTATTTTCCTTATTTTCCCACCTAACTGAAGCTCCCCTACCTTCACCGTCTTTCCTTTTCTTACAAAAACATAAAAAAACATATATCGTTCCTTGACCAACACAATTTTGATCTGTGTGTTTGCCTTGCCTCTTTACCACTCTCCAAGCATTTCTCTTCTCTTGTTGTTCTTGATCAACTTACTTGACAAAAAAAAAAAGATTCCTAAAAATGGTGAGTTATCTTTTCCCCTTCCAATCCCCCCCTCTCACGGACCCCTAAAACTTGCCCTGCCCCTCCGCCGGGTTTCTCTTTCTTGCGTGTCAAGTTGTCTATCCCCTTGCATACATGCGTCCGGTATTATGGAAATTCCGTGTACAATCAATCTATCAATCAGTCAATCAAATGCCTGGATCGATCGAGACAGGTACTCGGGGGTTGTTGCGTATTATGTACGGGGTAAACATTGCGAAAAACTGGTCGGCCGCCCAACCATTCAACCATCTACTACGACTACTACTACTTCTTAGAGTAGAGTAGATAAGATACTTCTTTCTCGCATTCCCCCGAATGTCCAAGAGATCCCAAGGAGCAGAAGGCCAGGATCCCGGTTTTTAGTGCGGCGTCGGGCTCGCGGAGGCAACCAGTCAGAATTGCAGCACACCGAAAACCAGGCGATGGCGACAGCGACGGCGGTAACGGTAACAACAGGGTAACGGCAGGGTCATGGCAGGGTCGCAACAGGGTCACACATACAACATGGAAGCTTCCCGGCAACCCAATCCCTGGGGTAATGGGTAATTGCTTTGCTGCCCTGCTTTGCTACCTAGGTAGCTACCTAGAGCTAAAATCCGTCTCGCTTTCGCCTTATTGAGGAATTCCATTATTACCTCTTGGTCGCAAACAAAGAAGAACACCGACAACACCGAAAAAAACACAACACCACAGCAACACAGCAACCAGTACAACAACGCATATTTTGGAGCCTCCATTCAGGATTTTTTTTCTCTGCTGCTTTATCAATCTTGCCCACAGGATTTTGCGAAATTCCTTTTTTTTTTTTATAAATTACATCTACACAATCTCGTGCAATTGGAATATTTTCGAGAAAATTGCCGACATGGCCGCTAATCACGAAGGTAATCAGGCTTCGACCAACTACAAGGAGGCATTCTCTCTGTTTGACAAGCGAGGCAATGGCCGCGTCGCCCTGGATAGCCTCGGCGATCTCCTGCGCGCTTGCGGACAGAACCCCACGCTTTCTGAGATTCGAGACCTCGAGAAGAACGTGGGCGGTGATTGTGAGTCGCCCATTTACTTTTACATCTACATCTACACCAATATTTGCCCCATATGCAACGCACCCCACACAATTACGACCGGCAATTCGCACGCACAATTTTAGAGATGCACCACTCCACTCTTACCTACGGATCTCCCGATTAAATTGATTTCATCACGAGATGTAAGATCTGCTGTGCTAACATTTTCTGCGCGATCCAACAGTCGACTTCGAAACCTTCCAGCGCGTACTCAACCGGCCGGGCGGCTTCCGCGACCCCGGCGAACCCGAGGAATACTGCCGGGGTTTCCAGGTGTTCGATAAGGACATGACGGGCTTTATTGGTGTCGGTCAGCTGAAGTACATCCTGACGAACCTGGGTGAGAAGATGACGGACGACGAGGTGGATGAGCTGCTCAAGGCGGTCGACACGTCTTCCGGACAGGTCAACTACACAGGTACGTGCTGCGCATTAGAAGCCGTCGGTAATATGTTGTAAGCTAACTAATATGTTACAGAACTCGTCCGCACTATCTTGGCCAACTAAGAAAGGGAAGAGCTACACGATGCCGAGCGACTCGGGGGTTTCCAGAAGACAAGGGCGGAATTGTACGGGATGGATGGGGGGCGCGCGGATCTTCTTGCACTACTTGAACCTGCACACTTTGTTCTTGCACACTACGGGCGAGGCGACCGGAAGGGAAATCAGGGACATTGCATGACTTCGGGGGGGAAGGTTTTACTCTGGCGTTTTTTTGTGTCTTCCCCCCTTCTTTTTTTTTTTCTCTCTTGTTTGACAAACACGATGACGGGGGCGATCGATTGCGGATTTGCGGGTTTTGTGTTTGGAAGGAGAGAGAGAGATATACTACTACTACCACACAGAACTGTCTTTGTTCCTGGGTGGTTTTAACGTATGCCTGGCCTGCCTGTGTGTTTGATTTGATTTGGTACCCCGAACTCTACAGGTAGCTTCTACACAATAAAAACGTTAAATAAGTAACAAATATGCACCAACTTCTGAACATGTTACATTCCCCACCACTCTTTTTGAAGGGATGAATGATCACGGAGATGATATATGATGGAATCCATCTATCTGCTCAGATATCGATTTCGGCGGTTGCCTGGCAGCCCTACATGTCATATTTACTTTTACCCTCTTTAACGTAAACAGCCCTGTTAAGTCCTGGTACCTTGGACATCGATCTTGCCCAAGTGGATGGCACCTGCAGGCTGCTGCACCACGTATTCGTGGGTACCCAGGTAGTAACCCCGCAGTGTCCAAGCTTGTCCCCACCTGGCATACTTTGCTTCAGCCCCTCCTTTACTGCCTTATCACTGTACTAAGGTTACTACCCGGGTACCTACGGGCTGTACACTATGATATGCTGTACGACCATATTTCTCTGAAGTAACGTCCCGAGTTGCTATACTACCTAGGTACAGCAAGTGGAACACCTAGAGCTCTTTTCAGGTTATATCTACATCTCAGGTACAACCTAGACCGCTACACTTTCTCGATTTTCAAGTCTAAAATAACCAACAACTTAGGTGCCAAAAAGGACAAACTCAGAATCAGAACCAATAAGATATAGATAGCTATACCTTCCTTGAAAAGCTACTGCTTACTTACCTACCTACCTCATTTTATATATTTCTACAGGTCTCTCCTGCCCTCGTGATCTCCCTCCTGAGGTCCATACTAACCCCTTAACTCTATACCTTAAGTATTGCCTACGTAGTGTATTATTACCTGGCAGGCAGTGATCCTGGCCTCACCAACTCCAAGAGGCCGTAGACCCCTCCTTCTTCTTCCTCCCTCCTTCTCCCTTTCCCTCCTCTTCACCTCACTTCTCATCCTCTTCCTCGCCATAGTCGCCAACCTGGCTATCCCTCGAGCTCTCCCCCGTCTATCTTCGTATATCACCCAGGTCCGCTTCAGGCCAACCCCATCATCCTCCACCGCCTTCTCCCCGTTTAGTCGGACCTCCGCCCTGCACCGCTCCGTCACCATCGCCGCCATGGCCCCCGAAAAGTACAAGAACCCTCCCCAGGCTCCGCCGACCTTCATCGGGACCAAGGAGTCCATCGTCGCCGATGCTAAGTCCCTCTGCGACACCACGCGGACTCTGCTCGACAAGGTCGTGGCCGAGGTGCCCGCCGAAAAGGCGAGCTTCGCCTCCGTGCTGGTGCCGCAGATCGAGGACGAGAACCAGGCCCAGATCAACGGCCGCATCCTCGGCTTCTACCAGTACGTCTCGGGCGACGCCGAGCTCCGGAACGCCTCCACCGAGGCCGAGAAGCTCATGGACGACTTCTCCATCGAGTGTAGCATGCGCGAGGACGTCTTCCAGCTCGTCGAGGCCGCCTTCAAGGCCCAGAAGGACAACGAGCCCGACCTCGACCCCGAGAGCCTGCGCCTGCTCGAGAAGGAGCGCAAGGGCTACGTCCGGAACGGCCTCGGCCTCCCCCAGGGCCCCCAGCGAGACCGGTTCAAGGAGATCAAGAAGCGCCTCAGCCAGATCGGCATCCAGTTCCAGAAAACCCTGAACGAAGAGAACGGTGGCCTGTGGTTCACCCGGGAGGACCTCGACGGCGTCCCCGAGGACGTCCTCGACGGCCTCGAGAAGGGTACGGGCGAGAACGAGGGCAAGATCAAGCTTAGCTTTAAGTACCCCGACCTCTTCCCCACTCTCAAGTTCGCCAAGAACCCGGAGACGAGGAAGAAGGTCTTCATTGCGAATGAGAACAAGGTATGTGATATCCTACGACGTACTGGCTACTTTATATATCACTGTGGGCTTGTGGTTTGGGCATCGACGTTTTAGCCGTAGCTAATAATTTCCATAGTGTAACCAGAACATTCCTCTCTTCAAGGAGGCCATTACCCTGCGCGACGAAGCCGCTCGTCTGCTCGGCTACCCGAACCATGCCGCCTTCCGCATAGAAGACAAGATGGCCAAGAGCACCTCCGTCGTCAACTCGTTCCTGTCCGATCTTCGAACCCGACTCGCGCCCGGTGGTGTCAAGGAGAAGGCTCACTTACTAGAAATCAAGAAGAATGATGAGGAATCGAGGGGACTGAAGCCGGACGGCAACTACTACCTCTGGGATCACCGCTTCTATGACCGCATGATGGTGGAGAAGGAGTACAGCATCGACGAAAACAAGATTGCCGAGTACTTCCCTCTGCAGAGCACGGTCCAGGGCATGCTGAAGATCTTCGAGGAACTGTTCGGACTTGTCTTCGTCGAGCTCGACGCCGAGGAACGGAAACGGCTATCTCCCACCGGCAAGGCCGAGGACATTGCGTGGCACGAGGACGTTATTTTGTTCTCTGTTTGGGATGACAGCTCCGAGGGCGACGGATTCGTCGGGTATCTATATCTCGATCTCCACCCCCGCCAAGGCAAGTATGGCCACGCGGCGAACTTCAACCTGCAGCCAGGCTTCCTACAGAAGGACGGATCCCGGAGATTTCCTGCAACTGCGTTGGTGTGCAACTTCTCGAAGCCGTCGCCCAAGAAGCCGTCTCTGTTGAAACACGAGGAGGTCGTCACCCTGTTCCATGAGCTGGGCCACGGCATCCACGACTTGTCGGGCCGCACGAAGTACAGCCGGTTCCACGGCACCTCAACAGTGCGCGACTTCGTGGAAGCACCGAGCCAAATGCTCGAGAATTGGTGCTGGACGCCTAGTCAGCTCCGGTCCCTGTCCAAGCACTACGAGAGCGGCGAGAGCATCCCAGATGACCTGATCGAGAAGATCATCTCGGTCAAGCACGTCAACGACGCCATGTTCAACCTCCGGCAGCTGCACTTCGGCATCTTCGACATGACGGTCCACACTCCGGCTACCCACGAGGAGCTCGAGACCCTGGACGCCAGCACCCTCTACAACAACCTGCGCGAGGAGATCTGTGGCCTGAAAGGTCCCGAGTCCCCGAGCGGCGAGAGGTATGTTTTCCCTTTATAGGTTCCCAGCCCCGTAAATCTGTCGTATATACTGCTTACTAACGGACGTCGAAACAAAACAGCACCTGGGGTCACGGACAGGCCACGTTCGGACACCTGATGGGCGGCTACGATGCCGGCTACTACGGCTACCTGTCGTCGGAGGTGTACAGCACGGACATGTTCTACTCGGTGTTCAAGAAGAACCCGATGGACGGCCGCGAGGGCCGGCGGTACCGCCACACGGTGCTCGAGCGCGGCGGCAGCCAGGACGAAATGACCACCCTCGAGCAGTTCCTCGGCCGCAAACCCAACAGCGACGCCTTCTACGCCGAGCTCGGCCTCACCTCCGCCGCCTGACTCCCCGCCCACCGCCAGTCGGGCGGGCCCAGGCTGTAGTTGGTTAGTCTGTCTGTGTGGGTGTGTGTAGTCTCGGTCCTCGGACTGAACTGCATTTACTGAACATGAAGAAAATAAAATAAAATAAAGGCGATGCAGTGATGCATGTGAATGCAAGGGAAGGGATTTATTAGCCTGCCCGATTCACCAGGGAGTATATACACTACATCCCATCTCGCTATATAGATGCCACTACATATATAGTAGATATCCTCGCTACGGCTACGGCTACGGCTACGGCTAAAGCTTCAAGCAAGTAGGCAAGACAGCAAGCAAGCAACAAGCACCATGAAAATAAACAGTGTAAATCCCACTGCGAGAAGACTTGATTTGATGACTTGACCTGGTTTGTGCGTATATTTGATGCTGTCCTGGGCTTTCGACTACTAGGGCTTAGCCTGCTTTCTCTTGCTCTTGTTGATTGCTTAGTCTTACCTCACCTTGCCACGTTATATGACCTTGATTATTAGGGATGCCATGGCGCGTATGCATGCTCCTGGGCTTGGGCGCCATGTATGTATGTTCTTGTACGCTCTATGCGTGTGGTACTCGGCGTCTTCTGGCGTGAGGGCATGACTACAGGTGAACATGAACGTGAGAGTGAAAGTGGAAGCCCACGGCGGTTTCATGTTTGATAAATTTTGGGTACTGTGTAATGCTTTTTCGATAATTTAGAACAGTAAATCCCCCACGCCACCCCCCCTATCCTCTTTTGAAGTAAAAGGATACAGCTATTTATTCGTTGTTTGGTATACACCCCTCGGGGAGGTTGGTATGTATTGTATCTCAAATTTGCTACCCTTTTCGAATCGTCGAGATGTTCTTATATGTAATCCCCGGAGTGCTTAGTCAAGTCCAGCATATAGGTTACAAAACCGTCACCATCAGCCCGCCACTCCCCTCCCCCTCCCCCTCCCCCTTCTCGGTCTTTACCCCCTTACTTCTTATTACTAGCAATAATAGCCTGCGCGAGCACAGTCACGGGGGAGGGATCCATAACGGTGCGAATCTCCACAAGCTCCCAGTCCTCGGCCCCAGCACCACCACCACCACCACCACCACTCCGGCCCTCCTTCAGCCGCAGCTCCAGCACGCTAAACTCCCTGACCTTGGCCTCGCGCGCCAGCGCATCGCCTAGGAACACGGTGGTGCTGGTAGATTCGTAGAGGACGGTCCTCCTCCGCTGGGAGCTGCTAGAAGAAGAAGGGGGAGCGGCGGCGACGTCCCACGCGCAGTGTAAGTCGCGCTCGAAGCGCGCGAGACGCTCGCCGCGCCGCGCCAGCTGCGTGAGAACCGTGGCTACGGGATTCGGTGCGTTGGCGTTGGTCGTGAAGACCGCGTCGGCCGCCAATAGCCAGTCGTCCCCGCCGCCTAAGAGGCGGGAGGCCGGGTCTGCGGCGAGGGAGTCTAGGGCGGGGAGTAGGCGGGCGAGGAAGACGAGGCCGGGTGATGAGGATGGCGGGATTGTGGATTGGTGGCCTAAGTGAACTGTTGTTGAGGTTGTTTGTGATGCCATGGTTTTGGGGAGCGGGGGTTGGATTAGGCTGGACTTGTCAAGCTTTTTGGTTGAGTTTTCTTAATTTTTTTCTGATATTGTTTTCGCTTCCTGGTGCAGAAGAGAATGTTATGCCAGTGGCTTACGACGAAGGAAGCTGAGTCCAGTGAGATAAATTACCGTGGGACTATTCCCGACTCCAACTTGTATATATAACGACCACCATCATGTTTGAACCACGTACATATGGACAATACCGCGATGTATATACACGTTTCGAGACCCGGATGCAGGTCCCCCTTCAATTCATCATGTCAGCCTGTATGTCGATCGCTGTTTCATCAGGACAACGGAGCATATGGCTTTATACCCGGGTAAATGCGAGCCTACCGCCTGACCCAGCCCTGGAGGCCGGTCAATGGCACATCTTCATAGCGCTTTCGCCTTAGTAGCTGGCGGATGGACCGCCCCGAGAGATCTGTGTTGAATGGAAAACAAGTTGAAAGCTTGGAAGAGGGGAGGGTGAATTACTTGTTAAGTGACCGTCAGTCATACACGGTGTAGGACTTTACGTAGCCAAAGCCAAGGCTTGAAGAGTTCTGGGATTGTGTTGATGCATGAGGAAGTGAAAAGGGGAGTATCATGATGTCGTCTGGTTGTAGTTTACCTGCTACCGACTCGTGCTATCGATGCCATTATATGGCACTTCTCTCATTATTGAGACGCAAGACATTCATTTCTAGAACATATATTTATTCTGTCACCCGGTGAATATTCTGCGGCGTTCGCATCCACTGCTACGTCCAGCTCCAGCAACCTTGTGTGACCGGGCATCAGACCAAATGCCGGTTTTTTTTTTAAAAAACAATCTTCGAAATGGACATTCATCCTCACTGACACATTCACTTATTATCGAAGGTGTGACTGACAGTCACATATAGAGGCGAGTCGTGAATGCGAGATGTGCTGCCACTCACCCTATATATATCAATCCTCTTACCTCTTCGGAACCGTTCAAAGGTATGTGTAATAGTAAACATCAATTACCCGAGAATGACTTCCTCGGTAGACGTCCTAATCATCGGCGGCGGGCCGGCGGGGCTAGCCTGTGCAGGGGGTCTTGCGCGCCAACTCCACACGGCTATCGTATTCAGTCACGGGAAATTCCGCGACGAGCGAGCGCAGGTCTTACAAAACGTCGCTGGCTGGGGTCAGGAGGCTCCGGCCGACTTCCGCGAACAGACGAGGAGCGACATCTTGGTGAGATATGGCGACACGGTTCAATTCAGAGACGTGGAGATCCGGGGCGTGAAACGGCTGGTCGACGGTCGGTTCGAAGCCCTCGATGCGCACGGTGGGAAGTATCACGGCCGTCGGGTCCTCCTCGCCAGTGGAGTGAGAGACCAGATGCTCAGCATTCCTGGGTACGAAGAGTTGTGGGGTCGAGGCATGTACGTCTACCCCTAAATACCAACCGACCACAGCGAGGGAGAATGACCATGACGACCTGACATGAGCCTATTTGCCTATGCGCGTAGTTTCCATTGTCTGTTTTGCCAAGGCTACGAAGAAAAAGGCGCCGTCTCTGCGGGGATCCTCGCCACGGGACTTCTAGCCAACTCCACCTTCGCCCCAGTGTTCGCGAGGATGGCGGGTCGGCTGGCGAACACCATCAATGTGTATACGAACGGCGAGGGAGAAAGGCTCACGAAAGCGCTTCGACCTCTCCTCAAGGACCGCAACAAATACCGATTTATTGATGTCAAGATCGAAAAGCTTCAAAAGGATCCGGATGAGGAGGGAGAGGCCGGCGTTATCGTGAAGCTCGAGGACGGGCGCGAGATAGACGAAGCCTTCATTGTACGTCTTCGTCTAGCTCTGGCTGACTCGGAGTGGCACTGATAACCGCAATCAATACACAGGCGCATGCTCCTTACGTCAAGCTTAATGGAAAGTTCGCGAGACAGCTCGGTGTCAGGGTCACACTTGAAGGCCATATCGATGCACAACCGCCCTTCTATAACACTAACATACCCGGGGTCTTTGCAGCCGGCGACTGCGCTGCGCTCGTCAAGACCGTGCCACAGGCTATCGCGACGGGCAGCTGCGCGGCTGCCGGTCTCGCCCACTCGTTGCAGGCTGAAGATAATGACAGCGTGTGAATATCTCGTTACTAAACGCAGTTTGATTAGATAGGGAAGTCCTATACCTATGCTCTCGGTGTGGAATTGGTTATTTCGTGGGGTCAGCAACGTATGATTCCTCCGATATTCGCCTCCCCCAATGCAACTATCTTTAGTATCTGTAGTGATAGTAAGGTTTTGAGGCGCACCCTCAAGCTAAAAGTGCTTATCTAGGTGACGGCCGGTTAGGGAGTCTGGGGAAGCATCCATGGATAGTAATACTTAGAGTATAAAAAGTATGGGGTTGATAGTAAGGGGTACACGCGTATGGTGTAAACCCCATGTCTGAAGTTCTTGTTTATGTCTAAAGTTAGTCGCTTATCCTCTCTCTTCTATCCACCACTTCTCCCCCTACAAATCTAGAGGAATGACGTAAATTCCTTTAGTAAGATCGGCAAGGCATTCCCCTAGTTCTCCCCAACTCGGAACCTTACCTCGGGAGGTTTAGAGCCTCTCCGCACAAGCCGGAGAGATGCCCGGCTAACACAGATCTGGGAAAGGAGTTGGAGATAAGCACTCAGCTAGTCCTTCTAGCAAATCTAGCCCGTCCCACCCCGAGGAGGATCCGGGGTCGGTATCCCTGGACGGGTATCTCCTCACCCAATCAGAATATACGGGACTATCAGCTCGGAGGACGCTACTTGGCGCGCCGCTCCGACAAGTGTAACAGGCGGCGCATCGATTAAGAGTCACGCTCACCCCCTTCTCACCTCGTCTCACCCCCTTCTTTGGGGAAAGAATCTTCGAAACCTTCATTTCGTCCAGGAACAAGCTGCAGGTTATTCGCTGCTGCCCTCTCCGCATATCGGCAGTAAATAACTATAGGGGGTCGCGAAACCCTGTTGCGGCTCTTCTAAACCTTTCTAATAATTGACAACAACACACCTTGGCGATATCATCGACCACCACCTCCTCTCAAAACCCCCTTCAGCCAACTAAACTATGCGCAGACCATCAACATCAAATAGCGTCGGCAGCGGCCGCAAGAGTCCCGGGGGCCATGCACCTACGGCCGCTGCCGCTGCGACAACAGCGGCCGACGACGCGCTCGAGCGCATGGGATACAAGGCGGAGTTACCACGAAGCCTAAGCATGATCTCTGTGCTTGGTCTTTCGTTCGCCATCATGGCTGTGCCCTACGGTAAGATGAACACTGGATACAAAGGAATTTTGCCGAAATTTCTTTTCCTGACGCTCTACAAGGATCATACATCTGCGATTGTCTCACCTCTCGCATCATCTTCATGACCAGCCTACGTTCGAATATATGCTAATTTACTACAGGACTCTCCACCACCTTCGCATTTTCGCTGGCTAATGGGGAGTCCGTGACTGTGTTATGGGGGTGGGTGTTGTTGTCGCTATTATCAACCGCCATCGCCGCTTCGCTCGCCGAAATCTGTTCCGTGTACCCGACCGCCGGCGGTGTCTACTACTGGTCAGCACTCCTCTCGACGCCCAAATGGGCCCCCATAACCAGCTGGATCACCGGCTGGCTGACCCTCGTGGGCAATTGGACCGTCACCCTGTCTATCAACTTCGGCGGCGCCCAGCTCATACTCAGCGCCATCTCATTATGGAACGAGGATTTCGTAGCCAACGAATGGCAGACCATCCTCATGTTCTGGGCCGTCATGATCCTATGCTATATGATCAACGTGTTCGGCTCCAAATATCTCGACCTCATCAATACCGTCTGCATCTACTGGACGGGCGCGTCCGTTATTATTATCATGGTCACCATCCTAGTCATGGGCGATCACCGGCGAAGCGGCGAGTTTGTCTTCGCCCATTTCGACGCTTCGGGGTCCGGGTGGCCCGCGGGTTGGTCCTTCTTCGTCGGTCTCCTACAGCCCGCTTACGTGTTGACGGGCTATGGCATGGTCGCCGCCATGTGCGAGGAGGTCCAGACACCCGAGCGCGAGGTGCCTAAGGCCATGGTACTCTCTGTCGTCGCAGCTGGCATCACTGGTCTATTCTATATTATCCCCATCCTGTTCGTGCTTCCGGACGTGCAGGCACTTTTGGAAGTCTCGAGCGGCCAGCCTATCGGCCTTATCTTCAAGACTGCGACCGGCAGCGCTGCGGGTGGGTTTGGAATGCTCTTCCTCGTTTTGGGCATTTGGCTGTTCGCCGGTGTGGGCGCCCTCACCGCCTCGAGCCGCTGTACCTACGCTTTCGCGCGCGACGGCGCCATCCCGGGGTCCGGGTTGTGGAGCAAGGTCAATAAGCGGTTTGACATCCCCCTGTGGGGTCTCACTTTGTCGTTCGCGGTCGACTGCCTCCTCGGCCTGATCTATTTCGGCTCGTCAGCCGCCTTCAGCAGCTTCACCGGTGTAGCCACTATCTGTCTCGCAACGTCCTACGGCCTGCCGATCCTGGTGTCTGTACTCCGCGGTCGCCAGAACCTGAAGTACGCGTCATTCTCACTCGGTAAGACCGGGTTTATTGTCAACATCACGACCCTGTGCTGGATCCTCCTTTCCATTGTCCTATTTTGCATGCCGACCACGGTAGAGGGGCTGGATGCGTCTACGATGAACTACGCATCGGCGGTGTTTGCCGGGTTCGCATCAATCAGTATGATTTGGTACTTTGTTTGGGGTCGGAAGCATTTCACGGGCCCTCCTGTGCTACAGTCGACCCTGGATGGCCGCGGTATCGGGGTCGTGAGCGGCCATGATCCGGAGCATGCCGTGCACGCCCCGAATGTTGACTTGAAGGCAGAAGATGCAAATGGTGAGAAGGCATAGAGCTGTGCATCAATCTTGGATATACGCTTTGGGTCACATATGAGCGAGGCCTTTCTCCTCCAGTTAAATGACGGCCCCAATAGCATATCATACTAAAACATATCTATTCATAGCAACCTAGATGTATATACTGAGCATATACTTTTATTTCCACCATCCATACTCATTCTTGATGCATACTCTGTGCGCCGAAGATCCTCGACTAGGAAAGATTGCCGCGTTTTCGGGCTCGGTATTGCCGCCTCGAAGGTACAACGAGTATGATTGCGACCGGTATCCGGTGTAGACAGGCGACAGGTTCAAGGCCAGCTGAACTCGAGTAAAAACGGATGTCGGTAAGCAACCAGACCGTGGACTTCAAAGGAAAACGTATAACTAATCTGATTACGATGTTCTATGTGCGACTCCTCTTAACTCCTTTGTTTGAGTGGTGGCACATCGGCGGAATCGGAATGTCACACGTATAAATAATAACAACAAAGCGGGGTTTGACTCTCAAAATTTCCTCCATAACATGATGTCCCTGAGTAACCATAGGACTTATTCCAGGGTTTGTTTTGCGCCAACCCTGTTTGATTTTCTTTGATGTTTGTGTTGAGGGTTGCACATCGATCAAGCCGAGAAAGTATGGGTAGTCGCAGATAAGGAGTTAAGGAATTAAATCAAGGTAGGAAAAGAAAAAGCCACCTAGCTCATGTGACATCGCCTGTTAACAAAGCCAATCACGAAGAATGCTCTCCTTTCAAATATGCTTGACGCTTTCACCCCGGGCTTTTGTCATACCGGACAGACAATAAGCAGCATGTTGGCCATCGCCTAACCTCGGACATGAGCTGGCTCGTGACCATACAAAGGCAAAGTTTGAGCTACCTATCTATCAACTTGACAAAGATTCGTGCCCGAGCAAACTAATCTTCTCAGATCCAACGATGTGCTAAGTACTCTTACTTTTCTTAAATTATGGATAAAATCCACTCTGAACATTTTACGGAGTATAAAGCCCATGTGCCAGAACCACCAAAATGACGCCTACGCCGCATAGAGTAGATTCAACAATCGGAAAATATATAAGATCACAAAGAACTACAACACCCACCGAGAAGAACTGCGATAATTCTGAAGCCACACATCATGTCCAGGGACTTGAGCTTGACCGAGAATTTTAGCGGCTTAAATCTAACAAACCAGGCTAAGCCTGAGGATGTGGAAGCGGCAATAGGGATATTATGGCGGAATCAGGAGAATGCCATGGATACATGGGAAAATACCGACCAGCCGTGGATGGAGTCCCTCGAAGAAAATCAACCATCCATCCCAGAACCCAACAGCTTGGCCTTTCGGCCGAAGAACTTGACCGCCGAGAGCGGTACCCATGCATTTGACACGGCGACTATAACTCGGCTGGGTACCGCAAATAGCGGTCGCTGGGATGGAGAGAGCACACGGTCCAGCTTTGGGATCACGGACGGTTCGATCTATCATGAACCGGAGCAGGCAGCGGCGATGGCAGGAGGCTCTGGGATGAATACGAATGTGGGTGGGCCAGAGGGTCGGGGCCGCCATAATCAGGACAACAATGGAAGGAATGGAGAACGGCGGTCCGATACCAAAAAAGGGACTAAGCGCTCGCAACGCCCACTCACGACGGCTGAGGAAGACGCCAGCAAGAGAAGGAGGGCAAGTCTCCGCAAGCATCGCCGTCAAACATATACACGCTGAGGGCACGAGTCCGTACGCCGATAGAAGTAATGACCGAGCTGAGTAACCAAGGGGCCACAGTGGAAAGAGCAACTCAAATTGCATTTGGCCGCCTAAAATAGTCTTCTAGGTAGGCTGAGCAACAAAATCTTCATTTTATTCATCCAGCTAATCCAGTAATGTACACACATATATAAGTATCCACGTGAATTGAGCATGCAAAAATTAAAGCATCTCGTTACAAATATCGCAATAAGCCCTTAGGGAACGTCCCGCTACAGCTTAGCGTTGGCTCACTGAAGCGCATAGCGCCAAACGGCTCGAGCAAGCACTCTTGACACAGCTTGTTCAATGATGCTGCACGCTTCCGCGACGAAAGAAGCCCGACTTCTGCAGTCCGGACGGCGTCGGCGCTCTGGGACCGGGGTTCGGATTCGGGCTGGGGCTCGACTCTCCAACACTCCCACTCCCACTTCCACCCCCCGCGCCGGCAGCAGCCGCGCCAGGGCTCAATATGCCCGGCGGGAGCCCCAGGGTCGGGATGCCAGAGTCGGGTACGGGGACAGAGGAGGGGTTGCCGGTCCCGTCTAGCGTCGTCGTTGCCGGGGCCTGCACCACTGTGGCTGGCATGGGACCAGTGGCCGGCGTACCCGGCCCTCGCTCCAGCGTCTCGCGATAGAAGTCCGCGAGTTGCTTCGTGTCGCTGCAGAACGCCTCGAGCAAATCCTTGAGTAACCCCTGTTCGCCGTCCGTGAACCCAGGCCCGCCCGGCCCGGCCAACGGCGGGGGTTGCGGAATCTGCGCCTGTGTTTGTGACTGCGACTGGGAAGACTGCGGCCCCAAGGAGGGCGACATGTAATTGGAGGTCAAGTTGTTGGCGGGACCCGCGGAAGTGGTGGCGGGGTCTGAGCTGGGCTGTGGTGGCACAGCCGCCGGAAACCGGGAGGCGGGGCCTTTAGGTGCGAACAGAACTGGCCTGAACATCGGCGACGCCATTGGTGTCGGTTCGGGCATGCCATACTGAGTTGAAACCCCGCTAGCACTTGCGGATAAGAGGCGCGATGATACGCGATCGCTGGCCGCCGCGACCGGCGGGTCTGCGGGTGCCCGTCCCGGGACCGGCTGGGTTGCCGCCGCTCGGTTGCTGTAGAGCCTGTTGGCTAACAGAAGGAAATCACCCTCATCCGTGATCTCCGCCAGGATGAGCCCTGACCGATGTATGTACTGGGAGTACCTGAAGTTGGGCTGGCCCCACGAATAGCTCACGTCGACGTTACTCGGGAAGTTGGATGCCGCCTCGACGTCGAGGACGTAATCGAGTTTCCGCAGCAATGCCTTTTGATAAAAATGCTTGCAGGGCTGAGTCTGCGGTGTGAAGGAGTTTGATTCGTAGTATGTGAAGGGACGTTGTGTCGGTGGTGGCAAGGCTAGCTTGACGCGGTACGGCCTCCGGAAGGGATTCACCTCAGTGATGGTGCAGGCTTCGGCGATAGGCACCTCGACGAGACGAAGCCCGTGCTGTATGGCGATGGAGGCCCAAGACTTGATAGCATCCTCAATCAATTTCGCTGTGACGTTCACCCAATCGATGCGGATGTGGAAGCAGTTGTCAGGGTTATGGAGCCGGTCGTAATGAAGACTTATCCTCTCAGGGCGGTATGATCTTTTGCGATGGTCAACGTCATATTTCATTACCTTGCTGAGAACGACCTGTGGCCGTTTGCCGCTAGTAGTGCCCATCGTAGGCGTGGTAGAGCCGGATACTGGGGAGTTGTCATCGTATATTGATGTTGGGCGCTGGATGGATGGCGCTAGCCGAGGAGAGTCCTTTGGCGCAATCTCTGACAGGGGCGTGGCCGGGACGGACGCCTGAGGCTTCCTCGTATTGAACCAGCCTTGTGTGGCAGGTTTCGCGAACTCACTAGCCATTTGATAGAAATATTGGCCGTCCCGGAACGGATGACGCCTTTCTACATGGACGAAAAGGCCACGATCGCGGTCCTTCTTTGAGTCTTTGCTCGCTTCCTTGTCTACGTCCCTGTCCTTCGATTTGCCATCATCCTGTACCATTAAAGAGTTTCCAAGCTCAACAGCCTCTTCCCGACTCTCGATGTCATCGAAGTTGTCAAGTAGCCATGTCGTCATCTCGGATCCGATGAAACAATTATAGTGGAGCCGAAGATGCCAGCGTCTAGTCTTCATCTTCACCCCGCCCGCTTCTGGTGGTTGTTGAATAGCGTCAGCCAGAATGGCAAGGTTGAAATTCGATTTCGAGAAACGTTCCTTGTTGGTAACTAGTTGTCTCTTGCGTGATATTGTCTCGAAGCCTTCAAAGAGGGGCAAGGCCTCCAGCTCAGCGGCGACAACCACGGAAGGATCCTCTGTGCGGTAAACGATGTCTAGAGGATACGGATCCCGATCGCTACTTGAGCTCTGGAAATGTCGCTCCGAGGCAGACATGATCCGGTGTCGCTGCCACAGCTGAGCGAGCTTCTTGATGCCTTCAAGTCGCGTTTCCTCTTCGTCGTCGCCATTGACCGTCTTCGGGCCCCAGCATCCGCGAGGGCACATGGGTATAAGTACAAAGCGAGCTTTCCAAACCCTCAGCGCGTCAGTCACCTCATCTGTATGACCCGCGAGGTAGGAGTCGATGTAGTTCCAGTTGCGCTCCGGTTTTGGCGTTACGATATCGATACTGAGAGTCTCATAGTTCTTGTCGTGCAATGTACGAATCGCAGGTTTGTAAAGTGGAGATATTTGCTCTGCCTGGGGCAGCGTAGCACTGGGTTTACGCAGGTATATGTTGACCTCGACTTCAGTGCCACTCATACACGACAGCTGGTGAATAGTGTTTCCGACGCTCATAAAGATACTCGTCCCATCTTCGACCCTGCTGTTTCTGTCGAACAGTTCGGCGATCCTGACAGTCTTTTGCCCGAATGCCCGTGCTACCGACGGCCCAATGACGACTTGAAAGCCGTGAGAGAACCGTGCGCTTACAAGTTCTCGCAAAAATTCCTCGCGGGATTTTGGCGCTTCGGTCGTCTCATCGTCAACATTCTGGGCGACATTATAGGGCTGTCGTTGATATTCTGTATCAAATTGGCTTTTGGAGGGGAAGTACTCGGTTGTCAATGGGACTGCTGCCGGGCAGGAGAGCGACTTCCACTTCATGACTTTCATATCCGATGGTCGCGGGAATACGTGCTGCCATCGACTAAACAGTAGTGAATCGTCAATTTTGTTGACGTCAGGATTAGAGGGGTTCAAGACTACGAGCCAGGGAGACATAGCAGCGGTTGGTGAGAGTGTGGACGGCAGCTCCGGTGTGGCTCCAGCCAGAAGTTTAGAGTTGTAAAGTTTTTGTTCATCTTCAGCCCTCAGAGCATTCGAATATTTGATATCTCGATCATCAGGGCGTGCGCTCCTCGCTAGTGGTGTAGGAATTATGGAGGCAGATCTCAGAGTTGAGAGCGGACCGGCGTTTGACGAGAAGCTTTTTATGGGCATTGGTCGGCTCGGAGTCCCTCTGGTCAGATCATTCATTTGATCGGAGAGATCACTCTTGACTTGTTCGAAAGGATGCAAGGTTCCTAGTCCTGTTGCACCCCTTGGAGTGGGTGGTCGTAGACTAGACCTTACCGGCGTCATCTGAGGCGTAGATGGTTGATTAGAGACCTGCAATGCGTTGACATTTTCGGTCTTCAATTCGGCAGTCGCGACTGCAGGGGCCGCAATTCCGAATCCGCGTTGGCCAAGACTGATCTGACGAATTAACTTTGGAGTCTTTACCGGTGCTAAGTGGAAATTTGGTCTCGATGCCGTGGAATCTCGTCGAGATGCAGTCACAGCGTCAACTGGATCGATCTCTTTATGAGTTGATGTCGAGGCTACGCTCGACGAAAGGCTCACAGACGGACCTTGTCCGCGTTTATCAGGTACAGAAGTACTAAGCGATTGAATGTCCTCTACAAGTTTCTTCCTAGTCTTCTCCTCAAGATTTACATGGGACTTGGCCGCCGTCTGTGGCCGCTGGGGTGGAAGTTGGGATCTCAACTCGTCAAAAGCTTGTAGCTTCTTCCACAACGAAGCATCGCGCCCTTTTGTTAGCTTATCTGGTGCGAATTTATGGAACCCATATACATATTCGAAGAGGGAATCAGGCATCCTACGACTTCGGGGCGTAACAGCAAGAGACGACGACTGATGCATGCTCTTCTGCCCCTTTCCGCTTGTCGTGGCGGAGTTCGGATACGCAGAATCGGCGTACAGTGGAGGTGTTTCGATCTCATTTGTCTCTAATACACTCCTCATCTGGAGCTCGTAGAGCCTGCAGCGGGCCGTGAATTCATCTTCGCGGGATTTAGGACCTGCAACTAGGGCATTGAGGGTAGCACCATGGAATGCGAGCGCGTCTGCAGAATTCCCTGTCCAATAGGAAACATGTAGCCACTGGGGCAACGCAAATGACCACTCGTCCGTGTTACTAGTCGAAATGAGTGAATCGGCGCGGAGTGACGTATCAGAAGCCTTCGCCGGCGTCAGCGGCTCGGTTATTGAATTATAGCTACCCACCAGAGGTGTTGGCTGTTTGGGAGTGCCATCTCTGCTCCGGAGAGACCGAGCCTGCGGCCTCTGGTTTGGGGTCAGAAAGTGTGGATTCCGGTAACGAAACAGCGGAACCGAATGGAGAGGTAGGTTGGGAATACAGATCAGATCGATTCCGAGGCCATTACTAATAAGAGCCTCGGTAGACCGCCGTAGTGTCTCGTACTCAACTTCGAACACACCAGAGCCGGGACTGATGACGACGATGGAGATGCCCGTACGCAGCAGGTCCCGGTCGATATAGTCATTGGCATACTGGGATGACGCCATGTTGATGGCCTCGAGAAAGTTTCCATACATGGCCAAGGATGATTCGGCCTTGATCCTGCTCACTGCCGTGCTCTTGATGGACGGGTCCTCGGAACTCCCCACGGGGCAGTTCATGGCGTACTGGTGATGAAGGCTGATGTCGCGCCTAAATGTGTTGAACTCTTTCTTCAACTGATGAAGGATCGTAGTCCACTCACCACTCGACATCTCACTGACGACCACGCGATAGAAATCCTTATACGGGCGCTTGCTGCCACACGACTGATAGCCAGTATAGTAATCATCGTGAAGACTAGCGTTTGCCAGCTCAGTCGACAACCCAGTATCATATTCCATCCTCGCGAAGAGGACGATGCTGACGAGATGTCTCACTTGCATCATTGCCCACTTCTTGAATAATGCAGGGAGAAAACCGTTGACAACCTTGTAGAACAGAATCTCTCCAGACCCATCCGAGTCAAAGTCCCACATCTCCCGGGCCATTTGTATGAAGAGGACATACCTGGCACACTCACTACGGAATATGGGCCGAGAGTCATGGCCAAAAAAGGCGGAGTGAACCTTGCGGCCGTCAACGAAGACAGTACTGACGGTGGCTTTGATAGTGCCTAGAAAATAGATCACCTGACCCTTGTAGACAGTCCTGTCGGACAATTCGTCTACGGCAAGCCTCCACATATCGGACCGAGAAAGATACATGTCCTTGAAGGTCAACTCCACATGAGAAGCCTGGACAGCGGGTGCGCCATGGTCAACGGGAGCAAGGACAACTTGGGATCTGTTCTTCAAGTTGAATGCATCGGCTATGTGTTTGGCAACATAAATTTCGGTGGTGGGATGCCTTGCTTTTAGCTCCTTAGCCATATCCTTCACAACGAAGATATAATGTCGAGCGCAGTTCCGACGCCGTGGTTTTGAAGGCCCATCGGTAGCCGCGGCACCCCTACGATAACTCGATGCCCTCAAGCTACCATAGTAAGACCCGGCAGTGCGATCTTGCTGATCAGACTCTAAGGCCGTTATAGACATTAACATGCCCGGTTTGACAGCGCTTCCTATAAGGTCTAAGTTTAGGAGTACTTCATCGCGGATAACGGACTCGTTGATGGTCACAGTGCATATTCGGTCCATCACGCGTCTTGGGGAAGGATGGGAAGGATCCCTAACAGTAGAAGCAGAATTGATGGACATGGTATCGGGGGATCTGGTGCCTTCTCTGGGTACATCTAAGGAGGATTTATCCTTGTCGAGACTCGTCCTACTGAACTGGCGCAGATGGGACGTCCATTGGGATGCACGACGATGTATGGAGGGAGAAGAGGTGGCATTTCGAGGCATTTCGATGCATTGACAGTAGTTGCATTGATATTGATGATATTGATGGTACTGATACCGACATTGACGTTGACATTGATATTGGTCTAACAGGTCATCATCCTAGTTCAAAAGTAGTGGGAAAGGTAATTTTTATAGCTGCTGGAAAAAATGCCATCAGTCGATTGATGCGTAGGTGGCCAGAGTGCCACTCAAAAAGTGGTAGGTAGTAAATAGATTCGCTCTGCAGGAACGTCGTCACATAATTGCAGATGAAGTGTGTAGAGTAAAGAGAGGTTGTACTCGTAGCAGTAGCAAGTAAATGCGATAATAAAAGCTTCCCTGGCAAGCCTGGGTTACCTCTATTTAGCTTTACATGCAGTTGCTGCACGTAGGCAGCTCTCAAGGTACTTACCTAGATGCATGCCCTAGGTAGGCTGCTAGGTACCTAGGTAGGTACATAGTCTACAGGTGGCTGAGGCACCGCGGAACTGATGAGGTATGAACGATAAGATAAGTACCGCCTTCCAGATTGGTTCCAACTTGATTAGCATTAGTAGCTGCCCCCGGTACCTGCATATATGCAGCTGCCAGCTCTCTTTGCCGGATATGTTCCTTCAGTATTCGTACTTAACTAGGTACTTAAACCAGCATTTTCCATTCTTTCAACCCATCGGCTCTAAAGGCCGCCTTTCAGATTGAAATTGATATTCCCGCCTTTTCCATAACAATTTCCCTCGTGAGTACCATCAATCTACCCGCCAACGCCTCATCTTGAGCCAACTTACCGCCCGGCTCGGGAACGGCCGGCGGACAGATGTACTCGCCCGACTTGTTCGTAACTGTTGCCACGTACAGCGTGGGCACCGCGCCCTCGAACTGGTCCTTCTTGAAAGGCTTCATGGCAACCGACATACCGTACCCGACGAGCGGGAACGGCTCGTGGATGTTCTCCTTGCTCATCTTGCTGCTGATGAAGCCGGGGTGCGTCGCGTTTATGAGCACGTTCGGGTTTCCCGCCTCGGTTACCTTTCTGGTGAAGTACCGGGCATACAAGATATTGGCCAGCTTTCTTCTCCCGTAGTTTCCGTTGGGACCGATGTCGCGGTTTAACTCATCGAGACTCTCGGGTTTGGTGTCGCTCGGGGTGGCTTGGTGAGCGTTGCTGGCCTGGTTAGAGATGCGAACTGTATTGCCTCTGTCCGCCGTCTGCTTCAGAAGGGGCAGCAGGTGGGATGTCAGGACCACCCGGCCGATGTGATTAATCGCCATGTGTCTGTCGACTCCATAGTCCGTGGTCTGGTAAGCCAGTATCCCGATGCCGGCGTTATTGATGAGGATATCGAGTCGGACCGTGTCCTGCTTGATCTGTTCGGCGACCTCTTTCACATGCGTCCAATTCACCATGTCGCATTGCAACCATTTCGTCTTGCGCGCCGCGTCCTCACCGGGCTCTTGGGCCACCTTCTCCTTAGCACTCTTCACTACGTCCTCACTCTTGGGGAGGATATAGAGCTTGCCAATGTTATGCTTGAGCAGCGTGTACGTGCAGCCGTAGCCGATACCCTCGCTACCACCGGTGACTACGGCGACCTTCCCACTCAGGTCAGGAACTTCATCCAGGGTGAACTAGTGGGTCCCCAACTTCTGAGCAGCGCCTCCGAAGTTTTCTGCCAGTGCGTTCTACCCAATATATTAGAAACGGACAGGAACTGTCTAGAGATGATCGGCCGCTTGCGCGATCCCGGGCTTCTAGGTGCACCTGCGTAATATGTTCGCCGGCTTCTCGCTTACCTTGGCGGCGTTGATGAAACTCATGGCCGAAGCAGACTAGCTCAAATTAGATGCAGGACGTCTAAGAGCGATATTGGTTGAGAAGCGTTTTGAACCAGCTAGACTTCTATGCAGATATCGTGGATTTCGCAACAAGTTTTCCGAGATGATAACACGACCCGATGACAGTTTATGGATTAAATTCGCGACACCCTGGATGGTTATGCGCATCTTTGCTGTTTTTTGCACTAAGGTGAAGTAGCTTGTCTCTCCCTAAGTATTACCTCTCCCCGTCGCTTTGTGGCACATTATATCCTTGTCTACTCAATCATATCAAGTTACAATCTTTGAATCATTGGCTCACATCGGTACGGAGTACAACACTCGATTCTTTGTATCGTTGGTCTACCACTTACTGGCTAGAATCAATGATGCAGCTGATTCACCAGCGGTTTGCCTGCGACGCCAGGCAAGCTCCATACGCCCGAGTATTACACGCACATGTAATAGCGACCCAAACATACCTAAAGGCGGTGGGGGATCTATGTTGCTAAACACGATGGCAATTGCAGAACCACTGGTTATCCTTTCGGTGTGATACTCTGCCAAACCAGAGATACGCTGGAGAGATCACCAATCGAATAACATGCACACGGCATGATGGCTATCATGTGGCTTGTGGGGCATTTGCCATCGTCGTTCGATTGCAGGTAGCTCTGGCAATCTGGTCAGACTCTATCTAGCCCCAGCTGCTATCTGTGCCACTGCCACGTGCATATGTCTCAGATAGCTTGCAGCTGTCCCAACCAGGCGGATTCGTCGGATGCATCGAACTTCCTATAAGCGGTTTAGGGGCTACCCAAATTGGTGGACCAGATCGACATAGACCCAGCCATCGACGGAATTCCTTGATGTATCTAGTAATGCATTGAATCGACGTCCATCTAGCTGTGGCAAGAGGATCCCTGAATGTCCCTATAAAGTCAAGAAAAGGATGCCTCTAATTTCACATAGTCCGGCTTGCTGCGCAGCATGCTACTCAGGGGCAGCCATGAGCTGCAGAGACGCAACGTCCCGATTTTATTTTTGCTATTCAAGTGAGAGAATACTGGAGAGGAAACTCGACCAAAATATAACCTATCACTTGGGACCAGCCTTACCTAATACCCTTAGGGCGGAAATGGTGATGAAAGTGAAGCCGTGCGATATTGGTGGTTGGGTTTTAAACCAGAATCGACTAAACCTTAAGTGCATCGTTGAAAGAGCTTTGAGCTTACCAACTGCCTAAGTATTATATCTTTTTAGGAATCTGGATGTAGTAAAGCAGGCATCCGGGGAGTTGGGAAAACGTTCAAAATGGCGGGTTGATAATAGAGGCGTGATTTGCAACTACAACATTACTAGACGAATTACGATCCATGACACGTGAGGATGCTGTTCCGGAGGTCTTGCGTCAGCTACATTGCTGCAAAACATGATATTAGGTAAAATGGTGGAATTCATGACTAGGATTGATGCGCTCTACTGACGCTTGAACTAAGTCGTTAATAATGACAACGTACTTTGCAAGTAGTCACAACTCAAGCCCCGTAGTTACCTGCAATCTAAATCTACATATGGACGAACATGCAAGTAGCCGGCGGGAGGGTAAACCCGTCCTATCTTCGATCTTCAATAATTGGACCGGAGATATGAACTACAAAGGTTACACGAAGTGTTCTGCTGGTATGTTGTACGGCATCACGTCTACAACTCCAACTGCATAGCGTCCTACATGAATCGATGCTTGTCTGGCACCCAAACATCATCTATCTGTTGATTAAGACCAAACCACATAGCTTATGTTCATAGGCTGCAGCAGTAAACCGGTGACAGCTTGTATCAGTATGTCGGCAGCCGCACAATCAAAGCCCAGACCTTCCCAGGATTGAGTTTTAGCCTTCAGTAATCGTTACATACACTTATACTTCCACCAAACGCGTAGAATTCCGTCAGAAGCCTACGACTCCAAGTTTGCATTTGCTCCTAGGTACATCCTTGCGGGGACGCGACACGTCTTGTCTCTAAGCCGGATAATTACGAATAACGGATGACATGGCAAACTACCACTGATTCTAATCCATTTTATCGGTGAGTTAGATCAGTGATTATGATATTGACATGCTTACTCCTGCCCACCGGTCTCTTCAATCCTATCCCGGG
Source organism: Eutypella sp. D-1 (assembly GCA_023313575.1). Taxonomy (NCBI): domain Eukaryota; kingdom Fungi; phylum Ascomycota; class Sordariomycetes; order Xylariales; family Diatrypaceae; genus Eutypella; species Eutypella sp. D-1. Next base: position 371,907 of record JAJTTP010000018.1, on the reverse strand, counting down.
CAACGGAAACACGGACATGGGTGGGTTCATCGGCAATATCGCCCTTGTAGGATAGCAGGATAGATACCCCTATGAGACTCGACCGATCCGTTGATTGGCCGCCTATCTGCTGCCCTGTCGCAACCGACCGTGCCCACCCGTTTCGCTGGGGTTTCGGCTCCGCACTATTGAAGTGTCCAGATCTCCCAGGGGCCAGGGTTATTACTTTGCCTACCAAACGGGAATGGATAGGCGGACACGGGCGCCTGAGGCACGCTGGCACGACAAAGATGCATCGCCTGGCCGTTTCGTCCTCGGCTGTTGACTAAAAATTGCCAGAGGCTACAGGACAGAGAAACGGCTATAAAATATAAGCCAAGCGTTTCCTCTCCGCTGTTGTTCTACTGCTACTACATAATAGTACTACTACTTCAGCACTACTTGACTCAGCTAGGCTTGGCTCACGAACACCCGTCCCGGTATCCAACCTTTGCCCCGTTGAAGAACTAATTCCGGCACCGAGTGGGAGCTAGAGCCGTCAGTTTACTTGGCGCCTGGACCCGATCCCCTTGTGAAGTCTCCGAGAGCGGAGTTCGCAATAGACAAGGAAAAACTAGGCGTGGAAATCAAATTGTGGTTCTGGTATATCTAGACATAAAGACATCATCTAGAGCAGAGCCCTAAAAAAAATAAAAAAAAGAGGAAAACTGGTGGACAACTCTTTCCGATGCCTCTATCCCACTGGCGAAATCATCGTCAGTCTACATTTCATCATGGGCTTCATCAAGTTAGCGCCTAAGCAGAAGCTTATCGCGACCATTTGCATATCTTTTGCATTCTTCGTCGCTGAGATCGCTGTCGCCTTTTACACCGGGTCACTGGCCCTGCTGGCAGATGCCTTTCATTATATGAACGATTTAATAGGATTTATCGTCGCCCTCGCTGCCATGCTCATCTCGGAACACGCCAAGTCGCCCCAGGACTTCTCTTTCGGCTGGGCACGCGCCCAGCTCCTCGGTGCTTTTTTTAACGGCGTGTTCTTACTTGCCTTAGGCGTCTCTATCTTCCTGCAGACCATCGAACGGTTTATATCGATCGAGCATGTCGAGAACCCCAAGCTCGTGCTCATCATGGGCTGCATCGGCCTCACGCTGAACATTATCAGCGCTACTATTCTACATGAGCACCACGGCCATGACCACGGCGGCGGGCATGGACACGGCCACGAGCACACCCACGGCGATGAACACAGCCAGGAAACTCACTCGCATCATCAAGAGGGGCTATCACATGGCCATGGACCCGACGACGTTAATATCGAGTCGGCTATGCCTGTGTCGGATTCCTCGAGTATCCAGGACGGGACCCCGTCGTCACCGACTCACATACATACGGAGCATCGACATAACATTACCCGGCTGCAAGGCCCCGGCCGTGACCTTGGCATGATGGGCGTCCTGATCCACGTCATCGGCGACGCGATCAACAACATCGGCGTCATCATCGCCGCCCTAGTTATCTGGCTGGCCGACTATGACTCCCGCTTTTACGCCGACCCCGGCGTCAGCATGGCCATCGCCATCATGATCCTCCTCTCCGCACTCCCGCTCGTCAAAAACAGCGGCAAGATCTTGATGCAGAGCGCTCCCAAGGGTGTAGACCTGGATGATGTGAAGCACGACTTGGAAAAGGTGAGCATCGCTTATGAATATGACATGTCGTACCCCCGTGGTACATCCTCAGTTCCCGTTCGGCAAACTCGCTAAAGCAAGGGGATTGTTTCCTGCACGGAGAAAATCTTGCCCCATGCCGCACACCATCCCTTAAACCTACTCACCATCTGGTGGACGGCACCATGCAGCGGCCTATTCTCCTCGTACCCCCCTGTCACCGCAATGCAATCAAAGTCTATGGTATCTCATATGAGCTAACACCGAGCGCGTAGATACCCGGAATCGAGTCCGTGCACGAGCTGCACATCTGGCGGCTGGATCAGAAGAAGGCTATCGCGTCGGCGCACATTGTGGTGTCCAACAACGAGATGACGGACTTTATGGACCGCGCGCGCACCATTAGCGAGTGTCTGCATGCCTACGGTATCCACTCCGCCACGCTGCAGCCGGAGCTGGCCTCCGCCACGACCACGGCCGCGGCCACGCCGACTCCCAGCGGTGGGGACAACGTCGCTGCCGCCACGCCCGCGAATAGTGTCGACGGCGGCAATGTCAGCGACAACGGTGGCGGTGGTCCCTCGAACGCGTCGATTAGGAGACGTCGCGTCGATGCGTCCACCGCCTGCCAGATCGCCTGCAGTAGTGTCTGCGAGAACCTGACGTGCTGCAATACGGGCCTAAGGCTGTAAAGCTTTTGTCTAGATCGTAAATCTTCGTCCGCAAGAGCAATGAGAGTGCTAGCGACATAGGGATAAGTACCTACCTAGGTAGCTTCCCCGAGATTCACGGAAATGAGATGAGATAAAGAAAGGCCAGTCTGGGCAGCTTTTTGTTTGGTTGGTTCTTTATATGGATACCCTTAGATATTTCGGATACATGTCATAGATATGTTGATGGAGTACCGAGAACATGCTTGCTTACCCTGCATCTACACATGTACCCAAATTGCTCGGGCGTGACATGCAACTTATCAGTACCCGAGGAAGTGTTTTCTTTGTCCCCTAATGTGTGTTTTCAACCCTCCCTAGGCCATGTTAGAGCTTCTTGTATCTTTGACCACTTCTGATACTAGGTCGAGAACTTACATACAATATCAGGTACCTACGTCCTCAAGTCAGCATACTAATCTATCAATATCTATATCACAGAATCATTGCGGCATAGTTGTCACCATATCTCTCGTCCCGGTCCCGAAGCACATCTCGCAAGCCGCAGAACCCATGATGACGGCTCAGTGGGTCACACGAGCCGGCCTCGAGGTTGTCCAAGTCGCACGCAGGCTCCACCTCGGGAAGGGAAATGAGATAGCTAGTTAAGGGGAAGGAAGCGGGCGTCCCCGCGGCCCACACCGTCCTCTGCATCGATATCCGGCTGCAGGTGCAGCATCTAGATGCGCGTCTGCAGAGGGCCGAACGATCTCATATCGTGTGACGTGACCTGACGCGTTGATCCAGTGACTGCGTACCCGTTGCAGGCAGATGGTAGGTAAGGTGACTCGCGTCTTCTACGTGTCACTCGCCAAAAAACTCTATCTACGGCAGATCACGCAATGCTTGACTACCAACACGAAGGCTATCTATGAGAATGGGCTCAAACCGTCGCACCGCCTTTTTGTTACATTGCAATCTCCCGGTTGGAGTCCTTTGGTGCGGGCCAGGGAATTTCATCTTCGGTTTGATGTTTCCCCCAGGGGAGGTACACGTTTACACAACCGCGAATGGCTTCGAGATGTACCACCGAGGCACAGATTACTTAGTCGTATACGGGTTCACCTCCTCGCAGCAAGAGGGGCGCCACGGGATGGAATGAAAGAGCGTCGAACCGTGTGCTTGTGGTGCGTCAGGCCAGATGGGTCAAGATATCGACACTCGGCCTCACATATCCATACCGCATGGTTACACACACAAGAGTAACTCATCTACAGCGGCAGGAGCGCCGGCCAGAGAAGCAACATTTTCCGGGCCAGGGATTAGCCGAGGTTTGCCCGGAGAAAGGGGTCGCGAAGAGGGGTTTATATAGCATAATAGGAGAGACGGTATTCAGATCCGGGGGGAGCCCAAGACCACGGCGGTCGGGCAGTGTGGTCAAGTGGACAGAAGCTTATCCCTCGCTTCGCAGAGGGAGGCACCCGGGCTCGAACCTATGGGGCCCCATGGGTTCGAGCCCGGGTGCGGGAAAAAAGGAAAAAGAAAGAAAACAAAAGAAAAAAAGAAGAGAAGACCAGCTGCCCAGCCCATCACTGCCAGCCCTCACCCCCCGGATCTTACCTAGACACGTAGGCAGACATGTAGGACCCTCCACCCCGGGGGGTCCGAAGTCTTTTGTCATTTGTGGCCTTCTTTCCCTTTTCGGAAAAAGTGAGGCCGCAAAACCTTCTCGATGTCGTTCCTTCTGTGGTAATCGTGAGGTACTCGGCTATGTCTTACGCACCCCCTATTGTTCATGTAAAGCCACCAATCCACTGCCTGTGGTACCAGTCAGATGGTAGATAACACACAAGTAGTTCAGGTCATCTACTAAATCTGCTTTTCTATGAAGCTATATCGATCAGCCAAGGGACTGCTCGATTCTTGTAGATAGGCAACCTTTTTTCTTGCCCCTCGCTACCAATTCTTATTTGTATTTATTCCTTGAGGACATGCACACTCCTTCCTAATTTTGATTATCACGCACATTGTACTATACTTGTCTATTTTGAACGCGGAAGAAAACCATAGGAAAACACAAAAAACCTTGACCATCCTATACGTACGTATCACCTTAACATTAATTGCCCCCGGGCCTATTTACCGAACTTAAACCGAAGTTAAATAGTGGCATGGACAATGCAATGCTGTATTATAGCAGACCACGACTAACATCGCACATGTCGTCGGCTCATCAATGCCAAGAACCCCCTGAAGCCACTCATCTGGTTTTGTACATCCAGATCCCTCCCCCCCCCCCCCCCCCGGGCCAATCACAGGAGAACCGTTCGTGTTTTCGGGGCCGATAGACTGCAAGAATACATGTTAATGCATCAGAAAAGGGGTCATATATGTGATCTCCTAAGAGATACTCATTCGAAAAGGGGTGGCATATCGACAGCTGCATACCTACGCATGAATCACCAGCTCGACGGTGAACCGGACCGCTACCCAGATAGGCAATTATGTGAGGCTCACTCGCGAAAAAGAAAATCTCACCGCATACCCGCATCTCACCGACGTGCCATGCGTATCAGGGAACATGCGTCGTGGCGTCCGGTGGTGAGAACCAGCCGTACATACCCGGGGCTGAGGTCGCCGGCCGCGCTAGTAACGGATCCACTTTGACCCGTGTTCAGGGGCCGGCTTATATATGTGGCGGCAATAGGGACGGGGATGCAAGTTGGGGGTGGCTTGTCGCAGACCAATTGCTAAGCCGGTGCAGGGTCGGTTCTAGCCGGCCCCGTAGCCGCAGGTTCTATGACCTCTTAGGTACTATTCATCACCGCAGATTGTTTTAAGGCAGATAGGCACATGATAGTTTGGGGTTCGTCATCACACAGGGATCATCATTGCGACGTAACCCCCACTGCTCCGCTTGCAGATAACGCGGGGCCGGCTTTGCGGCGCCCACCATTGAGCAGTTTATTGAAGGCTGCAGTTTGTACTCATGCATGTGTATTTGCTCAGTCAGTGAATAAGAAGCCTGGAGGAGGCACTGACGAATAAGAGCGGGTATGCGCCAATGGAACATGGCCATGCCTCCTATCTTATTGGATATATAAGCTATCAGATACTTGACGATGGAAAGAGATAAGATCACGCACAACACAGTACAACCACGCGCTCGATCACAATGGTTGGGCACACGGCGCCCTCTATCCTAAGCGAATTCCGAGATATGGTAATTTCCCGTGCCGATTGCTGCTCATGATTTCTGCAACTCACGTTTGGCTAGCTATGTAGTAAACCCGCTAGTCTGATAGGTGGATTTAATTGCATCTACCTAACGTACATTTTTGCAGATCATATATCTGAGGCAAGAGATCTCGATCAGACGTTGCGTCCTGCCTAACGCAGAAACAGTAGCAGCGTCACCTCATCGGGCCTGTCTGCGACCGATGAGGCAGGGATGTCGTTGGGGCGGGGCATGTTGTGACTACTAACTGTTCAAGCCGGGGAGATATTAGCTACAAGATGACTGTTTTTGATAATGCGGCTTCTGTTCCTGGTCCCTAGCAAGTAGTCGAAGAAAACCCGCGACTGAAGTCCCAAGCCATACGAGACTTAAGGGAGGGGAGGTTGGGAGCCCGTCATAGCATTGTAGATCAGCCCGCCGTTGCCGCTTAGGTCCCTTAGGACGCGCGAAGGTGATATCATCTGTTCCTCTACCCATGTCGTCCTCGTCGAAACATTTCGCGGTTCGTGAAAATCCATCCCGGCCTATGGACTCTAGGTGGGTCTCTTGGGACTGGATAATGAGAGTATGTGTGTAACCAAGGCATTTTCGGTCATTTGTGCGGCTGCGCTCTATATAAATTTACATAGTTAGCTGCCCTAGTGATGGGCCATTTACGTTCAGAGTCCCTTCGCCTTGTACGGATATCTTGACATCTGACCACCAGATACAGTGTGTCATTCTGCGTTGAGTAGATAACCAAGAAGGCAGCGATAAAGCTTAGATGTGGCGTGGGGGTTTCTTCAGCGGATATGTATAAACAAGGAGGCTGAGAGGATCTGCCCGTCGCTCCGGAATGTCACATCACTTAACACCGACCGGGGCGGCCGGCGCAATCAGTCCATTCACATCCATCGTATTATCATCGTGGGGAAACCGCGAATGCTTAAACGCTATACTACCGCACTGTATGATATTCGGCCACCGGGTGTGCCGATGTGAGAAAGGGGGATCACGCTCAATAGGCCGATCATTAATAATAACGGCAAACAGACCGGGGGTCCCGAAGCCATGGAGTTGGGTTATCTCTTTTCTGACGTTTTGAAAACCTCATCTCCTCGTGCATGGGATTCCATCACGCTTTACTTAGTATCCCCTGTTCTCTCTTCTAGTAGCGCTACACATATATACTATAGTACGTGACGCGCTAATTGGGAGATGGCAAGCTGAGAAGCCTTCCTACCAGCCTGCCAGCCATCTAGCCCCGCAGCTAGTTCTGATACTAACCAGCTAGGCGTCATGCGAATCCGGACTCTCGGGGCTCTCAATATGTCATTCGGCGCGGAGATGAGGCGGTGGGGGTCAAGGGATCCTGGGGTTCAAGGTCAGGGTCAAGGTCAGGGTCAGGGTCCGGTCCGGTCTAAGGTCAAAGACAAGGAGGGTGGGGGAACATGGGGGAACAGGCTGGCGGTGACAAGGTTCAGCTGCGAGGGGCCTGGACCTGAGATTTTGATCCCTGGAAGGGGGAAGCAGAAATCGCTCTTCGACTTTAATCTATTTAGTTCTATTTATGGCATGTACGGAAGGCCTGGAGCCTGTGAAATTACAGAAGCATATTGCCTGCATAGCTAATTATATCATCGGTAAGTAGCTGGCTGACCACCTGGCGAATGCGAAGGTGTAGAAAAAACGGAGTCGGGAAAGAAGAAAAACGGGAGCTGTCTCCTGTCCCGATGGGGTGGACGGGATGCATGGAAAGAAGGAAGAAAGGAAGGGAAGCCAGACCGCTCTACCGATATATGGGAAAATCTGCCAATTTGTCACTGAGGACACAGCGAAAGTCCGGGGTAGAAAGAAAAGAACACTTTTCTAGATGTTCTCAGGACAAGGATCCTTGATGTACCCGCTGACGTAGTTGTGTACCCGTCTATTCTCATCGGTCTAGCCCGCTAAATGGCTTCAATGCAACACACGCATATGTAGGGGACCTTTGACGAGGCTACCCTTCTAGACGGCGGTTGGCTCCCGGGCTCACGTAAAGCAATAAGCAACGGGATAATGAGATGGTGGATGATAGGATGATATCAAAGGCCACTCTGGTCATCAGGCTAGAGGGTCCAGAGGCTGGGCGGATGAAGTGTACCAGAAACATGCAGTTATTAAGGGCCGATAGCGATTCCGCCCGCTCGGCGATGACCTGCCCTGTCGGGAACTTCCAGCCGGTGGACGTTGCGGTCAGATGTCATGGCGTGAGAGAGAGTGTGTGTGTAATGGAGAGAACTTCTCGCTCCCTCTTCCCTCAATTCCGCACGAAAAGGGGATTATCATAGACAGGTGTCCCGGACTTTTCACATGGAAGACTGCACAAGCGTGTATTCCCAAGTTTCGCTCACCGTATGTAAATACCCGTCTTGCCAGGGAATTAGAGTGATGACAGGTCGGAGGAATCCCTGCGGATATTTGCCAGCCACGAAGTGGAATTTTCTGACAGGACAGGGCAAAGTGAGGAAGATAAAGATGACGGACGGATAGATACACCACACATACACACACACATACACACTTTAAGCCTAAAATACGGACGGGTCCGGCCCGCACTTCCCTGCGGCTGTAACGGGCAGGACGTTACGGTCACGTATGAGGTCATTCTGGCGGTGATAATCGGCCATTAGCCGATGACGGCGGCAGTGATCCTGTAATAGGAGAATACCCCCCCAAAGAGACGTGATGGACTGCCTACCTAGGTAGGTACTCAAAAGACTTCGCCGCCTTGGATGACGAACGAGTTGGTCGTCGGGCAATCGGGTGCGGCCACAAATGCCTGGCCGCTGCGGGTGCGTCGAAATGTCTCAGTTCCGTTACTTGTTAAGGCATACGTGTATAACTACGGGTTCGCGGCCGGGTCAGAGGAGAAATCCCGGCATTCAAATGGTCTTTGAGTGTGCACGAATTGTGGCTGTGGTCTCGTTTGCGACGCTATCTAGTAGTTATGTGGTGTAGTGGTTCTTCTCTGAGTGGGTGCGGCTCCCCCTTGCGGCCTCATCCCCCCATGGGGCGTTCTAGATTGCCGAATAGGCATGAATGGGAAGAAAACGGCCCAGAAGATCTCTAGACGACCGTTGCGCATACATACGTGCGTTATAGGGCTTACTTGGCCGACGCAGCTGATCCATTTGATCGCCTGTTGTGCGGACTAGCACGCCCAGGTGATAGATAGTAACCAACCATTAGGTACAGGAGAAGAAAGTTGCAACGCGCCAAGGCTGTACGGAACGGACCTGCTATTAGCCAGCTTGCCGGCGAGGGTATCATTACCGGCTAAGAGCGGACTTTCTTCGTCTTCGTGACCTCTTCGCGATGCGTCCCCCGCTCGTCTCCGACGATGCTAGCTAGCGGAGAAGCGTAAAGTAATAGGAACTCCGCATTGTCGGCCTACAGCAGTAGCCAGCAGGGCAAGGTCCGATCTCTCGGCATCGCGACTCGCTAGAGCCCCTCCGAGTTATATAATACAGGATATTATAGGGCCAGGATGCTTCGTAGTTTTCGATACTTACGTCGATATATGCAGTTATGAGTGGGACTTCTCGTAAGTTGATCAAACCCGAAAGAGGCAAGCTGTCACGATTCCGACTCTGCTTAGCTACAAGTGGCACGAAAGTTTTTAACGTTTGTAAAATGGGGCTCCCTAGTTAGTTCTGTGGTGCCTTCACATTAACTATTACTGGGTAGCTAGCAAATGCAAGCGAGAACGAGACGGGACGAGCCTAACGAGAGGAGGAGATGGTGAGAGGGGAAATTTGCCGGCGGCGGCTGCAGCGCGGTTTATAGGGAAATCTATCGCCATGACGATTTGCTATTCCACATTGATACGTGACATGCGCGCGTGTAGGAATATGAATAGGGATAGTTCGAGCACTGCATACGTTGTGGTGCTAAACCATACATACACATTGGGGCGATCATGGGCAGAAATGGCAGGGATTAACGTGCATTGCCTTAGGTATGTATGTAGGTAGGTAGGCATGTTGTATTATGGACTGCCGGTACTCGAGGCAACGTAGTGCGATCTGGACATGCCACGAGCGATGTACTTGTAAAAGACGTTGAAGTCGGGCGAGACGACGTCGTTGTAGTAGTAGCAGCGACGTGCATTGCCGATACTAAAAGGAATTTCGGGTAACTTAGGGAATATTTAGGTAATAATATCAAACGCTATGGTTTAGTTCATTGATCCATCTTTGTGTTTGAATTTTTTTTTTCCCTTTCTTTTCTTTTGAAGTGTGGCGTGCATGCAGGTATGACCTCCCTCGTGGCCTTGGATACCCTGGTTGCCTGGATACCCTGGGCGAGACGGGTTGGATATTACCTAACAAGTCTCAGTAGATGGGCAGGTGGTCATCAAGCAAATGTTGTGGTCAGCTTTTGCATGCAGGAAGGGTGCCGGATGGGATGAACTTGTAAGCAATCAATCTACGAACATGTGAAGACCATCGATTCAGCTGAAGCCTTACCTTTATTGGTGGCCTCATGGCCCGGGCATATGTCTTCGGGATGTATTTAGGAGGTGATGAGCAAAGATGTATTTATAAAGAACGATTTACGCAACCACCTGCCTGCTTGCAACCGAACGAACTATTGCTGCTGCCGCTTACACACCAGTCGGCGATTATGGTCGCACTGCAGCATCCGATTCCCAGTTTTCGGCCAAGGAGGGTTGGTACTTTACCATAGGGAGTAGGTAGGTAAGAATAAGAAAAGCACACCGCTAGATCCCCATCGTCATTCTGCATCTTCACATCCTCGTGGTTCCCTCGCTGTCGCCGTCGCTGTTCCCTTATGCGCCGTCGCATGGAATTTGCCGGTGCGTGGACGGGTGATACTTGGTTGTCCTTGTCAGGCGGGGAACAATTATACCGCAATTCCCAGGCCGGCCATTGGGTCAAGCAAGCGACGACGGCGCCTCCTGGGCCCCCTAACGAGCAAAACTAACGTCTAAGTGGTGACGGACCTAACCTAATCCACTCTGCACGCTTCCAAAGTTCACGATCTTGCCGACGGCCCTAAATGCTGTGGGTTAAAAATCCTTGGGTTTTAGCTACTTAGTACGTACTTTGCAAGGCATGGCAGTCCCAGTGATTAGCGCTGCACGAGCGGTTCCGCAAAGCAATTTACATATCGAGGGAGCACCCCTGGCGGCAGTCGGTTGTCGTTGCGTGGTTTTTTAAGGAAGTGTCTAGGCTAGTTATATCTGTAGTAGTATAGGTAAGGTGGGGTGGGAAGCTATCCATGAATGCGGCTAATAATCCATGTTCAAGCAAATTAGCAAGCGAATGTCATGATAATATTTCCGGTGCATCTATGGGCAACTGTAACGGTAACGTAAAAAGGTCTATACGTGTACACAGCATGTACAAGGCCCGGATAGGTAATTGGAGAGACAGACGTGTACTGCCTATGTATGTCGACGAAGTAGAGTTGTCTGCACAGGGTGCTTCATGCAGGCGTGCTGGAGGTGTGCTCACTAGAGCCCGATGATGGAAAAGACATCACCTCAGTTCCATACGAAGGCGAAAAGGAGTTTTTACTCCCAAACTCCTTAACTCCCTCGAACACCCTACGCTCTTACATACATTCCTAACACCTCCCTTGGTATGTATCAATGGGGTGCACTTATACGGTAGCAATAGATATGCAAGTCAGTCGCACACCGGTTCCCTCTTTTAGAACTAGGGAGATCTATTGTTGATGTACCTGGGTAACCGTGGCGGCGGGATCCAACCTATAGCCGCCGAGGTAAACGTGACAGACTGCTGGAAACGGAATCGGCGCCGAATATATACCTGAGGTAAGTACCGCATGTAGAAGAGTGCGGCTTCAAGGAGGTGGACATCTGGATCTACGATGCATTCGGCAACGAGCACCTCACCCGATGTTACCCTGCTAGGGACGTAGGTATGTATCCACGCCAGGCCAGGTGTTGACCTGGCTCGACCTAACAAGTAGATTTGCTACTCATAACTCATTGTTTCAAAAAGCAGGTCCCTGATTTGATGAGTGCTTTCGGAGAGCATCTTGTTGTTGTCATCGTTATAGGAGTGTTGCAATTCCAGAAGACACGGGCTGCCGGGCAGGAGAATTAAGATATCATCAGCCAGTCAGGCAGTCCATCGGCATGACGGCGTAGGTGGGGTGGAGGGGGTGACCCCGTAGATGTGGAACTAAGAGGGCTGCGGAGCCGCTCTGTAAGAAAGGAAAAAAGAAAAAAAAAAAAAAAAAAAAAAAAGAGATGGCCATAGCCGAAAAACCCACCTGGCAATCCCGACACGTACATGCTTAAGTGCAGTAGATACCTGTAAGGGTTAAATCTCAAAATTCCTGAGGAGGGGGACCTCCCTGCTAGCGGCTCAAGAGATTTCTGGATGCACCACTAGAAAAATGTTTAATTCTTCTATAACGCCAGCCCCGAAGAGGAGATTCATTCACCGCCAGATCAAAAAAAAAAACTGTTCGCGCCGGCCGCGCCGCCAGTCACGCTCGTCTCTCTACACCCTCTCCTCTGTGTATACCACAATGCCGAATGCCGTGGGGGGTGTAGTACTAGGACGGATGGATGTACGTACGTCTTCAGTATGTTAGGTTTTTGTTAAGATTCCCAGTAGGAAAGGAGAAGTGCTCTGTTGTGTTTACGCGCGAAAAGAACGAGTATAAAAAAAACCAAAAACCGCCGAGTCGGGAGGGGAATAGGAGGGGAGGGGGGTGAAGAAGAAGAGAAGGCATGTGCTATGTTGACTATATAGGAATGGGACAGAAAATATGTTCTAGTTCATGCTTTAGAACAGTGGAGGGAATGTCCTTATTACCCACTGGCTTGCACGTACATGTTGATCCGATATTGATCCATTCTAATGCAGAAGAACTCCTAAGATGATCATATGTATACTGCCTGCCTGATAAATGACAATAATAGTAATCGTGCATGCAGCCAGCAGTAGCCAGCATAGCTAAGTAGGCAAAGGGTATTCCCGAGCTACTTAGGTAGGTATAACGACATACGAGCATGTATATCATATATCAAGTAGTCATGGTAGATACTTAGGTAGTATGTAGTTATATATCTTCCATCTATAAGATATTCAAGAAATTGATATGGATTACCCAGAATCGTGGGTAGAATATAGGTATGTAAACACTTATTGTATGTATAATTAAATCCCAGGCCCCAGGTTGCTAGTGGGTATCCATTTAGGTAATATGCCAGCCCAGCTCTGTTTGGTTTGTCCGTGGCGCCAAACTAAATTTACCGTTCTATAAGTAAGTATGTCCGCAAATCTTGGTAGGTTTATGTGTTCGATAAGTATTGTCTTCCCTTCCTAACTTACCTGTATGTACCGTATGCATATATGTATTGCAGTTGCCTCGAGACGCGCCACTAGCTCTTGAAGAACTCATTAGGTCTACGCTGTAGTTGTTCGTACCTAACCCACCAACCTTTACTCCCACCTAAGCATGTACTTGAGTACCTACCTAGTAGGCATGTATGCAAACTTGGGTTACTTCTCGACTCTAGGTACAAATAGTTATTATTATATGCCATCATCCATGCCCCCCCCTCTAGGTTGGATCTAGGTACTACTCATATACACTATGTAGGTACTTAGGTAGTATCCATATAGATAAATAATAGCAGGTACTTAATTAAGTACCTAGGTAGGTGTGCATGGATGCCGTTCAAGCGTTTAAGCGAGATGGAACCTTGTAACTTTTAAAGTTGTAGCATTGCCTCATTACTTTTATGTTTGACCTCTCGTCTGCTCCCCGTCGCCATTCTCCCTCCTCCCCGGAATTATTCTACTATTATTACGTTGTCGCACAAGGTCCGGCAAGTCGGGATTTTGCTAGCCAGTAATTATTCAAATGATAATAATCAAGCTGAGGTGACGACCCGTCAAGCCGGTTCAAATCACTCGTGGATATATTCCGTACCTCTTGGGTTATTTATCCTACGCGGAATCGGCCCTTGATGGAATAAACTGCACGCAAACTGCACACAATACTGCACGAGACGTCATAACCCGGTCAAAGCTTCACCGGGATCGTTATTCGAATCCCTCCGACTCTTCGTTCCTGTTCCTGTCTCTCTCTCTCTCTCTCTACTCTATTCCCTAACTAGTTGTGTATGTTTCTCACATAACTCACAAACTCACTAAAAACTCACATACACAAATAGTACCACTTTTCTCCTTTTCTTGCAGATGGTGTGAATAGATTCCCTTGCTTAGGTGTTGTGTCGTACCTGGCTAATAATACAAGTAATCCTACCTATTCGGTCATTGCTTACGGATCACACCCATAACCATCATCATCAAACTGGAGAACTACTAGTTACAAGTCCCGGTCCGTATTTCTGACGCGGGTGCTAAGGTCGTGGTCAGTGTTCACTCACGCATACGCCACATCTCATATCACACCATATTGGTTCTCGACCAACTGTTTGCTTCCAAGGTTGCCCGCCTGCCTGACTGCCCTGCTGTCCGGGTCTCACATATACACGCACATATACACGCACGTGCCTCCCCGCGAAGAAACTCAAATCCTCGGCGGCGAGTCAACGTAAGTTTGGTTACTCCATAATACCACGACTAGGAAGCCCGAGGAGCCCATCCCTCAAGGCTCCCTTTTTCTTGACCTGGTTGTTTCGTTTCTCTCCGGTTTTTTGAAACGAACAAATAACGAATATATGAATGACGAATCGAATTAGCAACTTTCCAGCTATCAACAACAACTGGTCACCTCGGCTTCTCACAACTTGTCAAGCTCAGCTCTCACAAGTCTCCATCTCGTATTACGGGTGAAGCACCTGCGAGCCAAAGCGCCCTCTCAACCAATGAAACTCCAACAACAGAGGAAGACCTCTTGTTGACCGACCTGCGAACTTGGTTCCTTTCTCGCCTCTCATCTATTCGCCCCGACCTTTATTTGTGGCCACCCAATCGGTTACTGATACTTCTAGAAAGGTGTCGAAAAATAAAAACAAGATATCCAGAAACGTCACACAAACCTATAGCAGCTGACGCGGTCCTATCTGCTCTAATTCATTCCATTCAGTTAACCCTTCATCCCGTATATTCTGGGATGGTACAATTGTACCTACCAGACCGGCAACAATCACATTACTGAGCACCCATGGCTTTCCATGTGACAATGGTTCCGGTGGAAATTTGGTGGTATACCATGGACGCATGTTAACGCCCTTTCACCTGTGCGATCCGGCCTTGTTCGATTGAGGCTACGTTCGGTTCATCCGTCCTGAGAAACAGCTCTCCGGTGCCTCTTTAGTGCCCCTCATCTTTGAGATTTAAAATTCGGAAGCAAGTATGCTGGGAAGACTGTTTAACCTAACCTCGGGCGCCACGGGCGGCGACTCCCAAAATGATGAGTCAGTCTCATACCAGCCGACGCCCGAGTCTATCCAGGAAAATGTCCACACTCGTAGCCTGTTGTTTCCCGACATCAGCGCTCTATGTGCTGGCCAGGACCAAGTTTTCCCTCTACCAGACGTGTCGTCAATATCCTCGGCTATTTCAGCAAATGCATTCGACTACGATGGAGAGATCGACCTAGACGCTCGCGACGTCCGCATTATCATCATGCAGGACAGCCTAGGCGCGGTAAACCCCTCTCTATTATTCGACAGCCACCCCGGTCCTGCAACCAGCTCTCCAGGAGACCGATCCTCCGCAGCCCAAGCCTCCCCGCAACCGAACGTCTCGGACCCACGCCGCGTACCTAGGTCACAGAGGAAAGGCAGCCTTGGTCAGCCATCCAGCCCGTTGGTAATTCAACCCGGTAGTCCTCAGCCGAGACTGGGAGCGTTCGACCGACGCTCCTCTATCCAGGCCCGTACCTACAGTTATGCAGAGACCGAGACACAGCGGGCCGCCAGGGAATATCGTGAAGAGCTCGCTAGTTTCTCAAGTTGTATTTTTGCCAACAGTGAGGTCATGTCTTATAAAGGGACATCGACCAAAGTTCACATCGTTCCGTCCGAATCACGCTCATCCGACATATCAAGCTCTTACGTCGGTGATGGCCGAGGCTCCATGGGAAGGTCGAGTGCTAGGACAAGCCGACTGGCACAATCTTACACCTCAGGCTCAGGAAACCCGACAGTCTCATCGACAGCCACCCCTACTCGACAGGTAGAGCATAAAAAGATACTCGTGACCCGGCTCTTCCCCGTCAACCTACCTAACGACGATCTTGACACGCCGATCTCGGAAGATGGGAGTGGGTTTCCATTTCCCTATTCCCTGGACGACAAGTCGAAGAAAAGGAAACCGCTTCCTAAGCAAAAGAGGACACCGATGTATGCTGTAGCCTTGGTGCTGCAGCTTCCTACGAGTCCATCTAATGCAGGCGGAACTGCCCCGAAGGCCGTATTTCGCGGATCCAGTTCATATAACGATCAGCAAGATGCGTTCCCCTCCTCATTCGGCTCGGCGCGGCGATCTGGCTGGACCATGGTTAATTCCGGGCTTGGCTACGACCCCTTGGAATCTTCCTATAGCAATGAAGTTGAAGATCGAATGGACGCGATAACGCAGCATTGGGACGTGGTCATGAGATCTCTCACCCAACTCCAGTGTGCGGTGGCTTCGACTTTGTTCCCCATGCTAAAGCAGATGGACATGGCAACGGCGGACCCATATCCCCCTATTCCTACAGCCCAGATTGCTCGAAGCGCGTCCATGAGCAGCAGGCGCGGCTCGGATTCTTCGCAGATGAAACCACCTAAGACTAACGCGAAACTTGTAACGCTCCCACCGAACTGCCTCATGAACGAGCAGCGGATAAATCACGAAGTCGACAGCGCACGGATAAGAATCGTCTCCGGTCTTAGGGCGACCAGAGTCGTGACGGGACAGGGGCGTTGGGGTCCTTGGAGGGAAGAAGCAAGATGGGTGGCAAAGTGGGCAGGTGGCAAGGAACAAGGCTTTTTCTTCTTCAACCTCCTAACTGGGTTTCTAGCCACCCATCAGGAGTGGCTTCAGGCGTTGAGCCCCACCTGGTATAGACAACGACATTATCAGCAGCAGAGAGGGAAGAATGAAGACGAGGATAACTCCTTGCCTTCTCGCACAATTATTGTCGCTAAAGACAAGATGGCTGCCAGGAGGTTGATATTCTTGCTCGCTGCGTTCCTCCCGGCGAACCTGCAGTTGCCAGCCGTGCGGCCAGTTCGCCCCGCCACCTCGGCATCTTTCGCTGCCTTTGGTCACTCGCCACCGTCCTACATCGTCCCTGTTCTCAAGGAGGAGTCTTTACGTAGGAAGATCAACCGACGAACGGGAGGACGAGGCGTATCACATACGCGTAGTTATAGCATTCAGTCACAGGCTACGACGAGATCAGCTAATGGTGTTCCTGCTCAACTGGCACATTTAAGCATTGACGGACAGCGCGATAGGCGGCCATCCGAGGTCTCCCTCATGACAAAGCCACAGAACTTGCCAATTGCCGGCAATGACCTGATCACCCGAAAGAGTAGCGCCGCAACCGCCAATACCATCACACCAGACTCAGCCGTCCCCCATTTCTCGACGACACGTCGATCGAGCATTCGCCGCGGCACCAGGCCCGACAGTAGCGGAAGTACGGCTGCCGACGACCTGAAGCGAACCCTTACAAGGGGCGAAAGCAGTCGCATAAGTCATACAAGCACACGGAGCCAGAGCTCTCGATGGGGAAGTGTAATTAGTGGCCTGTGGAGCAACAAGCGACGGGAGTCGACATCAAGTACATCGCAGCCCTTCGAGTTTCCTATAAGCCAGGACAGCCCGCTAGGGTCGCCGATTAAGACTTCGGCTGTGAAGAAAGATAGGCTCGCGGAAATGGTCCAGGAGGCTGAGTCGATGGACCCCGGGTTGCGTAGCCGACCCCAGAGGCAAGCGGGGTCAATAGTGGAGCCCGATACCCCGAAGAGATCGGAGGCAAGTGGGTTCATGGAGCAGTTGGAGCCGAAATCGAGGACGCCAGATCCGCGGGGGGCCTTTGAATCGCCCGTGAAGACCTCCATCAATAACGACGATGGGGTGATTGATGTCGACGTACCTTTTCCTGACTATCTGACATCCTTCGAGACGGCGGTCAGCTCCCCATCTAGCAGCGGCTACCTCTCAACCCCTGGGATGGGTAGTGGACTAGACAGCTTCGAGCCGTTTTCGAGAGTGACCATAGACGGAGATGTTCCGCAGAACGTAGCCGGCTGGCTGCAGAGGTTCCATCCCGACTTCACCCTGCAGGCAATCCCGCCACAAGCCGATCTTTTCAGCCAAGTGAAAGAGGCGCTCAAAGCCGAACCTACACCTACCTTGCAGGCGAACACCTTACCTGTCGAGTGGCCCTCCGAGCGGTGGGTTGACGTGAGCACCGCGATTGTCGCGGACACTACCAATTTCACCATCAAGAGATTACGCTACCGCCGCCTCGTGAAGCCCAAGGTCCCCGCTGACCGAAGCAGTGGTTACGTGCCGGTCGCGGGATCGTACATGACGCCGGCCCTGTCGCCGTACGAGCAGCCGATCGAGGACAAAGTGGAGGAAGAAGACCTGGTGACGCTGGACGAGGCCCTCATCGACGCGGTAGAGCGGGTCATCGCCCATAGCAGGGACGCGAGCAAGGATGCGTCCGCCGCCTCCTCGCGCTCCGTTAGTAAGCGGAGAGCGGAAGAGCGGCGCGGCAGCGAAGTCTCCGAAGCGCCGTCCCCGCGCGATCCGTCACTGCCGCCGCCCCGCGCGAGTGCCCAGTTCGACCCCCGCGAGGTTCCCCGCATAGAGTGCAAGACCGTAATCCTCTCCGCCCTCGAAAACATAGTTCACGAGGTCGTCCAGCAACGGGAGAGGGACTCGCAGCGCGGCGAAACCATCAATACACACCAGGCCAACCGCGAGAAAGAGAGCGCCCTGAGGACGGCCGTCCGAGTCTGGTTAGACAACGTCGAAGCGGCTGATGTCTAAGCCGGTTCGGATAAACCTTCTTCTCAACCTTAAGCGCAACTCCTAGCCTGAGAGGCAAAGGCACCACATATAAAACGAAATTGGCGTCCAGCTGCACGCCACCATTGTAAACTTGTACCATCACCAAACGAGCGATGATGACACGACGCGACGACACTTTAAATGGCCTACCATGGCCTAGGCAATGTTCCGTTAGAAAATAACCATTCCTCTTCCAAGTGAACAGCCGAGGAGATGAGAGCAAAAGAAAAAGAAAAGAAGAAAAAAAGCCCATTTCTAGTCGTGATACCCCCTGCATAACTTTTGCATGTTTTATGTTCTTTCATTCCTCTTCATCTGCTTCTTTTTTACGATTTTGATTTACGATTCCGTTTTTTTCTTTTCGGTCATCTTCGGGTTTCTTTTTTAGCAGCCATTTCTGAAGATACCCGTTCAATAGACGGTGGTATTCAACGGCGAGGATATCTCTGGATTTGGTCGGTTTCTTTGACCTGATGGTCTCGGGAAAGGAAAGGGAATTTTCTTTTTTTGCGGGGGACAGGAAGGATGGACGGATGGATGGATTGTGCGCAGACTTGGAACTGAGGAACGAATAGCGGGACTGGGAGTGTAGGGCGTACTCGGTGGGACTGTAACCCATGTGTTATGGCCCTTCCGTTTGGAGTTGGTCTCATCCCTTCGCCACGACCCTTCGTCTCTTTCCCAAAAGACCTCCGCCCATTTGACGCACAGTGAGTTTAAGGGGGAACCGCACGGCTTTCGATGGATTTGATTTCATTTGATACCAGGGGCATCATCGGCATGGCATGGAATGGAAGGTATGGCATAGCGGTTGTGTTTTCATGATAGACGCCGGCGATCATATAGAGAGAATTCAACTGATCTCAAGATAATCGATCCATGTCTGCTTCCGCATATTTGGCTGCTACAAGGCACTTTCCGCATTATGACCTTAAGGGGCAAAAGCCATGAGATGTGAGCCCACGCACAGATTGAAGACCGCATCGGAAACCATGTCCTTTATAGACAGGACTTTTCGCCATTGTACCGTGTGGTGACATCATGTCCACGAATGTCGTCAGACGCGGCTAATATCACGATGTAGCTACTTTACCATAGTTTACACCCACAAATTATGAGCGTGTGAACTTTGTTTCGCGGTTAGGTACTTAGTATGGGACAAGGAGGTGGAAATAGAATGCATTGGAGAAAGAGATCGTCGGTGTATGAAGGAAGATAAATATTTGGGTTACATGTACTTGTGTGGGTTGGTGGAGGATTTACAAGCGCCAGCCGTTGACCAGAGATGGCTTTGGATCTCTTGAGGTCTTTTATATGTTCAAGTGTCGATTAACTACTGCATTATCTGTCCAGTCACATACTCGTAAAGCAGTCTCTTTTATGATTTACTACGAGGAAGGGGATCAAGTCATGTCTTAAGGTTTCAGGCGAGCAACGGATAATTGTGTTGGGATGCATACACTCAATACACTATTTTATTCATCTAGCCTATCTGTAGAAGCATACGCCAATTTAAGTGCGTATGGAATACATCATGCCTATTCAGCATGGGAAAGGGGTATCTATCAACTTTTAATATGTAAATGAAGATGATTGCCCAGGGGGCTCACGATCCATAGCCCATGTCATCGCTTCTTCTCGTCCATTGTCTCGTCGGTTCTGCGCTCCTCCGTCGTAAAATCAGAGAAGGCCAATCTCTCCAGGTCGTCAGGGGTGAATCCCATTTTGCTGGCGCGGCGGCGGAAGAAGATGCGCTTGGCCCACTTCCAGGCCTCACAGCCGAGGAAGAAGATGACGGCCTCGACGAAGACAACACCCCATTCCCAGGAGATGGGCGCGTGCTTGAAGACCTGGTGGTTCAGCACGGGAATGTATATGGTAGGGAAGATGGTGACGAAGCCGGCGACGATGGCCCAGAACAGGAACTGATTACGCCACACGTCGTGCGCCCACTGCGTGAAGTACCGCTTGCTCCCAGGCTGCATGCGGAAGAAGCTCCGTCGCGTGTTAACCATCTCCCAAGCGAGGAAGAGTGCAAACCAGGTAAGGCTGACGAAGGTGGTCGCGCGCGCCCGGAACACGGTCTCACAGGACTCCGAATAAGTTTCGTTGCAGTTCTCGCCGAGCTCCCCGTCGCCGAACCCGTACACCACTAGCAGGAACGAGGCCAGGCACAGCGCCGACATCCACACACCGTACGCTAGCATGTCGAAGCATACCTCCCACGTGAACACGCCAGCCTTAAGAGACACGGGCGGCCGCTCCAGGATGTCCGGTGCCGCGATCTCCAGCCCCAGACCCATATCGGGCATACCTGACGTGATCATAATGACCCACATAATCTGCACGGGGGCCAGGGGGAAGACGGAGATGCCGGTGCGGTCCTTGAAGACGAGGCCGATCAGGAGGGTGCAGGCCTGCGCAATGTTTTCAGCCAGCAGATGGAGGATGAACTTCTGGATGTTGTCAAACATGCGTCGGCCCTCCTCGATGGCACTAAGGATCGATGCAAAGTTGTCGTCGGTAAGCACGATGTCCGACGCGTCTTTGGCAACGTCGGACCCGTTTTGTCCCATAGCGATGCCGACGTCGGCGATTTTGAGCGATGGCGAGTCGTTCACCCCATCCCCCGTCATCGCCATGAACGCGCCTCGCCGCCGTAACGCCTCGATCATCCGCACCTTGGTCCCCGGCGCGCACCGCGCGATCACTAGTGGCAGTGCCGGTAACCGGTCTAGCTCCTCGTCGCTTAGCCCGTCGAACTCCTTGGCCGTCATGACCATGCTCTCAGCCGCCTGCTGTGAGACCTCCCGCGCGTCCCGCGACCCCAGCGCCGGTAGGATTCCCACCTGCGCGGCGATAGCTCGGGCCGTCCCGGGGTGGTCCCCCGTTAGCATGTGCACTTTGATCCCGGCACGGTGGCAATGCCGGACCGCGTCAGCAGACTCAGGACGCGGAGGATCGTACAGCCCGATGAGACCGTGGAATAGCAGGTCACGCTCGACCTCGTCGCGCAAGGGCGGCCCATCCCGGGAGGCCCGGCGCCCATTGTGCGGGTCGTACGGGCGACTGGCCAAGGCAAGCACGCGCAGCCCCTGTCCTGCGAGGACCTCCATGTTGGCAAGGATCTCTTGCCTTATGGAGTTATTCATCTCGACAACTTCACCGGGACCATTCCACTTAATGTGCGTGCATGAGTCCAGCAAGCGTTCCACCGCGCCCTTACAGTACACCGTCTGCTGCCCGGTTCCGAGGTCCTCCATAATGACAGACATCCGCTTGACGTCCGAGTCGAACCCGTATTCAGCCACCTGCTTGAGCTTGGGCGCGTGCGAGTCCAGAAATTCCCGCCGGTTGTACCCGAAGCGAGAGGCAAACACCTGCATGGCTATCTCAGTCGGGTCACCCAGCGCCGTCCACTCGCCTTCCTGGTTCCGGTGCACGCGTGCGAGATTTGCCAGCGACGCCACCATGAGTAGATCGACGAGCTCGCCGTTGTTCTCCAAGAGCTCCGAGGACGGCTTCACCTCCCCATCGTCGTCCTCGTCATTGGCATCTCGCGCGGACGGCGACGCTTCGGTGAACCTCAGCTCGCCAAGGGTCGGGTTGAATGGCTCGTTGGAACTCCCAACAGAGTAGGTCCCCTGCGTGGGGACCCAGCACCTTTTTGCGACCATACGGCCCTGTGTCAAGGTACCCGTCTTGTCGGAGCAGATGTCGGTGACGCCGCCGAGAGCCTCCAGCGACTTGAGGTTGCGTACGATGACATGTCGCTGGACCATCCGCTTTGTGCCCACTGCCATGGTGATAGTTAGCACCACGATGAGCGAGGCGGGGATCATAGAGAGGCCCGTCGCGACCGCGTAGATGATGACCTGGGGCTTGTCGGAGAACTCGTTGGCGCCGAGCACAATAATGGCACATACGACCGCGATGCCGAATAGGAGGATAGCCAACCGTGACAGCTTCTTCTGAAGCGGCGTGCCGACGTTGACGCCAAGGAACCGACCCACGGCGTCGCTCGCTGTGAGAGACCAGGCCTGCACGTGCCGGTGAACAGGCGCTGTTCCGTCTTCTCTTCTTTTGACCGGTCGCCTTTTCGAATCCTTCTGTCGGAGCGCAGCAGCGATCGAACCGATTTCCTATTTGCAAATAATTGGGTCAGATCTACCGTTCCTTTCACGTAGGGAAGTTGGAGAAGTCTGTTCTCTCTCAGCGCGGGATTACGTACAGTGTACATGCCGGTTGCATACACGATGCCCCTAGCCCGACCCTTGGTAACATTGGAGGAGCTAAAAGCTACGTTTAAGCGATCGCCGGGGCCTGTGTCTTCGTCAAATACAGCCTCTTCATCCTTAGCAACAGGTAAAGATTCGCCGGTGAGAAGGGCCTCGTCCGTTTCGAAGTTGATACTCTCGATGATCCTAAACAAAGAGATTCTTAGAAATTGAAGTTCGTGGTGGTCACGTTATGAACGCGAAGCGGGAAGAGGCACGGCACGGGTGTTGGGTGAAAACATACCTGAGATCCGCAGGCACAGTATCGCCGACCTTGAGCTCTACAAGATCGCCGATGACGAGCTCGGCGGTGGGAATATTGATGGTGCTCCCGTCCCTGACGACGTTTGCGGTGGGCGAGGACAGCGATCGCAAGGAGTCCATCGTCTTCTCCGCCTGGAATTCCTGGAGGAAGCCGACTACGATGTTCAGTACGATGATGGCGCACACGACACCTCCCTCGATCCAAGACTTGATTCCAAACGAGACGGCCATGGCCAGAATTAGGACCAACATCATGGCATTGGCAACCTGTCTGATCAGAATCTTTACCGGCTGAATACCTGGACCGTCGTCGAGTTCGTTCCGCCCATATTGCTCGAGTCTCTGCTTTGCGGCCACCGTGGTAAGGCCATTTTCAATGTCGGCTTCGAGTTGCCTGGCTGAATCATCCCTATCAAGCGCGTGTGCCGGCTTTGAGAGGGCCTTGTTACTCTGCCCTGAGACGTGATTCTCCATTTTGACCTTTCGATCAGTCGTCCTAGGAAGAAAAGGGGTAACTCCGTAGGGGATGAGGAAAGGAAGAGAATCAGCACGGCGAGAATTTCAAAGCGCCCAGACGCCGTCTATACTTGTACTGAACAAATATTTCACGCCAAGTGTTTCTGTCACCGGTATCGTTGGCCATGTCGTTGGGATGACGCTTTTCGGATGCAAACTGTGCAAGGGATATGACTAACTATGGACCACAGACGATGAAGAAGTGGAACTAGCGACGAAGAACTCACGATCGCGAACAGAACATAAGACTTGGCACGGGCGTAGGAAGTGTGCTAGACGCAGTTCTCGCCGCCTATCCCACGCCTATTATCGAATCATATGTGCAACATTCTTTTTCTCACGCGTCTGTTCGTTATCTAAGTGCGACTGCGAGATGTTACTGAAGTCCCCAATAAGAGCCCCATACCATCTCCGTCTTGCCGGAAGACGTTGATTGGTTGCGAGGATGAAGCCAAGAATCTTCTATTCTCCTTCTTCCGGCCATGATTTATGGGGCGCCTTGGAACCGAGCGATTTGACTCGCGGATCAACAGGGATGGTTGCGGTCCGCTCGTCCCCACCCAGTCAGACACTGTCTCTTCATATAAACTTCTGTGCCTCAATACCAAAATACTTCCGATGCCGTTGCGGGCGGCGCACGCTATGTCATGTCATGACAACACAGTTTTACCATCATGTCTCGAGTTACACAGAACCATCCGCAAACAAAGCGAAGTCCCGGTAATCGGTGTAGCATCGCATACCCGTGGAATGCGCCTGCGACCGTGGTTTCCGAATTATCCGGCTCACGTGTGTACTTGCCACACACGGTTTCTACATGATTGTCTCGCAACTAATACCGTCCACCCCCTTGTGTATGTGAGAGCATGCCCACGACTTCCCGTGCTGGAGAGGCGCCCCCAGCATTCGGCACCCGTCTAGGGCCTCCAAAAAGCCGCCCTTTGCCTAAGAAGAAACCCCATCGTCGCTCACCTCATGCTTGCGACGAATGTCGGCTGCGAAAGAGGGCGTGTGATAGCGTAGATCCCTGTGGTCCTTGTCGGAACTCTGGTCTAGGTAAGTGAAAAACATGCGCCTTCTTTGTGGACTATGGAATTGAGATCAAGATTGATATTAATAGATTTCTTTGCAAAGAATGTACATATCACTTCCGGAGACCAGTACCGCCTCCAACTTTGAGGATCCGTAACCTTCAGGATCACCTTCGGCTGGCCCGATCCTGGCTACAAGAGGTGCAGAAGAAAGCCCCTGAGATTCCAGGCCTAGATCTAGACAAATGCGTGCGCCTTCTTGACTTTACTTTACCCGAGGATCAGCCGCTGTCGCCGTCTTCCGCTTCTCCCCGCGATCATGGCGGCTCGAGACAAGCCGCGCTCAGTAACATGCTGGCCGGTCGGGACCGATTCGTAGATGCCGGGCCGGGAGGCACGTGCTTCTACGGCGCGTATTCGGAGTTTTCCTTCATTCTCCGCACTCTCGAACTATTTCAGCAGGGCTCGACGGTGCCGCCGGAGAAGAGGCTTCTCGTGGTCTCGAATCTCTTCAGCCTCCCCCTGTCCCCGCCGCCACAAAATGTTCAATCGAGCCTTGCGGCATTCTTCCCGTCGCATGACGACGTCCTTGCATTAGTAGATGCCGTGCTCTCTAAAAGCCACCCGATGCTCTGCTTTTTATCAGAGCATCACGTAAAGGACGTGGTTCGTGGAACCCTGTCTGCTTCTACTGATAAACACGTACCGCTTCTTCACATGATACTCGCTCTAGGCTACCTGTTCGACCCTTCAAAACATCGCGGAGAAGGGTGTCGCGATACCATGCATCGCGCAACAGACCACTTCCACATGGGTGTAGCCTTGTTAAAGCCATTAGAAGTAAACGACATTACGTCCCTGCAGACCCTTGTCTGTGCCGTGGTTTTCCTCGTGTCGACCTCTAGGATAACCGCAGCGCATTCACTAATCGGGACAGCCTGCTCATCTGTCCTTCGGCTGGGGCTGCACACGCTGGGAAGCGACCCCCTCGGCACCACACCGGCGGGGCGCGTATCAAGGATACGCCTCCTGGCTACAGTGATGAGGCTGGACCTGTTCGCGAGCCTAGTTCTCGACCTACCGCCATTCCTCCATAGGGACGCGGTGCCGCCGGCGCTTCTCGCGCGCTTGGCCTCCGAGGCAGAAGCCGAGCAGGACCTAGTGTCGGCGGCGGCCCTGCGACACGCCTGCCTGCTGGCCATCCCGCTGTCCAAGCACGTGTACAGGTACAGCAACCCCGCGTACGTCGACGTGAGGCATTTCGAGGAGGTGCAGAACGAGTTCCATTGCTGGAAGGTGGAGGCGTCAGGACTGCTGGCCAGTCTTGGGCAGAGCAAGGAGCATAGAATGTAAGTACAGCGGAATCAAGCAAGACCAGGAATTTCCTGGCTACATACGACGTTGTGATGAAGCTGATCACCTCAAAAATAGCATCAAGCACGACCTCGAGATGACGTACAACTTCGGGCACATGATACTATTCCGGCCGTTCCTGCACTACCTGCGGACGATGGCGGACGGCGGGGGCACGATATCGGTGGCGCAATCGTACCCGTCGCTGGCGTGCATCAAGCTGGCGTCGTCGACGATCGTGCAGGCGCAGGAGGCAACGGCGGCGCGGCTGGACCTCGCCGGCCTCTGGCCCTCCGTCTACACCGTCTTCCTGTGCGTCATGTGCCTCATCTTCCTCATCGCCGCCCACCACGGGACCTCGCGCCCCAGTCGCGCCTGGCAGCGCGCCGCCACGGGCATCCGCATCATCGCCGCTTTTCGCTGCGCTAATGACTGCTCCTCCAGTTGCTTGGAGGTCTTGAAGGTACGTGAGGAGAGGGCCCTAACAAACCCCCCCCCCCCCCTTCTCCTCCTCCCCAGGACCTTCCCCGGGTCTTAGTTTTTGAATATAGAGTGAGCTAACATCATTTTCCTTACAGCTAGTCATGGCGGAGCTATCGCATACCGTGTACTTCGACATCGACGAGATCGAGACGTCGGTGGTGAGCAACTGCATCGCGAGTACGACGACAAGCACGTTCGGGACACCATCTGCGTCATGGGGCGGTGGTGCAGTGTCCCTGAGCACGGCAGAAGCGGGGTACGACGCCCGCAACGTCGCGAGCTTGTCGCACGTTCTACCGGGACCAGCGGCCGCTTCGGAGTCGGCGTCGGATCACAACTTGATTGTCGGAGATGCAGAATGTCGTGGTGGCACTGGCGACGAGATCATGGCGGAGGACGGCGCCGACCGGATGTTGGTGCAGGCCGAGGAGCTGTCGACGGAATTCGACTTCCACGACCTGCTGCACTTGAGCGATAACGAGGAATAAGGGGACGCGTCAACGTTAGAGGATCGATGGATGGCATGGATGAAAAATGTTCCCACTGCGACTGCCCTGTCGGTTGGCACGTTTCCGCTCTCGGTGGTAAAAAAGAATTGATAAAACAAAAGAGATAAGCCGAGACAAGGAGAGATAAAAAGGGGGGGAGGAAAAAAGAAACGCCCGGGCTTGGAATCGAACCAAGCTCTCTCGAATTCCTCGGACTTATTACCTCCCCAATAGGGATGGCTGCCCAGCATGACTCAGTGTGCTACCGCTACACCACCCAGGCCTTTTAATTGTTAGGAAATCGGCTTTTTATTGTCACCTATATGGGCAAACACGGAAAGCACAAGCTACGAAGACAGGAGGGGTAGCTACCATACTGTACTTACGTACCTACCTACCTACCTGCCTAAGGTACCAACAAGTAGGCAACTGCTCTACTACTAGGTACGAAGCACAATCTCGCCAAATCCAATGTCCATCTTGCATCATGCTACTCGTGAGGTCACTCACTTACAGTCCGTCAACTCCTTGCTTGGGGCGGATGCCCTGACCTATACCGTAGCGGCGGGCCTATGAGAATTTGTCGATGTGAATATAAGCCAGCCCATGAAACTATATTGAACCACTCATGAACGAGAGGGAGCAAAGCCAACGACGGCCATGCCTGGGAGGTCTTTCTCCTTTTATGCGAGCAGCGCAACGCAACGCAACGCAACACATGGTCGTATTCATCTCCACCTATCTAGTCAAAACCTTAAGCGCACAGTAATCTCCTCCACACCTCCTAAATTTTCACGCCGAGGGGCTAAGTGCCGAACCCAAGGCACGGAGGACAAGACATTGGAAGACAAGTTACACCCGTGGCGGTGTGGCGTGACATCGGAAACGGATCCGGGAACTTTCTACACCAAAATGTGAAATAAAGCAGGCGGGGGAGGGAGGGTGCCGGGAGGCGTGATTGCACGAGCGAGAAATCGAAATGAAGCAAGAAACAACGCACTTCAATAAATCTAATAGAATCATCTAAAAAGAGCCCGACATAAAAACATAACGAGCAAATCCACCCATCGTACAAGGAATTATCTCGTCTCCGTAAAGAAAAACCCGCAAGGGGATGAAAGAAAAGAAAAGAAAAGAAGAAAAAAAGGAACCCGAAAAACAAGGTTATAAAAGCCGAACAAGAACAAGACCAAACGACGACCAAGCGAAGGGCGGATCCGAATAATGGCAGTGCCCTGCCCGTATTATAAAGGATCACACACACGCAATCGAACGTCGTGGCCTCGCGACCATAGGATTAGCGTCTAATTAGCAGCTCCTCCAAACACCCTGATATTCCAACGCCTTAGACAGAACAAGAACGAGAATAAAAGCAAGACGCGCACGAGTGTCGGAAAAAAAAAAAGAAACGAGTGACAAGAGCATGAGCACATGCCCCAGTCCCTGTCTCAGTCCCAAGAAACATTCCCAAGACAGGGAGGAAACGACAAGGGCCCCGGCCGACGGCGCCATGCGATAGAAGGAGGAAAACCCGATTGGGATCACATTTCGTTTTCGACATCGTCGGCGTTATAACGGGGAACAACGAGAGCAAACCAAAAGAAACGCCTCGGTATGCTTCTTCTCCAACTCCATTTCCGAAAAGAAACAAACGCCAGACCGTCAGATCATGAAGAGTGCGCTGCTGCACACTCGGCATCGTAGATGATGGATTTCAGGCTTGATATAAGTAATTAAAACAGGATTTGTTTCGTGGCTATCGAAAAATCTGGTATCTGGATACATCGTCCATTTGCGATGAATGGAAATGAAAAAGCGCAGCAAACGATCACAGACGCCTCTGAGGCGCCAGTATGCCACGAGTGGGAGGGCAACCAGGAGAGATCCACTTAAGCTGATCGATTAACCGTGAGCCTCCGTCTGGATTCCCGGTGTTGTGGGATCTTGATCTGCAGGGTACCCTGTTTCGGAACCAGTCAGTATACCATGTTCATCGCAGTCAAATGAATGGGGTTACAACTTACACCAGGTGCAGACAGCGATGATGAAATACAAGCACATTAGTAGCATGCCTTCAAGCCAATGACTTTTTCCGTCGCTGATGAGGTAGTTGACGAGGAGGATGGAGACGAACAAGACGACCACCTGAAAGGGGTCGAAGGCGAGGTTCATGTACTCGTTGCCCATACCCCAGCCGATAATAACAAGCAGGGGAATGAGAAACAAGGCGACCTGCATCGAGGATCCGATGGCGACACCGATGGCAAGGTCCATCTTGTCCTTCATGGCAACCGTGATAGCCGTCACGTGCTCACAGGCGTTTCCGACGATGGGCAGAAGGATAAGTCCGACGAACTCTTCGCTGATAACGCCCGTGGACGTAATGTCCTCGATCCCGCTCACCATGGCCTCGGCGCAGAACGCGATGATGACGGTAACAATGGTCATTTGAGCGAAGGCGACGCCGATGTGTAGCTGGGGTCCCTCATCCTCATCCTCATCCTCTTCGACGTGATGGGTATTCGGGCCCATCATCATAGCCCCCATGCTGCGATGTTCCGCAGGGGCAGTGGCAAAGGCAGCACCAGCACCCGACCGGGCGAGGCCGGAAGCAATTGCGTTCTCTGGAAGGCTTTCCTTCTTCTTCACGAGCTTGTTGAACATTTCCTTGCCAGGCATCTCGTACTGCCTGCCCGGGACCTTCTGGCTCTCCTCATTAAACATCTCACTATGCGTCTTCAGTTGGAAGAAGAGATAGCAGGCATAGACGAATAGGAGAATGACAGAGACACCGTGGGATAGCTTCGCAACGTCACCGCCAACGATACCCGTATTGTAGGTGAAGATGGCGGGTATGATCAGACTACCAAGCGCCAGGGCCAAGACACTGGCGGCAGTTTGAGCAACAGTAGTGTTGAAGTACTGTTCCGGTCGATTATATCCACCTAGCAGAAAGCACATGCCAAGAACGAGAAGCAAATTCGAGAGGACACTACCGATAAGTGAAGTCTGGACCACTATTACCTGGTTATCGGCCAGGGCGATGATGGCGACGATGAGCTCGACGGCATTGCTATTGGCTGTCAGCGTCTCCTGGGCGTCTCCTGGGCGCCGGTGGGTGGGGCGTGACTCGTGGCCAAGGAGCAAGGACCTTGTACTCACCCAAAGGTTGCATTGATAAGTCCACCGAGGGTCTCGCCTGTACGTAGGGCAATCTCCTCAGTCGCAAATCCGAGCATGGCAGCGAGCGGGATAATGGCAATAAAGTTGATAGCGAACACGGCCTGTCCGCTTACCCCGGTATAGTTGGTCACGATACCGACAGGGGCACATACGAGCAAAATGTTGATCCATGAACTGCCCACAGTTCGGCGCAGTTGATTCTTCCACGTATAGGGCTCTTTGGGGGGAATGTGCCTCAGGAAACCAAGTGTCAACTTCTCCTTGGGCTTTTCGTCCTCCGGCTTCTGAGCATCGCCGCCAGCGGCCGCCACACTTCCCGTTCCCACACGTTGTCGCAAACCGGATCCGGGTTCATTGAGGGCGCGCTCGGAACCCACTTCGCCAACGGGGATAATCTCGTCTTCAGCCACGGCGGTGACGTCGCTTTGCTCATGATGTATTTGCGAGGGCGCCGTAGCTGCATGGGTCAGACCATCAGTAGTATTGTATCTGTTTGTCTGCCCCTGTTCAGCGTCGAGGGTATTCGCTCTCGGTGGTGGTGCTGGTGTGTAGTTGTGGGTGAAAGGGTTGAACGCCCATCCTCCGGCGCTGCGGCGAGCCTCTTTACTGGCCTGCGCCCGCGTTCTCATAATATTATCTAATGGATGCATGGTAAGTATGTATTGATATGAGGCGCCTTAGGTTCGGTGTAGAAAGGTAGAAGAAAAAATAAAAAAGGAAAGGAGGAAGAATATGCTTCCATCGGGCATTAGCAGAAGAGATTAAGCACAAAAAATACATAGGCAATGATGGATGGTGGTGGTGGTGACAAACCAGAGAGGTCAGCAAACAGTTTCAAGCGAAAAGGGATAGCAAACAATGAGTGATATCTGGGTTACAGAATACATATATAGCGACGTATACAGTACATGATTTCAAGGAGCAATCTATTCATGGATAGCAACAGTCAACTCGTCTCACTCGACGCCGGTGAATGGTGAATGCGCAAGGCAAACAAGCTGGGATGAACTCCTCTTGACCATGCGCCCCGGGCTATGCTCCCGGCCAGCAGAACTGGCAGCTGGGTAGCATAATAATGGTTTGATCTGATGTAGGTAGCACCGGTGACTGAATCCCTGCCAACACTCATTGGTTGTGAAAGGGGCCCGGGTAATGATAGAGGGGAAATAATCCTTTTTTGGTAGGGAATCCTGAGAGATTTTAAGAATATCAGGAGTCAGGAGACGCGTAGCGTCGATAACATCCATGATAAGCGTCCTCGCCAAGACATATTTGATGAAGATGGGGATCTGCTTTATAAACGGTCAACTATAAGGATAACTTACAACTGCCACTGTTCCGATTTGGCTCCATGATGACGGCAGATAGAATGTTTCGACTACCATAAAACGCCAAGATATGTCCAGGTCTTTCGAGTTTGGGGTTTGGGGGCCGGCGTTGGTGATGTCAAGTCAACCTTAGTCCTTGAAAATGTGGCTGTTGTCGGTATCTACCGAGTAATCACGGTGATTCCACTCAATCCCTTCGTACGCGCCGGGCCTTTTCTTCTTCCTATTTGCCGATATTTAGACGGGAAAAGTATTGAATGAGTGATGCGAAGGGAAATTATTATTCCAACTATGTACGTTAAAAAAAGGATATCGAGCAGATATTTAAAAAATCACCTAGGTAGCCCTGAAGGTTGTCAGTAGCAGACTTGATGTGTGAAAGACAAAGAGGAAAAAAAGGATCGTTGGAGGAATGTGATGGTAAGACGAGCTAACTGCCCACATTTAGAGCCTTCCAAGTTTAAGGTTACAAGGTTCCTCCTGCCAGGTAAACCTATTATGGAGTACATACATTCCCGATATATCCAATGGATTGTACTTTCCTACTGTAAAGACTTCGCGTGTTGACGTTTACCTAGACTAACTAACCCAAGTAGGAAATTTCATGTAGATACCTTATTCATTCATTACCGGGGAAGGTACGTACTGTCAGGAGAGGTATCTACGCCTGGGCATTTATAGATGTATTAAACCTGCCCAGGTGAAAGCGTTCCAGGTTCCAAGGTTGTCTTCTCATCAGGTATTTAATCGACTCGACTACGTCTTCGATATTTATCTGGGATGGCCCCCTTCCTATGATAAATCCTGTTTCCAAGCGTACGAAGGAAAGCCACAGGTAAGCAAGGGCGCCAGCCAACAACCGGTGTCATACGGAGCACAGCACCCGACATTACACAGAGGACAGCCTAAAGCTCGGCAACAAACCTCATCGGACTCTATCCCGTCCCTAGGGCTTGGGGACCTAGGTTGGATATGTCATGTTGACATGTCGTGTACCTGTCAGCCAAACAGCTTCCGAGAATTCTTTAAGACTACATCATCACCTACCTACCTACCTACCTACCTACGTACAAAAGATCCTTACTTTAACCTACCTACCTATTGTTGTTATAACATAATGCCTCCTAAGTTATCGCTACGTGTATTGACAGCCATCAAGTCTTTTGTTCTTTTTTTTGTTCATTGTTTCGAACCTTGGACTATTCGGATAGCTACTCGTCTGATTGGCTTATCTGCTTCCCTGTTAGTTGTACAAGCCTTGCTAAGCATCGCTAAGAACCGCTAAAGCACCTACTAACATTAGGTACCCGATAAGCCTCGGACAAAGCGCCTAAGTACCCCTTATCCTAATCGCCAAGCCCGCCCAAGCTCGCCTTATTCTGCCTGTCATTAAGTTGCCCAGGTGCCAAGTAGCATGGTCACCTCCACTAGAATCGCTAAGCATCCGTGGCATTTGCACGGCCAAAGCTTAAGTCTACCTTTCCTGCCTTACCCCGAACGTCTTTCTTTTTTCTTCGGGCCTCATTTACCCCTGAACGGGAGTGCGGCACGGCTAACGGCCCCAAACTGCGCCTAAACGGGACCTAGCCACATGTGATATTGTAAACGATATATCACCCGATTATGTAAGAAATATATAATTACGAGGGGCGCCCACCCAGCCCAACTTGGAAATCCCCCAAATCCCCAAACCTACCTAAGTAAATAAAAGAATACTCATTGTATGCAGACCTAACTCACCGAGGATACGACAATATCTGATGATGATAATCTTCTTGCAGGACTTCGCTGCAGTAGATTGATTCTTGCGCATTTATTGTTCGCTCCTTTTCTTTTCCTCTGATAGGAAGACCTCTGACCACCCACGTGCATCACCCACGTGGGCCTGCAATGTGGCTCTCCCGAAGCGAATCAGATAAATCGCATAAAAGACCGTCTTCAGGCATCCTCGATCTCTACCCGACCTACAAGGTAGGTGGACGGTGACGCGGCAGGGCATCGTGGGCTTCACAGCCCATTTTAGACCCATTTTAGGCCCTTCGCGCCCTTCTAAACGACTCACCATCGAGGCGCACATTATCCCGCGCATCCAGCCAATGAGATCATCGGCACACCAACGGAAAATGCGACCATACACGGTCTGCTGGTGCCCTACGGGCGGCACGGCTCGAGCCTGGATCAATAGCTGCTTACGGATAATTATTTACAGAATTGTGAGGCCTCCGTGTCACAACATATGTTCAATTGAGATAATGCCCGCGTTGGATAATACCCGCGTTGAATCTGCCCCTCCATTGGTCTCATCTCAGCGGAAACCCCCCTTTCAGATGACTCGGCGCCGAACCGGGCTGTCGCCCGAGAGTTGTCTGAGGGGACATGCGGCGGTGCCGTCGTGAGCCGCCACCATCCGAATCCACGGTGCCCGGCGAATTCTGCCTGTTAGGCATAAGTTCGATGACGTCTTACCTGAAGTTCATGATCAAAGCGCCTGGCTTCATGGCCAATGCCCAGTGATCAATTACTATAACCCCCAAGCGGCTGTGATATATCAACCTCAGGAGGGTTCCATCGGAAAGATCCCTCGGAACCTCTCGATGTGACATCCCATCGATCTGACATGGACATGCCTAGCTTGGCGAACTCGGTGATTGATCGATACCGAGACGTAAAATGCGCGTTCAACCCCTCCCGTCAATTCCGAAGCACAGCCTCGAAGCAGGATTTGCCAATTCGATCACCTGCATGCATGTAGATGCAGGGACTGCCCTCAAAATATAACGTAAACGGGGGTGATGAAAGAGGGACGGATCCACTGGGACTGAAGTCTCGCCTTCTAAATTACTAGATCTCGCCATCGAAAAGATCATAATCCATATTGCTAGGATCGAAAAGGACTCCTTCTCCTATAACTAATGGCGGGCGGGCTCATTAGGTCTTCATACTTACCCCCCTGCCCCTGAGGGATAAACCTCTGAAGAAGAGTAGGGACTTACTAAGCTTGTCAGAGACTTGCGATTTGTGTTACATTCAGTTTGAGCCCCTATAGTGGGTCAGAGGTAAGCAAAGGGGGCTGGGTAAACATATGTATAGCACTTCTTACACCACGGCAAGCAACGTCCTGGAGATTGGCATGGAAGACCTTCACGTCCAATTCACGATATGTTTCATGTCGTGGGGAAAAGAATCACCTAGTTCACGTACACTTCACCCCGTGCTTTGACTATGCCATGATATCTTGGGGGCTTGCTTATGGAAGCCAACCTTCCTTCTCGACTGATCGTGAAAAGAATGAGGAGATCATCTATCCCATCCGATGCTATGGGATTGGCGGGATCACGTGATAATCTTGGAAATACCGGGGTTGGGGTATGGGTCGAAAATGTGATCCTTCGCTCCACTTCTCTATCATCTAAGTAACCGCTTCATCAACATGTATGTAGCCCCTATGTATGCCCGCCCATTCACAGTCCGTCCACCTTTCTATGCATACGCCGCTAGTTCAATGCATGACGGTTGATCTCTCAGACGAGATCTGGCAGCGAGTGTTCTCGCACCTGCGTCTCACCGTGCCATCTCACGACCAGTGGATAGACTTCAGCTCTGAACGACCGCGCCTTCAAGCATTATCCAGCACATGTCTGGTCTCGAAGAGATTCTGCCGCATCGCTCGGCCGCTACTGTATCAGCGCCTTCCGGAATTAATCTTCAGTCACACCTCGCTGCGCAGGACTCTAGCCGAGCGCCCGGCCTTGGCCGGGTTCGTGCAGCATGTGCACTTCGGCGAGTCGTACATAGACGAGGAAAGCGTGCGGAGAGACGTCGACGCCGTGATAAGGAAGTGTCCCGCTGCTCTTCGAGAGCAGGTCCGCGGATTCCAGCGGTCCCTGCGGGACGGGACTGGGGACGCTCAGGATATCGCGGTCGCTGTGTTCATTTTGCTGATGAAGAACCTTGAAAGGCTGAGTATCACGGTTCTAGATCGATACGAGTATATCATCAGCGTTGTCAGCGGCTGGGCGACCCCACCGGGTAATTCCTCAAGCTCGGACCAAGCAGAAGACGCGACGCCAGACAACGGGCCGTTATCTCGCCTGAGGGTGCTGACGCTTTCGCACTGGGAGGGGAAGGGCGCGGTGCCCATGTTCGATATGTGGGCGATGCTGAAACCCCCTACCCTGGAGCGATTCGAGGGATACTCGATCAAGGCGTGCCTCTGGGGACTCGAGCAGCCGCCACCTCCCTTCACGAACCCGAACTTGAAAGAAGTACAGCTTTTATACTCGCTCGTCGACGCCGAGGACCTTCAGGCAATACTGCGCCTGCTGCCAGGATTGCGCAAGCTGCGTATCGTATGGGGGCCTCCGACAGTAGGGGACTGCGATATGCTCGACATAGGGCTGATGGGGCAAGTCTTGCGCGAGGGCGCGGCGCGCGAGCTCGAGGTCCTAGACCTCGACTTCCGCGAGTCCTTCAACTATCAGGAGGAAGAGACCAAGGGCCGGCTGGGATCCCTGCGGGGACTGGCGGGCTTGAAGGAGCTCAGCATTCAGTCGATGGTGCTGGTGGGCGATGCGGTGTCCGACTGGCTGGACAGCGACAGCGAGGACGACCGTAATGCCCCGCCTTTGCCCCTGGTTGATGCGCTGCCGGAGCAGCTGGAATATCTGTGTTTGTATCATGGAGCTCGGGAAACAGAGTGGACTGAGGAAGATGCCAAGAGTCTGATAGGAAGCGAACGGCTGCCTAATCTTCAAACTGCCGTGCTGAGATAAATTTAAAGATGACTAGCGCGAATATCTGACCCGTATATAGGTAGCATCCAGAATTCAATGAAAATAATACCCGAAATATATTGATAGACTACAACAGTCGATGCCTATAGCTTATCAACACCTTTAACTGGTCCTTACTGTTCTTCGCAACATAAAGCTAGAAATTCTATAATGCAAAACGGGGTCCATGCCGTTCAAAATGAGTAACTTTAGCAAGTGCCTCCTATGAAAGCGTACCTTGCATCTGTGGACATTACTTGAGGAGTGTTGTGCTACATCATGGTCTGGCAGAAAGCCCCCTCCCCGTCCCATACCCCACTTTCCCCCTGAGGTCAGTGAAGTATGTTGTTAGTAAAAGGAGATAAGTATACTGGGAACTAGGGGTGTACCGACACTACGAAGTGCCAGATGTGCTTCCCAAGTAGGCCAATATCACTCGATGACGCTATATTAATATGTGTATTGCTACAGTCATGGTATGCGCTGCTATAGTCACGTCTGGTGCTTTCCAGGTAGTTGAAGTTGCCGTCTCGTCTATATGTGAAGTTTGCTATGATGCAATTGCCCCTGGGGGTGGTGGTGCTCTAGGTACTCATTGGGTCTTCCGTTTCCCCTAAGATCAGAGGAACTCAGCTGAATAGTCATCCCCGCAAGTGAGTTGTCAACGTCACCGGCACAATCTGGACATGGAGGGAGCAAATATGAGCCGGCTTCGGCATGCTGAAGCCGATGTTGACAGTTGTGTGGGTGATATCAACAGAGAGAGCGCCAAGTCTGCAGATAGACAGGGCTTCATGATGACCGCGCGTCGCGATCTGGAAGGCCTGAAGATCCTGCTTCGCTCTTAACAAGCACCCGGTAAGTTCAAAGGAGGACATGGATATGAGCTATGTGGCCTCGGATGGAGAGGGGCGGCATACCCTCCTAGATTTTCAGCCGTGTTTGCTTGGTTAGATGATCGGCAGGCTGTCGCCGGCACCAGGCTGAGCGTGACGGTAGCCAATAGGATGGTAGCCAGGATGGGAGGTGCATGGCGAAGGAGCAGCGCCCGCCCCCAACACTCGCATACGGCAATGGAAGATATAAGAACACGGCAATATATTGACTAGCCGCGAATACGTACCCCCTGCGACCAGTATGTCTTGTTTGCAGCCTGGCCCGCCCAATTTGCAGGGAAGAATGCCCCGTCTAGTAGAAAATCCCATGTGCATCAAGAATGCTGATCGGGTGATCCGAGGAAGGTTTGACCAGCTAGAAGGCTGGATGCGAAGGAAGATAGCCGACCTTAGACCGACGAAGCAAACAGCAGCCCAAGCCTTGCTAAATTATTCTTCACCGCTGGAAGATTCCATGAGCAACCCTTTCATATGTTGTATGCGGTTCACTTGAACGTGGTTATGCAGTTCGATGGGCTGAGATATTTGCTCGTAATGTAGCAGCAAAGAACCGTGATTACCTAATATGGAGAGGGTCAAAGAAATCATGAAGGGTCTGGATAACACATTCAAACCCTGCATCTGTTAATGACATGAGAGTATCCAAATTCCAGTACATTTGGGAGTCCAAAGTCCCAACAGGCCGGAGTGTTTGTCCCTGCAGGGGTTGCTCTAACTGTCATACTGCTCGAGCGGGATCTGCTACCTGGTGGACAAAGGCCGGTCGGCCTGCCGTCTATCACCCTCGAAAGCCGGCGTCTGTCACCCACGAGAATAATAACTCAGCCAACATGGGAATGACTACCATATCGGGCTCCTCTTTCTATGCGAGTCGCACATTCCTTTGGAAATATTTCACCAAGGTGTACTAGTGAGCTTAGGTGTAACTACGTGTGAAATCTGCTAGATAACTTTGGTCATCAACCATTGAACAAAGAGGTATACCAGTGACCAACGGCAAGGAATGTACAAAACCTAGCAAAATTATACCAGACATCTGTTAGTTCAGTCTCAGCCGCGGATGGCCCTGCTTTCCGAACACGGTACCGGGCCGTCTTTAGCGGGCCGGGGTACGGCTGTTTGTCTCCAATGCAGCCCTGTGGGTGTATGCTCCTGAATATCAAGATTTCTACCCAACGCCGAGTTCTAATATGAAAGTGGCGTCTGATTATACCTCAAACTGACCAGTGTTTAGTAGGTGTGATTCATCATATTATATCCAGCAAACAATAGAGAGCAAGTGGTATGCAAATCCTTCGCATGACTCCTAGCAACGACCTAGTGAAGATCATGCGAACGGGGGGCAAAGGGGTAAACCTGACCCTACCCCTTGACTCAAGAAGGCTGAGAAGCACCGCTGCGTGCCATACTGCCATGAACATCTTTAAATACCCTCGGTCCATCCAACTGTGATGCGCATATCACCTCACTTAGACAACAGCCATGCGATATACAGCCTTGGACCTAGTTCATGCCTCATCACAAGCCAGGATCGCACCTCAAGCTGCCTAGCTCCTGCCTTTGATCGTATCAACCTTCTTCAACATGGAGGCTGATAAAGAGCTGCTGTGGGCCAAAATATCCGAAGCTGACAAGAACGATATCAACCGCCGTTACGAGAAGGGGGAATCGCTCTGGAAGCACTTCGAGTCTGTTTGCAAGTGGGCCGACTCTCTCACCAAACATTACCAGGCGTATGAAGGAGAGCCAAAAGATGAGCCTGTGACACTGAAACTTTGGAATGGAGTCGAATACCCATTTAAAGTCACGATAAAGGGGTAAGTTCAGTAAATATTCTTCGTCCTCAAACTTTTTTAAACCTCTCTATATACTGCCGTATTACCTCGTAGTTACTGATGTTAATTGTAGGGGCACTGTCGTGCGGCCGATTTTCATACCAATCCAAGAACTCCTTGATGAAATTAATAATGGGCACAGGGGCTACAATTGGATTCCCTTTCCAACTTACTTTGAACTCCTTCAGCAGAGTGAGGATTTGTCATTGGAGGAAATAAGACGTCATTACGATGAAAGGAAGTGGGAGCATTACAGAGGAGAGATCAATCAACGAATCATGGAAGCTCTTGAGAAGATAGGTGACTGCATGACTAACGTCAGCAAAATTGTTGCAATAGGCACCGGCAAACTACCGGCAAACCCACCAAGTGGCGACATGTCCACAAGTCACAGGAACGCAAAAAAGCTTTCATTGCTCTTGGAAATCCGTGAGTATATCTCCAAGAGGAAGCATGACGGCAAATCAATC
The DNA here is from genome assembly GCA_023313575.1 of Eutypella sp. D-1. NCBI lineage: Eukaryota > Fungi > Ascomycota > Sordariomycetes > Xylariales > Diatrypaceae > Eutypella > Eutypella sp. D-1. Next base: position 332,458 of record JAJTTP010000018.1, on the reverse strand, counting down.
CCATGTCACGTCCACCACACTTCCTACACTGCCAATGACAAGTTCCTCAAAAGCAAGGGGCTTAACATTCTCGGAGGGTATCTCGACTTTTTGAAGGAAGTGGACGACACAACTCTATTAGTGGCAATTTCGCCACGTATCGCAATCAGGCAGTTTGCTGCTGAATTCAAGCTCCGCCCCAAGGCAATACTCTGAGAAAGCCATGAAAACACCATTCACCAGTAAGCATAGTGTTTATTAATCCGTACATGCCTTGGCATTCTCTTTCGAGCTGGATCTAACGATTGAAACCGTAATATAGATATGATCCGCCTTCCCCGCGGGTTCACAAAATGTTGACGGAATATGACAGAGTGTGGAAAAACCAGGACGGTCCGGTGAATCCAGGAAACCACGCATCCGAGATGCGTAGTGAGGCAATATATGTGAGGAAGGACACCAGCGCAACTGAACCGCAGAGTGGCGCAACATCTGGCTGAGGTTCGACACACGTGTGGTGCACCTGGAAGTCCGACGGAAGGAAACACCAGGCTCAGGAACACGGAATGAAACGACCGAAGCAACCTATTCTACTACTTTCCTTGTGTTATCAGGAGTATCGTTTCCTTATTTCAGTTCTCAGGCCATGCCTAGCTAGCAACTCATGCGCTCAATCATTTCTTCATCTTTTCTCTGGGTTTTTCTTATTTCAGTTATAGTGTAATCGGATTGAATTGGAATAGACAACGGCCTTTAATGAGTGGGGAGTTTGAGATTTTCTTTACTTCTTTCTTTCTTTCATTCACTTCTTCTCGCACCAACCAACTATCGACAGCTTCGACAGCACCTCAGAGGGTCACCACCATGGGTATCAGATTAGCTAGCTCAACGCTTCCGCCATCAATAAAAAAACTCCCATGAGACCATCCATCTTTATGCGCTTACCTCAAAAAATGGTGATTATGTTTATATTGCACAAGTTATGCTGCTGAGTTGGTGATGCTGGGGAGTCCCACTAGATCTTCAGGAGGTGGCTTGTGATGGATGACACATCACCTTACTTAGGTAGCTTACGTTACGCAGTGGCTTAGCCCTGTGCCACAGCCTCGACTCGACCTACCATCGCCCACTAAAACCCGCAAGGAAGAACAGGAAAGGATGTCTTGCAAGGAAGCGGTATTTTGTAAAAAGAGCTGCGAGGCTCAGACCTTGCAGAGGTCTTCTGGCCCATGAATCCCTGCATGCGATAGGATGTAGTAGCATGGTAAGCATCGGTCGGTCGGTCGGTCGGTCAGGCATAAGCAAATCGATGCTATTCTCAAAACACCAATTTATGATTTATCAACTGCCTATATCGTAAAATGCATCGATTCATAACCTCATGTCTATATAAAGGCATCGCAAATCCGCAATCAAGTGATTCGCCTCGCGGGCGTGGGGGTATCAAGGTATAAAGATCTAGCCGGTCCTTTTATGCAACCATTTGCGCCCCGTCCGTGTAAAAAAAATGAAGAAAGAAAACGACAAACCGGCAAAGAAAGAAAGAAAATAACCCCTGAAGTTGAACTTCTCAGTTGCAGCCACGAACACACCCCATCAGCTCAGTCGAAATCAGCGGTCCCAGCAGCGTCGCCCGCAGCGGCGCTCTCGACGTTGGGGTTAGCGACGCTGGGCGCAGGCCGCTCGTTGGGGACGGGCTCGCGCCAGCGCACCATGAGGGACTGAGGTAGGAAAGTGTCGAAGGAAACGCGGACGTCGAGGGCCTTCTTGATGAACCGGAGACCACCAAAGTCCTCGCCGCCGTCGTCGGCAAAAGCAAGCCCGCACGTCACGAGCCGGAGCTTCATGCCGGGCTGCAGTTTCGCCAGCAGCTCGTCCTCGAGCAGATACTGCTCGCCGGGCGCGTCGCTGAAGTCGACCTCGTCGGGGCGCGGCAGGCCGTGCCGACCGTGCGCGATGATGGCTGGGCCCAGGATGACGCGCCCCGCCGGTTTGACCCGGCCGCCCCCGAGACCCTGCCGCGCCAGCTCTTCCTCGAACATCTTCTTGTACTTGACGCGCGGGCGCTGGATGTCGCGGACCTCGTATTCCTGCTCCCTGGTATCAACGGCACGGATCGCGCTCGGGTCGTTGAGTCCCGCGAGTTTCTTGCGCGTTTCTGTGTTCGTCAAGCACTCGAGGACCGTCAGGCGAAAGATCACCCACTCATCGAAGTACTCCTGCTTTCCTGGGGCGTCCCCGTCCTCGCGCGTACAGAACAGCGATGCCGTAGCACCGTTGAAACTGCCAGGTAATGAGGTCAGCAGCTCATATGCGGCACGTAGCTCCTGCGGCGCGGCATCGCAGACGTTTCGGGCTGCCATGATGTTCGCTGCGTACTCGGGGCATGCGTCGTGTGCCAGCACGTAGTTGAGGAAGTTCTTGATGAGTCCTGCGGCTTTCGTGATGGCCGGCCCATCGTACATGTACATGTCGAGGACCGTGCGGGATCTAGGGTTCGCTGTACGTCAGCATGGCTATACGAGGGTTGCATTCGTGAATTTCCTTTTTTGAAATTCTTGTATGGGGTTGACCTACAGAAAGCCCTTGACGACACCCTCGAAATCGACATCCCAATGCTCCTCATCGCCTATCTCATAATACCGGCTACCTGACCCACCGATGAAGTCCACGGCGGTCATGGTACGGGCCAAGTCCTTATCGGCGGCCGTTAAGGTCTCGGTGTCCAAAGCCATGCCCGTAAATTGTCGCGGCTCACTGTTGACCCCGCCCATGAACATGTACCTATTGAACATCTTGATCTGTTCAGGATCCATTCTACGGCGTGCTCGGTAGCGCTGGATGCATTCTTCCATACGGCTACAGTCATGATTAGAACGCTGACGCCGGTAACTAGATATATTACACTCACTCGAGGAATGGACGAGATCTGCGAAAGGTCAGCTTTAGGTACGATGAGATAAGAAAATGAGGGCTCTTACTGGCTATAGATACCTTCCTCCTCGGCGGCCTCGGCGGGGCTCAAAGGGGGGTCGGCGTAGAACTCTGTCCCCAGGTTAGGTACAAATAATAATCACACTTTCGGGGGTTACTTGCCTTCGAAGCCACTGACCTTCTTGTGACCAATCAAGCCGCCTTTCCTGTGACCCTTTTGACCCTTACTCCTCTTCTTCTTAACCGGCTCGCCGGGATCGATGCCGGCATCCAGTGGGACGGAGCCACGGTCCTCACCGGGGACAGGAAGTTGGCCTGCATCTGCGCCCCGGTTCGATACATCACTATCCAGGGCGGTGCTGGCAGAGGTGACGCCCAAGTCGTGTATGATCGCGCCGGGGATGGTGTCATTGCCATCCATGGGCTGTGCAACTGAACCGTTGCTTGTAGAGATTGTGTTATCCATTGCGATAGATGGACCTGGGGCCTACTCTGCCATGAAGACTGCTGCTACTGTAGTTGGTGATTCGCCCTTTCCCTAGAAAGAGTTAGCACCTATGGGTCACGATGAGGCGGAGGTAAGTCGAAACCGGGGAGTGACGCGATTGGATTCGTCAGCGGTGCACTGCATGGTAGATTTGGGGCTGTAGGTGAATAGGCAGGGAAAAAGTGCGTAGATGAAAAGAGAAAGTCTAGGTGTACGTGCTGTCCAATTAAACGAACTGAGGTAAAGTGATTCTTCTAAGTGCGAGGCTCAGATGCCGAGTGCGTTAGGGCCAGTACGATGATGCCTGCCTGGCGACCCTAAGAATGAGGCGATGTTTGGAAGCCAACGAAGCAAAGTGGCCTGGGCAAGTCGAGTAGATTCCAGTGTAACATACGTGACTACCAACCAATTGCCTGTATAGTATGCAACCTTGAAAGTACCAAGATGTTGGGGGCGTGGCCACTGAACAATCCGGTACTACGTCGGATATTGAGAAAAAGGGACGGCCCGTAGATGATCTCGGACGTGAAGGGATTTGAAGGGCCGGGAAGGGAACCTTGGAACCTTGAAATCGCTCTGTCGCCCTGTTGTTGCACTGCAGGACGATACGAAGGTGTACCTTGCTAAGGTTCCTTCCAAGGTTGTGCCTGTCAGCCTGGGTGTAGGTGCGTAGACCTATGTGCTACGCAGAAGTTGCAATCTACCTCAACGACTCGGGCAGGAGCTATCCATCTCTTCACACCTACACCTACCTCTTACGGGCACACAAGTATCCGGTATGTAACCTGAGGCACTCAAATCTCAAAATGCCTCTCAGCCGGTTACATTAACATGCATGTTGGTGTTGGTGTTGGTGCAGGTGCTCTCTGTCATCATGTTATTATCGTGAATGACTTTACTTCGTATTCTCATTGCACGTTAGTAGTAATGGACAGCAAGTTGGCTTCTTCCAGTTTATTTTCTATTTTATGTTTTACCGCTTGTCACAGCCCCCTCGTGCTGACGATTTATAGTCACCTTCAGCCTTTTACTAAGAGCCCCTTGCGCATAAGGCCATCCATCACCCCTTACATACCTTCCTTCTCAGCCCTACGACTAACGGCCGCATCCTAGGCTGCCGGACAAATGCGGAAGGATGATCTTCAATAGAAGCTGTATATGGAACAATAAATTGAAAGGATTGTCGGGGAGGACGAAGCTATTTATTACCGCTTTCCACACTTCCGCACATAGATACGCGAGAGCTGAGATGAGGTGCATAGTGCGATGAGTGTGGTTCGGGATCAGCTGATGTGATGGTAGGAAGGGGTATTACTCTTTACAGTACGGTCAGGTCGCATGTACCGAGCCTGCGGGTCGCATCACAACCCAGCATAGCATCGCATGGCCCGACCAGCTGCGCTGCTGCTAGACCAACGGTTGGCCCGTCTGCTGATATCACTGCAGAATAATGTCTCAGCTATTTTCTACATTTTCTACATTTTTAGGACAATCCTATGCGACCGAGGGTGTGGCCTCATTTGATTGGTGGTAGGCAAGTTGGGGCAACGGTCCTCGTGTGAGGCATCACGATGCACGAGACAAGAGTTGGATTGAGACTATAGTGAGAGATCATATCCATAACTCGGTAGTTGTGAATAAAAGGCAACCCGAGACGGCCGATCGCCGACCCGAACCGATAAGCGGGAAAGAGGAGAATGCGAAAGCGGGGGGGAGAGGGAGAACAAGCAGAGAGCATAAAATATTGCATCGAATTTGCCTTACACCTTGCTTGTTTAAGACGAGGCGAAATTCGAGATATAAGCTTCAAAGTTCCAAGGTTGCTTGCTGCGGCCGGTCATCATGGCTCACTGTGATAGATGACTGGCTATGGCTGACTGAGGGGAACTCTTCGGAAGGAGTCAGTCTGGCCAGTGAATAGAATGCCTGGATGCTCTGACAGTGCCCTAGGTGGGACAGCTTGTACGGGCTGCGGCTGCACGGCAGTGGCTGAGCCCTGAAAAAAACAAAAGCCTCCCCAAAAAAACGGAACCGCCAAGCCTTACAGCTTCTCCTGAACCGATATGGAGGCAACCATTAAGCAAACCCGCCACGCGGGAGGCGGGGAAGGGGGGCAGGGAACAAGGGGGTTCTAGAGTAAATATGTAACACCTATAACACCTAGAACACCCTGAAGAACCTCCTGAATGTGCCAGGCATATATGTCAATCACACCTGGGCAAGCACGACTAAGAGGTACCTTGGTAGCTATTGGTCCCCACTTAGCAAGATAGAAGGAGCAATCGGTCTGCAGAAGAAGCGGCAACTCTTTTCCATGCAGCTGCAGTAGCACGTATGTAGTAGGCATCAGGTTTGTGTCTCTCATTTAGTGCCATGGAAGGTTGCTACTATAGTACGGCATGGCACTGCCCAGGTTGTCGTCGCGCGGGGATCGGCCAATTATAGTAGACACACAGACAATCAGAAGAAACATCTAACATCTAACGACAGGTAGCGAGTCGACGGGTCGGGTACGTAGATCCACCGATTACTCTACTAGGTACATACAACCTTAGCAATCAGCACCCACAGAAGTACCTACCCGCCTATATTACTTGCATATGTACATAGTTATGTAATTGGAAGGAGCAGGTTGTCGGGAGTGAGTGGACTTGGTGGACAACCTGGAAGTTTGAAAGTTCGGGAGTAACCCAGACCTAATCCGAGTGCTTCATATGGGTATCCATATGTAAGTACGTACGTATGTACGGGATAATCGCCCCTCTCTTATAAGGTGTTTGGGGGGGGCATTGCCCGGATTGCTTTACATCCTGAATGTCCATCAGATCCATCTCAAGGTCATCCCTGTCCCACCATTACTACCCATTACTATAAGCCTGGTACGTAGTACGTACTGCCACCATACATGCGCTACTCTGTACTCCGTACACCCATGAATGTACGCTACATACATACCCCTGTAGCTAATCCATAATTTTGTCCCATACATACTCAGGTGGGCTTTTCAGGTCCCTTCAATGTTTCCAGTAACTATTTCCATTTCCATCCCCCCCCCCAACTCGACGTCAAGTTACTCAACGACCTCCGTTAGAACCACTCAATGTTAGACGATTCACTCGCTTCGCAGTTTCGTAATAACATAACATTTTCTAAACATCCTTAATCCTCGAGACTAACGAGCCAACTAAGTGTTTGTCTGTCTGCCTGCCTCATTTACCTATCACATCCTATAAAGAACAAACAAATAGCACATTTTGCATGAGGTCATGTAACGCTGGATAAATGCCCTAATTATCCTCATTGTTTTAACTTCTCTCCCCCCATAACCATAACTACATAAGGACTCTACCATACGTACGTCGTATTCGGTGACCTCTCCCAGGAATCCCCCCTACGGCTCTCCTCCCCTCTTCCTTTCTGTCTTGCGCACCTATCGCCGCACAACTTATCCGAAAGCAATCACCATACCGGGCGTAGAGAATATGTCAGACACAAGCCAGACCAGCAGTCGAACCAGCTCGGCCAAGGATCGCGAGATTCCAAAGCATGAGGAGCTGGTAAAATATAATTACGCCGTCGCCGGACAGTCAGTATTCCCTTATTCATTACATCCATCACATCCACTGCCGACTATATTAGACGGATCCTCTGCAACGTGACACGGATACTGACTCATCTCAGCGCTGGCACGATGTGCGATGCGGACGGCGAACTTTTTATTAAGCCCTGTACGCAGGCCGAGGTCGACTTCTACGAGTCGGCCGTCCAGCAGCATCCAGACTTTGCGGCCATCATGCCCACATATATAGGAACGTTAGCCTTGACCGAGACGACGGACGAAGCACAAATACACGCCCAGATACCCAGCCTAGTAGAGCAGGCAGACATTCCCGCCCACCTTAAAGAGGAAATCCAGTCGCATCTACACCTCGAAGATCGCGAGGTCATTCCCGCCCCGAAACAGCCCGTCACTAAGAAGGTGAAGACCACGAAGGAGGGATCCTCTGACGCAAAGACATGGGTGCCCTCGAAGAAACTCGCGACGGACCGTGCAGTGGTGCTGGAAAACGCCTCGTTCGGATACAAGCGACCAAACATACTCGATGCGAAGCTGGGTCTTCGGTTATGGGCGGACAACGCGCCCCAACAAAAGAAGGATAGGTTCGATAAAATCGCGGCTGAGACGACGCACAAGAACTTTGGCTTCCGGGTTGCTGGCATGAGGGCATACAAAGGCGCCACGGACGAGGAAGAGCTAGACGAGGAGGACTACAGGGTTTTCGACAAGGACTGGGGAAGGCTCACCGTCAACGACGGCAACATCACAGATTCCCTCAGGAGGTTTATTTTCAACGAGGCGGCCGGCATCGACGAGGATCTCGGGAGGCAAGTGGCGACCCGGTTCGCGAAGGACCTCCGCCACGTGCAGCGCGTGCTCGAGAGCGAGGAAAGCCGGATGTTCTCCGCCAGTCTCCTGTTCGTATTCGAGGGCGACGGCGAGGCGCTCCGCGCAGCGCTGGCGGAAGAAAAGGCTCTCTTCGAGGCCCGAGCCCAGGAGGCCAAGGCCCAGGCAGAAGAAGCCGAGGCCGATGCGATGGCACAAATACACATCAAGCGAGGCTCGACGCGCGACGTATGCGCCGCCAACCTTAGAGTGGATAGCGGCATCGGCATGAGCGAGGAGGAGATGCAGGAAGAGAGGTTCGGCGGCAGCGGCGGCGGCGGCGGCGGCGGCAACGTGCTGACGATCGAGCTGAACGAAGCCGACCTCCTCGACGAAGACGAGGAACAAGACCTCCCCGACATCCACGCCCTGAAACTCATCGACTTCGCGCACGCGGAGTGGATGCCCGGCCAGGGGCCGGACGAGAACGTCCTGAAGGGCGTCCGCTCCCTAGCAGAGCTTTTTGAGGAGATGGCCAGATAGATACAGAAGCAAGGAAGCAAGGAAGGAAGGAGACGGGAACATTTTTTTCAATCGTGATGTTTCACGGTCCGACCGGGCTCGCGAATATAAGGAGCATGCATAGGAAAGGAAGGGAAGGAACGGAAAGGGAAGTGGAATAAGCGAATGGGCTTTTTCTAGGTTGCCCTGCCGAGCCGACTGCATCGCATGGCATCGCATCGGGGAGGGAGTTTTCTGTTAAAAAGGCATGGACAAAGTTCTCCGGGAAACGCATGTGTGTGTGTGCGTGCGTGCGTGCGTGCGTGTCGCGTTTATAAACATCATGGTTTGAATCCGGTTGTTTTCGCTTGTCGAGAAGGCAAAAGATATACCCCCCCCATAGTCACGCATTTTTTATGTTACTTTTTTATCTATGTACTGTGCCATGAAGCAATGTATTGGATTTTCCTAGCTTTCCCTCATTATCCTCCTTTTCTACTTAACTATAGACAGACAGCATCTTTTTGCCCCTGGTAGGGTAAAAAAATCCTATGATGAATAATGAACACGAGACGATATACTTGATGCAACAGAAACATCTGGTCTACTATGAGGCTGACATTGGATTATATAAGTTTTCTGCTCTAAACTAGATGCAAATAGTCTAGATGTATAAAAATCTTCAATATTTGGGATATATCAACAGCCTTCGTATCGCGTTCCATATACGTGCAAACAAGGATAATAAGTACTTTTGCATATATTGATTAAGCCGCCCATTTCCCATACATAGTCGCATATGATAGTTATCGAAGTAGGGAGTTTTAGGGTGTTGCTATAGCGCTACGGACGGCTTCGATTGAACCAATGAGAAGCCCCGCCATCCAAAGCGTCGTCGGTTTAGCTTAGCTGCATGCGAGCAACGACAGCTAATTAATTATCTTGCTCTAGAGAGCTTCCATGCTTCCTTCCATACATACACTACATACAAAGAGCTCGACTACCCAAGACACCTCACCTACATACCTCCGACCTCCTACTTTAGAGAAACGAATTTTTAAAACCTTTACCACCAACTTTCAAGTCGATACTTATTCCAATACAGCCCGATTCCCGACCCTCCAATACAGAATTGCCGTATATACAAACCTCCCGACGTCTCCATCCATCTTTCTCTTCCTTTCCCGGATCTCACTTTAACCTTCTCACTACCTCCCCTCACCTGACTTGTCCTTGCCACGAATCATTGTTCGCGTCCCTCCTTTTTCCTCTTCTTTTCCCTTCTAAAACCCCCCTCAATAATGAGTTTAAGGTGAAGATGTCGATCCCGGGCTTAGGGCAGATTGCCCCGACGGTAAGTAATGGCTGTTGCATTACAACTGAAATCCTGCAGCGCAGGTCATGTTTCTTCTGGCTTCAAAAAATGAATGGGCCACGTTACTTGGAATGAAAGGAAAGATGAAAAAAAAAAAGAAAAGCAAGTAGAGCTAACCCCCCAATGTGTGACAAAACAGGCCACCCCGAACGCGGCACCAGGCACGATCTCGACCTCGACGATACCGGGCGGCGGCGGGCCGGCAAGCGGACCGGGCACGGCGACGGAGACGCACGCGCTGCAGGCGCTCTGGGAATACCGGTTTTCGGTGGCGCAGGGGTCGACGCTGACGGTGCGGTTGGCCTCGGGGACCGCGGAGCGCGACGGCACCGAGCTGGCCCCGGGGACCGTCTACACGATCCCCGGCCCCGTGAAGTCCAAGATCAACACCTGGCACGGCTGTGTCCTCGAGGTCTCGTCTTCCCCCGGCGGCAACGTCGAGGCCCGTGTCGCCGATCCCCCGGACCCCGACCACTGCCCCCTCGTCGCTTACCTCAACCTGCACTTCAAGCTCGAGGGCCTGCGGTCCGCCGTCGCCGCTGCCCAAAAAGCTCCCCATACGACCACCCACGCCCAGCCGACCATGGGACCCAGGGTGATGGTGGTAGGCGGCTCCGGCGCGGGCAAGAGCACCGTGGTGCGGACGCTGACGGGGTGGGCGACGCGGGCAGGGCGGCAGCCTCTAGCGGTGAACCTGGACCCCCGAGAGGGCGTGCTGGCGCTGCCGGGGACGCTGAGCGCGGCGGTATTCGCGACGCTGTCGGACGTCGCGGGCGCCGGCTGGAGCGTGGCCAGCACACCCATGAGCCGCCCCAGCGCCGTGCCCCCTAAGCTGCCCATCGCGCATTACTACGGGCTCGCGTCGCCCGCCGAGAACCCGCGCCTCTACCGCGCCGTGTGCGGCGCCCTCGCCGCCGCCGCCACCGCGCGTCTCGCTGAGGACCCCGATGTCCGCGCCGCTGGCATGCTGATCGATACGCCTGCGTGTCCCGCCGACGACGACGGTGCCTTCCTCGACCACCTCGTCCACGTCGCCGCGGAGTTCAGCGCCAATGTCGTGGTCGTGCTGGGGAGCGAGCGCGTGGCCGCGGAGCTGGGACGGCGGCTCGGCTGTCAACGGACTACGTTGGGCGAGCCCGTGCATGTTGTCGGGCTCGAGCGGAGCACGGGAAGCCGCGGTGAACCCATCGCCGACCGCGACGCCGCGTTTCTTCAGGCTGTGCGCGAGCGCGGTATCCGCGAGTACTTCTTCGGCGACGCCCGTAATACCCTTAGTCCCTACACCCAGCAGGTCGAGTTCGACGCCCTCTCCATCTGGAAGGTGAATAGCGGTATGTCTAAATTGTATTTCTTTTTTTACTATTATCTCACACAGAAATACCCCCCGGAAGAGTACACGTAACATGTCGGTTTGTACTGCAGTCTTCTCGGTCCCTATCAGATATTATCTACCTACGTAACTGCTTCGCGAGACGACTGGATAGACTTCAGTACTAACTAGAAACCCTCTAGCCACGACCACAAAAGCCGAAACAGCAGCGGCAGACGAAGAGGAAGACGACGACGAGCTGTACGACCCCAGCAAAGACCTAGACCTCAGCACACCCACCACCACCACCGCCCAAACCGGCCCAGACATCGAGAAAGTAGCGCCGACGCAAGCGATGCAGAACTGCACGCTGGCAGTGGTATACGGGCCGGCGGGGCTCGCGCACAGCAACACCGCAGCGGCCTCCGCCGTCCGCGACGCCAACGTCGCGGGATTTGTCTACGTCGCCGACGTCGACGAGAAGCGTCGACGCCTCCGCGTCCTCGCGCCCGTCAGCGCCCGTCTAGGCGATCGCCCCCTCGTCTGGGGGCCCTGGCCTGAACCTATGGTTAGTTTGCTGGGCTGATTGATGGCGTGATGGTCTCTAGTCGCGGGCTTTTTTGGGGAGGGGACAATTGATTATTGCCCGTGGCCGTTTCGGGTTGATGCAGGGGCGGCATGGGATATGATGGGATGGGATGGAAATCAACGCGTAAGGTTGCCGGCCGGCATACATGCACATGCGGTAAGAAACTAAACTTGAAGACTACATCTGAATTCCATAACTGTATGTAGGGGTGTGATCGAAGCCGAGGTCGCGGGCCAGGGGCCTGGACTCATCAAGGAAGGTTTCAAGACAACTCGTTGCCATTGCGTGATATTTAGCAGCGGTCTTCTTCCATTATAGCTATGTCACGTCAGAAGAATCTTAGATAAAATGGAGAAATTCGTAGGTTGGCATATTAAAGATTTTGTATTAAATACAGAATTAGGGGGATTCATGTTACGGATTGGTCACCCCTATAAGCTCTCCACTATCTTTCAAGGGGTTGCACATGTATATGGCTGTAATCACCAGTATGATTGCCACAATTACAATCATTCACCAATCTCTTGCGCACCGATGGTATAACGGTATGGTGCAGCCGTAACAGTTCCTCAGCCTATATAGGTATATCCTAACCATCCCCGGAGACACGGTTGCAATCTGATCAACTATTTTCGATATTTTCCCTCCGTAGAATAGCCCCTAATGCTAAGTAAGGGTCATCTGACCGTGACATACCTAGTAGTGGTTGGTTGGTTGGTTGGTGTGTTGAACGCCGTAGGCGTGAGGAATAAAGCACTCACGCAGACATCCCTGGGAATATGCGACGTGTGAGGCTATTTATCTATCTTATCTATTTGGAGTTATTAATCCCTCATACATCAAACTCGATGGAACACATGATCATATTCAGCCCGTTCCCGTTGGGTCCTCCGGTTGCGCTCTTATACGGTCTAACTGTCTGCTGGGTGCCTCTGGGGCCACCGTTGTTCTGATGTTGCCGTTCAGTGTCCCTAAAGCTACGGGTTTTGGCGGGATATACCTAATTAGCAGTGGTGATAGATAAGTACGGAGCAATTGTTGCTTCCATGAAGCCATCGAGCTCTAAATGCCCATGACAACAAGAGCAAAAAGAAAATTTGAAGGTTATATTGAGTCTTGTTTTGGCTTTTCTTGAAAAATCTTCATTTTCAATTTTTTGACTCTTGTTTTTGCTTTTACTCGTGTTGTGTACCCGTAGCCACCGGAAGATAACCAAATGGTAGGTAGGTCCTCAATCTCGGAGGATAAGGTCTTAGGGTTTGATGGGATAGTGATGGTAAGTTTAGGTGAAAGAGGCAAAAGAGCGTGCGGACGAACGCAATATTCCTTCTCACCCGGTCTAAATCCTTGTCCAGACAAGTTTTCATCCGATAGTTGCTGCTACATGTTCGTGATGTATATACTAAGGCAGGCATCTATGAAGTTTGGTTCTTTGTCCTTCGCGATTGGTGCCTCGCGTCGCACTAGAGTACTCCTGTAATGTTAAAAGGACTCAAAGTCCCTCCAGGGTGTTATGTGATAGAAACAGCGATACGATGCTCTAGATAAGTGGTTATTGACAGCCTTGATATAGATATGGCAGGTACGAATTTGGGAGGAGCCTCCCAGTGGGAAGGGCTGTTTCTACCGGACTGCCAACGGGCCTTGTGGTAGCCTTCAACAACACCAATTCGTCAACCTTTTCTATATTCTCCGACTCCGGCATGTTCCCACAGGGATCCGACGGATTATGCTTCTTCATGGCATCGTTCTTTCTCCCGAAATCATCTTTTTCAAGTTTCTAAAGGTAAGCGCAATTAGTTAAGACGATCGATAGCTTTGCAGCTGCAGTGCATGATAACTTCCTAAGAAGTTAAAGCGAACCCTAACGATGACATCGAGATGGGAGGCACCCTATGAGAAAGGGACCCTATAGGGAAGGGAGTTCGGGGAAGATTCGCAATCACAGTAGGTGGAAGCAGGAACCGGACCCAGAAATGGGAGATAGGATATAAAAGTAAGACGAACTGCATCGATACCCTTAATTTTGAAAATAGAAAACCATCCCCCAAACATTTCACTTTTTCCGTGATCCAAACTTTTTTTCAATACTGTCTCATTACTATTGCATTACTAACCCCAAACATAATCTCTGAAACCGTCATTCTCGCAGCCATGCAGAGTAACTATTGTATCTCAGGGAGTTTCCCCCACCATAGGAAGCGTGGTAACGATGAGGACGACGACGACGAGGAGCGCCGCCAGCGCAAGCGGACCAGGAGCGCCGAGGACAAGTGTACCGACAAGGGCTCCGGGGACAGCAGCTCCGAGGACAACAGCGAATCGGAGAGGGTGCAAGTGCGAACCTACCGTCCGGTACGCCCTGCCACCGGCCCTTCGAGGCGGGGGCCCCACTGTGTGATACCGCCTGGTCAAATCGATATACTTGCGGTCCGCCGCCGTCAGTTTGGCAGGAACCGCCTGCCGTACGCTGAGATCGACGCCGAGTTCGTGCGGCCTGAGCCCCCGCCTCCTCCGCCCAACACTCCCCGGAGATCGTGCACGCCCAGTGAGTGCGGCCGTCGCGGCGCCGACTCGGACGTCGAGTCCGAGGTCGCTAAAGACGCCCGTGCCGACTCGGATGTCGAGTCCGAGGTCTTTCAGGATGCTCGTGACGCCGAAGAAGAGGCCCTCTTGGGCGACCTTATCCAGGAGGGACTCGCCGCTTCGTCATCGTCGGCTTCCGGCAACCTCATCTCTGGTGTCGCCGATGATGAGCCCGCTGATGATGAGCCCGCCGATGTCGACTGTGACGGCGAGTACGTCCTCGTCCTCCTCCCGAAAGCCGATGCTCATCCCCATCTGCCGCAGCACCCGGTTCAGTAGAACCGCCGTGCATTGGCAGATGTGATCGTTCTTAAGGTAGTTCTCCACAACGCGCCGACAATGCATTGAGAACGAAATGCAAAAAAACCAACTTCAGCCGGTATTCTGGGGCTGAGGAAAGGTTGTTAAGACGAAAACGCTCGCTCTGTGTCGGATATCGGGCGGTCCGTCTACGTTAATTGGCATGAGGCAAAGAATGGGAAACGCGTCATACTTATTTGTGTTTTTCATTCATTCATTTCTTATGTCATTAGATTAGCTCCCTCTGCTTGGAAATCATTACCCGGGGACAGATCGCGGCCGGGTTGTGAGGGAGTTATCTATGCATAGTTTCTTTTCATGGTACTCTTTCTCGATGCAATAGAGGTGTTTTAGTAGTGTTATTGTTCAATTATACTCATGAAGGGTATTGGAATATAACAACTAATCAATTGGTTTCAACTACATACTATGGATATCTTTTGTATGATCATGCGTGATTTCAAATATGCCTTTTCAAGAGGATTACGTAGGCTGTTGGGTAAGTACTTGATGAGCATCAACAGTTAACTTAACGTTGTCATTAATACGAACGCTGCTTGACATCAGGGGGGATACAGCCAAGTCATGGAAGAATAAGAGTAATATCTAACACTCATCATGATCAGAACTGCGTATCACTCCTTCAAACAAACGTCTTATATGTCATGCAAAAACAAATTAGAACTAATGGAGGGAATAGGGCCATGCTGAACTGGACCATAGATGGGAGCTGTGTTATACAAGAAAAATGTATGGTAGAATGCCAGCAGATAGATCCATGAGTCTCTGTTGCAGACCCGAAACATAAGTTAAGAGGAACGCATATGACAAGCATTGAACTCCATATCTTCCCCCTCCCAAAAAGAGTCGTCAAAACAGAAAAGAAAGTTTGCTGGCAAGCGAATAAACAAAAGTTAAAAGAATAACCTAAAAAATGTATAAGCCCCCCTAAAAAGGAGGGAGACCTGCCCGAACGGAGAGGTAAATGATCTCTCCTGGAGAACAATTCGGAAAGTAAATAAGTACGCCGCTGCAGAAAGCGAAGCCACCCACCTCCCACTGGACTCATCCCCCCCGTGGAGTGTCCGAAACGTAATTTTTGTGGTTGGCGTCGTCATCCTTATTCCCCAATTTTCCTAAATTAAAAACCCAAGTCGGACGGCGGCCCACCCATCCCCGGTCCACCCATTGGCAGCCTTCCTACCGGCGGTCCACCCACCGGCGGACCTCCCATCGGCGGACCTCCCATCGGTGGTCCTCCCATCGGCGGCCCACCCATCGGCGGTCCCCCCATTGCTGCTCCTCCGCCCATTGCCGCTCCTCCACCCATCGCTGGCCCTCCACCCATCGCTGGCCCTCCTCCTATATTCAGTCCCCCCATATAATTATTTAGTCCCGCCATATCTTGTCCCCCCCCATATTGTCCTCCCATTTGTTGTCCTCCCGCTGCCCCGCCGCCAACCCCTGCAGGCTGAGCCACAGGTTCCCAATCGCCCTGTGCTGCGCCACCGGCGGCGGCTCCCGCGGCACCCCAATCAGCCGGGCCAGCAACCGCCTGATATACAGGCGGAGGGGTGCGCATATACTCGGCGTTGCCCACCCCCGACCCCGCCGCCTGGGGGGGCGGTTGATTGCCGATGCGGCGCGCGGCACCAAAGCTCCTGTGCCACTGCTGATGATTGGCGGGGCGGGCGGTCTCCGCGCGCCAGCGGATGGGATACTGGGAGTACGAGACATCGGGGCCGTTCTGGCCGAGACGCTGTCCGTGTCCGATGGGCGGGTGGCTGCCGAACGGCCACCTTTGCGAATCGCCGTACTGCTGCCAGAACTGATCCGGGGACGTCGCGTACGCGGCGGCGGCCTCTTGCTCGGCTTGTGGGTTTTCCTCGATCCCGGCCAGCACGAGGGCTCCTCCTGCTTCGGACGAGCGGTGGCTGCCCGTGGGAGAGGAGTGGCGCGAGGAGCGCCGGGACGAGCTGCGATGGCTTGGGGGCGGCTCGGGTGAGCTGTGCCGGCTGGAGTGGCGGGAGGGCAGCCGCGCCGTCGTTGCCGATGAGGATGAACGGTGGCTTGGGGTAGGCGAGCCGGCGCGGCTGGAGTTGCGGGAGGACACCCGCACCGTCACTACCAATGAAGATGAGCGGTGGCTCGGGGTAGGCGAGCCAGCGCGGCTGGAGTGGCGGGAAGGCGGCCGCACCGTCGCTACCGATGAGGATGAACGGTGGCTCGGGGTAGGCGAGCCGGCGCGACTGGAGTGACGGGACGACGGGGCCCTCGGGGATCCGAGAATGCCCGGGATCATCTCCCCGCCGCCGCCCGAGCGACTGCTGGAGGCGACCGAGCTGTTATGCCTCGACGACGAGGAGCGAATGCTCGGGTTAGGCGAGACCTGTCGCGAGGATGAGGCGCTGTGCCGCGAACGGTGTTCCCGGTGCCCTGACTCGGACGCCCGGGATGAATGGGCCGTCGAACGCGACGATGAGCGATGGGACCGGGATCCCTCCGCCGACTCATGGCGGCTGGAACCAGGCCGGACGGAACTGGCGCGGGACGATCTCCCCGCATTCGAGGACTCGTCATACGGTCGCTCCATCAGGTACCCGGCCACCTGCGGCGGCGGCTGCCGCTGTTGAGCATTGGCGGCCCGCCCCCGAGCAGCAGCAGCTTCCGCCTGGGCCCGTTCCCGAAAGACGAAGCGGTCAGCGACACGGTACTCGGTGGCGACTTCTTGCAGGACCAGATCAACAAGACTCTCCATGTCGTCGCGGGAGAGGGGCGGGACATCCTGCATAAGGCGGGCATTATAGGCATCGAAGAGGGAAGCGAAAGTGCGGCCTTGCTGGGCGGCAGCGGAGCTGCGCTCGAGCTGGCCGTCGGGGACGGGGGGCGGAGGCGGACACCGGAGACAGTGGGGATGCCCGCGCCCGCACGACTGGTCCAGGTCCTGGTACCGGTGTTCCGACACCACGCGGTGGCAGAGCACGGGGACCTCGCGCCACGGCCGGTCCGGGTTCGCCGGCACGTAGTCCGGCGGCGCGAGCTCGCATGGCTCGAGCGTTACTTTTGCATGGGCGCAGACGTACCGCTTGATCACGCAGTAGCACATCCCCTGACTACCTACCTTTTTTCCTTTTGTGTGTGTGTGTGTGTGTGTGGGTGGGTGTGGCTTGAAAGCACCGGCAACGCTCCCCTGCCGTTGTGTATTCGCCTACGTGAACTGTTACCAACCCAGGGTCCTGAACAGCGAAAGGGGGGAGTGGGGGGAGAGGGGGGGAGCTACCTAGTCTTTTACTACTTATGAGAGAGCCCGAGGGCGAAAGAATACTTGCGATGGATAGTGCACTGGTTGTTTATTCACCTCTGATGCAAGGGTCGATCTAGAGACTAAGGGCAACACCCGAGCGAGGTCCCATGGCCAAGCCGGGCTCATATATATATAGGCCATCATTGCCTTGTGCACCTACGTATACAGGATGGTAACAGAGAGAGAGAGAGAGAGAGAGATAGGATACGGTATGGTATGCGCTGTAGAAAAAAAAGTCATTTTTACGCGAAAAAAGCTGGTCTGGATTAACAAAGAAGAGAGAGATAAGAGAGGAAACGCGGTCGGTCGGGGGGCACAGAGCGCTTGTAAAACTTTCGCGGACAGTGGGGGGGGGGGGGGGGATTTCACGGGTTTTTCAAGTGTTACAAGGAATGGACACAAGGTGTACGAGAAGGTGAAGAAAGTTTGTAATTAATAGACCTAAGGGCCCTGGCCTCGGTCGCTTGCACTGCGGGCGGGACACACATACACACACACACACACACACACACACTCGAGTCACCAGAACACTTCCATACCGCGGTGACATAAACCGACTGAATCACACTTACACGCGAAAGAAAAGGGGAGGGTGGGGGTGCTGCTCTGGTGGGGGCGAAGCTTTATGTTAGGCCGATACACGAGAGAGAGTATCGCAGACGAGGGGGCACAAAGAGTTGTTTGAGGGATTTTGCCTGGTCGGCTTGCCGAAGCATGCAAACTTAAAACGGCTATTGCTGGGACCAGTGGTTTAACGAGTATTTGGGAGGTTCAAAGGGGGTGGGCACCACAACCGAAAAAAACAAAACAAAAAAAACAGAGTTGTTGCTATCAGTAGATGGTAGTAGTGGTGGTGGTAGTGTACAACGTGCTCTCTTGTTCAGCAGTACAAAACTCGGCACAGTCTACAAAACCCAACAACCAAAAAAACAACAAACACTGCTTCCATCGTATACTACCGCTTACTACCACTTGTTCACCACGGCTCTGATAGACGCAATCGACACCTCCTTCTCCGTCAGGTTGGACTTGTGGTCGCCGGCGGTGGTTCCTGGGTGGGGACTTCGCTCGAACGTGAAAACGCTCGAGACGCCGAGGCTGGTCAGGTACTCCAGCGCTCTCGCGTAGTTCGTGCCCACTTGTGCGATACCATGACTGTCATCGGAGAGGGTGAACCGTCCGCCCAGCCTGAGCCATTCCTGCAAACACATGATGTCAGCCTCTATACATAGTGTATAAGCCAGATACCGGCATGGCGGGTGCGCGTTCAAGTTGTAAGTGGGTAGGGCAAAAGAGCTTCACCGTAGCGATAACTCGACAGGGATAGGGTTCTTCAAGGCCCTTTCGCAAGGCGCTAGAGTTGCACTCCAACCAACCGCCGTAACGGGCGACAAACTCAAGGTTCCGGACGATGCGCTCCCACACGCCCTTCCACTGCCTGACGTCGCGGCCTGGATCGCTGCTCATCAGACGCACGAGGTCGAAGTGGCCGACGATCCGGGGCTTCAGGACCCGCAGCATCTCGAACTGCTCGTCGTAGTAGCGCTCGTACATCTGCTCCTCGTCGTCGCCGGCGGCCTGGAGCGCTTTCCGGTAGTAGACTGCGTCGTAGTCAATGGGGATGCCCATCACGTGGTGCAGGCTCCCGATGAAGTAGTCGACGGCGGGGTGGACGGCCAGGTCCTCAATCAGCGGTCCGTAGGCCGACCGCATCCACTCGCCCTCGAAGCCGATCAGGATATGGATCTGCGAGGCGTAGGCTTCCTGGAGCCGCTTCGCCTCTACCAGGTAAGCCTCGTGCCGCGGCGACAGGACCGCGAGGGAGGCTTCTGGTTCATCGAGCTGAGCACCCGGTTAGAACTTTTATTGGCATAGAGGGTTTTTTACTGCACAACTGAACTAGCAGAGCGGTAGCTTACCTCCTCGGGGTACAGGTCCTCGAGACTCGTCCGTGGCATGTGCTCCGTGAGGCCTATGGTGGTATAGCCTAGGTTGATGGCATGCTTTATGATGTCCTCCAGCTGGTCCTTGGCATGACCTGGGCAGAACTGGCCGGAGTGGGAATGCATTGTGAACGCCATGGTGGCTAACTAATGTGTGCGGATGACTCCGCCAAGAGGTGTGTTTTGCGTTGGCGATTTCTAAAGTCCTGTAGACATATGGGTAAAACTCGCACTGGGCTGCTGGGTATACGAGTATCTATCTTCCCCGATAGGATATTTCCAGTACTGGTAGTTAAATGACTTGTCAACCTAAATCATATCTAACCGTAGCTCTAAATGTTAATATAAAATTATGCCAGTAGATATAGGGATGTCTCCGTATCCTACAGTACGTAAGGGTATCTAAGATCGAGTAGCTATAAGATATGGATAAACAGGATAAAGAGAAATATTGGAGGTATGAACGAAGTTTTTCCAGTTTGTCTCATCACAAATTTCACGATTATGTAATCTAGCATATATCTTATATTTCTTGATAGCAACCTGGACGTAAGGTTCCAATGTTACGAGATCAGTTCAAAGGCTATATCCATTATATGTCCCTACGTGGTGAGTAATCAGCAGCAACGTTTGGGCACAAGGGGATGCAAATAGCCCTAAATGCCAGGTGCATACAATATAGATAATCACTTTTAATACCTAATGAGAAAGCCTTGGTACTTTTGAGCTTGAAGATGCATGTATGCAAGCACAGCACCTGCAGGTAGGTAAATTGGGAGAAGCCCCTCCCCCACCTTACATAGATCGGCCGAAGCTCTAAAGCTCCATCTTGCATACTTAGACGGCATAATTGGTAGGAGGTAAATCTGGCACTTGGGATCAACTGTCAGGTACTCAATCACGCCTGGCAGCTTATCAATCATTTAATAGCGGCAGCGATCTTGACGGGAGCTCATTTTGGCGCTAATCAACCTTAGCTAACGCGTCTTTCTAGCGGCATTCTGGACATTACTTACCGTACTTAGGTAAGGTATACCAACAACCTGGCTCAAGTCTATTAGAACAACAACAGCCTTGCATGCATTGCAGCTCCAGCCTTTTCTTGTAATAATTCCAAAAGATTTTATTCTTTATTAATTCTTTTTTTATCCCTTCAATTCAACAATTTGAGGAAGTGAACGGTCTTTAATACTGCGCCTCTGTCCCTCCCGCGCAACACCTCACACTATTAACGACACGAAGTGGATTTTATTTTTTGTTCTGATTTCCACGTATTTCCACGTTGGTCCCATGGATAGGAAATGTCCAATTGAAATAATTCCTTAAGCCGTTCCGTACCAATTGGCTAGAGTTGCACCTCAACATCCAAAACGAGCTGATCCTACCTCGAGACCTCTCTCTGCCTGGGTACCCTGGATTGTTACTGCGGATTTATTTATTTAAAATTTTTATTCTATTTTTATTTCTCCCAGCAAGCAATCTTACCTAGGCAGACAGTGCTAGATAAACAGGTGGTGGGTGACATCGTCACTCTTGCTGGTCTTAGCGAATCAAATCATGTTGTTCGACGAGAATGATGAGCCGCATTTGAAGGCATGGATCATCGGACGTCTAGCAAATAAGTAAGTTCTTTTATTTTTATTTTTATTTTTTGGTTTTATTTCTTTCCTTGTCTTCACTATCCTGTGTTTTCGGGCGCAATTGCTTCCTTGGTTGACCGACTGGCTGGCTGACTTTGATTTCCTTTTTCTTCTTCCTCCCTTCCCCCCCTTACAGCTCTGACGCAGATGCCGATGTCTTAGCCGATTATGTTCTCGCTCTCTTGCGACATGATGACACCGCCGAAAACATCCGGAAGATGTTTGATGATGAAATACCTGATTTCCTCAGCAAAGGTACGTTCTTATCCTCAAGACTGGGCTGAGGAGAGATGGCAAGCGACAAGTCCCGCCACAGATCTCGCGATCCGGTGACAGGTCTCGCTGTAGATTCCTATATTAACTTGATTGCTTCTGCTACTTTTCTTTAGGCGGCGTCTCTTTCACCGACGATGTTTTCCAAGCTATCAAGTACAAATCCTACCTTCCAGGAGCACCACAACCTCCTCCTGTCCTACCTCCTCAAAGCCATTCTCAGCTCCCACAGAGACCCGATATCCAATTCCAACCACAACCACCGCAACCATCGCAACCATCACAACCTTCCTTCCCTCACGCCTCAGCCTTCCCTCCCTCGGGCCCCAGCAACTCCCGCAAACGACCCTATAGCGACCGCGATGACGACGTCAACATCATTCTGGACAGTCCCGACCCCTTCAATGCTCCCCAGCCATACAAACACCCTCGGAGGGGAGGCAGAGACTTCGCCTCCCGCGGTGGTAGATATGATAATGGCTACGGGATGAGGCCTCAATACGGCGGTCGCGACCCCTATCAGACTCCGCCTACTGCTCCCGCTAGACAGTTCGGACAGCCACCATCAGCTTACCCTCCCTACGCCCCTGTCCAGGATAACATGCCACCGATTGACCCCAACAGCATCATGGAGAACATCCAAAGATTACAGCAGATGGGAATACCCATACCCCAAGCATCTGAGCTACCTCGGCCGGTCTATTCGGGGACGACCATGCTCCCGCCGCGGCGGAGAAAAGGCCGTTGTAGAGATTACGACACGAAGGGCTATTGTTCGCGAGGTAACCAGTGCATGTATGAACACGGTCCCGAGTCCGTCTACATGCCCACCCCTTCATTCGGCCCCCCTCCCTCGGATGGTAAGCCCCGTTCATCCAGATGGAATCTCCCTCGCATGCAGCTAGGATCTGACCCAAATTCAGAATACGACCCTAACAATGCGTCGTTGCCTCTGGGTCCTTTCGGTATCCCACCTCCACAACCTCAAGCACTGCCACCTCAGGCTATGCCTCCTTTACCTATGGTAGGACCGGGTCGACAAGATAACAGAAGACAGAAACGACCTCCCAAGGGACGTCCATCAGTTGCCGCAAATGGGCCCGTGCATGACAAGACAAAGTCGACCATCGTGGTCCAGAACATCCCGGCGGAAAACTTCACCGATGCGGATGTCCGCACCTATTTCTCGCAATTCGGGGACATTATCGAGCTTACCATGCCGGCCGATAGTCGCCTCGCCATAATCAAATTTGATTCGTGGGAGTCGGCCAATGCCGCATGGAGCTCACCCAAGGTCATCTTCGACAATCGGTTTGTCAAAGTATTCTGGTACAAGGACGAGGGCGAGTCCAGTCAGAAGAGCAAGCACGCGAATGGGACCAAAAACGGTACTACCAACGGAAACCACTCCCCCGAGGAGAGCAAGGAACCGGAATTCGATATGGAGGAGTTCTTGCGTAAACAGGAGGATGCGCAGAAGATCCACGAGGAGAAGACCCAGAAGCGCCAAGAAATCGAAAAGGAGCGCCAGAAGCTCGAGGAACGTCAGAAGGAGCTGGTAGCGCGGCAGCAAGAGGAGAAGAGAAAGCTCCAAGCCAAATTGGCAGCCAAAAATGGCAACGACACGGCGTCATCACCCTCGGACGGCAAGCCGAGCACGCAGGCTGAGGCGCTCAGGGCGCAGTTGGCAGCGCTACAGGAGGAGGCCAATTCGCTAGGCATCGACCCCAGTGATGCACAGGACGAGTCTAGTTCTTGGGCTCCCCGGGGCCGTGGTAGGGGCACACGCGTCTACCGTGGACGGGGTAGCTTCCCCCCGCGAGCATATCGGGGAAGCTATGGCTACCGCGGTCGAGGAGGGACAGGGACAGAAAATCGCCATGCTGCGTATGCCGCGTACTCGCTGGATCTCCGTCCCAAGATCATTGCCATTACTGGAGCCGACTTCACCGCACCGGAGAAGGAAGAGGCGCTCCGGCAATATCTCTTTGTAAGTTCTCCTTGCGCCTTTAGGGGCTTTCTAGCAAAACCGCATATGGGGGGGAGGGGGATGATATAACTGACGGCGTTCACGAAAACAGGGCACGGGCGAGTTCAGCGATATCCACATCGATCACGCGACGACGCACATCACGTTCAAGGACCGTAAGACGGGCGAGCAGTTCATGTTTGGTGTCACGGCGGCCGGCAAGAACCAGATCCCCGGCGTCGAGGAGAAGCTCGAGCTCTCGTGGGTCAACTCGGCGCCGACGAAAGCTGGCGCAGCAGCAACAGCAGGAGGCGGGGGAGGAGCGGCGGCGGGCGATGGCGAGGACCGCGACGGCGACGCCCTCATGGCTAGCGGCCTCGAGGACGCCGCCAAGGCGAAGGCTGATGATGGCTTGGGAGATAATAATGCTGCTGCTGTCGCTGCCGCCAACCTCGAGGAGGGCGAGGTCGATCAAGGGGATATGGACTACGAGGGCATCTATTAGCGGATGAGACCCGGAACCGAAACCAAAGCACTCGATCGGCGGGTTTCAAAGAATTCGGCGCATCGCAACGGTCTCCAGGGCGACGAGCAACCTACCCCCCTCGCGGCTACCGAACTGTACTACCACCACTCCCCCGTACGATGCGCGAGGTCGTACCATCCATATGCCGTATACCGCTAATCGGCCGAACGTCCGAAAGCCGCCGGCCCGGATCCCTTATAATATTTCCCCGTATTTCGCGGAGCGGGACCGGATGCGCCAATCGTTCGGCACGGGCAACCGAAGCCAAAAAAAGCAAATTAGGGACAGGCGGGACGTAGATGCGAGAAAGAAAGCATTGCCGATTTTTTCTTTTTCTCTCTTGTGGGAGGGGGATATCCAGGGGCAGGGAAGAGAAGGGGGGGGGGCATGTGGTGCTGGGATTGGTGATATAGGCTTTGTAATAATGAGACGCGACGAGACGAGGCGGAATGAGATGAGATGAGATAAGATGCGATGGGACGGGATGAGAGCTATGCATTGCGTTGTATGTATGTATGTGTGCGTGTGTGCGCGAACACTGTAAACAGGAAAGGGAGAAAGGGGAAAGTCGGCAAAACTGCATAGATGGAGATGGCATGGCATGGCATTTTCCTTTTTACTGTACCATGGCATAACCATGCTCCCTGCACGGCACACGTGCAAGGGAGAAGAGAATATGAGAAAAAGCATGAGGTGCTGCTTTCGCACACCTTTTTTTTTTCCGGAATCCACTAACAAGTTTGGAGTATGCTTCGCCTACCTATCCTATTTGTGGTTTTAATCTTTATCTTCGTATTCATCTTTATCTTTATCAAACGCGATCGGACTTCCAATTCCTAGGAGGCTGACTGTGAAAAAAAAAAGGGGGGGGGAGGGGAGAATATCGCGTGGCGAATATATTTGAAGTTGGTTGGCTGGTTGGGTTAGGGGTCGAGTTTGCAGTTCAGTTCCCGGACTTGATCGTTCGTTCATTGAAGAAAATTAAGTGGGGCCCGGAGATTCCAGCGAGTAGTAAAGTTTCTGGTTGGGTACCGGCTCTGTGGTTTTGCAAGGCAAGGGAGCTGATCCCCGTCAGGCAGGAAGGCAGGCAGGAAGGCAGGGTACAGGGGTCTAGTACGTATATATATCTTCAGATGGGTCAGCAGTGGCAGTCTGTAGGATATCCAGGCCGGTGTTCGGGTTGAGGGTATGTGTGATGCGATACCTAGAGTACTTTTTGGCTTTTGGCAGACACTTGGAAAAGAAAGGGGGCGGGTGTGAGTGCTTGTTTGTGTAGAGGGCTGTGTGTGGGTGGGTGTAAGTAAGCTCAGGGGTTTATTCCTGGAATCGTACCTAGGCAGCTAGGCTTCAATGGATTCCATTCCATTCCATGCACGCACGTAACGTACGCTCTAGGATTTTTTTTTTTGAGGAACTTATTAGCAAGCAAGCAAGGAACCGCGGTAGCTGAACTATTTAGTTTATGTAGTTTATGGGAACTCACCGTCGTCTCAACACTCCTGGTTCTGGTGGTATCTACGTACCTAGAACTACCTACACAGCTAGACAACTCAGTTTAGTATCCTCCGAGCTAAGCAGTATTACTACTGCCACCCCTTTCTAATATGGCTTCCCCTTCTCTTTTCTCCAACTCAAGTCCTTGAGTTGAGTACGCCGGGTGGGATGGGTGCACGAAAGATGCCCGTCGTCCGGCAGCAGCTGTGTCTGTATCCCGCATCTCTACTCATCCCAAAAAGCCCCTCCCCTGACGGTATTTCCCTATAATCCTAGATTCTGCACATAGAGCAGCACGGCTAGACCATCGATCAAGTCCCCGTCTCGCCAGGAAGCAAGTCGTACCTAATATTGGCGTGCCGTTGATGACCGTTTGATATCGACGTCGATATCAGGCACGCACCCGATGGGTACGATTAATACAGTCGCCATGCCACAACCCCGGTTCTCGGAGCCGAACTTCCTCAAAAAAAGCCCCCCCTGGCACAAACTATTCCGGGTCCAGCATTTAGGAGTCTTGGGCAGCAGGACAGATCGGACGCGGCCGTGATGTTTCTTGGTCCCGCGGCCTGCAGTCCTAGCCTCTATGGCAGCGCATACGCTTTCGACCGAAGACGAGGACGCACGGTAGGAAGCCAGCTAGCTATGACGCCTTCGATGCCCATCCTGGGGCCGATATCGAGGCAGTAACGCACGTTGTTGCGGTGGGCACGACTGGAGCCTGGGGTCTGCTGGACGAAGACCCTTCCTCCGCTGTCTGTCGACTTGCGCGGAACCTAGCTGTATCGCGTTCGTTGCGCGTACAGCGGTATTTACGTACGGGCGTCGCCGCCCAGTTCCACGGCACGGCAACCCTGCCTGCGGCAAGTGGTGCGCTGGTTCTTCGCTGGTGGGGCCGTTTTCTGATTCCCTTTATAATTGCCGTCGTCGTCATCACCGGACTCGGACTCTGACTCGGACTCCTTCATATCTTCCTCCGTATTCCTCGCTTAGCTCCGCTGCCTCTCACGCTTCTGGAAACCATGCTTAGCTCTCTGGTGTAGAGCCCAAAATCAGGTTTTCACGTCTCATGGGTATCCCAGAAGATTTCGTACACAACCTTCTAGGCCCAGCATAGCTCCGTACGTGATAGGATTGGTGTGTAATACGACGTGTCGCCGTTGCGTCGGAGAGCAGCCGGCACTTTTCATAAGCGTATGTGTGTATGATTAATGGAACGGCAGGTATGTGGACGGGTCTGGTACCTGAGGAATAAATTGTGAAAACATGTAAGCTGAGGGGCCAGTCCACCGACGTAGATGTGGACGTAGATGTGTGTATGAGAATAAAACCAAAGCTACTGAAGCGTAACCGATGTCATAAGAGAGTAGACGGTGGAATGATTGAAGGAGTGGCGGCAATTGCGTTCCAAGCTGTGTCACACATACTCAGTATCAACTGAATAAATGGGTACACGGCGCGAAACTCTGACGTCCTGCCATGATCTAGTCCATGAAGGCTACGTAATTTCTAAGATTAGTCAATATACAGAAGCGATCAATATGCCTGCGAGTGGTGGAATAGGAGACATATATTGTTCATGTAATTTCAACTCAATTTATCACAGGTCCTCTCTGTACATGAAGACATATTGAACGGTGTAATAGTGCTAAGCCTTGCCGATTTACATGACAGGCATTGTTTATATCATAGCCGAATAGGGGCAGCTAGGGAGAGACAAGCTATTTCTGCTACCCTGCCTTTACTATCTATAATAACAATATACTGACCCGTATTGATAGTAACATAGGGATGAGCGTATTTCCATATAGCGACTACATCCCAACTCCGAGCCAGCAATGCAATGCTCATATTCACCGCATGGTGACTTCAACGGATTATAACGGTCTGTTACGCGCAGTTATATCAGAGTAGGCAGCCCCATTTGTAGAGTAGCAAAATGCAAAATAGCCCAGGCCGCATGGAGTACTATAACGAGGAATTATACAGAGGCCGTAGTTGTTTGTGAATTAAAAGAAGCTCATCTTTTTCAGACGCTTTGGGAAGGATGTCATAGAGAAGTTTATAAGATGATTTCCATGGAGGCCGGAACAGCCGGCCAATTGCTCGCTCTAATACTTCAAATACTATTTATAGTTAAGTGTTGGTAAACATACTTATGTACTATCTTATCTTGCCCGGGCTAATACGTGGTAGTGGTAGTGGTAATGATAGTGGTGATAGTGATGGTGGGGGCAGTGATAGGGGCGATTAGGTGTAAGCAAGTCACTCCGTAAGTGATCGTAGTTGGGTGCACCCGACAGCTGTTCGAGACCTGCTTGATCGCGATTAAAGCAATTATACGAGAATGGAAGCCTGGAGATTCACATCCTGTAAACCACTCAGCCAAAAAACCAATACTGCTAATGCATAACTGATACAATAAAACGTAACTTGGGAATTGGAGATGCGGAGGCTACTATGGGGAAACAGAAACTAGTACGTAAGTAATTGCCCTTTAAGCTTATATCTTATCCATAACGGATATCCCCCCATCCAGCCGCTACTTGGGCTATCTTGTCATCACCAGGGCGGGCAAGGGTGCCCTGCTCCACCCCCGCATTATCCATGGATATCGGCTATTAGAAAACTGAATGACCAGTCCATGCTATAAATATAAGGATACCTGTATATATGTAAATATACAAAAAGAAAGTGAACGCCCGTGGATTGAGCAACTCCAATTCTCCAATTCCCCAATTCCAGGGTACTGGCCTCAAGTCTTAAACCTGGAATCTTATTCATAGTCTTAACAGTTTCATGCGTTTGATTGGAATTTCCCGAATAATTAAGCTGATTTATCTGATTGATCTACTATGAAAATTCGTGGAGACATGTCACAATCGCCGCGAACACCGAAACAAACTGGAACACAACCACCAACCACACAGGCCACTGGTACAGGGCGCGTAGCAAAGCGCTCTTCTAACGCGTAGGCATCCTTATACACAGCCCTACGTCATTTTATCAGACATCAAACCTATTTGACTTGGTGCGAGCAGTGTGCTAACAATTTCGCAGCTGCGCAAGATGTCGGAGGCAAAAGATTCGATGCTCGGGCAATAACCCATGTGAGGCTTGCACCAAGCGCAAGCTATCATGCGAGTTCAATGATAGTGACCAGAAAATTATGGTTACAAAAGGGTGTGTTGTTACAGATATCGTTACGTCACAGCATATCAATGAATGGGCTCGTCTCACCGGTCGCCATTTAGCTATCTCGAGTATCTCCAACGAAAATGCAACGCCTCGGAGAACGCCTCGGAGAGAAACGCCCCATACCGTGGCGGTAGTGTCGGCGACGAGAATCAATATGATGACGTAGATGGTGGTCAAGGTACAGACAGTGATACTGAATCAACGAAGCCGCCATCAAACTGTTCTCGGCGATCTCGCCGACAGAGGTCAGGCGGCCGGGGCCCTGAATCGAGGTCCGATCCCGAGCTGGATGCTATCGCCCTTAGCAATCCACTTTCTGCTGGACAATCCACGTTTATGCCCGCCCCAAACGGGAGGTTATGTATGCTTTGATCCTCTGACTTGGCCCTCTTGATCCTTAATCGAAACGAATGTTATGCTGAGTATCGTATAATCAGTCTACCTGGGAACGTCTTCGAGCTGGTCCTTCACTCGCCGCTTGTTATGCATGACCCATGAATATCTTCATCACACTCCTCTCCCTGATATGGATCTTCTCTTTGACGGGATGACTTATGACCTAGGATGGAATGGTAGCCGGACCAACGACCCAACACTGACCATCCCGGCTTTACCCACCGTCGACCATGCTATCTACTTGGTTAACGCGGTCAAGTTTCATTGCGGTCAAATATATCACCTATTCGACGATGAGAGTTTCATGAAATCACTTTATCATTTCTACGAGGAGCCACCCGGCAGAAAACCCGATGATGAGATGTGGTATGTCCACTTCCTGGTTATCATCGCCTTTGGCAAGGCCTTTACCACCAAAAAGAACCAGGGGAGATGTCCCCCAGGCGCAGAGTTTTTCATCAAAGCACTTCATTTACTACCGGACATGATCATGCTCTGGCAGGACCCTGTCCATGCGACCGAGATCTTTTGCTGTATAGCGCTTTATTTACAATGTGCCGACTATCGCCTTGTGGCACACAACTTTGTAAGATACCCCCAAACCCCATATTGGATCGCCGGTAAAGCTGTAGGGCTGACTACCGCTTTAAGATCGGACAAGGCATACGCTTGGCAATGGGCCAAGGTATGCATACAGATATGCCGGTCCAGTATTTAGGAGAACATCTTGTCGAGAGGTGCCGCAGAGCCTGGTGGACCGCATATGTTCTGGACCGGGAGATGACCTCCTCTGTAGGACTACCTCAGTCGGTTATTGATGACGACATTCACCCCCAGCTACCCAATTTTGCTGGCTCGGTCCAGCGAAGCGCTGCCCTCAATATGCAGATCAAACTGTCGCGACTAATAGCGACTATTAATCGAAGTAGGTAATCACGTATCCACCTATCGTGTAATGCGTCCGATTAACGGCAGTATCGCCATAAGCGGTATACGGTGCAGATGGAAAGTTACGCAGCAAGTTTCTTCGTGCAACTAAGACCGTTCTAGCCGATATAGCTGCAGTCGCGGACGAGCTTCAGCAGATTTTCCCCCTCCACCTCGAAAACCGCACCGCCGGCATGTCCAGAGCATCCGCCAATCTTCACTTGCTTTATCATCGGGTATGTAGACCCTCCACCCCCACCACTTGTCCGAAAGCGGATGGTATGATAACCTTGTGAGACTAGTGTATCATTCTCGCCACGAGACCTTTGCTGGTCTGCTTTTTGAAAATGCACCTAGAGTCAGATTCCGGCTCCAGTAAGCTACAGTCCTCGGGGAGCGTTCGGAATCTGATCCAGGTGTGCCTCGACTCATCGGTCCGGACGATCGTGATCCTCGAACAGCTACAGAGCCAGGGCCTTCTAGGTGTGTTTATGCCTTCCATGTCTTTGGCTCAACGTCCCCCACGCCAGATAATCCATGAACTAACCGAGAGCTTTCTACCAAGTAGAGGTGTTCCTCCACTTTGACCTTGAGTCCCTTTCTATTTCTACCGCAAACCTCTTGGTGGCGCCGTCACTCGATCCGCAGCTCTCAGAAAATGGCGCCTCCTGGTCTCAGCAAGCCCACTCGATATTTGACGAGATGGCAGCAGATGGAAACCAAGTCGCCGTTTTCCGCAAAGCCGAACTACAAAGGCTCAGTGACATGCTGAGGAGTATACATGAGGGACCCCAGCGGCATGATATGAACCCCATCGGTGCTTTCAGGTCGGAGGATGGCTCTCTAGAGACCCCAATGCTACCGACGATACCGCTAGCCCCTATCATGCCTGGGGCGGCCTCACACATACCGATACCGGAGAACGGTATGATATACGAGAACGGGGTCGGAAACCCGTTAACGAGTGCACAAATCATGGACATGGCGAATTCCATCGATACTGGCGATACCGAGTGGATGTCACAGGCAATTTTGGAGCATAGCATCTGGTAGAATTAAGGAATGGAGATTTGAACGCACGAAAAAAAACAAAAAAAAAACGTGAAAACGGGATATGATTAATACTACGTGTGAATTTAGAGCGAAGCGATTACGTGCGCCTCTTCAATTGCTTCTAGCAAAAATGAGGCACTTCTACAGACGGGACTTGGGCTGGGGCCGGATTGTCTCGAATTCCACCGTATTTCCAACCCGCCAGCTGACATCCGAGCCCCAGTTTGCGCTACCTTTCTTGGAATCCTGGTCCTTCCAACGCCATCGCGACACCGGCTGCTTGCCGTCCTTCGCTTCCAGCAGCGCCTTCACCCAATCGCCCACGATTGGGAACATCTTGAAGCCGTGCCCGGAGTCACCGGAGAGCAGGACGACGGAGCTGGACGTGTCGGGAACGTAGTCGATGATGAAGTCCGAGTCGACCGTGTCGGCGAACCAACACAGCGTCCTGTTGATGAGCGGCCGGTCCGCGAGCCAGGGCAGCGTGTGCGCCAGGAGCTTGCGCATCCGCTGCTCGTCTTCGGTCGGCAGGAACTGGCTATCGGCCAGAGGAGGCGGGCGCGAAACGCCCGACTTGGGGTCGGTGTTGATGAAGCCGCCGCCCATCGGGCAGAGCTTGAGCAGGTTGGTCCCCGGCTCGGGCTCGAACATGAAGCCCAGATCCCGCGCGTAGGTGACGGGGATGCCCTTCAGAATTGACGCCTCCTCGTCGGTAAGCTTGACGTGGGCGACCGACCACGACTTCGCCACCACCTGCGTCCCGGTCTGCGGCACCAGCTCGCTCGTTGCCGCGCCCAGCGCCACGATGACGAGCTTCGCCGTGTGGAGCGCGCCCGATTTCGTCCGGACGCCTGTGGCCCTTGAGCTGCCGCCGGGACCCTTCTCATAGACGATCTCAGCGGCCTCCTGGCCCAGCAGGAATCGCACCCCGTTCGCGGCGCACACTTTGTACACGGCGATGAGGGAGTTGGAGGAGTGCGCGTACCCGTCGTACCGGTTGAGGTAGCCGCGCCAGCCGGTCAGGGGCCCGTCCTGGTACTGCCAGAACTGGTCGACGATGTCCTGCCGGCTGTTGATGGGCTCGACGTGTTTCCTGAGTCGCGGGTGGGCTTCGGCCGACGCCCGGAATCTGTTCAGCGTGCCCACGGCCTTCTCGGGACACGCCTCGGACGCGCAGTGCAGGAACCCCACCTGGTGGAAGTGTGGTGCGAAGGGGCCTCTCTTCCAGGCCTCCATGGCTTTCTATGTAGCGCATCCCCTGGTTAGCGATCGGCTTGTCTTCATTACCGAGCTGGACATTCCATCCACAAATTGGGGGATCCGAATTCATAAGCCACACACTTACCACCGTCAAATCCGTATAGAACGGGTCCTCATACTCGGCCCTCAATATCTTATTCACATCATTGGCCGCCGACCAGGCGCTGGGGATCTGCTTGTCCTTTTCCAGGACCGTGACGTTGGTATAGCCGGACTGGTTCAGGTGAAGGGCTGTCGACAGGCCGAAGGCGCCGGCCCCGACGATGAGGATAGGATCGGATTTCGAGATGGCCATGATGGTTTAATTGGCGGTGGTGGTGGCGGTGGTGGTTGCTTTCGTTGTCGAGGCTGCGGCAAGTAACCAACGAAACGCGTGAGTTTCTCTTAGCTGAGAATAATCAATGGACAAAACAGACAAGGCAGGATAGACAAGAAATCCGGCTAATTCTTATTCCAACCGTTTAGCTCACCGTTCCTGTAACCTGGCCCATCACCGCTTCAACTCATCCACTCATCGTATCGAACCATCATCAGAACATCCTCGCCGAAGTCTCTGCACGCGGCTGCGAAATCGGAATGGGCTAGGGGAGTGATAGATAGCGCGCCTATGAGGTCAGATACCACACACCGGCGCGCAGGATGCGCCGCCTGAGTCGGCAACAGGCTTTCCCTGCCTCCAACCGCGCAAAAAAGTCGGGTTTGCGGAGGTTGGGCTGGGCTGGGCCACGACGCAAGGGATCACTCGTCCATGCACCGCATTGGAGATTGTGTGGGGTAAGCGATAACGAAGAGTCGGGGGGGGGGGGGGGGGGGGGTCCTCCTTGTGACAATGACAGTTCTGATAGTTTCCCGTCAGAAGATTGGGGTTTGCCTCCTAATTGGGCGCTCCTCATTGGTAATCTCGCTGGGTTTTTACTCATCGCGCGTGTGCTGCTCGTTTCTCGGACGCCTTTCCGGTGTGGTGTGGAGGGGAAAGGGGAGAGTGGAGATCGGATGGGCTCCCGTAGCGCTGCACGCTAACGAGTCGATCCCTTGACGACGCAAACGCAACGCAACCCACCGCACGGCACAGATTATTTCTAAAGTTAGGTCTACTCTCCTCCGCACTCCCATCCGGGTAACAGCACCCATGACAACCGCTAGCTTTGCCATCGCCTCGACCTTCCCTCCCTTCCTTCCCTCCCCATGGGGTCTCCGGTTTTCCACTCCGTTTGGCGTCTTGGCCCTCGGTGGCTTGGCTCTCAGGGTCAGCGGCGTGGCTATTACGTACTCTGGTTGTCCGGGACGCTGCGGGGATGCTGCAGCGTGCGTCGGTCTGGGGTTCCTCGTGATGGGCATGGTGATGAATACGATATTCTAAGCTGCATACCTACCTACCTACCGACCTACCTGCCTACCTACTGTGCGTGCGTAAACTACTTTCTACGTAATAGCTAGTGGGGATAGTTATTGCTAGACGGAAATTGGCCCGATGGATCCGGGGAGCCTGTGTGAGAAACGCGGAAACCCCAAACTCGAAACCGCCATGTGTATTCGGAAAATCAAAAACATAATTAAAACGTAAGAACTTGCAGGGCATACCTGTGTTGCCAAAATTAATTGTAAAAGAAGGGGAAAGGGGGGGGGGGGAGGGCTGCGGAGTATAGACGTATGCCAGCCAATCGGTACAGTTCGGACAGGCGAATGGATTCGATCCGATTTGACTATTCTGTAGCTGGTTGACAGCTACGTTCCCCATGTTTTTAACATCTAGGCACACATGAGAGAATCACATTAGTGAATCGCAGACCTAAATTAACATAAACATTAGTGGCGGCGGTGGTAATGGTTGTGATGGTGGCTGTCGTAGGAAGCGACAGCGGTAATAGTGGTGAGAGCGGTGCCTAATGTCCAATATTCACCCTCTATCATTTTCATCCTGTTTTCCAATATAGCCAGACGATGGATATAGCACCATAAGCATAAGGGGGGGGGGGGGGGGGCGGGTGGGCACGAGGTACTAGCGCTAACGTCTCAATCTATACTCACAAACCTATTTGGACAGCAGATGGGATAGTACTAGGAAAAGCTTGATTCATGATGTTGGCATGGACACAGTTTAGCATGATAATTTTACATGTTGTCATTTATTCTACAGTTTGACTTATTTTGCACTGTAGCCAAGCGGTGCAGGTACAATCTCTAGAATCTCATGTCCCCTTTCCCGGGTTTCCCATCGAATGCCTAAGTAAACCTAATAAATACAAGCTTTCCGTGGAGATGATACTTTTTGTACAAGTCACCCAATCAATCCACCATCCATTATGACTCGTTGCTCGGGTAGGTGAACCGGTCCAGGGGAGCGAACTCCTCCTTGAGCGTCCGCGGGCTGGTGAAGCGCCGCAGGACATCCGGGCTGCCGGCCTTGTCGTTGGTGCCGCTGGCGCGGGCGCCGCCGAAAGTCTGCTGGCCGATCAGGGCCGCCGTAGTCTTGCAGTTGGTGTAGAAGTTGCCCGCCGAGTAACGGAGCGTGTCTTCGGCATGCCGGATCGCCTCCCGGTCAGTAGCGAAGACCGCACCCGTCAGTGCGAGTCCGCCACCAGCCTGGTCTATACTCTTCAGGACGTTATCCCACTCAGCATCGGGGTATACGTAGACAGCCAGCACGGGACCGAAGATCTCCTGGTTTAGCAGCACGTGGTCCGGTGAGTCGACCTGGTAGAGGGTGGGCTTGACGAAGAGACCGACCGAGTCGTCGTAGGTACCACCGGCGAGTAGCTTCACGGACTTGTCGGCATTGCTCCGGTCAATGATTCCCTTGATCTTGTCGAACGACGCGCGGTGGATGACGGGGCCCATGAAGGCCTCAAAGTCCTTGTCCGGGCTGCCGATGGTGATCTTCTTGATACCAGCCTGCAGACCCGAGATGAACTCCTCGGCCCGCGAGGCGGGGATGTATGCACGAGACGTAGCAGAGCACTTCTGGCCCTGGTACTCATATGCCCCGCGGATTGTGTGGTTGACGGCGTTGGTGATGTCGGCTGACGAGTGGAGAAGGTGGAAGTTCTTTCCGCTCGTTTCACCAACGATTCTGGGGAACTCGCGGTAGGTCTTGTTCGCGATGCCCTGGCCGATCTTACCGTAGATAGACCGGAAGACGTCCGAAGAGCCAACAAAGTTGATACCAGCAAACTCACGATGCGCAAGCACCGTTTGTGTGATTTCTTCAGCGTCGCCGGGCACAAACTGGATGACGCCCTTGGGGAGACCAGCCTCTTGCAGGATCTTGTATACGAGAGAGCTGGCGTAAATGCCGTGCGGAGAAGGCTTCCACAGAACGACATTGCCCATTATCGCCGGGCTGGAGATAAGGCTACCGCCCAGAGCAGTGAAGTTAAATGGCGAAACAGCATACACGAAACCTTCCAGAGGTCGGTACTCAACTCGCCTGTGATTACCAATCAGCTTTGCTCAAAAGCCTAGTGCGGCAGTTTTGGGGTTTAACTATAACTTACGTCCAGATACCATCAGTGCCTCGAGTTGGCTGTCTTCCTAGTAGTTCAGCAGCGTAGTTGGTGTGCAACCGGAAAAAGTCCGCCAGCTCGGCCGCGGCGTCGATCTCGGCCTGCCAGACATTCTTTCCCTGGCCAAGCATAGTCGCGGCAATAAGTTCATTTCGATACTTGCCGGTGACGAGCTCCGCTGCCCGGAGGAAAATAGCCGCCCGGTCTACGAACGGTGTGTTTTCCCATTTCTTCTTAGCCTCAAGGGCTGTCTCGATAGCTTCGTTGACATCCTGCTTGGAAGCTACCGGATAGTTGGTGAGAACGGTCTTGTGCTCTGAAGGCAAAACCTGGTCTAGTGACGCGGACGCCTTTTTGATCTGACCGTTGATTACAATGTTGCTCTGCACGGGGAGCTGGGACCGGAGGCGCTTTAGCGCATCTTCTACGCCCTTACGCTCTGCCGAGCCCTTTCTGTATTCGTACTACGATTGGTAGAGTCAGAATGAGTTTCCATTTGTGCACTATAATTCCGGTGCCTTACGTTGATTTCGTTCCTCTCAGGGGGAAGCCGGAACGGTAAAGTGGCCGCTCCTCGTCGGCTTATGCGGGGTCCTCCGGCAAGTCTAAATGCTGCTGTTGGGACTCTGGTAGGAGGTCTCATACTGAGGGCTGCAAAGGTGACTTCGGGGAAGGAGACGAATTAGGAACCGGGCAATAAATCAATCAACAAGTAACCCGACCAACAATTAACCAAGAAGAATTGTCCACGTCTGTGAAGTATCATTTCTACTGACCTTACGACGCCTTCAAGGTGCCTTTTGAAGACATCTCTGGCCTCCGTACCGGCGTTTACCGGGGTTTGCAATGCGGGGGAAAACAGGGGAAAACCCACCATCGGGACGCTTGCCGGGGTGATAATTCCCTTCGGCTTGGAACCCGTGGGTCGTGGGGCTATCAACGTCACACGCCGACCAGCTTTCCAGCGGCACAATGACCACATCACCGGTCTCGGAGCAGCTAATCAATTGGTTTGGCCAGTATTCAGTGACCTAATTGTCGTAAGCGTTGATTCAGATTGTCCTCGTGAGGGCAAGATGTGGGAATGTGTAATACAGAGCGGATATCTCCAGCGGGTTATTCTGCCATGCAGATTGTATAAAGAATATGCGTGTGAATAAGGTTAATGTCGTTAGAAGAGAGGGGACATTGCTTACGGATATACCAGATAAATGAGTATGAGATAGAAGGGAAATGACTCAGCCACAGCCTCATGGCCATCATGCTCGGCTTCATCAACGCCTTATCGGCGACGTGGCGGCGGCTGCCATCTCGGCCACCTTAGTAACTCCAGCGGTGGCTATCATCGATCGGTAGGTGTTGTGTTGGGCTTTTCTTCCGAAGTTGGGATCTCATAATAACTTTATACAGGGCCGTCGTTGAAAAGGTAGCGAGTCAACAACCCTTTATGCGCACACTATGGACGCACACCAAGACAGCAATCAAACGTCCTAGAGCCTTTGTGTTTTCTCGGCCTTTTGCCATCCTCTGGAATCTTTATGCCGCAACGTTCACTGCAGCCAATACAGCTGACACCATCGTCAGTGACTGGCGCCCATCCGCGGCCAGTACTGCCACATTCCTGGCTACAGTAGCAGTCAATGTTCCGCTGGGCATATCGAAGGACCTCCGATTTGCTAAATGCTACGGCGGGCCTGAGGCTACCAAAACAGTGTCTGCCTCAGCCATTCCTCTGAAAGCCACCGAAGCAGCGGTTAAGGCCCCTCAAGTCCGTGCTGGCGTTGCATCACGGGCGACAGCCGCGGTCTTCCTATTCCGAGACTCGCTTACACTATTCGGATCATTTGGTAGGTAGTCACTTCATATTCGCCTTCATACCATACAACTATGGGGTTTATCAATGCTCGTCAATTCCTCCTAGCCGCATTGCTAACCATGAACCCACGCTATAGTTCTACCGCCAGTGGTATCCCGCGCCATACCCGAGGGCGCCGTCGGTAGCGCTCATACCACGGCAATTGCAGTACAGCTCCTGGTACCAGCTTCCACACAACTCGTGGTGACGCCCGTGCACCTCCTCGGATT
The DNA here is from genome assembly GCA_023313575.1 of Eutypella sp. D-1. Lineage (NCBI taxonomy): Eukaryota > Fungi > Ascomycota > Sordariomycetes > Xylariales > Diatrypaceae > Eutypella > Eutypella sp. D-1. The sequence continues at coordinate 294,443 of JAJTTP010000018.1, read as the reverse complement.
GGATTTGTTCAACAGGCCGCAGAAGGGTTTAGGTTTGGCCAACCGAATAGCGAACACAAGAGGCCATTTCGGATCTGCAACGACAATGCGCTGCCTGCGCGTCCTTCCGGCTTTTGGGTTCGGTGTTATGACGAATAGGGATCTCAGGAAACACTTTCACACTTCTGTATAAGCAAAGGCCATAGGGGATTCCTCGTGATTACAGTTATACTTCAAATAGGTGGGCGGCTTAATAGAATTAGGATTTAGGTTACGCTTTTAGATAAGAAAGTTTAAATTTCAACAAAAGTTTAAGCTACCAAATACCTACCAAGGTACGCAAGGCTTCATTCGATGACGACAGCCGTGGTGAATGAACATCCGAAAGTCTGCTGCAGCGCCCTCTGAACGGGGAGAACGCGAGGGGGGAAACGCGAGGGAGAGGGGGGGCGCAAGTGCAAAACCTCGAATAAAGCCCGATTGGCTGACTTGTTAGTATCCATGCATTATATGATCGGTTTTATCTTAGTTGAAGTATTAACACTCTTCACCGACTTGGATGGAATACTCACCGACCGGTATTAAGCAAGTACCTAAGCCACATGGGAACTCAAGATTACGTGCACTTCAAACAATAACAATTGATAGCACGAGGTTGTTTAGATTAGGATAGAGTCAAAGTAGTAATCAATTTGATTCGCAATTTTTATTTCATAACTATCTGCCGAGGAGCAACCTCCGCCGCAGCTCTTTTCGCAGCGCGAGGTACTCGTCCCTCGTCCGTGCTACCGCATCGCGGTTCTCCATCGCCCTCCGTAATAGATACGCCAGACACTCCCCCATAGTACCCCAGGTGGTGCACTTGAGCACCTTGGGCGGTTCCTCGCCGCCTTCCTTCGACTGTAGCAGGCTCAAGGTGACGTTGTCCGCCATCCCCTGTAGCTGCGCGAACTGCACCGGCACCGTGGGCAGGCCGGCCCGGGTCCGCTCCCGGTAGAGCTTCAGCGCTTCCAGAGCGCTGTGTTTGTTGTGTGTAGCGAGAAGTAGGTTCGCCGACGGGAAGCGCCCGCGCTCCGCCACCAGACCCTCGTCGCGCCGCAGCATGCTCTGCGCGATATAATTGTACGCGGCATCGGTCTCCTCCTTGGTGTCGTGGATCAGAGACCGCTTGTCCGTCGCGATGTACGCTCCCCGCACTACTTTCACTCCCGCCGTCCACCCCTCCTTAGCCGCCAGGGCCAGGTCCCGCCCGAGCCGCTGCGGCGTGCTCTTCAGGTACGCCTGGTAAGTGTTGAAAATTAGGGCGTGGCCATCGCGGTTGTACTTGCGCATGAGCGCGATGGTGGTCCACTCAATACCCTTTTGATAGTGCTGCGACTCGGCATCCACCAAGATGCGAGCGTTACGCTTCTGGCACACTTGGCAGACCTCGTCCAAGGCATCCATCATTTGCTGCGATGGTAGTTCACCGGCAGCGAAGGCTTTTGTTACCAGAGGACCGGCACCCGTTAATCTGGAAGTGAAGAGGTTAGTTAGTCTTATGGTCGTAATTGAAGGTCGGGTTAGGCTCCGGGATAATTCGGAATACTTACTTCAGAGCTAGCTGGTCCCCTTCCTTGAGCATTTCGGCGGTCTCAAGGGTTCCAACCCTCCAAGCCTCTACGCTGGCACATTTTGTTGATTTGCTCCCGTCCCCAGCCGCCGTTCCCATTCCGAGCTCCGTCCCCGCAGCCATGTCAAATACAGTCTCCTTAGCATATGTGACGATAGTTCCCGAGATACCCATCGCCCTCATATGGTCTCCGAGGGCTTGCACTTCCCGCCGGTTCTCACCGCCGCAGAACTGCGCATAGAACGCCTTCTTTAAGAACCAGTGAAGGACAGGGTTTCGGTCGACATCAAATAACCACGGTCTGTTAGGCTTTGTGAAATAGGATAGAATAAATAGAGATGGATTAAGGAGGTAAGGCTTTGACGAGACAAAAGCAATCATGAGTGATCTGAGCAGATTGCCCGTCGGCAGCACCGCGAGTGGTGGTAGCTGCCTCGGGGCTTCGAAGACATTGCTCTGGTCACTCCGGCTCACCGTAGTGAGCGGTGCTCGCTGGTAGGTTTGCTTGGTGGCATTGGTCTGGTCGCCTTTGCTCACGGTTGTGAGCCGATGGTAGCTTCGCCTGTGGGCGATAACTCTCGGTGCATAGATAAGACTCGATGTAGAAGACAAGCCTGTCGCGGTGAAGGGGTGAAGTTGTTTCCTGAGAAGAAGACGGGCCATTATTGCGTGCAGACAACCGCACTCAGAGAATCGATAGAGCAATGAAGATATGGTTTCTCATCCAATTCACGATATCTCTACATGACTTCTATAGTTACACATTTGTAGTTATGCCAGGAGGCCTGGCCGGTCCTGCTTCCGATCAATAGCTCAAGTGACCAAATATCGATGGAGGGTATGGTCCCTCTCGCATATTGTTTGATGGAGCTTATCGTCTAAAATTGGCAAACCGAAGATGAGCAGCGTGTGATATCGGCGATATCACGATGTCTGCCCTAGGGTAGCTGCATCAGCCACCATCGTAATGACATGTGTACCTACCCGTTATCGTGGTTTCAACTCTAACAAACGTAACGACAAGCGTCCGGGAACGGGGTTGAGATGCAGGGTTGTCCGATTTCGCAAGTCGGGAGCTGGTCCGTAGCCCTGCTGGGTGAGACGCGAGACCCCCGTCGGGCCCCATGTGACGCTTTGATACCTGGGGAAACCTGGGGTATGGCCACCGAGGGGTCTAGATTTTGCCCCATTTGCTCCCATTCGCTCATAATCAATTTTTGTTACTTGACCAGTATTGCTATCTCGGTCGTCCGCATCTAGCTCCTTCCCCTGGACGCGTACACGGCCTACGGAGGCCGTTCCTTTCCAGGCACCAACTGATAACTTCGCTTGTACGATACGACAACAAGCACAAATCAAGTAGGTGGCAACGACGGTTCTTGACACGTAATGATTAACATTGGCGCAGAGGTTATTACACGCCCCTGGCGTCAAAATTATTCTAATCTCGTAACATCTTAGAGTGTCAGATAGCCAGATAACCTCATCCGCGTCCCCGTGGAGCCAAGGCGAATCGAGTCAATGCACAAACTTTGGTCCCCGACCGAGATAGCCGGCAGCATTGTGCAGAATTATGCAACGTCTATCATAATCAAGGCAAACCTCCAATTTGAAGATATGGCCAGATCGTGAACAAAGGAGCTGGAAGTCCGATCTGCCGGCATAATTATCTAATTATCCCACTGTTTGACTCCCAATCTACAGAGTTATGTGCTTGTGACTATCTAATGAATATTGGAAATGAAGAGTCGCCTTTTGATACATTGGAGAATGTAGCATTGAGCTTGTGCATGCATAGAGAAATTTGGTCAGATGCTCCGTTCGATGTAGACCCAAGTCCTAGATGCTTGATCGACAACCTGAATGTTAGCATGCGCATCCGTTCTTGCCAAGATATATACAGTTCCCAGTCATAAGGTGGGTATTGAATGGACCTCAAATTCTATTTCAGGAGTGGCCTAGGAACAATGTTATTCCTGAGCGCTTCTATGTTTCTATAGCTTATCAGTGGAGAAGAAACACGCAAATGCCAATGAGTTGCAAAGGAAATCTAATAAATCGCAACAGCTAATTTGGTATATACGATGCGCCCCCATAAAATCACACTGTAGTCTCCTTCGGCGGCAACTTGGCCAGACCGACATAGGAAAGCATCTTTGTGAAGAGGCCTCCAGGCTTTTCGATGTATGCATCTTCATACGCGTCGATCATGGGCCTCTCCCAAAGCAGATCCGCCTCTTCAGGTTTGACGAACTCCGTCTTCTTCGTAAACTTCCACCCGAGGAACAGAATGGGGGCAAGCAGCACCATGGTATAGTAGGTGAAGAAGTCGCCGATGCTCCATCTGCCCGGTACGAACACACTGTAGCCATAGACGCAGACAACGGTAGTCAAATAGATGGCGGCAACCCAGGCGCCGTACGGCTGGAACCACCCGCAGTAGGGAAGAGTCTTCCGGTCGATGCCCTGAACCTTGCACGCGCTATAGAAAAAGATGTACGTGATAGAAATGATAGCGGAGTTAATGATGCCGCCGCCAGTGATAACGTTGGTAAGCCAATTCAGCACCGTGGCGCCGCTGCTCGATACGTTGAGGAACGCCAAGAAAGGGAAGATCATGACTATGCCCAAGGCATAGACGGGGATTCCCTTCTTCGTGCACTTGGTCAGGATCTTCGGAGCCTGTCCTTCGAGGGCGAGACCGTAAAGAATACGGCTTCCGTAAAAGACGTACGCGTTACCGGCCGAAAACACGCTAGTAATCAGTAGGGCATTTGTGAGGTGTGGCAGCACGTTGACCCCGAGGTTGCCCATGGCAATGACGTACGGAGACGCTGCCGCGGAAGTACCTCCACCAGAGCCTCCGAGGACCGAGACCAAAGTAGGATCGTTGTAGGCCACGACAATTCCAACGCAAAGAGCGCTGCCCACGAAGAAGAAAGCGAAGCGCAGGTAGGTGGCCTTGAAAGCGCTCTTGATGTAGCGGCGAGGAAACTTGGTCTCGCCAGCCAACATGGACACATACTCCGGCCCCACGACGGTGAAAGTAGCGTTCCAGAGCGCGCCCAGGAATCCCTCAAAACGGCCAAGATCGCCAGTATGGATGTACTCGGCGAAGGCGCCGGGATTCTTCCAGTGTCGGAAGCCGTACGCGTCGTGCTTAGGATTTCCGCCGACCATGGTAATGAAGGTAAAGCAGTACAGGATCAAGATGAGCGCGACCTTGCCGGAAGCCAGCCAAAACTCGGCCTCTCCGAACCAATTTACTGCAACAACGTTCAAGATTCTGCGTTATCTATTAGTTAAAATTCATACTCTCGGAATGCTTCCCGATCACCAATTCACTACAAAAGAATGGCTGAGGTCAACTTACAGGTAAAGAACGACGCAGGCTGCGACAACTGCTGCCACGGGAATGTCGTCCCTCCAGTATTTCAGGACGGTCGTGAGCACGGATATCTCGAAGGGGATGTTGATCGCCTCGTAGATGAAAAAGTTCCAGCCGGCTAAGAAGCCGAAGGCCGGATCCACCCACCGGCCGGCCATACGGACAAATGCTGCGGGGATGGGCATGAACACAGCCATCTCGGCAATGGAATTGTTCACCAGACTCATCATGAGCGAGTGGAAAATATAAGCCATAAGAAGGTTCGCCGGACCACCCCTCATCAATCCGGTACCCATGGTTACGAAGTTGGTCGCCCCGATGGAACCACCAATAGCAATCAGCTGGACCTGGCGATAGCTGAGGTGCCTCTGTAAACCCTGAGTGTTTTCGATGGCATCTTGTTGTTCAGCCTTGTCGACCGACCCGTATCGGACACTGCCGGTATGAGTATTCTGGTGGCTGAGGCCCGTGTCCTGGACCTTGATAGTCTTCTCTTCGTCTTGCATCATGTTGTCGGTTTGGTATTATTGAGGTAGAAGGAAGTAGATAATGTGTAATAATCATGAAGGGGGTGAGTCAAAGTGAATTGCTCGGGTGTAACTTAAGAAGCGTAGTTTAGGAGAAAGGTTGGAGGAGGAGAGGCCAAGGGTAATCTCGACTTTTTATCCCTATTTAAGCAATTCGCAGCATAACAACAGAGAAAGCCTCTATCAGGTTTATCAAGACAACCCTTAAGCGTTGACCGAGTAATCCGGGGTAAATGTCTCATACAAAGTCATCTAACGACATGCATTCTGACGTATTCCCCGAGATACGTTCGATTCGGGACCACAGATAGGCAACGGGGGGCCCCCCTCTTGAACTGGGAATCCCCCTTGAATGATAAAGGGTCTTGTGTATACGCAGACACAGCCTAGCCAATCAGTCACTAACCCCCTTCCATTTATGGGGCTTAGTCTTCTACTAAAGTCTCATACCGCGGCCTAGCTGATAATTAGCAGGAAACCGGACAAGCTGAGCAGGTCGGAATAAGGCAAAGAGCACGCCCCCTATCTTTGCTTATCAACTTCTTTAGGGATCAACGATTATACTGGTTTCTGGTTTTTTTTTTCTCTCGGTCTTGCTAGCGCTCTAAGGTTAGCCTCTGTAAGGACCACTGCGCCTTTCCCCGCATTTCGGTACCCCAGATTGATTAGCGGGGGCGTAAGAGGCCATCCTTGAAGGAATGGAGAAACTGTTAATAATTCCTTCGTGTCGGATGGGGTCGGATGGGGTCGGATGGGGTCCCGATGACGAGATGCCTCTATCTCCCCAGTGGTTTCCCTAGCCGCCTAGATAGTACAGAGTCTGCCCCTACGCACGATGACGTCTCGGCGCCTTTCTAAGTTTTGGCGGATGCTAGAATGGGTTCATTCTAGAGTTTATTCATCGGATTTCCGAAGTGTATTCCATTTACTGTTATAACATTGCGCTGTTGTCTACGATGTTGGTATCTCCTATTCAGTGAAGCTATTTAGAATTTGATAAATATAGAGAACTTCAAAGAGCTCAGGTAATACTAGACAAAGCTACAAATATCAACCAGTTACCAGATATACTATAGTAAGATTTAAAGTGAAAAAGGGGGAGATAAATACAAAATGGACAGAAAAATGAATAAGAAACTTCAGTCGGTGGGATCCGAAACATACCACGTCAACGTCATCTGGCTCGATACACTTATAGGGATGAAAAATAGTAGTTATCTCAACAGGAATCTACCATGAATGGGCTTCCTAGGCTTCTTCAGATCTGAAGTATACCGAAAGAGGTAGGGCGCCTCTTCTACGTAAACAGGAACATGTTTGCCACTTTAAGGACATTAGAAACCCGTAATATGTGTCCCAAGATTTCGCCGCTTAGCCAGCGCGAGAATTTCCTCCCCGGCAACCAGGTCCGTTGCGCTGACACCGACGCTCTTGTACACCACTAGGCCCTCCGCGAGCCACTTATTTAATAGGCCGTCCTTGTTAGCTTGGTGGTCAGCAGCAGCAACGGCAGCGTCCTGTTCCCGCAAGTGGACAACCTTGCCGAGCTCGACCATGTCGCCTGTTCGCAGCTGGCTCTGGACGGCCTCGCCGGCATGGGTCATGGCAACCTCGCGATCATCGACTAAGATGGCGCCTCCCTCGCCTCCCTCGGGATGGAACCCGCATCCCCTCGTACCGTCGACGATGCTCCGCAGGAGGGCAGGATCTAGCTCGATCATGTCGGGCTGCCAGGAGCCAATGGCTGAGATATATGGGCTCCTCCCCCCTTCGTGTTGGTCCCTGTTCGGTAGGTAATCCGCTGGAAACAACGGCTCGCTGGAGGGCACGGTACAGAAAATCACGTCCGCGTCCCCTAGCGCGGCCTTGAGGTCCTGGTCGTAGTTTGGGCTATTAGTAGTAGGCGGGCCTAGGTAATCCAGCGTGGCCTCGGATCGCCAGCGCGCAGCGTTCTCCTGCTTGACCGTGTCGAGCATCGCCCTAGCGCTCGGCTCGGAACGATTGACGACGGTGATGGATTTGATCTCGTCGCCCCTGAGGGCTAGGGCGAGCCGGATGTGCCACAGCGCCTGCTGGCCTGCGCCATAGACGACAATGTGCTCGGTGTGGCGGCGCCACACGTAGGGGATTATAGCCGAGAGCGAGGTGCGGAAACCGGTAACCTCTCCGGCGTTGATGACTCCAGACGGTAAGCCGTTTTCGTCGCATAACGCCAAGATGCCCTGCAAGGGGGGTCTCCGGTTGTTATCTCCTGACGGCGCCGGATCGACGATGATCTTAGTGCCGACAGCTGTGGGCGATGTGAAGGGCCTAAACAGCGTCTTCTGGCCGCTGGGTCGGTTAACCACGCCGGGAGCCGGCTGATACTGACGCTCTGAACCTATGGAATACTCCCGGAGACATGTGGCCAGTGACTTGTGAAAATGGAGGATGTCATCTCTGGAAAGGCTGATGAGGACTTCATGCACGGCCGAGTCGGCGAGGACCACGAGGCTGCCCATCGTCGGTGAACCAGAGTTGTGTGGAACGAACTGCCCTCCGGAGTAGGCCGGGTTGTCTCTACTCTTCGTCCTCGGTGTCGGGTGCCTTAAATGTTCGTAACATCCGATAGTATCGGCGAAAGCGAGACAAAATACCGCGAAATACGGCTAGCGTTCCTTCCCATGGGAACGGTCGGGGAAGGGCTCCAGCAGAGAGGCGGGGTCTCCGAAGGTCCGGGACTCTTACGTGAAAGTGGTGCCACTGGGGACCGGTGTGGGGCATCTATTTCAGCCGCCGTAGTGACTTTCCCAACCCCTATCTCTCCGATCAAAGATGACCGATTCTTAATCTGCAGGATTCAGATAACTTCCTCATGACGCAGGTGCCGTTTCAGCCGCTTATCAAGATCCATTCCTGTATACCGAACTCTATGCGCGCGTTCTCCCAACCTGCATTATCGGACGTTATACATAGTCGCAAGGCGCGGATCAGGTCTAAGCGTTTGGCCCGGGAAAGGTTCCGACCCGCTACGACATGATAACGTCACACGGGAGGGTACCCGATAAGATAGGGGCTAGATCGCCATAGATATTACCGTTTACGGTGCTTGGGCGTTCAGGGGCATATGAGCTAGTATATAAGAGGCAAAGGGTTGCTTGCAGGCGCTAGCGCTGATCCAAATGCGTTTTGTAACATGTGATCCCAAGGGCGAACACCTACGGAGGAAGATGGAGAGAACATAACATCTTTCACTCCCCAAAATCGTAATATACGTAGGTAATAGATTAATAGTGAATAAATTCTGAGCATCAACAATATTCAATGTAAGCTCCAATGGCAGCATAACCTTCTAGCATAGCAAGTGATAGAAGTACTTGGGTATATAGCTACTGCTCGCTTGATCTTTTAGCCGCTTGTGGTGGGGATACAATGCCAAGCCCCCGGCCCCTGAGGAGTCAATGCCGATCACACCCTTAGCTCGGACTTCTCCGGTCGAGTTTCCGAGGTCTCATGAGTCCCCCCATCCCTCTCCATTCCCCCGTCCCCCGCATCAGATCACGCTCTTGGGTAACCTGGGGTTTGCCGCGTCTGGGTCAACCAATCGCTTTGGGGTCCGTCCGATTGCAGGACGGAACGGAAGAGATTAAGCTGGAAGAGGGACTTAGGAAATCTATCAGTATGTTGAATGTTCCGACTACGGCTTCAGCGCGGTCCAGACTCTCTCAATAGTGGCGCGCGATGGGGCGTGCTTGACGAGGAATACAGAGATAGATATGGAGAGAGATTTGCCGGTAACGAGGGTAGCAGATAGATACACGTGGCGTGTATGCAGTCCCGTTATTAGGATTAGGCTCAGGTACCGTGACAGGTCGTGACTTTAATACAAGAATGCTGAGGAACATGTATCCAGCTCGGGGGAGGGGGCACACTGTCTTACGCCCAAATCAAATTCCAACCGCCAGTTTCTTTGTAGCATTTGCCGCTATCATCAGAGCCTCCGACTGAAAAAAAAGAAACTTAGGGACAAAAGAGAAAAAAAGAAAAAAGCGAGATGTCCTCCGCACGTACCATCAACGTCGTCGGCGCCCACTGCGCCGGGGAAGTATGCGACGTGATCGTGGGCGGGGTCCTCGACGTTCCCGGACGGAACCTCTACGAGAAGATGCGGCACTTCTGGACGAAAGCGGACGGGCTGCGGCAGCTGCTGATGAACGAGCCGCGGGGGTCGTCGGCGATGTGCGTGAACCTGGTGCTGCCGCACACGGATCCCGCGGCGGACGCCGGGTTCATCATCATGGAGCACGAGGAGTACCCGCCGATGTCCGGGGCCAACACCATCGCGACGGCCACGGTGCTGCTGGAGACCGGCATGGTGCCCATGCACGACCACGAGCCCGTCACCAACGTGACGCTCGAGACGCCCGCGGGGCTCGTCCGCGTCGCTGCCGAGTGCGCCGCGGGCAAGTGCCGATCGATCGAGTTCCAGAACGTGCCCGCGTTCGTGTTCGCGCTCGACCTCGACGTCGCGGTCCCCGGCTTCGATAGCCCCGTCCGCGTCGACGTCGCCTGGGGCGGCATGATTTACGTGCTGGTCGACGCGAAGTCCGTGGGGCTGGAGATCAAGTCAGCCAACGGGCGTCAGCTCGTCGAGATCGGCGAGGCTATCAAGAAAGCCGTCCAGGAGCAGACCGACTTCGTGCACCCTGAGAACCCGGGTATCCGCGGCGTGAGCATACTCGAGTTCACCGATGACCTGAGGAGCGACGGAGAGGGGCGGAAGACGGCCCTCAATACCGTCGTCGTATCGCCCGGTCGTCTGGACCGCAGTCCCTGCGGCACGGGCACCTGTGCCCGCATGGCCGTGCTGCACAAGAGGGGCCTCTTGGCCGAGAACGAACCCTTCCATCACACCAGTGTCATCGGGACAGAGTTCATCGGACATGTCCGGGGAACCGCCAAGGTTGGGGAGTACGATGCCGTCATCCCTTTCGTGAAGGGAAGCGCGTGGATCACGGCATACAAGCAGGTGCTTCTTCACCCAACAGATCCCTTTCCGGAAGGGTTTCGGGTTGGGGACAAATGGCACATGTAAATAGATTCAATGAATTAACGTGTTACAAACCACACATTTCTAAGATGGAATGCCTCCTCTGATAAGGTCACGTAAAGATAGGATTGCCAAGACCATTCTTAGCAATTCATCTCCTTTTGGTAATGACCTCTTTTCTATGTAAAGGGTATGGGACCGCTCCCATCTAGATAGTCTTTCCTTTAGCTAGCCAGTGATCGATCTAAGTATTCATCCCTTCTACGTCTTCTGTTATACAAAATCAAGACTAGTGATGACGGCTTCGTTACATAATGCTACTTGATAAATGTTTGGAAGATACCTACCTACCTAGGTAGGTAAGTAGATATCTTAGGGCGGGCATCCAATTGTGACTTTCCCTTCGCACCACCACCCTAACCGAATGGCACCTACCCAGGTAGGTATTTGCTTGGTGTTGGAATATGGAGTACATACTTCGTAGAAGCATGTGCTTTCATCTTATCTTATCTCACTACTACACATGATGAGTACTAGGGAATATCTGCGCTCCTCTACATTTACTTTAGTAATGTACCATTCAAGACTAGCATATTGCTATTGAGATATAGTCACGTATGGAAGAATGAGTAGAAGGTGGGGTTGAAATTTAGATTGCATGATATTGTATGTAAGTTTGTATGTGAGTTTGAGTTTAGATGTGAGTTGGTGTGTGAGTTTGTATGTGAGTTTGTGTGTAGTGCAATGTGGTGATGAAGATTTGGGTGAAAGTATGTTTCCTCCTGGCCTGCTCCTTGCTCCTTGCTCCTCTGCTCCCCCGTTCCCTTGCTAGCCTCTAGGGCTGCTCCAATCTCCCTGCTCCCTGTCCTCTGCTCCCAGTATCCAACCTGTCCTCCCCAAGATCTATCCTCCTCAGTTGTCCCATTATCTCCCAAGTTCGAGCCGGTTCCTTCCTTCTGCTGCCTCTGCCTTATTGTGTATGTTTGTATGGAGATCTCTCCAGTCTCGATGGCATCCGATAGGTATGTGTTTGTTTTGGTTTGTTTGTGGGTTGTTGGTGTTTTTTTTTTTGTTTTGTTCTGTTTATCTCTTCGTTTTCGTTTTCGTTTGCGTTTTCGCGTTTCTTTTTTTCTTTTTTTGGTATGTCGTCACGAGCTTCGGCTTGGAGGCGTTGATGGTTCGTGGTAGGAGGCAGTCGGTTCGTACGGTAGGCAGCAGGGAGGCGAGGCTACCGTGGGTTAGCCATGGGATAAGGGTGGGAGTTAGGAGAGAGAAGACAAACCTTTCTTGTTTTTCTTGGGTGGCGTGTCCGCACCAAACAGCAGTCCCCCCCCAGAGCCCGGTGTCGATTCCATTACAAGGCTTCCTCGAAAGTTCGCAGTGTATTAAATCACCTCTGTCGTGCGATAGGCAGCACCATCCAAGGATGAATACGCTCGACTTATAGACAAGAGGGAAGTCGCTAGTGTAGAAGAGCCATTGGCAGCCACGAGGACGCTGGAGTTCTACGAGCTTACAACTGTACATCCTCCCGATTGGCCGAGAAGTACTCGTGACGATGGGAATAGAGAGTTATACAAGAATGGGGGAGATGTGGTCGAGTTGGGATGGAGTGCATCCAAGGTCTCGAGCGGGGTTCGATTGCATGGTGGCTGGGCGATGAGAAGGGTCAGAGGAATGGGCAGAGGGGTGGGTAGAGGGGTGGGGTAGAGGGGTTTGTGTAAAGTGAGGATGGACGACAGCCTAGGGACTCGAGCTAAGTTAGCAAGGATGGAAGGGGGAGAAGGCGTACCTTGGCACCAGTATCAATCAGTGTCGAGTCATCCTCGAGGTCAAGTAGTGTTGTGTTGTTTGTTATGTTAGTGACCGGCCTTGTGGTGACAACCATGTGGTGGATGTATGGTCAACTGGGTTGGTGTCAGTGGTAGTAGAAGGTGCAAGGCTATGGTGGAGGATGACAAATATGTTCATGTTGATGATAGATGGTGATGATGTATCATGATGATGACAGGTTATGATGATGATGGGTCATGATGAAGACAAGTCACGATGATGATGGATCATGTTGATGATGGATGATGATCATGACAATGGATACATGGACGAGTACATGGATGGATGGATGGATGCATATGTGGGTGCATGGGTAGATGCATGGAAGGTGGATGGTAAGGTGCATGCATGGTGAGACTGGAGAGATAAGATGGAAGATGTGTGTGTGTCCATGTGGTAAGTGTCTGTGTATGTGTATGAAGAGAGAGTGTGACTTGTATGTGTAAAGTGTGTGTGTGTGTGTTTGATGATGTAGAAGGGAAGGAGAAGTTCGAAGTTGGATGGGATGGAAGGCACATATTTATATTAAACCGAAATTCGGAATCCGGGTGCCACAATCAGTAATCCGGCCCCAGATTCCGCTATCCCAGATTCGGAAGTGATGTGCCAGGCACCAGATCTGACAGGTACCTGGAAAACTCCCGATTGGATAATCGGAAGTACCCCCTGTCCCGCTCCCGCCAGCCCTACCATAGCGCCACACCCAAAATCGACGACCTCGGGGACATTCCCAGACTCTCGGTACTTGTGTAGCAATGGTTCAAGCAATGTACCCCTCCACCGATTTTTTTCATTGGTCCGCACCACGACCTGTGCGATTTTTTCTATTGGTCCGATTTAACTTGGACACTCGTATAATAGCAGACTATTCTACATACACCATGTGCCGATTTTTTTGATTGGTCGATTCAAGCTGGATTACGAGTGCAAGCTAGGTTAGAAATGGGCTCACTGTTGCCAGAAGGCCTGATTTGATTTTCTATTGGCCGATCTCATCCAGGAAATCTGTCTTTCTTAGGCGTTCCTACCCACTCTGCACTATGTGTCTGTCCATCCATGAGGTTCCATCTAGATCTACCTTGCCCAGCTATCTACATGAGGACAGTGCCTTCCTTTTAGACCTACCCTCTAAGAGCAACACTAACGCACCTGCCTACGAATTGCTAATAGATAATGTCCCTAATTATATGGGCACATATTGCGTTCATGGGACTCTCATCAGCTTGTTCATACCACCTTACCTTAGGTAGCAGGGTAGGTAGGTATTTCTAAGTACTGGAGGTAGCTGAATAATCGCATGGAGAAGTGGCACCCGCCTGATTCGCCTAGCCAAGGTTCAGATCTGATTTCCAACTCTTGGGCGAGAAATCATGATCTGAATTGGGACATAATACCTCGTGATTTAATTAATGGCCATCAATATTCGGCACAGGCTTGATGGCATATACCGAAATAGACTCCAGAGTTTTCGGGATCGACGAACCCATATCTGAAGTTTAAAACAATACGATTATTCTAAATTGAATCTAATGCGGCCCCCTCCAAGTTAATTTGGCCATCCGTTGATTCTTTTCTCGTAATACTCTCGCAGTCAGACTGGCATATAAGATGAAGGCTTCCAACCAAAGTATGATAGAAACCTTCATCGTCCATAGTTTCCACCCAAACTGTATATCGAACATGGATCACTGTCTTTCTACGAAGGTGGGCATTAGAATCAGTAAATGTCCAGCCAGAAATCAGATCCATCTGATTGAAACTTGGGTAGAAGTCCTTGAGTATATCAGGTCCTGTTGATTTTTACAATTGACCAATGAAAAAAATCGTGCATGCACGCCCACTTACTCCATTAGTAGATCACCTTCCAGGTCTCCACCAGATATGGTAGATCGATCTTCGCAGATCAGTGGATCGTCTCCACCTGTCCCGCCCCCATCCTGCGTGATCCGCTACGAGGGGCCCAGTCCCACACGCAACAGATCCATATTGACCCTGGGATCCGATGGAAATCTGGAAGAACGCAAGCACTCGACCAACAGCCTAAATAATTAGGTGTTGAATTATATTTGGCGATCGGGCTTTATTATAGATATTATATAGGCCTAAACTTCCATAGTATATTTTAAGCCATAGCCCAGTTATCGTTGAGTAAAATATCCTCTGAATTTCGATCCGATGCCGTAATACGGAAGTCCACCCACCTTTCCGCAGATGTCAAATTAAAATCAAATCAGAAAAGATAGCAACAACGCGCAGTCTTTTCCTGATCCTCTGATTTTGATTCAAGAAGATCTACGGGCGGCTCGTTTGATCTGATTCTCCCGTGATCTTATTGCTAGACTATCGTAGACGTCACTTCTGTCTGATCCAGAATCAAACTTTTCACCAGGAGTCTAAACTAAGTTCCACGGATAAAGTTGAAAGCTAGATGGAGCGGTGTCTGGAGTATTTAGACCAGTACGCGTAATCCCTCAGGCTCTTTGGTCGAGAATATTGGCTTTCGAGCTCGTATCAGGTCGTAGGAATAAGTGAAGTTTATTAGTATGAGTCTCGTACTGAGGCTGTCAGTTTCAGTCGTTGCCCATCGTAATGGGGCCATATGGGTACCACCAGCAAACGGAGACATTTATCACCACCAGAACTACTAGAACGCCAACCCAACTGTCAATGTAGCCATCGCATCGAGACGTGTCACGATGAATGTGGAATTCGCTATCAAGAAGGTGTGACGTTGAAAGTCTCCACTAAATCGCTCCGGCAGTTTGGAGAAACGTGGTGATCTACATATACCAAGCCAATGGCTCAGGTGATGGAGAGCCTCGGGAGGAATTAAAGTTCATAATGCATCCCCAAACCTACCGGATTACGAGGTCAATCTAGATTAAGCATAAGGTTCGCGTGGAGAGTTAACCTTAATAGTGAAGGCAAAGTCTCGTAGATAAAGTTCCGAGGCTGTGGCCATGGGATCATGCCTATACCCTTAATCCCCATGATTTATGCTTGGTTGCACGCATGGCGTCCGCCGCCATGGAGCCGGTTTCGGTGAACCACTGACCCGGAATCTTTACCGACCTTCGGCCAGAATGTGATATTAGGGGTGAAGTCGCATTGCACGTTATGCACCGACGACTTCGATTATGGAAATGTACATTGATAGTATAGTAGATAGATGTCACGTCTATAGATCTAAGATTGTATGTGGGAGAATCGTAGATTGGCATAAAAGAAAAGACGATCTTCTAGTTACAGAGACGGGGGTGCCCTGGGCCTATATATACCCTGCCGATCCCCGGAGATATGGCTTACGTGATCGCCTATATCCGATTTTCCCCTTTTATAATATCCCTACTATAGGTGAGGCTCAACTGACGGTGATAATAGACTATAGGCATATGTAGGTTCAATTGATTTGTCACTCAAACTACATTGATCATGTCATCATGAAGCTAGCAATCCGCCCCCTACGTAGGTTTGGTGGAAAACCCCTCATTTCATTGAGTTTGATAGCATAGTTTAAGTTACACTCTCATGAAAACCCTTGAACACGTAATCCTCCGGCCACGTCAGCATACGGTGGTCAAGTCCTCAAATCCCCACCATCCATCCAAGTCTGAACCAGGTGAAGCATGGCCTCCGGCTGGTTCAGTGGCACCATGTGCCCCGCCCGGTCAAATGTGACGAATGAGAGCCGGGACGTCTTGGAATTTCCAGGGGCCCCTACCACATTGACTTCCTTCATAGCGCCCGCTTCGACTACCGCCCCGTTCCTGGGGGCGTACCAGGGCCTGAGCCCCTGCCCAGCGAACCCAGCCTGCCCAGCCCAGGGCAGCTGCTCCGTCCAGCGGAGGTTGCCGGCCGTGTTGCACGCGAGGTCGAGATTGCCGTTATACACGAGCACGTCGACGCCTTTCTCGAGGACGTACTTGACCTCCGTGGTGGTGCTAACGTACATATCATTACCACTAGCAAATAGATCGTAGACATCGGTGGAGATGAGGCTGAAATTTGACACGGCCTCGGGCACGTCAAGAGCCGACCACACAGATGGCGTGTTCATGTAATCTTGTATATGTAGCGCGGACTTGTAGCAGTAGTCGTCCACCTCGCAGACGCGGGTGATGTCGAACGGGTCGCGTCCGCCCTCGCCGACCTCGTCGTCGTAGAGATCCCGGATCTCGGTCATGCAGAAGCCGTCCGCCGCCTGGCAGATGATGGCGTCCTCGTAGTCATAGCAGGCCTCGTGTAGATATGCGCATCGCGGCATGGCCTCTGCGATCTGCGTGCACCGTGTGCTGTTAAACACTGGTCCCGCGACACCGGGCTTGGTAGTGCACAGCGTATCGTAGTAACCGTACATTGTGTCCAAGGGAGAGACGAACCCGTTTCCGATCATGATGGATTCCAGGGGGATCTTGAAGTCTGGCCCCATGCGCATGTTGTTGTAGCGGATGATCTCGGCGGCGAAAGCCGGGGCATAGCGGCCACCGTAGCTTTCGCCCGATATGTGGAACGGTACTATCTGAAGGTGAGGGAATATGCTGTAGAATATCCTAAGGAAAACGTGCATATCCTCAGCGGCCATGTACGAATCTCCCGGCCGCTCGTGCTCCTCGTCGACGTAGGAAAAGCCGGTCCCAGCTGGCTGGTCGACGAAGATCATCGACGAATTCCTCGTCCATAAGAACTGGTTCCGGTAGGTGCCTGTCCCGTCGTCGTTGATCAGACACGGTCCCAGCTCGAGCATCATGCCAAAGAGGCCGCTGCAGCCCGGGCCCCCGGTTAACCAGAGGTTCAGCGGGTCATTTTGCGGATCGCCCAGGCTCTCGAAATACCCTATGTAGAAGTTAGGATGGTGATATGCATTAACTATCTACGGTTGAACCACGGCGGGGGCCTACAGAAGAATAGGTGCCTGCCGCCGACGTCAAGCCAGCCGGTGTACTGCTTCGAACCGGCATCGCATAGATCGTCGGTCTGTTCCTTCATACGGACCGCATGGTCGGGATATTCCGGGAGTCGGTATCCCCGATAGTCCGACTGGCCGATATTCTTCTGACTTACTAACGGTAGCGCCGGGAGCTCCTGAGTTGGCAGTAGCAACGCTGCTGATAGCGCACCCTGCAGCATTTTCTTCAGGAAGGAGCAATGCATTCTATTCGGCCAGTGGCCTGCACAATGAAAAAAATCTCTAATATCTATGTTATCATGCTTCTTGAAGTGTGTGAAAACGTATTTGTCTTTGTTTGAGCTCGGCTCTACTAGGTAGCTAATACATACCTACCTAGGTAGGTATCATACCGCCCAAGCCATGTCCAAGGGCTTTGTTTTCTCGATCAATCCTCGAAGCCAACTGCTTCCTTTATCATGACCAAGAGGCTAAAAAGGTCTGATGAGTAAATATTCCAGAGTCAATTGAAGACTCTCTAGTGAGAGAATGGTCGCTGAAACCTCGTGTGAATCTGAATACATTATTTCTCTAGTAGGTCGTTTGTAATGAACAAGTCTTTGCCTTGACGATATGTGGTACTACTTTCGCAATGGGTCCTGGAGTCTTGTAGCTAGACGGTGGACGGATTGGGCATAATTATGTACGAGAACAATGAGATGCGACGAAGTTACGTACAGTTCTTAGCATTACGAAAATAATCTTCCGTGTACCATGATTAATGCTCATTATTAACATGAGACTTTTCATTACAAATTACGGCTTTGGTAACCCAGGCGGGTGCGAATGGTTATGGCCCAACTTCATTCATGGGCAAATACATAGCTAGGCCATAAATTTTCGCGGGGGCCTGACACCCTAACCGGACCTCTACTGATCCCTCCCTAATATTCTGGGGCTATACAGTAAACATTATTGCCACGGAAGACTGTAGGTTACTCTTCAACGGCCGACCTCAAGCAGAAGTCGTCGTTGTGCAATGAACCCACGCTGGTAATCGGGGAAGACCCGTGCAGGTCGAGTGGGGGAGTTCTAGCACCTATGCGACGCGTCGACTACCTACTAGTAGATGTATGTATATTTCCTATCTAAATATAAGATAGCCAGAGATGATCGTGACATCGTGACAAGAATCCATTCATCACTATATCACAGCTATAAACATTACATGCTATGATACCGGTACTTCTCAGATGCGACAGGCAATCTCCCGACCTCTAGAAACATATCCATGTACCAAGCTTGCGCGCGCGGCTGTGCCACTTGCCCTTCTCCTCGGGCTCAATGTCGTCCTTGGTGTAGACATCAGTAACGAGATCCATCTCGTGGGCGCGCTGGAAGCGCGTCTTCTTGACGAACTTCCAAACAACAAACATGAGGGCGAAGACGGGCAGCTCGATGTAGTAGCTGACGAAGTCGACGGCGTTGAAGCGGGGACTGAAGCAGGACCAGCCCTGAACGAGGACGAGGAAGCTGTTGAGCACGACGGCGGCGATGGGGCCCCAGGGATAAGTCCAGTTGCGGAAGGGCAGGAGGTGCTCGCGGCCCTGGGCCTTCATGCCGGCGCGGAACCGCAGCGACGCGATGCCGATCGTGATCCACGACAGCTGGTTGCTCACGCCGATGATGGCCTGCAGCCAGGACCACAGCTCGCCGGCGCCGACGAACGACGCGCCGAACAGCAGGCCCGAGATCACCGACGTGAAGAGCACCGCCACCCACGGCACCTGGAACCGCGTCAGGCGCCCGAAGAACGGCGGCGCGTGCCCGTTGATCGAGAGCGTGTACAGCAGTCGCGAGCCGGCGAAGAGCGCGTGGTTTCCTGCGGATATGACGCTCGTCATGATGACGGCGTTCATGAAGGACCCCGCGACCTTGGACCCGGCCATCTGGAAGGCGATGGTGAAGGGGCTCGTGCGCGTGTCCTTGGTCTGGAGGCCCGGGTAGTTGTAGGGCACGTTGAGGCCGATGAGCAGCGTCGACAGCAGGTAAAAGATGAGGATGCGCCAGAAGACGTTCTTGACCACGCGTGGTAGCTGGCGCGCCGGGTCCCGCGTCTCGCCCGCCGTGATGGCGATCGACTCAGTGCCGCCGTACGCGAAGGAAGCCGTCACGAAGACGCTGGCGAACCCGCCGAACCCACCCACGAAAGGCGCTCCTTCGATGTACCAGTTCTTCCCGCCGATGTACGCCCTCTCCGTGTTGGCACCGGCGTTGACGGCGATGCTGAGCACGATGAACACGACGATGGTGACGACCTTCAGCAGGCAAAGCCAATACTCGACTTCTCCGTAGGCACGCACGTTGATGATGTTGGCGGCCACGATGATGGCCCAGACGATGAGACCGAGGGCGTACCAGGGGAAGTCGGAGGTCCAGTATTCCATGAGCAGTTGCAGGGCAACGAGGTCAGCGGCCGTCGCGACCGCATCGTTAAACCAGTAGTTCCACGTGATAGCGAAGCCAAAAGCATCGTCAATGTAGCGCGTTGCGAAGGTGCAGAAGCTGCCCGCCACCGGGACATAGGCCGCCATCTCGCCCAGGCACAGCATCGTGACGAAAACGATCGCCCCGATGATGGCGTAGCAGATTAGCAGGGCTGCCGGCCCGCCCGTCGCGAGGGACTTTCCGGTTCCCAAGAACAGTCCCGTCCCAATGGTACCGCCGATAGCGATCATCTGAACCTGCCGCGCCGAAAGCGAGCGCCGCAGCTTATCCTCCAACACGTGCCCTGAGGCAGTGTCCGAATGAATCCCATCGTTCGGGTTCGCGCCACTCGTAGGCTGGGCCTTCTCGGAGTCGGGATCCATCGTTAGTTTCGTACTGCCGCGGCTACTAAAATACTGCAGCCTTTATAGTATTGAAAAAAAGTTTAGACGCAGTGCGCTGAAGCAGCCGTCAATCTCGTCGGGTCGATTGACATGATAGCATCACGACGTGCAACTCGCCCCGAGGGGGTCGCGAAAGAGAAAAAAGAGTAAGACGGTATATAAGCAGGCGAATTTCTCCAAGCACGTCATCGCGCCCAGCTATGGGTGCATGAGGAGGCTAGGTCACTTATAGTCAATTGGTCGCCGGCTACTGGCGGAATTCCGGGCGGGTTGCTGGGATATTTGGCCGGATACGGCAGGTGTCTTAATATAGCGTAACGTTCCATAGTAGCGCATCCTTCCCAGCTAAGATCTCTGCGGGAGCTTTCCTTGGTCGCTTGGGAACTAGTTGGTCTAGGTCTGGCCCGTCATCTGCCAGTCTACCCTTAGGTCACGCTATATTAACCGACTCATCACACTATAAAACGGCCGTATAACGGTCGCCAAGAATCAGCTGAGGAGTTGTAGTTAAGAAGCCGGTGCTCTTATCATGAGTGACAGGTTTCTAGCTATTTCAGCCCTCCTTCTTCAATTCTACAACTCTCAACAAGTACATGAAGGTTAGCGCTGGGAGTTGCCGACCGGCTACGGGCACTTTTAAGAAGCGAAAATGACACCAAACAGCATTAGAATTGTCTTCATTCGCTACGCACATTGCCGATGAGCTAGAAAACGAAGGATCAGCCTAACTCGTGTTGATTTACTATATATTATTAACACCATCTCGTGTCATGCCAGGGTACGCTGGCGTGCTTAACTAATCAGGGAGCTGAAAGCAAGAAAGAAGAGAAGGGGAAAAATTCTTTCTCGGTCTACTTTAGACATTGTTGTAACCGAGACACGTTCTCGGTAACTTGGCGTCAGCTACAGCCCAAACCCATGCTCGGCCTGCCTCACCCGTATATAAGCCCGCGAAGGCGTCATCGCGCCCAGCATCATGCAGCCATCCTTTGTCCACCGCGCGCGATGGGTCTGCCTTCGCATTCGCCTCGATCGACTGAGTGGTGGAATACGCCAACAGCTGCTCGAACCGATTGTCGTTTGCCTGCGAAAATGCGAGCGCATTCCCGACAATGCCATGGCAGAGACATGGTGGCTTAGTCAGCAATCCGCGATACCAAATATCGGCCCTAGCTTTCTCTATGGCGTCCCGTATCCTGGCCTTGATATCCGTGGGGAAGTATTCAGCCGTCGAGCTCAGAGACATGACGAATCCCGGGCTACCATGGCAAAACTGTACGAGTCTATCGTCGTGCTCCATGCAACCTTCTTTGATAGAGGACGGAAAGTTCCCACTGGGGAACTGCAGTGCTAAAACTCTATCCATGATATCCACGAGCCCCCCTGTGTGGTTCTGATTACGGGACAGTATAATCTGGGTGATGATTCCGATATACCCGTGCGCTGCACCTAGGTACTCCTTACCGTGCCAGGTCCAAGGTAGAGGTACCTCGAGGATACGGCGGATGGTCCGCTCGATGGTTTGCGTCAGCAGCTCTATGACGGAATGCGAGTCGGCCAGTCTTTCAAAATGCGAACGACACAGACGAAGAAAGTAGAGGTACCCTGCCCGACCGTACAGCCATTCGTTGGAGCCCCTATCGGCGCTATTGATTACCTCCTCGAACGCGCAAACCTGGCGCGCTAGATCTAAGTTGTTACCCATGATACTTCGCAGGGTCAACGAGGCCAGGAGCTCATTGGCAATGCCACAATGGCTCGGGTCTGGTGCTTTTTGCTGAACATGGATGCCGAGCTTAAGGTAGTCCTCGGCCCAGTCTCGAAAAGACTGCTGCTTGAATTCGGCATCCGGGTAGATCAATGAGAGGCGGTAAAAAAGATACGAAATAGACGTCGGACCGCTGTAGAAACCTGCGAAAGACCATCCAGTTGAGCAGGTATGCACGGGCGGGTTGTAAGTATTGATTCGAGACAGCGACTGGAGAAGCTCCTGATTGGGTTTTGGCAAGGCCCTAGTATCACCAACACGAGCGAAGTACCGCCGCGAATGAGCCATCACGTATAAAATTTTAAGCTCGAACGGCTTGGAAACTGTGTTCGTTGAACTTTGAAGTTAACACCTTGCATTGAGTTGAGTATTATTTCCCAGTTGGTTGATAGAAGTTGAAGTGGTTTCAGCCAGTTGTTCCGAGCCAGCCTTGGAGGTACATAGTAAAGGTGCATTCATTGTGATGTCATGATTTGTATGACATGCCTGGAAATTCATTGGTCGTACTTACTACCTCGGTAGGTATGGTGTGCCTACCGCTGGCCCCTCCACCCCTCCAAACCCCGAAAAATGGAAGGAAGCAGTCAACCTTAGGTATCCATACATGCTGTGCAAGAAGTGTAGCCCCTATCAGAAAGAAAAACCATATGATTCCAGTACAGCATACTCACATATCTGCCCACCAATCATAAAATTAGAATCATCAATCTCAACATAGCCAAACCCATTCAGGTACCTAGGTACTTAATCTCTGGATGTTGATGTGCCCCAGCAACTGAAAAAACATATACGAATACTAGGTTCCCATCCGACATGAGCGCTTGGCTGGAATAACCTCAATGACTGCTTACGTGATAACTCAAATAGGTATGGAGCGTCATACCCAAATCGGCCACCAAGCTTTGAACCTCGAAGTATAACACGAAAATAGAGTTCTTCACGTCGATGTGCCCTCGTATGATACCTAGGTGGTTCTACAGGAGAGTTCTCACAACTTTTCAAATAAGATGACAGCAATGATAACCTTCAAACATGGCAGAAAAGTTTTCAGAAAGCTTATTCCATCAAAACTTCAATGAGGACATTATGCTGCCTTTTGCTCGCATTGAATTAACTCGGATACATGACGACACTCATAGATTAACTTTAACCCCCCTTCCTCCGGGCCCCACCCCCTCTAGAACGAAACATGCTGTCTCTAGTTGGCGGCTGTCCACAGCGCGGGACCTGGGTAAGGGTAGCTAGTGTACGAGCCGTAGACATTGAACATGATGCCGGGGTCGATCCGCTTGTACAGGCTAGTGGCGGCGATGCCTCCAGACGGGGCAACCGTACCGCTACCGCTGACCCTGAGGTTGAGACATTGGGGATAGGCCTAGTTAGGGGTTCCCTTCTCATTAGCTAGGTCCAAATCGGACATCACGATATTGAAGATGGGAATAAAATAATAATAATATATCAACTGACCTGTGCACCGTTATCGTTGGTGGCGCCGTGTAGCGCGATGATCTCGTGACGGATCACGTAGTCGCCGGCCTTCAGGTTCCGCGGCAGCGTCACCGACGACGTGAAGTTGTTTGCGATTAGCGTGTCCGTCACCCACGTCGTGCCGCTCTCAATGGCCGCCTGGCTAATCTTGGAGAACCGCAGGCTGCCTGCGCTGTCTATGCTGGTCGTTAGCACAACCTGCTTCTTTTACATGCCGATCTCATTCCTAGTTCAGGATCGTAGGTAGAAGATGTAGAAGATGTAGATGAGAAGTGAAAAAGACTCACTAGCGTAGGGAGCGATGTAATTGATGATAGGTCCTTTGTGACTATCAGGCCAGGTATTCCAAAAGAAGGTGAGCTTGTCGCCGGGCTTCGCGGGGATGAAGTTGCGGCCCGCCGTCGCGCTCTTGTGGCAGGCGATGTCCGAGGTCCCGAACGCCGCAGGCTCCACGAACCCGATGTCCTGGTTCAGCGCGTCCCAGCCCGCCGTCGCCGGCGCCTCCCCCTTCGGGTAGTAGAACCACACGGGGTCGGAGCCCGCGACCCACCCGGCCCCGTTCACCTTAACGCCCGAAACGAACCCGTGCGCCGCGGCGGGGCGGAGAAGGGCGGCTGCCAGCGGTAGGAGTGCTGCGGAGAGGCGCATTGTGCTAGAAGGGATAGCAATATAATTTTATTAGGGGTGCTTGGTAGAAGCGTATGTATAGTGCGAAGGCCGAATAGGCAGTGGAAGGGACGATCTCCGTGATGCTACAGCGGGCAATATATAGTCGACTCGGCAGCCGTGTCCCACCAGCTCGCATCCTCTCAGGGCCATCACCGATTAGTGGATTAATAGGGGACGAGACATCCCAAATCGTACGTTCGACTCTGGCCCTCTTACCAATTCCAGCCACGAGGCTGCTTTCAAGGCAGTGCGATTGGTCCCCCGGAGCAGTCATTGTCCATTGTCTGTGCGAATGGGCAGCACCCCGACTCCATTGGGCGGGGCGGACTACTCCGTGAAGCGCCCAGGCGGAAGGCTAGGGTCCGCACCTCCCGTCTACGGCCTCGCGGGTGCCGGCATTGGGTCCAGAACGTTTGTGTGTCGCCGTAGTGTGCGCCAAAAGTCCTTGTGATGTTCTAATAAGGCATTATCGCGAAGCCCGCTTTAGCGCTCTCTTTTTTCTGCCTTGTTGACGAAGTCGCGAACCAACACGATTCCATAGAATCTGAACTGAGGCTGAGGATTCAGGCCGGATAGCCGTAGTCTAGACTTGTCTGCTAGATGTGTGTAATGTGTCGAAGAACGAGTTATGTCTAGGGACCGAAAACACAGGTTTCGAAGAAAAGGGATAGAAGATATTGGCCGCTTCACATCCGTTTCGCAAATATTAGTAAGGCTTAGACCGTAAAATCTATCTATCCCGAGCTCTCGTCTCTATTATGAACGGAGTTATTACCCGAAATTTGATCCCCATCATAAACATCTCTAACCCATCCAGCCATCGCAGACAGCCACCGCGGACCAAACTCACACTCGACGCGGTCTTGGCCTCTTCGTGCGCGATGCAACTGTGACCGATCAGGTCCTACCCTGCCCCACCCCGAGGCATGGCTGAAGCCCCCCAGATAGCCCATTGCCTATCGGAGATGAGGGCATTGAGTTCGCGTTCTACACGCGGTACCGGTAATCTGGTTCTCTGGTTCGCCCAATTCCCCCTCCCCCACCCCCTTAATCACCCCGCTAACGTGACCAGACACGCCTTCCCTGCCTTTCTTGAGGTTTGGGGTATGGGGTATGCATATAATACAGAAGATGCCAAGCAGAGGTGTGGTTGATGTGTTCTTTACTTAATATAGAAAATCTTCACCTTAGGACCTATCATTTCTACGTCTACATGGGCGATTGATTCTATCGGCTTGAAGATGGGAGGCGAAAAGGAAAACCTGTATATATTGTCTACATTTGACGCTGTCCCGATGGCTCTACGTTTTTGTCTCAATCGACTTTTGGAACACTCTTTTGAGAAGCCTAAACTAGGCACAACTCACGTGCATTGTCCTTAATTACGCCACAATCAGGCGCCCGGCGTGTGTTTTCTTCTCACTGGACTCACTACACTACATAGAATTATGATTCCGACCGAAGCGGACCAGCGACCAGCGACGAGAACTACTACGACACGGGCGGGACGCGATACTTTCCTCTCGAGTGGATGGCTAAGTCCACCACTGATTTTTTATCTAATTCTGCTAACATTCTCGAACCAAGCCAAAGTTTCCTCGGCAAAGACGAAAGATGGCCCGAGTCCTTAGAAGAAGAAAAAAAACGAAAACCTGCTGCTGTGGATCGCCATGTTTGTATTGATTCGACTTGCCATGACTTGCTTGTCTGCTTCGCTATCGACGAACGCGAATCAGACGAACTGAAACACACGAAAAAACAGCCTTGATAGGAAGAAACCTATCTTATCTTCAAAATCCCTCCTCTTCCCCCCTACACCAACCAACCAACCTCCCTTGCTCTGTGTCCCGACTCTAGTGCCGGGGGGTATCGTATCGTTGAGATATAATGCACCGTCCATTTTTCGTCTTTTTTTGACCTGGCCCTTTTTTGTTCGCTGGTCTGCCCCCCTCCCCAAGCCCCCAATGCTTTGCTTGCTTGCTTGCTTTCCCCCCAAAACCAGGTCAGGGGCCTTGCCTTCTCCCACCCGACTTTCAAAAAAGCCCGTCTAAATGCCCCAATTCGCCCTCTGTTCCGAGTCCTTGTTGAAAAACCCGGGAACTCGTGAATTGGCAAAAAAAACGAGACGCCTGCCCCCCTTTGGTGATATATGCTTGGTTGAAAAAGTCATAGAAACTCCCTAGGCCATTTTTTCCCTCCGGCCGTATGCTGTGTTGAAAAAATCCAAAATCATTACGCCAATGCCGTCGTCATCGTCATCGCTTATTCTATGCAGTTACAGCTGCGCTGGATCCGTTTGTATGGGCCGCGGTCCCATTCGTGTTGCTGTCGGTTCCCGTGTGGACGCCATTAGTCTGTGACAAGATAGGCTTGTCTAAATCTTTGACCTCTAACCCTTCGAAAAGCTCAAAAATGGTCCTGGGTTGGTGGAAGTCGTTGTTGACTAAAGCAAAATTATTAGCACATGCTCATCACAGTCCAGAGTGGCGATATTTACCTATGTTGACCAGGTACCACTCGTCCATGATCTTATCGATCAGCACCCGGCTAGGCGAGTTGGCATCGTAGCAGTGTGCCCAGTCCTTCCCCAACCTGTAGGCCTCGTCTTTCCAGGCCAGAAAGCTGATGCTCTCTACAATCGTCGGCTGGACGATCTCTTTGCCGGGGAAGACACCCCAGGTGACGGCGTTCGGCCCTTCGGAAGGCGTGTTTGTCTTGAGAGTGCCGGTCCGGGTGACAGCATAGTATGAAAGGTCGGGGTGGTTGTGGATGCGCGAAAGCATCTCGGGGAGCAGCTCCGGGGAAACTAACAACTCCAAATAGGCCTTCTGGTATACGTAGCCGTTCGGCGGCCCCCACCCGTGTACCGGATGAGAGGACTTGACGCCGTTCACGGCCGGTTGGGAGTTGATGGTCAGCAGTCCTCGTTGGTTAAGCTTGATAAGATCGTCCTTAATGGAGTCGGCCTCGGCGGTCAGAGGAGCCTCGCTCCAAGGCAGAGTCCGGATGTCCTCTTGTAAGTAACGCACGAAGAGGTTGGCGATATCCTTGATGGATGTGGGTTCGCCCCACTTCTTTCGATTGGACTCGTTGGTGCCCGTCAGGCCTATGCCGTACGAATCCAACTCACCAAAGGCCGGTGAGCGCGAATCACCCCATCGGCCGTTGGGGAATTCGTCCCAGTCCTGGGTCCTCGACACGTACGACTTGTTACGGTTACGCCAAAAGATCGGACGGACATCCTCTTCGCGTCGACCGAGGCTGAGGGACTGCTTCCAGGGTAATGCCTGCTTCCGCGGCCGGGCGCTGGTAGGCATCCAGTCCAACTCCTCCAGCACCATGCGCGTAGCCTGGGCCAGATTCATCGTATAGAAGTGTAGATGTACGATGCCAGCGGCCATGATTTTTCGGCACAGGTCAGCCACCAATGTCTTGCCGACGTCTCTCACGGCAGCGTCGTCATTCTTTATGGGCTCCAGAGCGGCCATCCAGCTGTCGGGGATCTTGCAGTTCATGTGGTTTGCCCGCCTCAGAAAACTGGCATACGTGGCGATCGGCATGATACCTGGCACAATAGGCACAGTGATGCCCCTCTCCCGAACCTTTCGCATCCAGCGAATGAAGTTGTCGGCGTCGTAGAACATCTGGGTGACAATAAAGGTGGCGCCCACGTCGACCTTCTCCTTTAGGTGGTCCAGCAATTGTTCTTCGTCCTTGTTGTCATCGCAGCCCTCGGGATAGCCGGCAACGCCAATATCAAAGTGGTTGCCGTACTTCTTGCGAATGTGAGCGACGAGATCCCTTGCGTACTGAAACCCGCCCTCAGTGGCTGTCCACTTCTCCTTCTCCCGGGGCGGATCCCCTCGCAGTGCCAGAATATTGGTGCAGCCGGACTTATAGGCCTTGGACAGGGCGTCATTGACCTTCTCCTCCCCCATGTCGGTACATGTCAGATGCATACAGGTTTCCAGTCCAAAGTAGGTCTGTGCTTGCATGACCATCTCACAGGTCAGCTCAGCAATTCGTCCACCTGCGCCCCATGTAATGTCGATGAATTTGGGGCCGAAGTCGTACATGCGCTCGATACGGTCGTAGAGGTTCTGGACACCCTGGGCGGTTTTCGGAGGGAAATATTCGAAGGAGAACGACGGGTGGCCCGTCTGTTCAGCCTCGGAAATCATCTCGTGAATATGCATTGTGGCGGTGGTTTTTAGGTAGGTTGAGCAAAGCTCAAGAGCGCACACAAGCAATCAGGAAGAATAGATACAGAAAAATATAGGATATAGGAATTAAAGTAAACTGTTCATGAATTTGTTAGTAAGTAATTAACCCAACCGGTTCTTTTATTTGCAGACATGATGATGATATTGAAAGCGGGTCAACCCATATATGTTGGGGATACGGGGATACGGGGATATGTCAAAAACAATTGGGGACCGCTGATCTGTCTCCATTGACGAGGTTGAGCGACATATGATAGCCGATGACAGGAAAAGGGGGAAAGGGGAAAAGGGAGACCAGAGTTGAGAAGCAAAGCATGGATAGGTAGCATGTTATGGCAGACGTTATTCTTGTCAACTTACCTAAACAATTTTCTATCATAGGGCGTATAAAGATTCTCAAAATGAATTGAGAGATCCTTTTTTCTCCTCTCTCTCTATCTCTACGCGAATTGGAACGTCCCCTCCCGTCCAATTTACATAGATGGTACCTACAAACTAATAAATTGTGAGGGGAAAGAAAGAAGTTCAAGGTTTCAATTTCAATGTTAAGAGGAAGGTGGTGGTGGGAAAGAGAAAGAGGATCCCGTGAAATATTCTGACCTCAGTGGCACCTGGGCGGGCTGGACGGGGGGGCAGCTTTCTTCTGTGGAGGTGCCTCAGTACATACACACTACCACATAATTGGTTAGTATGATCGTGACTAACGCGCCTTGCCTTAGCGCAGCCTTCCCCACTCCCGGAGCCCTGTCATGATTGGTTCAAACAGGAAGGGGAGGTACCACGTTTGGACCAGAAAGAGAGAACCTTGCGTACACCTTCAGGTCGATGTGGTGTTATACTTGCATGGTACTTCCGATCATAGAGACCGCCCAAGACCGCCGATAGGTCCGGCTCTCTCACTCAGCCCAGTGTCCGTCCGTCATTCCCTGCCGAATGTACCTCGGTGTAGCAGCGAGTTATGGCGAGATGGAAAGTACCGCAAGTCTGCAGCCCCACCCCTAGTCCCCCTCGCCGTTTGCAACCCCCGCGTGGGTGCCCTGAGCTACAGTGCAGGTGTCTGCTATTAATGGGTATACATTATGTACATACACAACCCGCAAGCACCCACCCACACACTCATTTATATATACCTCTACGATTCACCGCCGGGCTGGAACTACCTAGGTATGTATTGTTATTTACGAACCGGTTTGCCAGAGGACACCGAGCCGAGTGAAACCAACGGGGATATATGCATGTTTTGAGGCCGAGCAAGGCTTGTGTCGTCCCGTGTTGTAATGGTGTTGTACGAAAAAAATCAGTCTAGAAACCAAATTAAGCTTCCTGTTAAGCGTGCTACAGAACGGAGATTTACTTTGATTCGGGATATCAACTTATAGTCGTTATTCGAAACCAGTGATGTCATCACAAGGTAAGCAAAGCAATTACAACCAACATCAAATAGGTGTGCTATTATGGAATGTTGAAATCGTCAGGCTACCTAGCCACAGTTTCCTCGCTGTCTCTTTTTTCTGTTGAGAAAACTTGGCTTAAGAGCTCGGCTATTCCCGTATGTACATTTACGCACGTCCATCATTACCCGATCTGTGGCACGCACCCCCTATCTCTGCACGCCTGTGTAACCGACACACGGACATGACCGGGACGACGGTAAATAGATAGATAGATAGTAGTGTACATGATTTCAACAACTCCTCGGAGCAGAGGATGTCACGTGCACATCCCGGCGCTTCCGCCAACGACCAAGCCGTCCACATACATACATACCCCTTCAAGACCCCTTCAACCTAAGCTCCGGGGCACCGCGCAGCCTGCGCCAATAATTACTCCTCTCGATGACCTGGCGATCGAAGATGAACCACCAGTGCTCGAAGAAGACCTGCCCGACCTCCCAGGCAGCCGGGTCGTAGATATCCGGGCCCCAGACGCGCATACCCTCAGCGCCGTCCTCCATATCGTACGAGAAACGCACGAGGGCAAGCGGGTCCGCGGCCGCGGGCGGGCGCGCCGCCTCCGGCACGCTCAGCACCCCGATGATGCGGTCCCGCACCCGCGGCCACGGCAGCAGGTCCAGTACCGGGTGGTGCGGCACCGTCGCCTGCGAGGCCGTCGGGCGTAGGTTCGCGGGGAGCCGGCCCACGGCGCTGGCGTTGGTGGTAGCCGCTGTGTTCACGAACGGCGAGCCCGCCTCTAGGTCGAATATCGACCCCGTGCACCCTAGTCTCTTGGCGATGCGTCCGAATGCCCGCAACAGCGTCAGTTCCGCCATCGGCAGGAGGTACGAGTCTGGGAACGAGAAAGAGAACTCGTCGTCATCCCCGGGGCTCGAGGAGGAGGTGGTGGTGGAGGTAGAGCCCGGAATGAAAGCATTGGTTCCAAAATAGGAGAGCATAGAGAGGTTTGGCGAAAATGCGGATGATGAGGATGCGTTCTGTGATATCATGAAGGCGTCGTCGCCTTCGAAGAACCCGAGCTGCTGTGCCTGCTCCGGCCCCGCCGCTCCTCCTCCCAACATATCGGGGAGTGTCGTGTCTATCACGCCGCCTGCCGCCGCCCATCCTTGGAGATCGAGGTCCAGGCTATCCGTCCCGGAGAATAAGGTTTCATCCGCCGGGAGCTGGGGGTCTAGCTCGAATTCCCCGCTACCCTTGTCCGCCTCATCGCTGGCGGGACACGCAGGGGTCTTCTGATTCGTCGTTTGCGACGTAGACTTTTGCCTTGGCTCTCCTTGCTCCTGATCCTGGGAATCAGCAGCGCCATCATCTGTGGCGGTTATTGCGCCGCCTCTCCTTGCTTGCTTCTTCCGTTGCCCTGTTCTCTCTCATTAGCTTCCGGTGTCCGGGTCGCGACATCCTCAAAAAGTAAGCAAGCAACTTACGATACCGGCGCTGGGCCAGGACGTTCAGCACGCGCTTTCGCTCCGAGGCGTCATCGTTGATGTTCGGGACGGCCAGCGTTGGTGGGGACTTGTGGATCCTCTGTCTGGTCCTCGGCTTCTTGTACGCCGCCGCGCTGCTGCTGGGGGGCGCGTTTTCCACTTCCGCGTTCATTTTCAGTAAACAAATTTATGTGGGGCGTTATATATAGTTATGTGTGAGCCCGTCCCCCTCGCAGTCGTAATAACTCTTAAGCATTACGGCTTCTAGTTGTAAGTGTCCCTTGGTGGTTCTTTATATTCGCCCACGATATATGGACCCGTGGGTGACTAATCTCCAGCATAACTCGTAAGCATAACGACCGACCAGCTTACGGGTGGGGTCGCGCGTTATTGCTTACATCTAGTACTCCGTAAGTGCAGCTACGCTCCCACCGGGTGCAGGCAACTACCCGGGTCTCCACCCAATCGCGGGTCGCGATCATCACGTCCCCATGCTTAGGATTCGTGGGTCCCCGTAGTCAGCTTATATATACCGAGCCGCCTGAGAAAGACAACTTCTTACCTACGTGGCTTGGACCGTGAAGGACCGGT
This sequence comes from Eutypella sp. D-1, assembly GCA_023313575.1. Lineage (NCBI taxonomy): Eukaryota > Fungi > Ascomycota > Sordariomycetes > Xylariales > Diatrypaceae > Eutypella > Eutypella sp. D-1. The sequence goes on along the minus strand of JAJTTP010000018.1, from coordinate 262,682 downwards.
AGCAGACGGAGGGGCGACGGGGTGTACCAAAAACTGGAATAGAAAATTTGCATGACACTTTTTACTGGATTGAATTATCTGAATTGAAGACTATCGTTCTGCGAATAGCTATGTACATAATGTCTCGGTAGGGTAGCCATAATCAGCTGTGATAATAAAGCAAACGCCTTGTAACGCCACAGGCGAAAAGGTATTGCTACCATAAACGCCAATGTAAATGAGCTCGCATCTAAGTAATGGGGGGGCTGACTGGTAAGGCAATGGGTGATAAAGGCTGCAGATGTGTGTAATGAGTCAAGCGCACGAAGTCTCTCGTTCTCCTCAATTGATCTTCACGAACCTGAACGTTACTAAGTCAGGTCGATAATCTCGGAACCCACCTTCTTCTTCTCCGAACGTTTGGGGGCCGCGGTACCAGGCGCGGACTTCTTGGCGACCTTTTTGGCCGGCGTGGCAGGCGGGGCCGCAATCTCCAAGACGTCATCTATGTCGATAAAATCGGTCGAGGAAGGTGCCATCTTGGTCCGCTTGCGCCGTCCCGAGTTCGAAGCGTCGGGCGTCGGGGTAGGGCACGGCAGCGTCTGGGACAGGAGGTCCAGCTGCCTCTTGATGCCGCCCGATGACGGCTCTGCGGCCTTGATAGCAGCCGTCAGGTCCCGGATGAGGCCTGGGTAATCGGGTCTCGGGAGGACCCTTCCTTGCACGTAAGGGTTGACGAGCTCCGTGACGGTGCTGTTCGCCTTCTCCTGTCGGCGGAGCTCCGCTAGCATCTTCGCACCTCGGTCTCGGAGCTGCTTCTGCAGGAACGCCCTCACCGGTTCCGCGGTTTCCCTCTCCAGGTAGTCTAGCAGCAGGCTTCTCCAGGTCGAGTACTGCACGTACTTGTTAAACCCCGGGTGGTCGCCGCAGCCCGGCTCATGCTTGTAGGGCTTGTCGTCCAGGAGCGATCTGATGGTGATGAGAACTGCGCGGATCAGAAAAGGCACGTGCGATGAGGTAGCATTAGATAAAGCGCGGTATACGCACCTGTGTGGCATTTCATGCTGTGGGCCCACGGCTCGCCCGCCCAGGTCCCGAGTATGCTGAGGCACACTTTGCCCTCGACGTAGAGGTTCGGGTGTATCCGATTGCCGGTATGCTGGATAAACGTGACCACGGGGGGTTTCTAAGATTCATCTTAGCACTTTTGACACCAAGGGCCATGCACATGTGCGCCTCTGAATTAAGAGGAGAACTGGGAACCTACGAATGGATACTCATTGGGAATTTTGAAGCGAAGCTTGACGAACTTGTGCTCATAGAGCGAATCCTCGGGCCCGAAAATGTACGCCTCGAACTCCAGCAGGTCATCGTCCTTGAAGTGGACAAAATAATCTGGGTTCTCCTCCTCGAGTTCGGGGCGCTCCCGGGTCATACGTTTCAAGTGCACTGCTCTCGACATCGTGAAATTGCCTATCTACCTAAGTAGGTAGGTAGGAAGATAGCAGGTTGAGTTGCAGAAAGTTAAGCGCAGCCTATTTTACTAGGATACGACCCCCTGGCTAAGTTGATGACTTGCTGATTAGTTGAGATGCCAATGGATCAGATCGTAAACACAAGGAGTCAAAGGAGACGTCAGATCAAGGTGCTGAGGTCGCGTATTAATTAACTATCACTTGGGAACCTTAAAAGATAGCCGATAGATGTAGTATGGATCCTTCAACGTGAGAATAAATGCCCGAGTGTCTCAGTTGGTAAAAGATGTAGGCCCAAAGGGACAAAACAAACAGGTGATGGAAGTTGCCTTGGGTTTGCTGATGGTTGTTTCCAATCTTAGATAACCGACCACCTGACCACCAATGAATGTATTCGGTTAGGTACCTAGGTAGGTATACGGGAAACACGCTTCGTACGTACATACAATATGTGCATAAATACGGTAAGTACATGGGTACTTAGGATTAGGCGTGCAAACTGGAGGGCGTACAATACTATTCGAGGTAATGCGTCCCCTTAACCTTGGTAATCCCTAATATTTTAGCACAAAAATAGGTGGGGCCTGAGGATATTGGTGGCTTTTTGCGCTGGTTGTTCGGGTCATAACCTTATACTACAAAGTGCAGATCAATTCAACCCTCAATTCAATTCAACACTTTATTGATAAGCGGTACATGTCTCCAGCTCATCTCAGTACGCATAAACAAAATTGCTGGCTTATCGCGATGCCTGAATTCTTCGTCATGTATTTACATAATACCCGACGTAAGATCTTTCCCCGCGAGCTTTTTGTATACAGTTCGCCCTACGGGTGGCGCCTCAGCCCGGAACGCAGGAAAATGGAGAACAATCAATCTAAGCATGGCAAGGTTGGCGACAGGGCAGAACATCGGAGGACGCGAGCATTGCAACGATTCAAAGATCACAACCAGGGGCGCGCTTTCGCTTCAACAAAGCGCTAAATAATCATCAGGAATATGTAGGTTCGAGGAACAGCGACGCCCAAAAAGGAAAGAAGGAAACTTCTTGTCTGGGGAAATGGAAATATCCAGCCCGACCAGTCCCAGGGACGACGATGCGCCGGGTAACCCAGACGGTCCAATGGGTCATGCAAAGTGTGCCCGGGGAATGTCGCTCCCCCCGGCTCGGCAAATACCGCGCAATGTATCTTGAATAAAGCAGAGCATACTCTTGCAGATAAATATGCCTTCAAGAGTTCTCTGCAGGCCCAAACTGCCTAGGTGATAGCTACGTAGGTATGTATGTAGTCGAGAATCAATCCCAGGCGGGAGGGCTACCCACTGTTCCTAGCAAACTAGTCAATAATATACCGCTTTCACACTGACAACCTCTGAATTATGTGTGGAGCTGTTAAAATCCAACAATACCTATAACGACGCTGGTATAGAGTACCTGCGTTCCTAGAACGCGATCCAGTGGCTCCCAGGTCAGTTTCGGTCAGCCGACCCACCTGACGAGCACCTGCCGTGTCACCGCCGGGCGTATCGCTCGGGGTCATCACGGGCGGCAGAAAAGCGCTCCATGGGCCACCAGGACTCGCCGTTAAACGCGAGTCGTCCCAGATCCGTGTCGGGTCCGGCTGCGCTCGGGGTGGATCGTCTTCTTCTTGTTGCTCCTTTCGGCTCGCTGTTGCTGCTGAAGGGGGCAAAGAACGGTATTCTACGGCGTCCTCGGCCAGCGTCCGGTCCTAGAGCTTCTTGCGCAGCTAGTTACCCTCGCTGGTCAGCGCTCTACTTCCCCTGGGTCGGAGTCGTATGGTAGTGGTAACAGGGATCGTGTCACGATCAGTTGAGCCTCACTTAGAAGGGTGTCTCCCATAGGGGGAAATATTGGATATAATTGATCAGATCGCCCATATCTCCGGCGATCGCTAGGATATATATAGGTAGAGGCACCCCCATTCTGTATCTAGAAGCCTCCAGGTAGGGGGGGAGGCGTCGATGACGCCCCTATTCCCTTATCACGTGACAGTCAGAGTGCTCCTCTCCAATTGATAATATCAATATGTGACAATTTTAACACTAGTAACGAAGTAACTGAGACGCATCATTAATAACTAATAATTACTCATGCCCAGCCTAGTCATTACAAGAGACCTAATGACATCGCTATCTGATTTACTTTCGTGCCTGGCTAGGATTCGGCGCCTGGGTCCGCAGAAATCACTTATAATAATACCTCTCCTCGTCACTCCCTATTACCTATTCTTAACTGTAGCAGTCCTTCCGCGGACTTGACTAGGCATCCAATGAGACCCGTGCCTTCTGCTAATTGGCCCGGGGTTTGAAGACACACTTCACCTGGCCCGGCTGTGCAGTCACCTGGTCTTTCATGTCACGCCACATGGTTGTTGGATCGTAGCCGTCCGCGAACTGTATGTCGTAGTCCCGGAGCAGCACAACAAGGACGCAGCGCAGCTCGGCATAGGCCATGCCTTTCCCCACGCACTGGCGCCCACCGACCGAGAAGGGCGCGAACGCGCGCTTGTCCCGGATGAGCTCCGGACGCGAGTACCACCGCTCGGGGATAAACTCATCCGGCTGCGGGAAGGCGGATTCCACTATCCGCGAAACATATCAGCGAAGACCAAAAGACTGGAACGGATTCGACGTAGAGAGAACGCCGGTCAGTCGTAATGACGACCGTGCCGTAGGTTACGTCGTGAAATCGATTACGTACTTCTCATAATTGGATACCTTGGGGTTATTACCCTGGTAAATGGAGGGATCAGAACGTCGTCGAACATCAACCCTTCAGGACCGGTAAGTCTTGGTGTCCCCGTCATTATGGGCGGCACGAGCCGGAGCACCTCGTCGATGAAGCCGTTCAGTTGCGGAAGTCTCTCGAGTGTCTTCTTATCATTCAGGTCGACATCTCGAGTTTCATCTCGTATCTTGCTTGCGTACTCTGGGTACTTCGACAGATACCAGCAACTGGCGATCAAAGCGGCTCGAGTTGTATCGCTATCTCAATCATTAAAAAAACCCCAACTTTAGTATCCTGTATGATATGACCAAGGATGCAACGGCGTAATGGGGAGTCAAAAATGGGATGGAGTTAAACGAACCTTCCCGCTACGACTGCTGTTACAATCGTACCCCCGAGGTAGAGGTCGCGGTCCTTCATCGAACTCTTTTCATATTCTTTCAGAAAGTATTCCGACATATCAGGAGTACTTATGTCGTTGCTATTCTGCATGGCAACAACAGGAGAACTATCGGTTAGCACTTATAATAAAAAATGAAGAAATTGGTGACTGAAGGTTGCCGAGTTGACGGTCATTACCCACCCTTTGCCGTTCCCTTATTCGGTCTTCGCAGAAGCCCACCATCCGGAACCAGTCTTTCACAATCCCATAGAACGGGACCAGCAAAAACGCCAACCGAGCAATCCAGATGGCGTCGCCGATGGGCCCCACTAGCGCCAAAGCACGATCCCGATGCTTTATCGCCGGAGACCAGGTTCTGGATTCCAGAAGATTGAAGTCCTTGCTGAAAACTACGTCGCCCATCACGTCAAAAGAAAACCACGACATGACCTCGTCCACGTCGACTTCATCAGTACCGTATGCGCTGATACAACGCGATAAGGAATGACTCAATCTCACGATTCGTGGATGGAAGTCGTTCATAGCTTAGCAGAGTATTAGAACGATTTTCGATGGGGTGGGAGTGCATAAAACAAGACTTCAACGAAACCGCCACCATACCTTGACCTGACATCGACCGGACCCAGACCTTACGGCCCTGCCTGTGTACCTCCCCGTCTCGGCAAAAGACGGCAGAGAGGTGCGGCCGCAACATATCATACCATACATCCCGGGTAGTGGTATTTCCCCATCCGTCAAGTAGCTGGTAGGCAGATGGATGGACCAGGGTGACTTCATTTGGACCTAAGCATACCAAAATTAGTTTGACAATTTCGCAGACACCACCACAAACCAGAACATGGCTACTTGGATCAACAGCCGAAGGCTACTACCTACCAGTGCGTATGACATCGCCATACTTTTCATGAAGTTCCTTCATGAATGAAAAGTTGTTTGACTTTCGGATGTGCCAGACATGCCAGAGCTTGCTAACCGCGGCGAGTCTCGGCCCTGGAAACTGCGAGCACTGGTGGAACCATAGCCGGTAGATGGTGATACTGCTAAAGAGTGCCACGACGTATACTGCTGCCATGACGGAAAGCACTTGTGACATTTCGATAAGGGATCTGCCCGCGTTGGTTTTGGCCATGGCATACCACGTGAAAGCCAGGAGCAGCAAATGCCCAGCTATGATATTGGGAATTCGCATGTGCCACTCGCCCCGAATGAAGAAAGCATGATGGGCTAAGACACCCGCAACAGCGGGCAATAGTAGTATGAGATAGGACATCACGGTATCTGTTGCTCTTAGCCTCGATGAGAACAGAAGAAGACAGCCCGGTATCCGGCAGTGACCATAGTCACAGTCCCTCAGGATAGTCGACCGGCAATGTATAGTATTTATCGACAGGATATCGATGGGAACCCAGTTTTCCGCACACTGTGATCGTGTACCATATACATAAGTAGTAATTGGTGCTTGGATACTAGAGTACGTACTTAGGGTGACAAGGATGTAGATCTCCGCCGTCGGTAACCCGGAGTACGAGCGGATCCGTGATACAACAGGGAGTTACACGGCAGGCCAGGGGAAGGAGAGTGGATGCTACTTAATGCAATGTATTATGGTATTAGGGGTAAATCTTAAGACGCTTGTCAGGTCTCGCGCTATTACGCGCGATAGTAGCGCCTACGGTGGCGTAAATCAAGCCTGTCTTAAGATATAAGCTTTCTGTCTTGTGGATAGGAGGGAAGCTCGTATCTAGGCCTTTTCAATTTCGGTGTTAACTGTTTTTCGATATTAAAAGAAATACTAATAGTACAGATCATAATGGGTGCAGTTATGCCTAGGTTTAGCTTATAGCTGTATGACAACAACGTCTTAAAGCTTTTTGCCTGATGCCATAGCAACGTATCTTTCAGCTGCTACCTGTCCATTACTCCTCCCGTTCCTTGATTGCTATTCCAGGCCATGCCTAAAGCCGCTAGGTACTTGATATCTGGCTCTAAGCCTGCACCTTCGCTGAATAGCCATCCGTAGTACCCCGCTCACGCGACGTTTCCACGGATACACGAACCTCCCAATCTCTTACAATGCCTTTCTGAGAATCATCCACCACCGCATTCTCATCATGCAGGCGCTCAAAATCGTCACGATCAAATCGATCTGACCTCCCGAAGGTGCTAAACGTTTTCAGAGCGACCCCTCGAGAAGGCGTGGTCGAGGTTTTCTCAGCCGTCGTCTCCTTCCAATAAGAGAGGACATGTCGGGCCAGTGGCCAGCGCGAAATAGGGGTCAGCAGTGGGCCAAGGGTCGGCAGATTCGCCGCCAAAATCCCCAGCCAGATTTCCAACTGGGCTTGCACAGCTACGTAATAGAGATCGTAAACCATATCCTTCCCATGATCCGGATTGACCGTCGAAATAAGGCGCCATATCATCACACCAATGACACTAGAAGCGGTACGCATTATTAGACAACACGTCACCGGGACTGCAGCGGGGGTCTGCAGGTTGTAATATGAAGAATGGTAATACGTACGTCATTCCCAAACTGAACATGGCACTGACACCAATTTTCTTGTTCTTGGGCATCTTCAGCCCCCAAACTATAGGAAGAGGAGCGACGACAATGGCAGTGTCAAGCACCAGGTGGACAGCGACGGAGGCAATCTCTTGCAGCCTGAGGGGGCGACAGTTCGTCCTAGACAGCTCCTGGTCCCAAGCAGCCGAAACAGGGGAGCACTGGGTCATGAAGTAGGGTATGAACACGGCGGGGTAGCAGGCCGTCAGCACGATCAAGAGCCATATGATCTTTTTGAAGAGAGCGTGCGTGCGAAAGATCTCCAGGTACATGAAGAGGACAGCGAGCTTGCAAGTGCATGTCGATATCGTCCAAGTGAATAACGTAGACGTTTGCATCTACCGCGACGGAAGGGTCAGCACTCGCAGTATGAGATAATGGCTTAGAGAGGCTGATCCAATAGGAGGCCCACCCTCCCCCCGCCCAGGGGTGTATGTCACGGGCGGGGGCGCCCAGGCGTGGGGAATGTCCTCCAGGCAGAGGAAGTAATACATAGGAAGCTGCAGATTTACCTTGATCTGAACTGCAATGTGAGACCACGGCAGCTGCTCAGTATGAAACCCAAGGCCGTAGTAAATGGCTAGATGAAGGTTAAGCGGTCAGCGTAAGACAAGAGAGAGGGGTATCAGAGGACATACCCCATGCCATTGCGCCCTCCACAGCCAGCAAAGACGCCGTCGACAGCAGAATTATGTAATCATCGATCCGGATAGGTCGGCGTCTGACATAGAATACGACGTAGAAACGCAGAGCTAATGATATCAGAGTGGTGGAATTGAAAACCACCATGAAGATGACCAGGTCTCGCCCCCGGTCGCTGAGCATGATGGCGGCTTGAGAGGAGCGCTGCGACGTCGCGATGGGATAAGGAAGGAAAGACGACGAAGGATGCCTGGTTCTGGCGATGGGTCGCATATATGAGGGGATTTACGCCCTTTCTTCTCTTGTCAGCCTTTGCTACCAGATTTCTTTCTTCTCCGCATTGACACTCGACATGGCGAGACCTGTCTGCATCATTGGGGTTTCATTGTAGATATGCCAGACGTTAGCCATGCTTATCAAGCGGGGCCATTGGAGCACACTACAGCGTTTGGGACGCCATGAAGCAGAGTCTTCGGCTGAATGTGACGCTGCAATGTCTTAACACTTGATAGTCTATCGGAGTTACGGGTCTGGATACTGCATTTGGATAGCAAGGTAGTCCTTCGGCCAACGTGGGCGTCTACGATCGCAAGGCCAAAGCAAAGTATGTCGGTGCTATAGGACCCCTAGATCTATTTAGGTAGGTGCTCAGTGCGTAGTATCAGCGGTGATATAGATATTACTTATGATTAAGAGGCAGCTTACGTATGGCTTGGGGATCTAGTCTAGCCTTTCACATATTAAGAGTTAGAAGTATATAATTACTGGTACGGAGTAGTGGGGGAGGGGGGGGACGGTGGAAAATACAGCGCCGGAAACATAGTAGGAATACAGTAAGCAGTATTGCGAATTGCTAATCGTGCTAATCGTGCCAATCTTGCCAATCTTGCAAATCTTGGAACTCGCTCAGAAAACATGGCACAATGCACGTTTTTCACGATACCACGAGGTGGTAATCGGGGTGGGTACCTTGAGCTAGTACCTGGTGCTAATCTATATACAGGGAGAGGGGGAGGGGGGCAGGTCTGGCAGTCTACAGGGGCTAGAGCGGAATTACCCACTATTCCACCCCCTTGCCCCTTTTAACCCCAAAAGTTGTGGACACAACAATTCGGCCGGTAAAGTCACCAAGGGATTCCCTGCCACCGATGACCGAAAGGTGAAAGGTGTTCCAGACCCTCCGACTCAGCCACTCCCGCAACTAAGATCTGGGGACGGGGACAAGGGCGATTTTGCACAGACGGGACTCGCGGGAGCATGGGCAGCTACCAGCTTGCTAGCTTTTTAGCAACTCCCCACCAGTTTTACCTACATAGGTTCTAACAAACCCGTATCTACTACCAATCTCCTAGGGGGTTTTATGCAAATACGGCCACGGGCAGCTGCAGGGGCAGGTGATTGGATCACGTTGAAATCGTCTGCTCTTTACCCACTCACTGACGTCTCGAAGCCTTGCATCTCAAGCCTTGTTGGTCCCCGTCTTTGTGGACTTAGATCTCATGCTTAGATTTCACCCTTGGATTTCACCCTTGCCCTGTCCCGCTGAGCCCCCCCCCAAGCCCCTTATCCTATGGCTTTTTGCTCATTTGAATTTTGCATTGTAATTACTTGCTAGCCTCAGCCGGCCAGCTAATCCACCCCAAGCCCCCTTTCACTCCACCTCGAAGCGTACTTCTACCAGGCCGTTTTCCCTGATATTAAGCCGTAGAGGATGTCGCTTCATCATTACCATCGTCTTCGAGATTATCTACAGTCCAAAATGTCTACGCGTCGAATCTCAGCGCTTGCCTCCGTGTGTGTCCTTGCGGTTGCGGTTGCAGCGGGCAGCATCAGGTGTAGAAACGATGTGCAATGTCGTTCCATTCCCGGTGACGATGCATGGCCGGACAGTAGTGTTTGGAACAACTTGAATCAGACTGTCGACGGCAATCTCATCGCGACTATACCTATTGCCGCGGCCTGTCACATGACCACACTCGACAAAAACGTTTCTTTGTACAATGAGGAAGCCTGCAACGCCCTGCGAGACGTTTGGTTCTTTCCCACCACCCATCTTGTATCTCCTTCTTCACCCATGTCCTATCAGTTTACGAACAACAGTTGCAACCCCTTCGACCAGGACCCGAATGCTCCATGCACTGTCGGTTATCATGTTGCATATACCATCAACGCCACAAGCACTGCTCATATCCAAGCCGCCGTTCGCTTTGCTCAAGAGCATAATATCCGCCTGGTTATCCGCAACAGTGGGCATGATTACCTCGGCAAATCAACCGGAGCCCATGCACTTGCGGTATGGACCCGTCACCTCAAGTCCCGAGAACTCATACCGGACTACCAGAATTCGGAATACAGTGGACCCGCTGTAAAGCTGGGAGCTGGCATCGAAGGTGGTGAAGCCTACAATTTTGCCAATGAGAACGGGCTTATGGTAGTCGGCGGCAACTGTCCCAACGTGGGCCTGGCCGGTGGCTATACTCAAGGTGGCGGCATTAGCATCTTGTCATCCAAATTCGGTCTGGCGGCCGACCAGGTTCTGAGCTGGGAAGTAGTTACTTCCTCGGGAGACTTGGTTACGGCTAGCCCGACCGAAAACGAAGACCTGTTCTGGGCATTACGAGGCGGCGGTGGAGGCACTTACGGGATTGTGGTCTCTATGACCGTTAAAGCTTTTCCAAATACGTTTTTTTCCACTGCGACTATGTCGGTTATGGTTGCGGATAATGGCAATAAGACGGATGATATCTATTCGACAATGACCACCTTTTTCAGATCGCTTCCTAGTCTTGTGGACTCCGGCGCTTGGGTGGTCTGGATAGCCGCGCCGTTCGGTTTTATGATCAGCCCAGCGATGGTTGCAGATCTCCATTCGGCAGAGCTTGACGCGCTTCTTAAGCCTACGCTGGATAAGATGGATCAGCTTGGTCTCCAATACGCGTATTCCTCTGCTGAGTACCCGGACTTCTTATCGGCCTATGGTTCCATGACTTCAACCTGGAACGTTTCCGATTACAATATGGGTAGTCGGTTGATTCCCCGTACGCTTGTCGAAGATGATGCCAGCGCTGAGGAGCTTACAACCGCGGTTCGCCATATCACTTCTCAAGCCTTGATGTCGGGTGTTTCCTTCAACGTCGCGAACTTCTCTTCCCCTCAGGTTTCAGCCAACCCGTACCTACGTCAATCAATTTTCAATGCTGTCATTGGTGTTCCGATAGACTACAGTGATTGGACGGAAACTAAGGCAGGCCAGGACAAGATCACGCACGACCTACTTCCATCACTACAGTCCATCACACCCAACGGGGGTGTATACTTGAATGAAGCCGACTTTCAGGCGCCTGATTTCCAGACGACATTCTATGGCGGCAGCGAGAACTATGAGAAGTTGTTGGCCGTTAAGAGGAAGTACGACCCCGAGGATATCTTCTACGCTAAGACGGCCGTGGGTAGTGACCGCTGGGAACAGCGCCTGGACGGGAGACTTTGTACAGTATAATGTAGCATTAGATTATCGCATGTTGCTGCGTCTAGTATCTAGCTGGATATAAGCTTTTGACAGGAGGAGAGATAAGGAAAAGGGCCATATTTTTCAATCGTATTCGATGGCCTGTTAATACCAAATACATCAACCACGTCTCTCTTCGAGCCCTCAGTATGATTCGATCCGGATAAAGCTACGTATGCATGATACAGTAATGCGATCGTGTTCCTTACGTATAGTGGCCATGGTCTCACTTGTTTCCGCCGTGTTGCGGCCCGGTACACATACACTGGTACAATCCATATCTCTCAGCATAGTCCCAGAATCTTCTGTACAACCAATATGCCCCTGACTCAATGATTACTATGTGCCCTCCTGCAGTGTGCTCTGCTTATAGGTGACGTATTAAGGAGGTGCGGGCTGTCCCCTTGTAGGCCGCTTGATTCCCTGTCTCCACCTGATTTTCTCCGCGCGTCTGCCGAGCCCACTCATCGTCTTTCTCAACCCGCTTGGTCCGTTCACGACGCCATCGTTTAAAGTCGCGCTAAATCACGCAATCCGGGGTCGGCACAAACTGGTAGTTTGATGGATTTGCACGGGTATCGCCCAAAGGAGTAACAACAGGGGTATGATCAGCTACAATCAGGGCGATACTACACCCAAACAGGCCAGCTACTAAGTAGATAAAGTTTTAGATCAGTTGTGATACGGTGGTTTTAGTGTGGGGGTTAGGTAGTTGCATTGAACGGAAGTTTCCGAGGTATTGTCTCTTTGTGCAATGGCATAGCTGCAATGCTATAACCTATATTAGGATGCTTTATATACCGTTGAAAAGGCTATATCCTTACACCCAAAATCTAACAAGTTCTTCTTAACCTGATTCATAGGAAACGAAGGATCCACAACCAAGCACTTCGGAGAGAGCCTCTTTTTACAGGCTGTGGCCCGGATATAGTCAATCTGCCATCCAGGTACGCATCCAGGTACAGGGTCAATCCAACCCGAGATACACAACCGCGGTACGACAATGGAATAAAACATTAGGTCAATGCAACGTCATTACATAACATGCTAACTGATTTTCGGTATATGCGAACTTCACCGAGCAAATAGCATAAGGCTCCCGGACTGGTCGGGTCTTGTTTAAAACCTAGAATATGCGTATTCAAACTTCACCAAACAAGGAATCCTACCGGAGTCAAAGTTTTAGCTTCACTGCTATCATACGACAAGAACCTTGGGGGGGCTCGTAACATGGGGCATCGTGGACAGCGGATATGGTCGAGACTCGCGAGCGATTCATTATCTTGGTAAGCGACGGACTTCCGGATGCAGGCAATACCGATTATCTTACTATGCCAGGGTTGCTGCAATCAGAGTAAGTAATTCCCTTACTACGAATACATCCTGGGACTCGTGATGTCGTCAAACAACTCGGTAGGACGCCCGAAGCATCCTCTTTCACTACTACCCTAAAACCGGCAAGCTGTCGCCGTCGAGAACCATGTGACGCTACCCATCAAGTTCGAGGTGCACTAGCTAGTCGTTACCAATAAAGTTGGAACATCACGTTAATCTCCTAGTCTGATAAGCGACCTGCCCCCGGTACCTATTGCCGGTAATAGTTCATGCAATTCAACATTGACAGGAAGGTAGCGTCGCAGTTCTGTGAGATAGCCGCGAGCTGGTGATTGGAGACCGTTGTAGGCCGGGCCAGGTATAATGGTGATAATGGTGGTAGAGTACTGGCTTCGTTGCCAAGGACCCGACTGGGGAGAAATATGGTTGATGGGCGATACCGGGGCGCAGTATTCGGTAAAATGGTCACCACGTGCATTGGCTTACTCCTTTATGGATGATTTTGTCGAATATCTGCCGGTACGGTATACAGTGTCACCGAGTGGAAGAAATCTTGTACCTCTTATTCATACCTCTTGGAAAGGCCTCGGCGTTTCAAACCTCTCTTTCACTGAGCCATCCATTAGTGTCACTGGGAACCCCTATAGTTTGATAAGACAGCGTATAAATCTTCATCTCATATACCGTCACTTGTGACTCACTGAAAGGTAGTACGCCCTAGACAGTCACCTATATCATGTCCCATAAGTACATAGCCTGGTAACTTCGCCTATATTTTCAACTGCAACTCTTCTCACTCGAGTCAGACATATCCGAGCCCCCAAATCTTTTCCGAAAGCTTCAGAGGCACCGAAAATGAGCGAAAAGTCTGATATCAATGGCCCGGGTAAATCCTCGGGCCTCACAACTCATGGCTCACCTGGGGGCAATGAACAGGACAACACCGGTCTGCCCCCAAGCCCTCCCCTCCACCTTCTTAATCGTATTACGACGACTTTCAAAATATTCTGGCTCCTTACGGAGTCCAATGCGCCTACTTTCGTCGGGCCCAATACGATTTTCGGCATATGCGGTGCAGCGGCAGGCTCGTGGTTGATACCGGTAGAGTCGGAATCTACCTCGGCCCTGGACCTGGCCCGGCGGCTCGGCCTGGTGATTCTCTTCAACTGGTCCAACTTGATAGTGTTCGACCTCGCGAACCAGCGCCTGCCAGAGTCGGCGCAGGAGGACGCCCTTAACAAGCCCTGGCGACCCGTCCCCCGCGGCCTTATCACCTCGGACCAGATCCGCCGCACCATGCTCTACCTGATTCCCGCAGTGGTGGCCTTGAACCACTTCCTCCTGCACACAGGAGTCCAGAGCATCGCAATCATGGTACTGACATGGCTGTACAACGATCTCCGCGGCGGCGATGAGGGTTTTGTCGAGCGCAACGCGATCATCGCCGTTGCATTCGCCCTATACAACGAAGGATCACTCAAGGTCGCCGTCGGATCCGACAACGCGGGCTCTGGCATGTTATTCTCGGGCCTGACTACTGCCGGCGCTACTTGGATAGGCATTGTCAGCCTGGTCATATTCACGACCATGCATGTACAGGATCTTCAGGATCAAGAGGGCGACAGAGCCAGGGGCCGTCGATCTGCCCCACTAGTATTGGGCCCCTGGGTTGCGCGCTGGACTGTCGCCGTGCCCATGATCATATGGCCGGTCTTCTGCACCTGGTTCTGGGAAGCAAGCCTTCTCGTGGGTGCCCCGCAGGGCCTCTTGGGCCTGGTTGTTGCGTATCGATGTCTGGCATTCTCTGGCTTGAGGGGTGATAAGCTGACCTGGAGACTATGGTGCCTGTGGACGGCACTGCTATACATGCTGCCTCCTCTGTGCTACTGGCTACGATGATTGTGGTGGTGGTATCATAGAAAGGGGCGACCCACATCCTCGGTATTTCTTACATGCAAAGTGTAGTCCTTCGGGCATTTGGGGCTATCACCGAGTACGGAAAATTATCCAGTATTCATTGACATTTTTCTTGGCGGAGGGGCGTTGAAGGAAAACCAGTTCTGCGACCTCCGTGGGGTCAGCTAGTTCCTTGGGGTGATACTATTTCTGAACTGTATATGGCCCTTGCTGGAACGTATCCAGAAATCAGAAATGGAAACATAAGGGTCTCTGTGGTTGGTAATAGAATAAACAAGACATGCCAAAATTTTCTGCCTTTCATGTCGGAATACGTAGTCTGAACTAGCCTAGTCATTTCCACTCTGGGAATAATTTTACAAAACTGTCCCCGCCCCTGGCCGGACCAAATAGATATCGGATTACCAACCGCTTCAAGGTATAACACGCCGTTTATAGCAACCCACAACATATGCGCGGGGCATTTATTCCAGGGGTATCGGTGCATTCGCCTAGATTCGCCTTCAATTTGACAGTGCTGCCGCAATGCAACGTTTCTTGGCATGGCGTTACATATTCATTAGCAGATGCGCATAAGAGAATATTGGCGCCATCCCCTCGGATGTAATGCATACAAAGAAAGAGGCCTATTGCTCTAGCTATAATCACCCATGTTACCTTTTTTTTTGGACTGGCCTCGGGCAGTGGGATCTTCCTGGTACAGACCTTGATTTATTCTTTACGCGACCCCCAATCCATCATATGTGTTTACATGTCTACCTCCAGGCCCCGTCGCGACATTTGATATCCATTACCCCGGTTCGGATGATCCAAAACTAGCGCCCTTCCCTACCTCAAGCGATCATTATTGGTACGCAAACTTGTCCAAAGCCGCGAATCTCTGGTTTTGCGTATACTGACGGAGGGACCTTCATATAGAAATCGACAATGTTTTCGATGGGCATCTTACAGCTGCCTGGCTGGCTGCTGCTAGTGGGCGTTTTCACTTACTGGCTGATTGGCCTTGTTCTCTCTGGCAGCGGTTCACCAAAACAGTCCGAAATTCCCCCGTTAAATAAGATAACGGCATTGATCCCGAAATGGATACTCAACATCCTTTTTGCTGCAAGGGCGAACGACCTGCTGCAAGCAGGGTACCAAAAAGTACGTGGATGTTGCCGACAATACCTAGCAGTCTTTCGCTAATGCGAATCCGGAACAGTTCAAGAATTCGAGTTACCATCTTGTACGAAATAGCGAAAAGATAGTTATCCTACCCGCTTCTCTTTTGAAGGAGTTTGCAAATCTTCCTATACATATTGCTAGTCCTCAGGTTGCATTGGATCATGACCTCTTGGGTTATTACACCGGCATCAATCTGCTCCTGGAAGACAGACTGCACAGCTCCATTGTGCAACGCAAACTCACCCCGAATATTCCATTACTACTCCCCAGGATTGAGGAGGCAGTGTCTGCAGCACTCGGGCGCTCATTGCCAGCGAGTGGGGACTGGACGGAAATCCAGCCATACCATGCGCTGAGCCTTGTAGCAGCAACCGTTTCCGCAGAAGCTCTCGTAGGACCGGAATTCAGCAAAAATCCTATTTGGCTGGAATGTTCTCTCAACTATACAGAGAGCGGTGAGCATATCCTCGCACAATGAAACTGAGATAGCTCAGAGCTGATCATGCGTTCAGTATTCACAACCGCCGCCATTATGCGGCTTCTACCGAAATGGATCCAGAAAGTGGCGTACCCCCTCCTTCCGTCTTATTGGGAGACTCGAAGACACCTAAAGAAGACAAATCAACTGTTGAGCTCTAGGATCCAGAAGATTATGGAACAGCATGAAGACGGGACCCAACAGCCAAAGGAGAGTGGCGATGACGATGCTCATGTTCTGTATTGGTTATCTAATGCAGTCAAGGAGAAGGATCACCACCCAGACATTGTGCCCCATGCGTTGCTGGTCTTGGCTCTTGCCGCAGTACATACGACGCTATTACGGATGGTCCACGTTTTGTACGATGTTACTGCGGCTGGAAACTCTTTACAGGAGCAGCTAATAGCCGAAATTGAAACGGTTTCCCAGAGCAACTGGACGGCAGATTCTTACGAGAAGTTGCACCGTTTGGACAGTGTCTTGCGCGAGTCGCAGAGACTGTCACCCCCTAGTACAACGGGGATGAAACGCGTGTTTTTGGAACCATATACCTTCGATGATGGTACGCATGTTCCCAAAGGCACCTATACATGCATGTCTATTTATGCCATCGAGAACGACGAAGAACATACGCCCCAGCCACAGGAGTTTGATGGTCTGCGCAGCTTTCGAGTGCAAGAGCAGAATGAACGCCTTCATGGGTCCAATAATGCTGTGGCCAGGGAATTGCTCTTTGCGACCCCAACCCAAACGAGCCTCCAATTCGGATACGGGAAACATGCGTGTCCGGGCCGCTTTTTTGCCAGCGTTGCCGTCAAGGCAGTATTAGTGAAATTGTTCTCTGAATACGAGTTTCGTTTCTTGCCCAACTCCGGGAGGCCGAGGAATCTCGAGTTCCATGAATTTGTATTCCCACCTGCCTCGCAGAAAATGCTGGTAAGACGCAAAAAGGGGGCATTTGGCCCTTTTTAGAGTCTAATGGGAGAGCCGGGCCTCTGTTACGGCACAGACCATACTTGGCAATAACTGTACGATAGTATCTTGTACCCACTTCCCCTTATCGTTGTGCTGGGGTCCAGTAGGCTCATAAAAGGCGAAGCCAAGACGAGCTCGATGTAATAGATATCGATATTTGATGTGTTTTTGTTCTATTCTTGATCATGTACCTGTTGGCCTTCCTGCTCGTCTATCTTCGTGTCGTATCTTCATACTTGTCCAGGTGATAAAATAAGCGGTCATATTGATAAAGCCAATTCAGGATTTCCAACCCATTCGCCGTTAGAGTCCGGCATTGCATGATCAAACTTGTTCCACATTTGCCTAACGATTCCTGGCCGATATTTCACTGGATTCAATGCCCGTCGATCGTTGTAGCTCGAAAGGCCCGTCATAATGCGCCAATCCCAATCCCACGGCGAACGGCAGGCTCCAAGTTGGCGATACGTAGTAAGATTTATGGCCCAGCCCTTTTTCCTACCGCCCCAAAAAATGTCGATACAGTAGTCTGTCCTGCATACAAGGCAGGATCTGACTGACTGACCACAAGGTTCGAAGTAATTAGGGCCCGAGCAATTCTTTGCAAGCTCAGGGAGACGCATTATAGGACCACGTTCCCCTGAAATGTGTGTAAATAAATGCGGACAAATATAATGTCTGTTCTGGTCGACGTATTTCCTTGTAACATGACCGTTACCGCTTGGAGAGGATATAGTGATGACCGACGACACGAGAAGTTGGTCGTCCACAATTCGCGCATGCCAGGTCGCACGAAACTTAACTCCAAGCCAGGCGTCCGTGTATGGATACTGTGACACCACATCACTAGAAGGTATTCCGTGGGCGGTCCCATACAGATGTCGATTCATAGCCAAGCGCGCACGATGATAAGGGATGCAACACGAGATCGGCGAGCAAATCGACAGTTGGAATTGGCATCTGCCTTCGTAACTTAAGAACTCTTTGCGCCCTAGGATTGCATACTTCAACCAGCAAGTGGTCCAGCTATGAAGCTTTACACAAATATGGCAGAAGTAAAGATGGGCTACGTCCTTTTCGATAAGTAGCAACAGCTCCTGTGTCTCTGTTGGGTTCAGGTTCGGGGATTCGGGGAAGCAAAGGTTATGGAATGTCCGACAGGTTAAAGAGAACGATAAGAGGGAGACTTTGGGGAGGTACGTAGCGATGATCAAAATTATTTCGGGAGGGAGTGCCAGACGGCCAAGTGCTAAGGGAGCTCGACCACAAAAGAAGGCCCTAATGTGTAAGGGGAATCGGGCAGCTGATCTTACAGCTTGTAACATTTTTAAAGGCTATTATGGAAAGACCTAGAGAAAATAAATATTATTGTATAAAGTATAAGAAAGAGTGATAAATTCTACATAATAAGTAGTCGAATAGGACTTAATCACACCACCCACTGTGTCTTCTTACTACGTGATTACGAGTCTTATATCGTAGCAGCATCGATTCAAAACCTTTAGCAAAAGGAGGACTAGGGTTAATTTATTTTACAAGAACTGTTGGGTAAAAGGCATTGTTTTATACGAAAAGCTTGTTTTCCGAGTACCCTCGATAGACCTATAAAGTTTAAAGGTGCTTTATTAGATATGTAGCGGCAACTTTAATTGACTACTCAAGTAAGCAGCAAGGGTATATATGGATATTCATTGTTATTCTGTCTTATCAGGGGTAGAAATGAGATGCGGAAAATATGTTAACTACCTACCTAGGTATATTGTTAAGATTTTAATAGCACTGTTTGCAACCGTACTATATAAATGCCACGGTCGGTTAAGCCTCACTTAAAAGGTACTATTCTATAAGGGGTAATATCGGACATAGACGATCAGATAAATCTTATCTCCGGGGATCGTCAGAGTATATATAGGTCATGGCCATCTCCATTCTGTATCTAGGAGATCGTCTTTACTCTTTCTACCAATCTACGATTTAATACCCACCATATTATGTTCTGTCTATATTAGACTGTCACGTTCAACCGAGCCCGTTCTGGGCGACCTGTGGGAGCCCTCTGGGAGAGGGAGAATAGAAGAATAACTACCCTACTAGATGGCTGGGAGCCCTATTTATAGGGCCGCCCGGAGCGCCACATACAGGCCCGGTGGAGCGCCCAGTGGTACGCCACTGGGCCAAGCCCCAGGGGGGTATCTGGTCCTTTTCCCAACCGTGATATAGACGTAACAAGACCGCATTCAATTTTTAAAAAAACCCCAATCTTATATAGTTGCTAAGCGCGCATTGGTATACCATTCGATGTTCTACTTACCCTGCCGCATCTTCAAGCCCTGACTATGATGCAATAAATACAATAATGATAATTAAACCGGGGTGTTCCGTTTTTGAAATCTCTTGAACGAAATAATACAAGATATTAGGCTAACAAAAGCCCTCATCATGTCAACCAGATAAGTTACAATCAGTGAAACCTCCTCAAGTGGGGCTACTATTCAGGGGTCGCCAACTGGGCGGGCATGCAGGACTTATCTCGTTATGCCTTTCAGCTTCAAATCGGTGTATACCCAAGTTTGGTCCATCAGGCTTGATGCATGGCAGTAGAGTCTAGCATATTGTTAGAGATCACCCCCAATAATGTGAGTATGGTACATTTATACGTGGAGCATATCGTAGAGATTGAAGCAAGATAGTTCAGTGTCATAGAAATCTTCGTGGCAGCAGCGACGCCTAGTACATCGGACTTAGGAGTGGCTTGGGCAGTCATGAGCATTTTCCCCTCATTGCAGCCAGGTTCCACATTATGCCACCATGGGTTATTAAGTCAAACGTAGAGGGGACGCATTAGGCGGGAGGCCTGCTGCTTGGTTACAAAACACGCTATCTATCGCGAGCTTCATCTTGATATTGAAACGTATACGAACCCTGATTATGCCGAGTCAAGATTCCCTGTGACATGAGACTCTCGATTATTGCGAGTCCAAGCGACCGTAAGAAAATCTTCAATATCCTGAAGAAACTCAATAGGTCGCTCCAGAGCTGCAAAGTGCCCTCCCTAGAGCAGATGTTAGTTCAGCTCATGTGTGTGAAAAGTCTGGATAAAATTTCACCTTCTCGTGCTGTCGATAAAAGACTAGATTCCCTTTCTTCTCAGCTATTTTCTTTGGGGCAGGGACAAGCTCCCGCATAAACCAGGAGTAGCCGAATGGCTGCTTGAAGGGTGGAAACGAGTACTGGTGCCCATTAATAAAGGTCCCCCGATATGTATAGATACATCGTGGCATCGTCTCGGTAAACCAATAGAGCAAAACATTAGTTAAAATATCGTCAATGCGTACTGGGTCGTCGGGCCATTCGAGGAATTTCTCGCCAACCCTACTCAAGCATCAGAAACATTGCCCCGCGAGTTGCAAACTTGAAACATACCACGCCAGCAGAGCGAGGGGGCTGGACGAAACCATTGCCGCAATTGTAGCAGGCTTTGTGCTTTGCAGCACAGCGGCCCCTGTTGTAGGGGTCAGAAACCGCTGTTCTGCACGCTCGATGGCCGCTTTTTCGCCGGTAGAAAGCGATGGATCATCGGCCGTTACCTTGTCCAGGCTTGGTAAGAGATTCACTAGAAGCTATTAGAATCTATAAAGATAGTAACGTCTGATAAATAGTTGCGCTTACGATGAATCGCTGAAACCGATTCATATGTTGTGGCAAGCGTCGAAGCAATTAGGCAACCAACATCGCCTCCTTGTACGGCATACCGTTTGAAACCGAGAGAAGTTATTGCTTTGTTGATGACCCGTGCTGCATCTTCGCTTTTCCAGGCCTCGGTTTGACTTGGCCCCGAGCTAAAGATATATCCTGGAAGCGAGGGGACAATAACATGATAAGGCAATGAGGCGGGGTCATACTTCTTTTGGAGAAGTTCCAACGTGGGCAAAAACTCAAGGAAGCTACCTGGCCAACCGTGAAGTAACACGATAGGAATTGCATCATCCTTCTGTGAAAACAACCCAACAAAATGAAGGTCAACGCCTTCCCTACCAGCGTCATCGTTAATTCTAATCTTATAGTTAGGAAACGAGTTGATGCGGGCTTCTTGGGCACCCCAGTCAAATTTATTCAACCAGTAGTTCTTTGTTGAGATAAGCCACTGATGTGAGGCCCCGTAGCGTCCATCTTGGTGTTGATTCTCCCAGGTCGTGGGTCCTACCGGGGAGAGCTTAAGAAGCGTACGGAATTTAGAATAGTCCTCATCGGAGATGTGAAGAGTAAAAGGCTTAGCGGTTTCGGGAACTGTGTATGGCATCGTGTTTACAAGATTATGAGTCGGTGAGGTGAGAAGACTAGGAAGTTGCAGGGCAAAATTCGTGGTTGTTAATGAACAGCAGAAATTGGCAAGGTTGATAAATTTAGAGAATCATCCTCGGGCTGGCGAGCTTCAGATTTAAAGATTGAGTAGTGAGGATGAAAATCGACAGACTCGGCTGATTCTTTCCACCGCATTGATAGTTTGAGCTTGGACTTCCACGGGCATAGCTAGAGATACTCGGCCTCTCGTGTTATACCACCTATCAGATTGCAGTTGTCTGGTATCTGACAGTGACTCTACCACGTGGTAATCACTTGCAACCTGTACTTCTGTCACGCATACCTAGGTAGGCATATGGTTGCCAGAAACATGAGGGGTTGATCGCCAAACTCCACACTTGAATATGAGTCATACGCGTATTAAGCAGCTACTGTACCAGGTTGAGGAAAAAAGGGGCTCTGTTCGACCAATTACAGAGTGACATTCGCTTGCAACACATCACACGTGAGTCATCTCACGGAGCAAGGCTCAAATTGAGGTAGCCGGAGTCCTGGGGTCTTGCTAGATCCCGAGGCCAGTCAACAATCGCAAGATATCTACTACTTATGGGTACCTACATTTACCGTCTTGAATGCCGATGTTAAGCGAAACAAGGTTGGTCTCGAGCACTCCACAAGTGAACGGAAAGTTAACAGTGCTTGGGCCTCAACGGCACACGACTGCCGTACCCGACACTTGGCGCCTATCTAGATATCAGATAGATCATCCCTTTTTAATCTATTATTCTCGAGCCATATTCAGTATTCAGTGCGACTTGCGTATCTTCCATAGCTACTCTGTCACAAGTTCTATACCATTACCGTAGTCCATTGCCATGTCACCAAAATTCAAGCCAGAAGGGGCTCCCATCGTGAAGTTGCCCATATCCTCGGCCCCCAGCCACATCCAAACCGTTTTCGGCAAGCGATCAGTCATTTCAGATGATATCGAGGAGTTTCGTGGCATACCTTATGCTCATATTCCGGGAAGATGGGAACACTCTCGCCTGAGGGATCGTTTACCGCGTGATATATTTGACGCTACGGAGAACGGGTAAACCTTCATCCTACGCGGGTAATTATCGTTGCAACACTTGTAGAGCTGATCATTCCATAGTCCACGATGTCCTGCGCAGGGAGGCGACACACGGATGTTTCAATCATACTTACCGTTTCCGGACGTCCGCCAAGATGAGTTCGAGTGTTTGAACCTTTTCGTCGTGCGTCCAAGTAAGGAAGCACTCGCAAAGCACGATATCGAGACGACTCAGCTGCCTGTCCTTGTTTGGATTCATGGTGGTGGCTTCATAGATGGCGCAGGAACGGATCCACTATGGGGTATGTGTTTAACATAACATTGCGAGTTAATTTGGATGAGGTATCCGCTAACCACGAGTCTGTGCGTAGATCCCGCCCGGCTTGTTCTTCGTTCCCTTTCCAATAAAACCCCCTTTATTGCCGTGTCCATCAATTATCGCCTGGGAATATTTGGCTTCGGCGGTTCATCTGACGTGATCGCTACTCAAGGCAGCGATACCCCTCTTAAGGGCGTAAACTTTGGTCTCTACGATCAGAAACTTGCTTTAATCTGGGTAAAGCGCAACATTGCTGCGTTTGGAGGAGATAACACCAAAATTACAATCATGGGTCATTCCGCTGGTGGGATTTCATGTTATCTTCACCTTCTCGGGGTGGAATTAGGCACGGAGAGACCGCTATTCCGCAAGGCTGGTGTGCTCTCAGGGCCGGTTGGGGGTCTCGATTTGACATCGCTGGAAAAAGCTGACCAGCGCTGGGAGGACCTATGCCAATTGTGGTCAGTCGAAGCTGATAACCCAGTTGATCGACTCGACATGTTGAGAAGAATACCTACCAAGGATCTGCTTGACAGTGTCTCGGAGCTTCACTGGAAGCTTTTTACACTGGTCATCGACGAACTAACCATACGCAAGAGCAACTTGGGCTGTGGTGTTTCCATCCACCTTGGGCACGACGGACTGGACGATGAAGCCAGGCCTTCTGACGAAAAGGTTCAACTCATGATGAGTGCAGCAGACGAGGAGTTCAGAGGCTTTGCCCTGATGGCCAACTGGGATTACACCAGATTCCATTCTCTTCTCAACTCTAGTTACCTCTCAGAGGCAGCAGCTGAGGAGGTTCTTCAAGTATACGGTATCCTGCCTACATCATCTGATGAGGAGCTGTTTGAGGCGTTCTCCCAGTTCATATCTGATAGCACCATGATGCACAAAGTATATCGCGGATACGAATTTTTCAAGGCTCACCGTGGGAAGCAAGCTCTCCTCCATGGCCAGGACCCCAAACGTGTGGGTGTACACTATGACCATTTCGAAATCGGCAATCCCTTCCTCGGGCCCCTGCGGGGAATTGCGCACCACGGCATTGAGTTGGTCTATGCCTTTGGCAATTTTCACGACGCGCTGGAGAAGGCTGACCAAGGGATTTTGCAAGGTTATGCCGACCCCGACCAAGCTCATGTAGAAGCTAACGTTGATGAACCCTCAATTAATGCCGAGGCTATCGAGTATCGCAAGTCCAACATTGATCTCAGTTTCGAAATACAGGATAGGTGGATTCAATTTGTGGTTGAGGATTGCCAAGAGACCGACCAGCGCGTAAATGTTGATGACATCACAACGTTTTGTGCCGACCGATCGGTGCGCGCAGAGAGTTGGTCTAGTGGTGAGAAATGGATGGCAAAGAGGAAGAAGCTTGAAATTTTAGACAAGGATCTCTATTCTATAACAACTGCCACGCAGAGACTTGTCGGGAGCGTTCTTGGTATGACACTGTAGGGGTTAATACTTAAGACGTTTGTTCAAATATGAAATATGTTTCTCCCTACTCACGTCGACATGTTTATCTGCGAACCTGGCATGCGCAATACATCAAACAGTCTCAAAAGCAACAACCTCAACGAAACAAACGATAGAAGAAGTCCAGCGCAGTTCAGAGATTGCGATAGACGCAAAAGCGGCTGCAAAGGAGGCCACGGAGATCATGGAGATCGGTAAAGCAACGATGAAAACGATCAGAGGCATGAAACTCGCAAGCCAGCAGAGCTAAGCTGACGCCGTCGCTACCTACGCTAACGTGCTGGTGAGGGGAGGGTTAGCGACAAGCACGCATAACCCACAGAACCAAGAAGCCTCACCTGCTCAAACCCTGCGTGAACATGGTCTCACAAATTGGCCATCAGGTCGTGGGAAAGAGACTATCCAGTCGAAACACGCGGCCGGACATCCTTCAGACATACACCCAGACCCTCACGCAATGTCTTGGCCTGCAAGGAGGGCTCAGCAAGAAGCACAGTGCGCTGTTCATGCAGCTGCCGTCAACACCGCCAACTCCGGGACCAGCAACTGGGACGACTCCAAGGACGAAACAAGCCCCGGAAGATGCCGAACGAGTGCAAAGCAGCCGCCAAGGCAATCAAGTTCATTAAACGGACTTAAATCCTTGGACAACTTCAGGATCGAGACCTGACCGGATAAGGCTGAGCATTGGGGGGGGACTACTGTAGGTACACCGTCGGAGGGCCTAACAGTCCGAGAGAGCTGGGCCGCTTAAGCATAGTGGTTGGGGAGAGAAAAGCGGGATTTTTAGGGACAGCTGATCATCGTCCTTGACGTTGGCGAAGTAGGACACTCGGATCAATACTAATCCACGAGACTTCGGCTACTCGCCGGACCCCGCTAGCCGGGCATAAGTCGTTTAGATGACTACCGCGTAGGATATAATCAAATCACATCGAATCAAACCAATGACGCTCCATCAGGCCGTGACGAACAGTGCCCCGTTCGATATAACACTAGCAATGGAATGCCTGAGTGGAATGTACCATGCAACTCAGTCTTGCGACGCCAATGTTAGAATGACGCGACTAGATATCTATTAAAATCGTTTGATTGCTAATTGTGGCATCCTGTAGCCAAGCTCTGTTACGGCTTGCGCCTAAGATGTGATTTGTCTCGAAGGGTCAGAGCTTGGCGGAGGCTGAGCGAGACGCGCACGCCGGTCTCGTTATCGGATACACTTCTGATTGGCCTGAATTAGGCCAGCCCTTTATCTCTTGCTCAGAGGCTTTGTCGGAAGATGGGCTTTCTAAGCTTGGAATTAGATTGGTAGGTAAACAAGAGTTCACGTCGAAACCTCGGGGCTCTTACTGGGCAGATAAGAACTAGTTTATCCTCCGACTGACTGATACGCTCCGCGGTGAATCATTCTGCAAAAAGCACCTAGCAATGAAGCGACTGGGCTACCGCAAGTCCCGTACGGGGTGCCTACGATGCAAGAAGAGAAGAGTCAAGGTTCGTCACCAGCCAGCATGGTTGATTTACCGAGTGATTGGATTGGGTGGATCGCTGCCCAGAGGGCCTCGCTGACAACCACTCAGTGCGACGAGCAGCGACCATGCTCAGCATGTGTCAGACATAAGGTTTGTTGCAGTCTTGGTGGCTCGCTTCCTGATGTCGGTAGCGTGCAAACAGCCGAGCAGCCTTCTATCCGTCGATCGTCGTCTATACAGAGGCCTGGGGCTGCCAAGGCGAGTCATCTTTTTGAACATACATCCGCTTTACTTTACGCTAATATTCGTTTTAGCGCTCACTTACCCTAGCAGACTTAAGCTCTGACAGCAGTGGCTCACCTAAATGTCACTCTTCACCTGGAGAGCGCTGCTCTAGTCTCAGTCTTGGGCTTCCCACTCCAAGCAGCGAGCAGGAAGACGGGTGTCCTCATAACCATGACGATCCATTTGTCTTCTTTGCAAAACTCTTTTCAAATATCAAACTCGGAGAAAGAGTCAGCTGGGTCTCCGACATGGAACTGATGCACCACTACACCAGCATGTCCTATCGCACACTCTCAAATGATGCTGCCGTTCAAAAAGTGCTGCAGTATGACTTGCCGCGCCTGGCCCTTCAACACCAATTTCTCTTGCATCAGCTTCTAGCGTTCGCTGGTTATCATCTCGCATATTTACATCGAGACCACCGGCATGCGTTTCTTTTTAAAGCATCTCAACATCAGAACAGTGCTATAGAGGGTTTACGAACAACACTCGCGAGCGCCGTTATTTCCGAAAACTGTCATGTGCTCTATGCAACATCCATGATATTGACAATCAGCTCATTTGCGAGTTTTCCAAGTTATGATAAATATAATGGCTCCTTGGACCCCATTGACAGCATTCTTGATGTCTTCAGCCTTGTCAGAGGAATGAGCATGATTCTCCGTGCATCGGATCATGAGATTAGGACGGGGCCACTCGCAACGTTGTTCATTCAGATAGAGGATGAAAAGCTAATCAGCAAAGATTCCGACTTAAAGCTCCTCGACATCCGTGTTGAGCGACTGGGTTTTTCATTAGGAGAGACCGAGTCCTCTGGGAGCGATGCTAGTGACAACTCCTCTGGGATTCAACAAGCAATCACGTCAATTCGCAACTGTATTAAGCAAGCCATTGCCAAACCTTCGCCCACATCAACAGCTCCATTACGAGCGTCTTTCATTTGGCCGGTCATAGTGGGAACTGAATACATGGCGTCACTCCGCCAACGTCACCCAGCAGCCTTGGTCGTCTTGGCATTTTACTGCACTATACTACGAATGGCAGAGGCAAGCTGTTGGGCATTGGAAAGTTGGGCAGAGTCTATATTGAAGTGTGTTTGCAACTCTTTGGAGGGTAGTCACTGGGAAAAGTTGTTAGAATGGCCAAAGCAAGTCGTGGTGGTTACTGACCCTGCTCAGTCGACCAGGACATGACTGTGGAAGAAGCAAGCAAATCAACCCCTCAAATCAGGCACACTATTCGATACCTCGGGCCGTCGATTTCGGTCCGTGTCGCTCATCTCAAGCACTTCCCACCAAGTCTGGCCTTGTCTGAGAAGAGCTAGGTACTTCTCGGCTGACATTGACATCCGCCGCATCTACCCACCAGCTTACGAGATCGCCAGTGGGAGGTATCGTAGCTCTTGCAATAAAGCACCCAGTCCTACCTCCTTCGAGGCCGACGGCTTGTTTCTAGCTATTACAAGAAGCGTCGCTGCCTCATCTATGAGCATAGACCGCACTGCGATACCGCGAGGCGATCCAACGTGTGGCAAGGGCTTAGGGCTTAGAACATGATGATGATCGTTTTTGCGAGCGGGTGTGTATCTATTAAATAAAGGTCTGGTAGAGCCTGTCATATATACTTCTCGCACGGGGCCGCGCACAAAGGCTTCCAACCCTTTCGATATACAATCGCTATATAGTGATATAACTCGGCCTCCAATTAGGAAGTTTCGCGTACAAAATGGAAATCCTCCACATAGCGCTAGCAGTCCACACCTACCCTCGCCTTAGCGGCGCTCTGCCAAATTTCGTTATCTTAACGACGTAATTATTAAGTTCCTCGCCCCTACTCTTCCCGGCTGCCACGTACAGCCAAACCTCTCTGATCGGTTAAATACCCAGAAGTGTTAACCTGCTAGTATGGCATAGCGGCTAGGATAGGTCTTAACCACCACCACGTGGTACCGTACTTGGTATCAGGCACGGACCGCAGGTAAACACGCTGTCCGCCGCGTCCCCGAGATTTTATGTTTAACGTTTTAGACGTATGAAGGACAACTGCCGCGATGCGTTAATAAGTTAACAACCCTCCAAGATGTTATCTTCAAGCTCTCACGATTAGTATTAGGCTCTGTAGAAACTTGGATTTCTATTATTCTAGAATATTTACTTGACAAGGTGAAGCCATATCGATGGCGCGGTTGAATCTCCCAGACTCGCCCGGCACTCCCAGCAGATCCGGTTGTCTAACCAATCATGTGTAGATGCGACAACGATGAGCTTCATTGGGGCTGTGTAAGCTCTGTACATCATGCATCCTTGTCCTTGATGACCCTTGACCATTTAACGTTCTTTAGCATTTCGAATCACGTACAAATCCGATAACGAGATGACTTCGTTTTCAAGGCTTAGCTGTAGTTTCCCCTTCCTGACAATTGTAACAAGCCAAGAAACGAAATAGAAACACGAAACTCACAAACGGACACGGCGAAGACTCCGCTTGCGCCCTGTTCCAGGAGGCTTATCTTCCAAATCACGTTGACGTAACAGAGCGACGCCAATTATGCTCGTTCTCGCTTTTCCCTCGCATTGCTGCGGTATTCTCAAAGCACATGCAAACTTTACATATAATCATGCATGTCTTAAGCTGGAAGACGAAAGGCAAGACACTCTATTCAACTTTACCTTGCCGCTGATCAATATCGGCCTTACCAATCGCACAACCGAATCACCAGCAAATACCAGCAAATACCAGCAATGGCAGAAAACAATACCCGTTATCACTATGACCCGTCCATGGCGGCGGCGGTCATTTTCATTGTTGCTTTTTCCCTCTCGGGTATCTACCACACATATCAGGTCCTAAGACTCAGATCTTGGTATTTCATCCCATTCGTTGTCGGTTCTATCGGTACAAATGCCTCCCTCCCCCGTAAACAGCCAATCAATAAACTAACGAGTTAATCACGCAGTGGAGATTATTGGGTACACAGGCAGAGCCATCAACGCTTCAGAGCCCTCGGGAGAATGGACAGAGGGGCCTTACCTTATCCAGGCTCTTTTCCTGCTGCTCGGCCCCCCTTTCTACGCCGCCTCCATCTACATGGTTCTTGGACGCCTCATTAGGCTCCTTAAGGCCGAAAAGTTCTCCATGGTTAGGTTGAACTGGCTAACTAAGATATTCCTCTTTGGCGATGTTGCCTCTATTGCTGCTCAAGGAATAGGTAAGTGGCACATTCGAGTGCCGTCAATCATCGGCTAACTATCTCAGGTGGCGGCATGCTCGCTGGAGCCGACACCAAGTCGGCTAGTGATAAGGGTCAGATCGTTATCATCATCGGCCTCTTTATCCAGCTCATCTTCTTTGGCATGTTTGTTATCGTTGCAGTCGTCTTCCACCGCCGAATCTATAACGATCCCACCACCGCCAGCCTCAAGATCACAGCACCTTGGAAGAAACTCCTCGTAGTCCTCTATATCTCCAGCGGCCTCATCATGATTCGGTCCGTCTTTCGAGTTATTGAGTATATCATGGGCGAAGACGGCGAGCTCATGGCTAAGGAGGCTTACCTCTATATATTCGACAGCACAGCAATACTCTTTGCCTCTATACTCTTCAACTGGTTTCATCCTTCCGCTATCATCAACAAGGAGAGCATGCGGCGCCTCAATAATGCAGACTCGGAGAACCAGCTCGACGCCTTCAACTAAGGGAGGACTCACAGCAAGCTACACTATTAAAGACGAAGAATCGGCAGAATACAGGGCTCATAGAGACGGATGTTCTGTTACGGCTGCACCATACCGTTACGCCATCGGGGCTAACAGATTGGTGAATGATTGCAATTGTGGCAATTATACTGGTGCTTACAGCCATATAGATATATATATATATATGACCCTGGACATATGGTGGAGAGAATTATGGTAACGTAACCACTTAATATTATTAATAACAAACCGTCAAATATATATATTAAGGATATACACAAGGCTCCGCTAGTTCCAATTACAGATCTTGATGAAACTAATGAATACATATCATTCGATTACCTCTGAAGGATATCGTTAAAGTCCCACCACATCCCACATCTTTCAACTTGGTCTGAAGGCACATCCTCCATAGCTGTGTCGTTGGTCTGGATTCTGAGCCTCTGTCCCGTCTCCGTGCCCCAGTTCTCCCACATCGGAGAGCCCTCGAGCCGTTCAACATTTGGATCCAGATGCTTGATGAAGCTGAAGTAATAATGCTGAATAACCGGAACGATGGCAGCGTTCTCGCCACCAGGTAGGTAAGATTCCCCAAAGTTCTCTATGGGGAAAGGGGCTGGCCCCGCGTGTCCCGGACCAAAGACGGCGGTCAAGTCACTAGTGTGCCACGCCTCCAGGCCCATGTCTACCTGCGACTGCTCCGTGGTGTTCCAGCGGTAGTTCCAGATCTTAGCGGGAGAAACGTGCTTCGCGACCTCCGTACTGATCAAATTTCCGGGACAGATGAATCCAAACTCGCCGACGATGTCGGCCGCGACGGAAAAGTATGGCCCGTGCATAGGCAGCGGTCGCGGGTCATTATATGCGTCAATGACCCGGTTGACCTGATCCTCAGACAGGCCTGTGGCCACCATCTGCACCATCGCTCTGACTTCCTCGAGCGCGCTGACATTCGGGCTGAGGGAATTGCCCTCATTGGTTGCATCGCCGACCATTACGGGAACCTTTATGAACTTTCCAGCTTCGAAAGCGTCTAACTGTGGACCTCGGATAAAGTCGCCGTCAATCAGCGGCTGGAACCACAAACTTGGCAATGGCATAGGGACTCCCGGAGGCGGCGGTGCTGATTGATCGAATTTTAGGATCTTGCTGATATCGATCTCGCGAAGACATGCCAATTGATCCGCGGCTTCGCTGCAGCCCATCTGCGAAGAGAACATGGCAAAATGCGGCTCTGTTTCATTGGGTCCACCACCGAAATGCCAGGCAAACGCATCTCCGATGGCGCCAGCAAACAGCCCATGATCGGCACCGTCGTAAGCCGTCAAGAGATGACTGATCGACCCCGCGCCGGCAGAGCCTCCATGGACAATGACGTGATCCGGGTCTCCACCGAACTGAAGACATTGGGTTAGGTGAGGTTCCTCTGTGCGATGCATTGAAGAGATATCTTACCAAATGTATGTATTTCTGCACCCATTCGAGAGCTTTCCATTGGTCCAGAAGCCCGACGTTATAGTCGCCACCACCATCACCTAACGCAAGACCACCGAGAAATCCTAGCTGGGCGACCCGGTAATTGATGTTGACATGCACAATGTCGTATCCTGAATTCGCAATCAGGTCGGTCCCGTTGTTGTTGCCGTTGGCATCGGTCTTCCACGCGCCTCCCTGGATGAACACCCAGACCGGCAGTTTGGCGTCGGGCTTGGCGTCCGCGGGAGTGAAGACGTTGAGGAAGAGACAATCTTCCTCGGTCACACCCGCGACGACCTCCTGGCCTTCGCCCACGCACACGGCCTTGTACTGTGTCGCATCCTGCACGTCGGCGACTGGTTCAGGGTCTTCGGGGGCGCGCCAGCGGAGATCGCCCACCGGCGGCGCGGCGAAGCGGATGCCCAGAAATTCGTTGATGCCGCGGGCGTTGCGACCGCCTCGGTATTCCGCGTAGTCGAGCTCCACCGTGGGCGGTTCCGTGGTGTTACATCCGGGGTCCGCGCGGGCCACCGAGGAGGCGCTAAGCCCGAGAGCCGTGGTGAAAATGACACTGCGCATGACTGACCGTATCGGCATTTCTGGCGGCTCAATGGACGGTTCAAACGTCTCTATGAGGCCGGAAGATGGAACATTTCAGAAAAGACGGCGGCGGTGCC
This sequence comes from Eutypella sp. D-1, assembly GCA_023313575.1. Lineage (NCBI taxonomy): Eukaryota > Fungi > Ascomycota > Sordariomycetes > Xylariales > Diatrypaceae > Eutypella > Eutypella sp. D-1. Next base: position 230,711 of record JAJTTP010000018.1, on the reverse strand, counting down.
CATTTTATACGCAGTTCTAGCCCAAGAGAGGACTATAAGTGGCTCTTCGCGGCCTCATTATCTAGCTGAATCCTACGAATGCGTATAAAGCCAAAGCTGGCAGTGCTGAGTGGGCCTTTAGGATTCGCGCCCTAGATAGGCTACAAGTACAGTGGAGTTTATCCAATGCGATAGGGCAGCTGCCGGGTTGCCGGGGTGGGATCGTGATAACTAATTACGATCCTGCACCTCGTTTCCGCATTGGTCACTAAGTAGAAGACAGGGCTGGAAAAAGCAGCTCGATTGCTGGAGTCTGAATCAATACCCAATTGTCAGCCAACGACGTTGATAATTAGACGAGATAAGATATAATTCATACGGATATAAGGAGGCGGTTCTGGTATTACCTTATCGGCAGGCTTCTTGGCTTCCAAGGCCGACACGTGCATGGCTGGATGGATGCATGTTTTGCCTTATTCGTAAGAGACCGGTATCTTGTAGGGCTGTTAGCCAAGTCGTGCGCTTCAGCGATAGCCGAAATAAAGCAGCCGGGTCTCACAGAAACAGACGTATTCGACGAGCGAATGCCATAGTAGGTCGCATCCAAGACTGTGTGTGCATTCTGCTAATGGTACGATAACAGGCCTCCTCACTTAAAAAGAGCACCTGCCCCTTTCGGACCGCACCCATGACTAGTCAGTCAGTAGGATTTTCGCAGGGAACCAAGGAGCTCAACCAAGCAAAATCACTTATTTACACTACTCCGTAGCTGCCTGAGCTTGTCTCGGCCATCGCTGCCAGCTTCCGCCCCCATGGACATTCGCGACTCGTATTAACCCCGGCAATTCCTACACAAAAGACTTGCTACGCAAATCGCATGTGCATGTTCTAGCGTCTGCTGCCCCAGCGGTCCCGAGAGGTTCAACCTAGGACTCCGATCAGCCACTGGGGCGTCGTTTTTGGAACCTCTGTACGACCTATAAATATGTGTGCCTGTTTCCGCCGCGTTTCATACTCTCGCAACCTCACCAGCTACGTGCGTGGTTTCGGTCTATCCGGGGTTTGAGGGCTGCAGCCGTGAGCCCTTATGCGTAAGCATTTTAGGACGCCAGTCGAGGTCCCTGATGGCCCCCCGGCCGGCAGTCATGATTGGTGTAATTTTGTTCTAGTTCCCCTGATCAAATCTCACGCGCCGCCTCAAGTTCCTGTGTAAGATTTTGGCGTGCCTCCGTGAAAATGCGATTCAGCTGGTAGGGATCTGGGGAAAATGCCGTTCATAAGGCTTAATTAATAGCAATAGCTGGGGTGGTTTATTAACATCATGAAGACCCGCAATCGTTAAGCTTTGCGGTTACGTTCAATTCTCCCTTTGTCTCTATGTCTCTCATGTCTCACTTACTCTCGCACCGCAAACACCGTTATCCATGTACAGTAAAACCAGAATACAGATAGATGGCACCAAAAGTAAGCATACCAAATAGATCACGAGTTAAATACCGAATTTCACAACTGACTTGGCCAACATTTATCAGTATGACGAAGCCCCGGAGGTAGCGCCAGATGCCTATCCAGAAGTTCACAATCCGCCGTGCATTCCCGAGGTGAACAGCTTTAATTCACAGTCTGCGTACATACCCGGAAAATGGGACTCTACGATAAATCTCACCCACGTCACACCGGTGGCTACAACCCCGTATGACAACACGGCGGCAGCGGCGGCGTATGGTTATTTTCCTTCCGGTCACACAGGCAACGCCGCGCCACCGCAGCAGCAGTATACGCAGGGGAAAACACCGAAACGGATATGGGGATGCTCGGTGCTGGTCCTTATTCTATCCGCCATAATTGCTTTACTATCGGCCGCGGTGGTCGGGCTGGCATCCGGGGTGGGTGTAGCGATGAGCCGGGCGCACGACGCGCAAGGGCAGCTAGACGCGCTGGCGGCTTCCGCCGCTCCAGCCATCACAGTTACAATGACGGCGGCAGCGCCATCCGCCACTCCCACGGACTCCAGTTCTCTGGATAAGGGGTGCTCCACAGATCCGAATAAGGTTTCAGGGACGAACTATACAACAGCATGTGCGTGAGCATCAGACGGAGGCCGAGAGATAGGCGTCGCTAACCTCATTATATCCCACAGTCTTCGATAGACCAACATATCAGATATACTGCAACAGCGACACGCCAATCGCGCCGCTATACTCGCTGTTCGTAGCGAACTTCGACGATTGCATGGATGCCTGCGCCCACTGGCGGCACTACGCGCCACTGGACTTCGATAACGACTCGGCGAGGAACCAGACGTGCGCGGGACTGAGTTTTATCCCGCTATGGACGAACCGCACCGACGCCGTCGACGGAAAGGCGCCCGGAAACTGCTACCTCAAGCCCGGGCCGCAGAACAGGACGGCGCTGACGGACCCGAACATCGGGACCCCAGTTCACGCTGCCATCTTAGTAAGCGATTAGTGAGGAGGTACAACCCTCTTATAAACTGTTAGATTATTTCGTATCTTCTATTGGCTACGATGGTAATGAAAGGGTATTGTCAATAACGGCGTTTGGTGGGTGTGGGCGTCAAGAGATGGGAACGTAATCGGGCAAGATACTTCAGCGACATATAAATATTTAGATATAGGTAACATCTACTGACTTAATCGACATGAGATGGACTCCCTGTAAGCAGAATAGAACCAACGAGCTGATCAGTAAGAATCTATCCAAGCACCCCAGCCACAGCCACCAGCCACCTCCCTACAATACAGGCCACTTCTATACAAAAGCAAGCTCCTCTCCGGTCCCGCTTTTACCCCTATTTCCCAGACCTGAGCACACGCGGGGTCAGACAAGCAAATCATGGACAGCTTGCAATCAACCCCCCCCCCCCTCTCCTACTAACCCCCTCCCACTAACGTACAGACATGAAGGTGTAGCACTATTACATGGGACGGATAAAAATAGCGCTTAGTGGCTGTCGTGTAGAGGCTCCCCGAAACCTTGACTAAAGTCAAGATCTCGCTTCGATCTTGCGCAACCGGTCATCACCTGATAGCATGTCTCAACATTGGATCAAGGCGGGCTTTATCGCTGTAGTCCTGGATACTAGTGCATATCGAGTCGACAGGAATAACACTCACATTGATTTCTGCTTTGATCCAGCTCACCGCGCGCTATGGATAGTGAAGAATCAAGAATGACATCCGGAATTTCCGAGGGGTCGCGCCCTTTAGAACTATTTTATTTAAGATTCCTATATAACTATTCCATATATGTTTGTATGTTCTTTTATCAAACGTCTTTTTACTTCAAACCTGGGAAAGAATCCGATGCATCCTTGAACATAGGAACCCTGAACGCCTCTACTAATCTCGTTCGCTCGTGTGCTCGTCTGTATCGTTACTCTACGACGTCTCTCCTCCGCTACCTGCTCCCTTTCAAGGTAATAGAAAATACGATTACGTATCTTGCCGATATTTCACTCCTACTCTTAGAAGCTACTTATGTCACCGATATCGCCGAGATCGAAGTCCATGTCCAAGTCCAGATCCAAGCCCATCGCCGCCGGGGGCGGGTTATGGATAGCATCAAGACTGAAACCCAAGCTAGGCTCAGCCGAAGCTGGGGATGCGAGAGCTGAGGCCGCCTGATCAGCCCTTGTCGACGTCATGGATTGGAGGCTCGTCGTAATACCCGACACGCCGGGTAGTGGGAGTTGCGGCTTCGTCGTCGTAGTGCTGAAGCCGTCCTGTGGGTCAGCGGCCCCTGATTCGACTGGAGGCAACTGTGTTTGGGGAGGCGCGATGGCAACAGTCCCGTGCAGCGCAGCCTTGAACCGCCCCAGCTTGACTGGGTCGTCACACGGCGTGCTCTGCATGGCGAGGATGCTCCGTGCCCTCTCACGCAGGGCGTCGTCGCTCGGGAATACCCCGCCCGTGCGATACAGCTCCCGCTTCACAAACTCTGCCAACCCCTTTTCGAGCTGTCTCGAATTGAGGATACTACCCAGAGAAGGCACCGGTGCGTGCGATGGAGCAGCGGCAGTGTTGTTGGACTGGGTTTTATCCTGTGGAGGCGGAAATACGGCAGCACTAGGCACTTCACCCTCCGCGATTGGGGGAGGGGTATATCTTCTACCAAGACCCGGGCCTGAGTCCTTAGGCAAGATCCCGACATCGCGCTTGAAGCGATCTAGCCACTCTGGGTAATCGGCCGACGTCGAGTTCAATGGGTCGTCACTGTGTGCAAGTAAATGTCAGCTGATGTCTGGCCAACACGTCATGAGGGCATATGCGTGGCAGTTTGCTTACTTGTCAAATACAACCCATCTCGCCTGGTGTCTGAGCTCCTCATCAGTAGGCACATGGCGGTTGGGGTTGTTGGCCGACATGGTCGCTGCCACAAAGCGGCTGAGGCCGCGGGCGAGTAGGCCGTAGTAGTTGGCTTCGTTGAAGGCCAGGTGGTCCAGCCTGATTGTCCCATTACGGAAGATGCCACCGAGGTGCTCCCGGTTGGGCACGTTAACCGGACTTAGTAAAGGTTCCCCTGTGATACCTGTGTCTTGCATGCCGGGTTGGTTCTCGAATGATGTTGACGTGGTGGCGTGGTCATTCGGCCAGCTGTTCGGCGCGGACACTGGCAGCTTTTCAAGAGGCGGGTGTCTCTGTCGGAAATGAGCTAGCCATTCATCGTCATCAGCCGCCGTCTGGTTCCATTCATCATCAATATCATATATGATGATTCGTGCCTGGCGCTGAAGTACGGCATCTGTTGGCTCCGAGCCTAACGAGCGCTGTGTTTGTAGGTACTCCCCTAGTTCTCGTTCTAGTCTGCTATAATTATGAATGGTAGAGTCAATAGTCGTGGGGTCTTTGGACCTCTGGTTGACATCTACCATGTCTTCGCTTCGGGGAAGATGAGCGCGTTGTCTGAAGCCTTGGAGCCATGTCGGAGAGCTGTGAATCAACCGAAGCAGCCAGTTTGCTACGCGATCGGACGGGTTGCGCGACGACTCTTCGGCTCTGCCAATGATGCGGCACGCTTCGACTTGAAGCTCCTGATCCATGGCGGTCAGGCCCAGCAATTGCTTGGCTTTGACAAATTCTTGTAGCTCCCGCTCTACCGTACAATCTTCGAAGATATCACTTTTTCCATTGATACGAAGGTGAGCCAGACCGCTCTCGGTCTGGTTCCGGACCGGTCGATATATCGCGCTGTTGACTATGTCTGGAGAGGACAGAACAAGGTCACGAAGCCATGACGGTTCGTTATTGGGTGTACCCCCGGAATGGATATCGGAACTGAAGATGATGCAGCAAGCTTCGTGCTGTATCTCGATATCGGTCGGAGTGCTTCCTGTGTCGGATATCTGCCTCCCTATCCAGTATTGCAATTCGATCTTGAGAAGCTCGTAGGCATTGCTTGGCGTCCATGGCGGATTCTGGCTTGCCATGAAGGGCAGGGGCGTCTGCCTCTCGAAGTGGATCATGTCTAGAATCGGTTAGCAGTTGCAAGCGTGGGGAGCCCAGGCGGCGGTCTCTCACAAGGTGGCATGGAATTTTCAACCATTTCTAGTACAGGGGCTTCGAAACCCCAGTCACCCTTCCAGTCAGCCATGGTGTTACCCGTCTTGAAATGCTCAGCGAGATGATCGACTCTTATCGACCAACTATCCATGACGATGCCACAGAAACCGCACCGGGACCGAATCTGGGGCGTGTTCACACGCCATTTATCCATCGACCAGGGAAGGAATTTGACGCTATGTACCAACTTTAGATGCTGCCGAAGATGATCTTTTCTGTAAAACGTTCTCTCTTCCTGAGTCCGCTCCATGCACCCGGAATAGTTGTGAGACTCGATATGAGCATCATCGGGATTGGCCAAGCCACAGAATACACAGCTCGGTGCACCACTCTCAGTATTCACATCCTTTGATCCGTCAGGGCAACACACCCAGCGTTCAAGAGACAAGTGCAGAGACTTTTCATGCCGCTGCCAATCGTGCTTGGTTCTGAACGTCTCTGTGCAGAAAGTGCACTGGAAAGTCTTCAGAGGTTGATGGAGGGGCTCGTCCGACTGCCTCGGCAGTGCTCTCCTGCGGCGACGTCGGCCTCGAGTCCGAACGAAGGACGGCACGGAAGAGCCACGAGAGTTGTGTGAAGAGGCCCACGACCCACCGCTAGAGTGAGAAGTGCCAAAACTACTGGCTGATGACTGGTTGCAGAGAGATCTGCCAGAACCATCGTCGGAGAAACCCGACACGTAAGGACTATTCCGCCCGGAGTTTGATGAAGTTTGAGAGTATGAGGCAGACACGGCTCGGGCAATAGCTGTTACTGAGGCAGGTTCGTTTTCCGGCGGCGAGTTCGCCCATCTCTGTAGCGGATTCATGGTCTCGAGCATACTGGGCGTTCCGGGCCGCTGAGGGATATCGATAGCTTGGGCATATCCACGCCCTATGTGGGGGGAGGTAGCTCTGGTGATGTGGATCTTTCCGCGACGTCGGGCATTCGCGAGCCAGTTCGTGATCTGCGTCTTGCTAAGGCCGGTCATTCTTTGTAGAGTCTCCTTTTCTTCCTCCGTAGGATAAGGGTGCCTGCTGTGGGTAGACACCCAGTTCTTCAGGATCTTGACAGACTCCCGGGAGAACCTAGCACCGATCTTGGGTATGTTCTGAGGATTTGGTGGAGGAGCTGGCTTCTCAGTGTTCTCCTCTGCCAACGAGACGAGGCCTGAGTCCCGAGGCTCAGACTGAATGATGGCAGCCAATTCGTCTTCCAGAAGAATCGAGGTCGCGGGTCTATCGCCCATGATAGGCCAAGGATTTGCCGGGAATGTGTCGCCCACCTCGGCGGTGAGGTTGTTCACCGATGGACCAAAGCTGCATTCGCACCGTAAGGCAACACAACTAGTACAGTAACCTCTATATTTACCCTCTCGAATTCTCTTGCATTGATATCCGCCTTGGGCACAATGATTGCACGGAGTCTCAGGAGTCTCCCAGTACAAGGTGGTGACGGCTGGGTCGCACGTCTCTGCGTCATTGTTAGCCGGAGCCATGGTCTCTTCCTTTGACAATTGAGTAGACGCAAAGTGCTCCAAGGCCCAATTCGCCCATTCATCGCCGTCAAGATCCTGAAATACAAGGTCCATGTCAGGCTGACTGGTTGGGCGGGCGGCGTCAGAGGGGTTAGTTACATCCTCCGACGTCGCCGGCAGGGGGAAGCCGGTGTCCGGAGCCGCGGCATCCCAGTTGACGAAGTCCATCTCTTCTACCTCGTGGATGGTTGTCATTTAGGGCGCGTTATTACCCCAGAGCTCCGGTGGGACAGAGTATTCCCAGGGAGAAAGGGGGGAAGTAGTGATGACAGATGACAATTGTCAAGATGGAAGGGCGTGGCCAAGTAGCAACGACGCCCTTGGCTTATGGAACTTGCAAGTATCGTCGTATAGGAGATGATTAAGTCGAAAGATTGTGACGAACCAGTTGATGATGAATTGAGGAGAGTTTCCGCATATAACTATAAGGACAGACTACAAGTCTAACATGGGGGTAGTCTTAGCTGGATGACTAGAGGAGGGGAACGTAGTCCATAAGCACACAAACCGGACCTGCACTTTGGATGAAAAGGGAAGTAAGATGCACGATGAGCCAATAGGAAATGGGAACTAATGCTTTCTTTTCCACATCATCAGCGGAGTATCTTGTCTGCTTAGGGTTGAAAGAACGATGCTATGGTATGCTCAAGGGAAGTTGTCCATAATCGGATGCCGGGGGATTAGTCACAAAACCTGGGGTTCAAGCATGATTTCGATCCATTGACCACTGACACCGCAGTAGGAAGTTGAGGTTGTAAAAGAAAGTGTGGGTGTGATGGATCAGTCAGTAGTCGGCAGGCTTGGCACAACTTGCCCATCCATGGATCCTAGCCCTGGAGGTGTGCCATAGACAGGCAGAATGATGAAGAATCCACATGTAAAAGTTGTAGGTCAGGTTGTTAGTTAGTGTATACGCCCTTAACATGACAAGACGAAGGGCGCATACCCATTTGAACAGTGGATCCCCCGCGGAGACCTCTTGATTGGTTCATGTGGATCTGTCTATATGGGTCTCCCAGTCAAGCGGTACTTAGGTACCTCCTAGATCGCAGATTATCGACCCATACTTAGTACAGAAGTACAATTCACTGGGTAAATTTATAATGCCATTAGCAACACCTACAGAGTTTACGGTCAGATTAGGGGAATGAAGGAATATTCCACTTACCTACTTCCCAAGTTGCTGATCACACCTTATCACTGCGAAGAAGGTATTGGAGAAATCAGGGTGAAAGCAATCAGTCAGAATGGTTAAGCTAGCCGTGCAGTCGAACGTGATCAACCTTGCCCCTCCCCCCTTCCCCCAATTCCATTACCACTTCATGTCGACGGTAGATATTACGTGAACAGAAACACCACTTTTACACCATTGAATATTCGTATATATATACTTAACGTTTCTATTATTGAACCTTCCTCGATGATCGACCCGTCTACTCCGGAACTCGGGCGCATACTCCACTCTTTCCGGCGCCGTCGACGGGATCCGAGCACTAAGATAAGGTAGCGGGAGAAGCGGGGCTCCTTACCGCATGTGGCAAGTTACGGCGACCGCCGGCAGAGATTTAAGAACGAATCTATCTATATCCTAAGATGTAGTACGAAGTAGACAAGTTCGAGTGGCTCAATAGACTATCGAAGATAGGAGTCATGTCCCCGGGGCGGCGGGATCTAGCGTTGCGACGCGCACGAATTGAACCGAAAAGTCGGGTTCAGAGAACTTCAAAGTCACCCGAGGAAGAAAGGCGAAACGTCATCCTATTTGGGCATGTATTGATACTCCAACTGAGTACCGCACAAGCTTGCAACAGACTCTGCTGAGACATAAAGATGCTATCAAGTTCACCTGGTACTATTATCACTTAAATAGTAAGGGATGCAATTAGTAGATACAACTTGCACCAGTTATAGCCTGTCCCAGTCCGAACCATCAGATCTTAGAAGAGGAAGAGCGAATGTCCCCCGGCCTATGTTGGACCATTAGATCTTAGAACATACAGCACCCTTTACTCCCCCGAAATCAGAATCATAATCAATGGGGAAACTCCCTGAGAAGACTCGAGAAAAGAAAAGCACGTGGGACCTGCTTCTCCACAAACCGTGTAGCCAAGAACACGGGGAAACAGTTGCAGCAGCAAGCAAGTATCGATGACAAAAATTATGCCCCCTTAACCTTGAACTGATAAGCCTCACCGCTCCCCGCTAATAGAGCCAAGAAACAGTCTACTGGACTATAATGGCGGCAGGTATTGCGATGCGTACTTAGGGTAGTCATATCCGGATACAAGCCGAGTCCGGCCAGGCAATATCTCAAGTACCGTATATTTCACCCCGTCATTAATTTGGCAAAGACACTGCATCAACGTCCCTCCCCCGGCCCGCTTACTCAGCATGCTATGACTAGACCATTGCACCTGCACTACACCAATACACCGCACAATGGTATATATTGGTAAGGGGCGACCTTGACATATAGCTACGAAGGCAGTCGCAGCCGGCCTAGAAAAGACCATACGCATTATATAACCCCCTCCCCCACCCCTCTTCCCCCTCTTCAACATCGATGATTTTGCTCGGCCTACTCAGTTCATGCCATAAGCTTAACCCCAAATCCACAAGCCCTATATATGGCCTCACTCCCCGCCAGCACAAGACACGAAGGAGAGGGATTACAGTACACGGAATATGTCACAGAGGGTAATGAAGCAGTCAGGTAATTCGTACGATTTACCAAAGATGCGGGCACAGGTGGTATATTAATATAAGTATATTTAGGAGCAAACCTCTGCTTGATATTAGATCCGAAGCGGTGCGCGTTGTCATTGTCACGGCTTCAAGCGACTGAAGAGAACCCAACCCGGTGATAGTTAGATAGATACCTAGGTTCAACTTTTACATTATACGCAAAGAATAGGTTAAGGAATATATTTGCCTCCTGCTTGAGTTCTGCGTTGAACGTTGACTTATCCATCCATCGAATTAATACCACAAGTCTTATTCCCCCGCGACCTTGAAGCGGGACGTCATGATACATATACATACCAAAGCGACCTAGAACAGAAAAACGCCTAATTAAACAATCTTCTGCTGCTATATGGAATATATAAGGTACTACTACAGACACATCGGACAAGATCGCAATTACTCATGGTACATAGATTAAGTATTGGATTTCTGCAAAAAGCAAGTAAAGCGGTAAGTACCTAAGACTACCGGACTTAACTGAATTAACAAGGCTGCCCTGCCCATAACAGCCGGCCCCCCTCCTACCACCACCAATGCCAATGCCACCGCCGACGAAACAAACAATGACAACTTGGGGGCAAACTTTGTCACACCACCTTCCTGCCTTCCATCTACCTATCTAACCCCGACCCTACAGCCGACGCGCTCGACAGTCAGTTAGTTCCCTCTCTCTCTATGTATCAACCGACCGCCCGATCAACCAACCCAACCAACCAACCAACGGAACCAGAGTAAGAACCATCGATGCCTAGGCCAAGCAGTCGTAGTAGAAGGACAAGGAAAATCACCGGGGTGGTTCGGCCTCCACAGACAACATCGCCAATAGCAACAACAACAACAACAACAACAACAACAAAGCACAACACTAGTTCGAACATTTCGTACTACAAGAGGTCGAAGGGGGAAATTGAATTAAAAAAACAAAGAGGGTATCGTAAATTGTTCGAATAGACGCTTCCAAGCGATAGAAGAAGACTTTAAAAAAGGGGGGGGAAGACGTTTAAAAAACAGATTCGGGGAGATTTGGTGGGGGAGGGGGTGAATAGAATCTGGGCAGAAATTGGCGTGGCAAGTAGTAGACCGACCGACCGACCCATCTACAGCTGACGGCGGAGCTGAGGCGTTTCCTTGACCTCCCAGACGCGCTTCGGCTTCTCCTCCTTGCCGGGCTCGCCGACGTTCGGCTGGCCATCGCCGGCGGAGGTGGCGGGCCGCGGCGGCGCGGCAGCGAAGGGGATGGGCGATGTGGCGGTAAACCCGTGGCCCTGGCCCTGCCTGTCCGGGCTCAGGCCGAGGGCGCGCGCATCAAAGGGCGGGAAGGGCTGCTGAGCCTTTTTCGGCGATCGGTTGGCGGCCGGGGCAGGGGTGCCCGTGTTGGGGTCTAGGATTCTGACGGGTCCGGAGATGGGGATGGATTCTGGCATCGGGCCGTCGGGCTGGTAAGGCACGAAGAGGTCCGGGGTTGTAGGTGTGTTGGTGGACGTCGCGGGAGGAGAGGAGCTCTGCGTGAAAGCCGGTGGTGGTGGGTGGGTCTCGATGGTCGGCGTCGTCACGATGCTGGGAATCGCATTGTCATATACCTCCACCGTTTGGGTCTCCGCCGGGGCCTCGTATATAGTCGGAATGGGCGAAGGCAGTGATCTATTCGAGGGGGTACCCATTTCGGGCGAGTCTGAGGAATAGCGTGCCACATCACGGGGCGAGCCGTTTGCACTATGGACGGGAGATGCAGTCTTCTCTCCTACGTGATTGCTATTAGGTACGGCTTGCGCCTCCGCGGCTTTCTTGTCCGCAGCAGCTTTCTCCGCTGCCTCCCGCTGTCGCGCCTCCTTCTTCTCCTTCGTCAGGACGTTGATCTTGATACGCTTCATCCCATTGGTGATGTTATCAAGATCCCCACTGGCATCCGCGGAAGGCTGTGATACGCTCGCGGGTACGTGATTTGTGGACGTTTCTCCGGGCAGCTTAGTACCAACATTGGTAGTTTCTGCGGGGGCAGCTTGAGTGACAGGAGCCGCCTGCGCAGCTGTGCTTTCGGCCTTCGCAGGTACTGTGGCCTTAGCCTTCCCAGCTCGCGACACACGTCCGCTATCTTTCTGAACCGTCGAAGCAGGTCGTGGCCTCCGGGCACTTGGGCCACTGGCAGTTTGTGGGCGGGCAGTGCGGAAACTTGCCGAGGTCGCAGGCCGCACTATATCATGGCCGGGTGTGAGGTCGGTATCATGCGAGTCCATCGGGCTATGTGTAGCCACAGACATGTTCGATGCGGTGCTAAGTCGTCTGCTAGGTTGTCGTAGGTGTTTCCCATCTCTAGAGACCGGCTTTCCACGAGCGGCCGCCTATGATTACGTCAGTATTTGTACCACGTGGCCAATGATATTGTCTCGGGGTCTCACCTTTTCCGTAGCTAGCGCACCGCCGACCGTCCTTCTCCGCGCCGCTTTGTCAATGTCACTATCGGGATCTGCGTAGTTGGTAGGCTTCCGCTCGCGCAGGGACATCCGTGTCGACGGACGAGAAGGAAGAGTACCCGCAGCATCAGTCTTAGCAGGATTTCCGAGAGATTGACGTTCCCGCTTCGGCTTAGCCGCCTCAGGGTTGAGCTCTTCATGTCTCCAGCTGTTGATCTGCCGACCGCTCGGTATCAACAGTTTGCTCAGCTCATGAGCAGCCGCCGTCCAGGGCACTTCAGGAGGGGGAGGGGTAGGTGCTCGTGAGACGTAGACATGGCTATTAGTGGGACCGCTCGTGCCTGACAGACTGCGACGAATCTTAGCGATCTCGGTCAGTTTGGCTTCCGAAGCTTGGGTGGGGGATGAATAGGTCGGCGCCGGCCCCTCGCGTATTTTGAGGAGCTTAGGAGGCACAGGTGTCGTGGTCGTGTAGCCGTCAAGCTTATCGAGTTCAGAAGTCGACCACCAGTTCGGATCATAGGGAAATCGAGGGCTCTTGAACCACGAGTCCGCTTCGCTGCTCAGCGTGTTCCGCCGGCTAAAAGAGCCGGACATGCTGCTCATTTCTTGTGCGAGCCCGCCATTAGCATCTTCCCGGCCGTAAACGGGCTCATTCCCTGCGAGGCCTCCTAGGTGGCTTAGTACCCCGGAATACAAGGCTCGATCACTATAACCACCCTCGAGCACGCTGATCACGCGACCATCAACGCCGAGACCTTCCTCTCCGGCAATCTTGACCACATCTCGAGTAATCCGGGCATAGAACTCGGTGGGGACGTTGACCTTATGTCTCTGCATGCCAACACCTTCCCACTCGCTTGCGTCGAAGCCAGCAGACAAGAAGATTGCGGCCTTGGGCACCTGACCCATGGCTCGGGCTCGATCAGTCTGCAACCGCAGGAAATTCCGCGCCTTCTCGAGCAGCACGGAATACTTTGACTGGTACAACTTCCAGAACTCGACCTCCGTTTTCCATTCCTGAAGGTGGACATTCCAGATATTTTGGCCGTGAGCGTTTTCAATGCAGAGACTAGCGTTCTTGACCTTTTCCTCGTCACCATACTCGCAAGGATACGAGTTAATGTCGTGTAGACTGAAATATCCTATTGAGGACTTCTTCCAGGCTGCAGCATTCTTTGGGGTTCCACGTTTGTTGTGTGCCCAGGTGATGCCCTGCGATCCATCTCCGTGATGCAAGTCAAAATCAATGATAGCCGCATGCGTCAAGCCGTGAGTCAGGACGCCGTGCATAATGCCGACTTGGACGTTGTTAACCCAGCAGAAGCCCGATGGGTGGGAGGCAGAACAGTGATGACCAGGAGGGCGCACAGCGACGAATGCGCGCTTCGGGGCCGAATCCGAGAAGACGGTATCAACAGCCTCACACACCGCACCCAGAGCCCCCTCAAAGGCATTCTGAGACTCGGGACAGAGGTACAGGTCGCCCTCGTGTAGTTTCTGAGGCGAATCGGAATCACTTCCACGGCTAGAATCAGGTCGCCGCAGCTCGTTTCCATTCGCGGCCAACTTGGCCTCCGCCGACTCGCACATCATCTTCAGCTCGTCCATCCACTTGGTACCGTGGACGTTGGTGACGGCAGGAGAATCCAATGGTAGAGTCCGTTCCGTCTTGAGTATGCGGAAAGGAATGGAAGGAAGCGATGTAGGATCCAGGTCAGGATGGATTGGAACCTTCCCTTCCATGTGCCTCTCACCCAGTCTCACGTAGGCCGCGGATACGCCCAGTATGCTGGCCTGAATCCTCTCGGGGCGCTCAACGATGGTACTCAAGGTGCTTTTAGTAGCACGGGGTCGGGAGAAGCGGTGGCCATAACAAGCATCGTGCAAGATGATGACAGTATCGGTAGGACGGGTTGATGAATCGGAATGCAGCATTTCGAGTTCTTTCTTCAAGTATTCCCTAGCAACTGAAGCCTCGGTGGGGGCTGACCTTTCGGCGGACCTGACGGGGCTATTTCCGTTGGTAGTATTCGGTGATCTTAGGTTGTTCGCACTGCTTTTTCGAGAGATCGGCCGGGCAGAACGCAGAGAGGTTGTAGAGCTCTTTCGAACCAAGGTTGGAGTGCCAGATCGAGAACCGACGGGATTGGCCATACCGCTGGGACTGCGTGTCGTCATCGAGGTTCTCCTACCAGAGGAATTCGACGGGAAGTGACCCGTCGGCGGGGTTTTTAAGGGAACCGATCTGGGAGATCTTGTAGAGCCGCCGGCAGAGGATGAAGTTGTGATGGAGAGCTTGTTGAGGGAATGGAGCAGTTCATTATCACCGCTGCCACTACCACTTCTGCTGCCGCTGGCACTGCCGCTGCCGCTAGGGGAGGCATGGTAGCTCGACGATGGTCTGCGTACAGGGGAAACCATGATTGCTGTCGATTTTCAAGTGACGAGTTTGAAGTGTCTAAGTGTCAAGTTCAAATATGAAATATGACGGAAAGCTTTCAAGCTGGCAATTAAATGGATGGTCCCCCTGGCGATACAGTTGATGGTTCGATTCGTGATCAAGAAGAAGATCCCGAGATCAAGTATTCATTTGATGTGTGCATTTGATAGTGTGTCCTCTTTCCTTTTTTTTTTTCGTCTTCCTCTCTCTCTCTCTTTTTTTTCTTTTTTCCTTCTCAAACTTCAACTTCGAATTATTTTCATTCCAGGAAAGAATCAAACCGGGAACAACTTTGCACAGGGAGACCTTTTTCGTGACAATATATCGTCGGCGACCAGACCACTGAGAAAAGTTGCGAATAAATGCGAAAATGTCGGTGACTGGAAAGTCGTGGAAGCTTTCGATTCGGCAAAGGACCTAGAATTTCTAGTCTAGGCTTCCTTCTTCTGCCTTATGATTAGGCGGTTAGATAGGTGAAGAGCTTATTATTATTATTATGATTATGTACGTACATAATTATGTATATGTAAATGCTCAAAAATGCTTCATGGTCGTTCAATGATGGGGAATGGATGAAGAGAATATGGATCTAGTTAATGCTCTCGGTATGTATCTAGTCAGTCAATTACCACCAGGTGACCCCCTCCTCCCCCCCCCTTATCCCCCCTAAACCACATGCCTACTTTACTTACAGTAGGTTCTTAAGCTTCCAAGGTTCTGGAGGTGCCGCGTCGCGTCTTCTAGCGTAAACCACCTGCATAATAAACCAGTACGTACTTACCCAGACTAGAAATGCATAATATTTATCAAACGTTATCTGTGGCTTGGCATCTGATAGAAGAAATTTGATAGGCTGGCAAGGGTCTTTCCTTCCCCTTGCGCGCCCAACCTCTTCAGTTCTACCTGTGCGGACCCACTTTCCTGCGAGTGCCCCTCCCCCCACTCGTTTGGCAGGCTGGCAGGGTTCCATGGCAGTCAAACGGGGTTACATGAGGTCGCCCTGGGGTGGATATGCTCACATGCAAATGCTTGTTGTATCAAAACATCATGGATGCGGATACGTAAATATGCATGGCCTTTCCGCCCAGCCGCCTTTCTGCATCTACAACGTCCTCCTCCTACTCCTCCTCCTCCGGCTGCATCTCGACCACACACCCCCGCTGTCTTACACACGCTGTCTTACAATAATATCTACCGTTGTCTAGGGATATCAATGAACACTTAACAATCATGATAGGATTGGATTATACGAGAAGCGCCAACTTCTCTCCGGCTTGAATCGAGATACCCGTGGACGATTACAGTAACGCCTAAGAAGAAGAGGACTCCGAGCTTTATGTCTCTATCGCCTACATACATACATAGCCTCGGTCTCGACAAACTCTTAGCACGGATCCATCCTCAGAGACGGTTATGATGAACAAGCTGCACAAAGTCCCTCCACCGTACAACAACAACCACCCCAGCTTTCCTGCTTGCTGCTGCTCTAGTTACCTACGTACCTAGTTAAGTATTACCAGCAGGACCAGTAAATTCTCGGGGGGGCTGACAAGATTCCCACATCCCACAACTGCATTCCTTCATTCGTCCCCCCGTCCGTATAGTTACCATATTTTCCTCTTAACACGTCTTCTGGTGAGGTGTCCAAGCTCCGCCCGCGTGCAATGGTAAAAGCAAATGCATGAATCGCATGGGTCTCATAGGACGTCCCGACTCTTCGAACTTCCACGTGCTCGTTCGTGCCCGACGAAGCTGAGGGCAGCAGCAGAGAAGCCCAGCCACATGCACCGAGCGCACCTGATCCTTCTTTCTTTTCACATACATATGTCGTTCGACTCGTGTCAAGCTCCCCCGTAGCCTCCGTGCGTGGTCCCGTCAACTACCTAGCTAGTGGAGCAATTTAGGCCATTCGTCATGCTCTTTTTTCCCGCTCTGTCTCTCTCTCTGCGTCTCTCTTCCTCTTTTTCTTCATCGTAAGCGTATAGTAGCTCAGTTCGGGCAACAGCAGAGGCCGAGTAGTCGTCCGTCCACCTTGACGGGGTGCGTGCTCGATGATCGGGCAACCCCAGGTTGAGGGGACAACCGTGAGTCGGTCCGTGCTCGAAAGCGGCTGAGAAGAAAAAGAGAGATTCTTGCCGAGAAACCGATCGTGAATTGGGGGGTTTGTGCCCATTTTAGCTCGTACCGCTGGGCATTTTCGACCGATATTTATGCAAAAAAGTAAAAGATGGATTAACTTTACCAATCTTGGAGGACTCAAACTCAGCCAGCCAATACCCATGAGCCCTGCAGTACGAAGGACGTAGTAATGCAAATGTGTGACGGTGCGGTACAGAGTAGTAGATTATCTTAACCCTTCCAGCGAACGTTGACACGCTGTAGCTGCATAATAACCCTGTGGCCCCCAACTCTTTCAATCGGCCTTTGATACCACCCTCCGATCCGCCGGTCCGCCGGTCTAAAAGCGGCAGCGGGAAAAAAAAGCAACCTGCGGTATGCCGGCCGGCCAGCCAACAATCCCGGGACGGCAGGACGGTAGGACGATTGTGGTGGTGGCGGGCACTAACTAAAAGCGGGTCCCTGGCTGGTGTAGCGCCTCTATTATACTTAGGTACGCTACACTCTACGTCACAGGAATTACCTACTCCAAGGCATTTGTCATCCGAGCCTAGGAATTTGCCTCTGCAATTTATTTAGGAGTAGTTAGCGCCGACCGCGGCATGATAAGAACCTACCTAGAACTGGCAGTACCTACTCATTGTATTACGATTCACTTTCTTGCCATCAACTACAGAAACATTTTGCTTTTCGTTCAAGTTAAAGTAGAAAAACCATCCAAGCGTCCTATATCGAATTCGTCCTGTCCTGCCACCAGAAACTAGACCACCCCGCATCCATCCGTAATCAACTTGTACTTACCGGAGAACCGCCGGGAACTCGGCGAATTTATAAGCGCTTATCGCCTTTCTCCAGCGCCGACAGACGAACGAACGAATCGATACAATCCACGCCTTAACCCTTCCCTTCCTACCACGACAGGGGATAGATACATCGTTCGTTTCGCGCTCTTAACGGAATAGAAGAGAAAATAAGAAAAGAAAGAAATATATATACAAAGAGACGGGGGAAAGAGAATAAATAAATTAAAATAAAATAAAAGCGAAAAAAAAATGGCGCCGTCCCTCGAGGAGCCGCCCGAGGCGGTGCAGGACGTGATCTCGAACCCGCTGAAGGCGCGACCGCAACTAGTGGCGCCGGAGCCGGAGCACTGTCCGGGGCCGGAGTCGGAGCGGGCGGGCCAGGCGGACTCGTGCGCCGGCTGTCCGAACCAGGCGGTATGCGCGTCGTCGGCGGGGCCCAAGGGCCCCGACCCGGACCTCCCGCTCATCTCCGCCCGCCTCGCCGGCGTCCGCCACAAGGTCCTCGTGCTGAGCGGCAAGGGCGGCGTCGGCAAGAGCACCTTCACCACGCTGCTCGCGCACGCGCTCGCGTCCTCTTCTTCTGATGACGATGACAACGACGACGACGACGACGCCCCCACGAGGACTGTCGGGATCATGGACGCCGACGTCTGCGGGCCCAGCATCCCGAAGATGATGGGGGTGGAGGCGGAGACGATCCACGTGAGCGCGGGGGGCTGGTCGCCGGTGTGGGTGAGCGACAGCCTGGCGGTGATGAGCATCCAGTTCATGCTACCGGGACGGGACGACGCGGTGATCTGGCGCGGAGCAAAGAAGAACGGGTTACTGAAACAGTTCCTCAAGGACGTGGAGTGGGGGGAGCTGGACTACCTGGTGGTGGACACGCCGCCGGGGACGAGCGACGAGCACCTGAGCGTGAACGCGTTCCTGCGGGACACGACGGGCGGGATCGACGGCGCGGTCGTGCTCACGACACCGCAGGAGGTCGCCCTGCTCGACGTCCGCAAGGAGATCGACTTCTGTCGGAAGGCCGGCATCCGCGTCCTCGGCGTCGTCGAGAACATGAGCGGTTTCGTCTGTCCCAGCTGTACCGGCGAGAGCCAGATCTTCCGCGCCACCACCGGCGGCGGCGCCGCGCTCGCAAAGGAGGTCGGCGTCCCGTTCCTCGGCGAGGTGCCCCTCGACCCCCGCATCGGTATGGCCTGCGACTACGGCGAGAGCTTCTTCGACGCCTACCCCGATAGCCCCGCGTGCGCGGCGCTCAGGACCGTGGTGGATGGGTTGACGAGGGAGATCAGCGCTCACTCGCGGCAGAGCGTCTCTAAGAATGGTCACGATACGTGACGTCACTCAGTAGCAAGAAATTGAATTCAAAATAAGTTTTTTTTTAAAAAAAAAAGCATTTCCGCTATCTCGGGATCCGTAACGCAGCGGCAGTGCGACCCCATCCCATGCCCTCGTCCTTCGTAATGACCCCAAGCTTTATACCCACGATAATGTAGAGCCGGTCCATTGCCCACGGCACATGCCCATAATGTAGCTAAGCCGGGAAATGAAACTTCACCCACACCACGCCACACCCCCCATCGCCCATTCTCGTTATTTAATCGGCGCTCAGCTTCGCGGGGATCTCCTCGAGGTCCTCGGCGGACTCTATGTCGATGACGCGGCCGACCTCGGCCGTATTCCGCATCAGCTCCTTGGCGCCCGCGTACATCATTCGGGACTCGGCGTTGCACGTCGTGGGGAGGTAGTACAGGAGCACGTAGGGCACGGATAATCGACCGTCGGACTGTTTTTTTGTTTGTTCGTTCATGCCGTTATTAGCGGGCCATCTCAAGTGATCAAATTCCTAGCAACTTTTCGATCCATCCTCCTGTCTTTGGTTGGTACTAGGGAAGAAAGGGTTCACGTACGAGGGTCAAGGGGTGGCTCAAGAGGATGTATCTCGGCGAGTTGTCGGGCAGGTCCTCGGCGATCTCGTCGAGCGATTTGTAGACGACCTTATCCTCATCCTGCTTTATCTCGTGGGACTTCTTGTCTATGTAGTCTGTATTGCCCGGTATCACGGGGAAATTAGCCCGTCGCACCATATTTAACACCTGCAGTTACCCTTTGGGGGGGGGGGGGCCGGGGGAGACCTTTTGGCAAACCCCGCGGGGAATGCACAAGAGGCAAAGGCAGTGTGAAGAGAGGAGACGTACATACAGATGACGGCCTGCGGACCGCTGGCGCGCGAGGTGCCCAGTCGGAACTTGCGCAGGTGATCCTTGGTCTCCTGGGAGAAGGTGTATAGCCGTGCTTCGGAGCTCTGAGGTGTTGAGTCGGTACTTAGCAAGCAAGCAAGCAAGAAGAAGAAAGACGAGAGAGGTGGTTAGAGGAGAGCAGGCATCACCCCGAGGATCATAGAGTAAATCAGACAACCCCGCGCTACTTCGACACAATGAAGCAACGAAGCAAGATACTGAAGTACTTACCATTTTCTCTTGCTTTACGGTACCTAGTGATCAGATAGATTAGGCCGGGACTTGTTGGTGTGTCGGTTCGTTCTCTATTCGATATCAACGAGTTATTAAAAATCAATATCTTCTGAAAAGACACAAATGTGTTCCTCAATACATCGATGGATATTCTAGGTATCAATCAAGAAAATCTTGTAAGAAGTAGAAGTAGGTATGCATTTAGGTAGCTATAATCAGCTAAGCAACGCATGTTGTTATATGACCCCACCATATACCTAAGTATACAAAATGACGACACCCCGCCCGCCCTTGAATTCCCCGTCTAAGGTTTATAGCGTCCTGAAGCCTCTAGTCTAGGCATTTCTCCACACCAGCCTCGATGATGCTCAATTTCCCATTCTCATGACATTCTCATGACAGTAATGTATAGCACTTTATAAATAACATTCCATGAATGAGGGTTGATAGGGAGGCATATAACCAATCTGAAACGAACTCAGGTTGAGTCCAGGACGGTCATATTCAGTTATCCGGTTAGCCGGGCAGCATTATCTACAAATTTATATTTCAAATAACCGAATTTCACCATACCCGTACCATTTGTCACTCTGTCGCCTTTGTATTTGGTCATATCTTCTTCTTCTTCTTCTCTGACAACCTAGTAAGATCGTGCAGTTTCTTCTGCTTCATGTTCTCGAGACTCTCACAGGTCGCCCGTCACCTTTCCAAACCACGTCCGAACTTCGGTCACTTATCTGCCGCTGCCGCCGCTACTTCCACGAGACCCAGCGGCTTAGCATCAAGGATTATGGCTTCTGCCGAGGAGCGGAACACGCGCACCATACACACGGCTGCCTGTCTGATTATCGGGGATGAGGTGTTAGGTGGAAAGGTCTAAGCGTAGCAGCCATTCTCCACCTTCTTAACGAACAACTCCTCTAACCTTTATATATAGACAACCGATGTATGTCACGAGCATGAGAAACTGGACTAGAAAGCTATTGCATGTGCAACGACCTGACCTAACATTCCGTAGACGAATTCGGCCTATATGGCCAAATGGTGCTTCTCTCTTGGAATCGTAGGTTTGAATGGAGTCCCGCGTGCTTGATGCGGCAGTGAATCTCACGGGTTATGCAGAACCTCAAGCGGGTCGAAGTCATTGAAGATGATGAGGACGAAATCATGGAGGCGGTACGGCGAATGAGTGACCGTTATGACCTGGTCGTGACAAGGTACCGTCAAGTCCCAGCAAGATCGCCCATATGAACTTTCCCGTATCACTCACTGACTGGCTGCCAGCGGCGGAATCGGACCTACGTAAGCATCCGTGCAAGGGAGAAACGCCCACCCTGTTTCCCGCACGCAGTAACTTACAGGAAAATAGACACGACGACATCACCTACCAGTCCATCGCCAAGGCGTTCGGCCTAAAGCTGAAGCTCCACGAGGACGCCTTCGAGCGCATGAAGAGGCTTACCAAGCAAAGGCCGAACCAGCCCCCCTTCGACTGGGACGTCGACTCGCCGGCCCGGACGGCCCGCATGCGCATGGTTGAGCTCCCCATCGACGAGTCGCGCGACCTAGCCGCCCAGGTCCTCTTCGTGCGCGACGACCTCTGGGTCCCCATCGCCGTCGTCAACGGCAACGTCCACATCCTGCCGGGCGTGCCGAGCTTGTGTGAGTTCCCATCCCGAGACGGCTGCTACCTGCCATGAAAGCATTCGCGCCTCACTTTACTAATCATTGGCCTACGTCGGGTCGACAAAAACCAAAAGTCGAGGGCCTTCTCGAGGGCCTGAAACCACACATCACGAACCGGCTCGTGGATCCCGAGGGCAAGGGGATCAGCCGGGTGATCATCTCGACGCCGCTGCCCGAGAGCGCCGTGGCCGCGTACCTGACGGAGCTGGCGGCGCGCGTGGAGCCCCGCGGCGTCAAGGTCGGCAGCTACCCGCGCTGGGGCAAGAAGCACAACTCCGTCACCCTCGTCGGCCGCGACGCCGCGTACCTCGAGTCCCTCGTGCCCGAGGTGCTCGCCAACGTCGAGGGCAAGCGCGTCGTCGTCGAGGGCGAGGACGACGAGAATCCTACAACAGCACAACAACAGCAGCAACCGTCGAAAGAGGAATGAAATTAAGTAGATGGTAGCTGCATGGATGGATGGATGGATGGACCTGGTGCGAAAGATGACCGCCGGCGAAGCGAGTGAAGCCTGGAGAGAGGGAGGGAGACGCGGCGAGTTGGAGTCGAGCTTGGCATGGCATGGAGAGTGAGATAGAGAGAGGGGAGAGATTGGCCGGCGGCCCCCTGCTCATCCGTCCGTCCGGCCGTCCGGCCGCGGAGGGGGGGGGGGGGGCGGGGAGTGGCTACGCCTAGGTAGTAGTAGTAATAAATGCACCCACACACACACATACACATACACATACACATGCGCAAACGGAGGAAGGTGGTACTCGGCGTCTCCGGGCTACGGACGGGGGCGGGAAGGAGGTGGAGTGGAGTAGTGGGGTCAACAGCATTCGGCTTTCACCCGACTTGGGAACTTGGACTTGACTTTTTGTCCTTTTTACTTTGCAGACTGGCTTTCTACGTATTATTATCTTGCTTCGTATTAGGCCCGCCCTCTCGCACCCGCATTTCGCCAAACGAGGGGTTCAGCGTAGCATTTGGGGCGTCTCCGAGCCCGCCATAGGTCATTTCATCGTCAACCCATCGGCCCATCTGCATTATCGTAACCCGTATCCGCAGCCGCAACCGCACCGCCACCACATGTACCTCAGCCGCCCTCCCCCCTTTTCCATTCACTCCCCTATTCAATCCTCTCCTCACACATTTCCCCCACCTTTCGGGGGTTTCCCGACTTCCCGGTTTCGTTTTGGGCAGTTACGCGGGAAGAAAAAGAGAGGGACAGGACACGGCGATTTGGGGGGGGGGGGGGGGGGGGGTTGCGCTTCGCTGCGATGTGACTTCACTTCAAGGTTGATTTTTAATCCCCCCTTGCACATCATGTAATGTTTCTACGTACATATGCACGCACTTAAGTCGCTTATGGTGGGACCACGGGGCTAGCCAGCCAGACAGGCAGGCAGGTAGGCAGGCAGGCAGGCAAGTAGGCGCAGTTACAGCTGGCCGATTAACGGTCCTTGCTCGCCTGCATCTGTTTCCGACTCATCATGCTGCCGCCGCCGCCGCCGCCGTCTTTCGTGTCGCGTCTCATCATGGGGAGGAGGGGGGGGGCGATGGCTATGTATGTATGCACTTATTAGGAGTAGATGTCTGTCTGCCTATTAATTCGTATATGTAATGTATATAGTGTATGTAGTTAGGGGCCCCAGTTTCTACATAGTTCAACCCGCCTTTTTGTTTCATCCCAACTGCTCTACACATATGAAACGCCCCCCCATCTCCAATCTCTATTTCGGCCGACCGGCCGGCCGGCTGGCTGGCGTCGAAGAGAGAGAGAGAGAGACAGACCCGACCCAACTAAAACGTCACGTCCCAAAGTCGGGTATTTGGTAGGTTTTAAGATTCAACCTTACCATCTGGTCTGGCCCACTTTCAGCACGACGCGTCCTCTACATAGTAAAACCAGAAGCCCCCCTCTCGGAATCCCCTCCCCCTCCCCCTTCCATCTAACATAACCCACAAGTTGTAATAATTACAAGTAGCCCGGACCACCAACGATAATAACTAGTGTAAACACATGATAGATATGTAGATGGGACAAGGGGGTCACGGTCCGTGTTCAATGCGCCCAGCCCCAAATCCCACACTTGTAATGTTAACTAAGGTTGTTTTTTTTTCTTTATAAATCCCTAATCTCATTTCGAGGCGGATCCGGTTTTCGTCATTGCGAAACGGGAGGACCGTAATTGCGATTCTTTTCTGTTTTGGCCTGCGCATTACGAAGTAACGCACTTTTTAAGATCTACTTCTACTAAGTACGTTAATAATTAATTATCGAAATCTTTAATACTGCTATGTAGTTACAACCTAGTATCATCCAGTCGTCTGTCTCCTTTTCTTTTTATCTTGTGCCAGCTGGTCGGGCCCCCTCCCTCCCCTAACTGAGTCGAAAGTAGTTTCAATAAAAGCAATTGGCAAGTTCAAGTCAAAACCTGAGACCTTAGCCCTCCCTTGCTACCCGCAACATTGCGTGATTTTGTTCCCCCCGTGTAACTTTGTATTTCGCACGACGTCGGGCCCGGGGCCGGGCCGGGCTGGACTTGGGGGGAGAGGTCAATGAAGCCAGCCAGTCGTAAGGTGTAGTTGTATAAAGCGAGGCCAGAGACATTCGTGAACATGGTAGATGAGATTGAGCAATCCCGCCCCTGAGGTCCGCTACATTGTAGTTTAAATAAATCATCTATAGCCGGGGGATGTTTAAGCATGGATAGCCTCAACAACAGTACCACCATTAAACCATCCGTGGACCGTTGTCGGGAAGTTAGGGAAATTTCTTCCCAGGGCCCCCTACCTAG
The DNA here is from genome assembly GCA_023313575.1 of Eutypella sp. D-1. NCBI lineage: Eukaryota > Fungi > Ascomycota > Sordariomycetes > Xylariales > Diatrypaceae > Eutypella > Eutypella sp. D-1. Next base: position 206,168 of record JAJTTP010000018.1, on the reverse strand, counting down.
CTCTATGTTTTTTCTTTTAAAAAACACCAAAAATGGTATGGTCGTCTATATACATATCCTGGCTTTATTAAAACGGCCGCACCTTAAACTTTGGAGAAACCATGCTCGTGTACATACTTACCACCGATAATTATAAGGGAAGACTTCGGCCTATATTCGTGCAGTCCCCTTCCCCATGTGCTAATTATTAATAAGTCAAGGTTATATATATATGATGCCATCTCCAACCCCGCCGCGCTTATCGCCTTGCCCGGGTCCCATCTTTGCTTTTTCTTTCACCTCGCTTGCTTTTGCGGATGACGCGCCTATGTAAGTATTATATGTATTTGTGTAGGCACACAGCATGGAGTTGATCGCTTACATACCCGGAGGTCTGCCTATGTATGCTTGTTATATACTTTAGTGAGTTAAATTCCAGCCCGGTGGATTACCCCGGCAAGGCGTGCCTGTACCTTACATAGCATGCGTTACATCTATCTGTACTGACATACAAAGGTTGGTCTGGATAGCCTCTTCCTTACCTGGTAAGCGGGTATTTTACTATGTATGTAACTATGTACATAGTTGGTCATTATGTGTGTGTATTATCTATGTCCACATGTAAGTGTGTACGTGACTATATGTGCATACATATATAGCTACTTATTTGTGCTAGGTATATGAATGATAATACCATACATAATAATCCCCGGGCCCACGGGCAGAATCTAGGATCCTGCAGACCGCCGTCAAGTATAATGAAATGGGCCCACAGTCTATGTAATTGTGTAGGCACTTGGCACTACACTGGGGGGTATGGGCGCGTAGTCGTCGAATTTACGGTGAGCGACAGGATATCACCGAGCCCTAACCACTTTAAATTAACATTTGACAGCATCCACCCCGATCGAGTGAACCCACTTGACTACGGAGTCAAAAGGTAGTACATATAAGTAGTACACATGACTATATATATACCCGGTCACATCTTAATGTAGACCCGCTGGCTGGTGTGGGTTCTGTGTATCTATGTATGTATACCGGGCTGTAGACATAAACTACCTGCATGACGCAGTGTATCCACGGCGGGCTGTACAGTGGATAGAGGTTGCGGCTTAAAAACCAAACCCGGTTGAATGATACGTCCGGGTATCGCAGGCTTTTTCTCTATAATTCTCATAGCGAGTACTTCTCAGAGAGAGAGAGAGCAAAGCTATGGTTAGCGTGGGGTGATCCCCCAAGGGGAAGGGGGGCTGGTGACACCAAGACTCAATTTTCTTTTCCTAGGGACGATGTGAGATGGTCGTGGTACTTGGGGCAAGCGCCCGGAAGGCTCGCGCGTGCACATGCGGACATCTTTTCTTCAAGACAGGTCTTATTTGACCGCCCCGCCTTCAAAAACGGAGCATCGCTCCGTACCACGAGGGTGAGGGCGACGCCTCGCCTCCACACCCCATGCTTTTTTCCATTGTGTGCGTTTTTTTAGCTGCGTCGTCTTGTCGAAGGGCGGCCCCCGGGCCCACACCCCCCCCCCCCCCGCGTGTTACCGGCAGCGTCCTCGGTGTCTCTGGCCACGCAGGCAAGGGTTTCGGGAGGACGCCCCAGGCATGGCTCGAATACCGAGACACGCTGTCAGATCTATATTCGGACGGGGCCCACGCATGCGAGGTCACCGTGGCTGGCTGCATCTAGCCTAAGTCCTGGGCTGGGACGGGTAGCAGCTCCCGGGTGAAGGAGAAAAAGTATGTTCTTGTTAAGCTTGTTCCTGTCTAACGTGCAGTCCTTTTTTTGGGGAGGAAGAGGGGGGTTGGTGGAAGTCAACTCGCGCATATGCTGATACATCGGCCCCCGTCGTACAAAATCGTGCTGCGTATCAGGTGTCCGCGGGGGGTGGCTGATGGAGGGGAGAAAAAGGGGGGGGGGGAAACGTGCAAGGGATGAGACGCAGCGAGATCGACAGGCTGGGGGCGGAAGGCGCTTGATAAGCGCGACTTTCTGCAAACGCCCATCCTTCAGAACCGCCTGCAGCCCGGGTAGAGGGAGGCTCGGGAAGGATGTGTAGGACAGGTTGTGGTCTCGTTTGGGCAGTTTCGTTCTGGTTTTATGTCTCGACCAGAGCTGAATTCGATTGTCGCACCCTGCATAAGCAGGACGTCACCCAACCTAGACAGATTTGATAGGCGGGTACCTACCCATGGCCTGCCTACCCGGCCCCCTCAGCTGGTTGGGCTGAACTGTTTTGACTGCCTTCGATCCTGCTTACTCAGCATTGGTGGCTAGCTCGATATAGATCTGATCTAACGTCTCTGCAAGTAATCGGATTACCCCTTCGCCCCCCTGGCCCCCTCCGGTCCGTCGAGCCGTTGCTTATTTCGACAGGTACGTAACTTAGCCTTGCGCGCATCGTGTTAAAAAAAAAAAAAAAAAAAATCCCCCATCAACGAGGAGCGAGGTTCTGTTCGTGGTACATCACTCTACGTCTGTACGTAATTATGCTATGTAGTCGCGTGAAATTCGTCCTGCACAAAGCTGGGCACTCCATTCCTCGGTGCAGGATGCGTGTGGAAGGAGCCGAACGAGCCAATAGAGACGGGCACCATCGCCATGGAGGTGGGAGCTGTGAGGGTAAAGTCGAGTCCGGAGAAGTGGGTGCTAGCTAGGATGCCGGGCTGCTGGGGTATCTTGTCCCTTTTTACATACTTACTTATGCAGTACGTGAACGTTACTCAGCTGTCGAGATGAGTGACATAATATTTATTTCGCTCCCGCTTGGCGGTCATTGATGGGGGTCCCATGTCATCCCCGATGCCCGTGTAAAGGTAGGACAAATAGAGTGAGGTCAAGCTGCCCGCTCAGCCGCTATTGCACATCTGTAGACGCATCCTGGCGGCAATCTGGCCGTCAATCAGGTGGTTTAGCTGTGTAATTGTGAGCAGTCAACCGAGAACAGCCTGCATCGATAGGTCGATCCAGCCACATTACCGACACCCGCGATAGGCGGGCAGGGCATGGTTTAGACTTGCTATTGGGCCAAATGGCATGGGGATTTCACCCGCCGGGCGCTTAATGACAAAAACCTCCCTGCCAATCCGTGTATATCTATCAGTTCTCATCGATTTCTTCTTCGTGTATTTCCGCAGCCTGTGGCTGTTCGAATGCGCCTTTCGAGAGTGATCGTTCGGAATCGTCGCCTAATATGGCCAACCCAACCATGCGACCCCCTTGCTCTCCCTTCCCACTTCTCATTCTGCTCCCGGCTTCACCGTCCAGCAGATTTTATTAGCCAATAACGCCATATAAGTATGTCACGGAGTTCCCTAAGTATCCCCATCACTGCCGTATAGCACAGGTACCACCGTTAAGCGTTCGGGAGCTTTGCCTATATAGACAGCTATGCACATCAAGTGTAGGTTATATGCAGCTTAGGTGGAGTGGCATAGAGGGCTCGCAGTAGTGCTTCATGAAGGAGGGCGATAGAAATTCCAGAAAGAAAAGCTATCCGTACTATCTCGACTTGGGTTATGTACGTAGCCCGTAGTATGCAGCAGCTGGTATCCATACCTACTACTATCCATGCTGTATGTAAGTCAAGGTCAAAAGACCGGGAGAGGGGGGAGGTTGTGTTGAGGGGAAAAGGGGGGCCTGCCAGACATGTGGTACGACAGGATATTCGGGTTTGGTCGGTCGGTACACATGAGGTACCTCCGTGGATATCAATCAGCATCAGCCCTGGAAGAAAAGAAAAAACTCTCCTCTCTTAATAAGTCTCCCCGTCTATCCACCATTATCTCCCACGCTAACACATTAGTGGCATTCATATCTTGCCTAATGCAGACATAACCAATAATGAATGGAAATTGACAAGTATTAGCGCCACCCGAGCAGCCGATTGGGGGCTGCGTGCAAGTTACCTGCCAACCTGCCTTCAAGTTGTAGTAGATAGAGGAGGTTATACTCCTTCACATACATAGAAGTACGTGACGTGGTTGCGTGTATAAGGTGATGTCTCTCTTTATATCACAAGGATGGTAGGAATGCGGCTTCACCGGTCTTAAGTACGGGGTGGTAGTAGTGATAGCGAGCTGACTTAAAGTTGCGGTTGTGGCATTTGATGGCTTTCTTACACTTTACCCTAGGTAGTACTTAGGTATGTACCGCAATGTAGCGAGGACTCCATGTACCACAGGTATCGTCGCACTTCACTAGATGTTTTCGGATCCATCTTATCTGTGAAATAAAATATAATAAAATACCTTGGGTATACGTAATAATGCATGCAGACATCATGTGATCCATCCGAGATATCTACATACAATTTCCCCATATGAAAATGTTAGTGACGACACCAAACTTCTTCGGGAATCCTAACAATACCTGTCCAGGCCGGGAAGCCAGGGCTAATGCTAATCCCCCCTCACAATTCAGGGGAATGGGGATTGTATAATACTATGTATGTACAAGAGAAGACCTGTCTTGCATTCGTTTGCCTTGTTCACCAGTTCATTACTATCCATGACCTTGAACAGTATTAATTTGCAATGGTCGAGAAGGGCCGGGGCGGGGCGGGGGAATTGGGTGGGATAGGGTGGTCTGTCAGTCCAGTCTACCCATCCTCCTTTGCTTTTGAAGTACACGCTTCCAGCTTGCACGCGTACCTCTGCTCGTTATCCTGCGCTGTGCGGTACCTACTTTTATAAGTGTCTCTTGTAAACCGCTACTGTTGCTGGATTCAGCTGTTGCAATCATCATTATATCTACTGGTAGATGCAAGGCTTACCAGGTTCGCATTAGTCCTCTCTGTCACCTGTGGCCGTCGCTTCAGGTCTGGTAGCCAGATGCCCGGTCCCGATTAGAACACCGTTGGGCATACGAGGTGTCTTTGCCTCTCCTATCCCGAACCCGAATGAAAGAGTTAGCGGGCCTGGAGAGAAATTTAGTGGTAGTCGAAAGGAACTATGGCGGATCTAGTCTTTGCTTGGTACAAGAACCAATTGGCCGTATACCTTGTATGCTCTTGTGGTGATGTACTCCGTGTTAACCATCTATGGATGATTTCTCCAAGAACTCTCCAGGAAGAACTCCCCAGTAGACTTTAAGAACTTACTCTAGAGCCCAGCAGTTCCTTTCCCGAAGTCTTTTCCTTACAAATTGAGTTGTTGTATGCAGGTCCCGGGCCCATCCGCTAGACGGGCATAAGAAATTTACTTAATAGCATATCTATGCACTAATTACGTAGATAATCAACCACCTGCTCTCTTTTTACAGTACATATACTTCGCGGATGGAACTCGATTTGTGCAGGTCAGGAGAAACTGCATGAAACATTCCAGATTCCCACGATGTTATAGCAATGGGACATGCAATAGGTACTTCCTTGAAGGTGGAAAGTTCGAAAGGCAGGTATCACTTAGGTAGGTACAAAATGTATCTGGTGGGATTATACGCTTTACCCAAGTTAGAGATAGCGCCGTTGAATATACCGGGGCCATGCATGCCAGGGGTACTAGCGTACATGAAATGGAGTACTTTTTAATTGTCCCATTTGCGACTGCTAAGTACAAGATCAAGAAGATATATTAGGTATGCATCCTTAGAATATATCGAGGTATCGATATGATGAGTAAGGAGTACCAGTTAAAAAAGCAGTCCGGGTACCTATCATCGAGCATTTTATCCCTTGTATGTGTGCTAAATGTATCCGACATAAGATACCTATATGTAGGTAGGTAAAGCATGTACCTACGTTGCTGCCCGAAAATCCGGTGTGAATCCGGCGTGAAAAGGATCAAGCAGAACACCCGAACCCGCGCTGTTGCTAACTAACGGAGCTTCCTACATAGGTAGTGCAGCTGTAAATGGTACCCGACCTAATTGCCTACTTAGGTACCTACCTAAGTAGCAGCACCGCTATCTTATAGCGGTCCAGAGAGGTCCAGCAATTCTAACAGCCCTGGACAGCCAGGAAGGTTGGCAGGAGGAGATCGCAATAGCTCCCCACAATTACATTGCCTAACATTGGCAGTTCTATGTAATTCCTAGGGGCTTATCCGCTAAACTAAGCACAAGTATCCCTATGTACTTATGTAAGTACCTGAGAGGAAATCCAGACATGCCAGAATTGGCCTGAATTGGCAGGGGCCAGGGCAGACAGACAGACATCAACTGGCAAGCTTTTGAATGGGGCAGCAACGATGGCAGCCAAGGGGGTTCTTTCCAGGTTGAAGTGGTCAATGGGTAGGAAATGGGTAGGAGGTACCTACCCTAAGGTACTTACCCAAGGTAGTGAGTGCCCAGGTGTGTGTAGTGTGGGTGGTGGTTTCTTTGCAATCTTCCTCTCTTCTTACCTACTCCAGCTGTCTCTCTTGTCCCTGTCTTCATCTCTTGTCTCCTCTTAACCTTTTTCTCATCTTCATCGTCTTTACACTTCGTATCTCTCTCTCCCTCTCTCTTCCTTCCGTCTCATTCTCTTTTGGAAGTTCCAAAGTTTTCAAGGTTAAGGTTACTTCCACCCATTGTACTGTACTCTTATCTACTCTACCTACCTAATTACAATCCATAGTACTTACTTAGGTAGACCTAGTTAACCTTCAAGTTCTCTTTACTTAACCTTAACCTCCTTCCTTACCCTTACCCTTACCTTACCTTACCTTCACACCTTTACATACACGCTTCTCTTCCCTTTTCACCAACCTGCATATCTCAGATCTCCCGAGGTCCAACCTTGAAGGGCTTGATTTCTAACCTACACCTAGACCAGACCTATCCTATCCTATCCTATCCTATCCTATCCTATCCTATCCCCTCCTATTTGCCTATCTTACTATCCTCGGACCACCTTAATTCGTCGTCTCTTCTATTCGGCCAATTTCCTAATTAATTGTTATTCGGGCATAAACACGACAGTATCGGCATAACTTTGGACCATACCCGTACCATCCGTCAACTGTTAAAAGGTCAATTCATCTTACACTACTACAACTATACCACCAACGAAAACGACGACGATCACCGCCACTCGCCGCCGCCTATCGACTACTGAAGAGTGCATTTCTCCGCAACAGATTTGTCGTCACCGCCGTTATATCGCCGTCACCGCCGTCACCGCCGCCAGAAGCAACTGCTCCACCACTGAGTCGTATTCGTCTCGTGGACGTGAACGGGAAACAAAGGCTTCAGATCATTTACTCGAGTTCCCGCTATCGGGGTCACTCGTTGCAGATTTATCTGTTCTGCCTTGTTCGCCTCGTCTGAGTTAGGCCAATCAGCCAATCCGTAATTCCATTAATTCGGTCTACCGTAAACATATCGTAGTCGGTGACCTTTATCGGTGACCATCATTATATACAATGGCATCAAAAGTAAGCCAATGCTTCGCGCCTCCGTACTCAATCCAAAGTCGATGGCATCTCAATCACGATTCCTCGCCGTTTCTTTCTCGCATGCATCTCATGCGTATCCCACACAACCTGCTCACCCGCTCACCTGCTCAACTGCTCACCTACTGTCGCTAGTTTTTGAGGGAATATAAGCTGGTCGTCGTCGGTGGAGGAGGCGTCGGTAAATCCTGCTTGACCATCCAGTTAATCCAGAGCCATTTCGTCGACGAATATGATCCCACGATCGAAGGTATGTCGCATTAGCCTTTGGTTTAATTCCCGTCCCTGTTCGCACATCGTCTTGAATCATCGAGTTCTACGATCATTGTTGCACTCTTCGGGCGAACTTTGTCACTTACGGACAATTGTCAGACTCGTACCGAAAGCAGTGCATGATTGACGATGAGGTCGCCCTGCTCGATGTGCTCGATACTGCTGGCCAGGAGGAATACTCGGCTATGAGGGAGCAGTACATGCGTACGGGAGAGGGTTTCCTGCTAGTCTACTCGATTACGTCGCGCCAGAGCTTCGAGGAAATCACCACGTTTCAACAGCAGATTCTGAGAGTGAAGGATAAGGACTATTTCCCCATGGTTGTCGTAGGAAACAAGTGCGATCTCGAGAGCGAACGAGAGGTCCCGAAAGCTGGTACGTGTCCGCGACATCATCGACGAAGAGCAGAGTTGGGCTCGAATGGGTTGGGAAATTTTCTTGTTTCTAACCTGCGTGAACAGAGGGCGAGGCGCTGGCCAACACTTTCGGCTGCAAATTTCTCGAGACATCGGCTAAGTCCCGCATCAACGTCGACAAGGCGTTTTACGACATTGTGCGGGAGATCCGGCGATTCAACCGAGAGATGCAGGGCTATTCAGGGAGTGGTGGCGGAAACGGCAATGCGGCGCCAACAAACAAAATGAACGTCAGCGGCGAAGAGGGCGATGCGGATGCGGGCTGCTGCGCCAAGTGCGTTATTCTATGATCTCGTCTCGTACCCCATGCCCGCGCGCCGACGCTACGGACGGATCCAACCAACATATCGACTACGCATATCACGCACGGACGACGAGGAGGGAAAGTAGGCTCGGGTTTCGCGCTTTCTTGGAACATGGATTCCACAAAGACCACATGGGATGTGTTACGGCTTGGGCGCAAGTTGTCCCTGATGAAAGGAACACCGCTTGCTTCGAATCGTGTGCATCGGCTGGACGCCAACCTTTTTCTTATTTTAACGAACGATCAGACGAAACCCCGGGGGAGATATACAAAGGCAGAGTGATATTGGCACTCTAGAGATTCACGGAGACAACACTGTCTAGGCGGCCATTTTTCTCATCGGATCCTGTTTCAAGATGTGGAATATTTCGATGCGGAGAGAACCCCGGTGTCTTGAAGGGGGGAGAGAAGGGGGGAGAGAAGGGGGATACAGGGTGGCCAATCATCTGGACCGTTATCGACTTTGCAGCTGGCCATTTTCGTATACTTGTAATGTTTTCGATTTGTCTATTTTTTTTCTTCTCTCTTATTCCCCAGTCTAGATGCAGTGTGGTTCCCCTGATTATAAAAACAATTCTCTCCATCCCTGGACGCCCAAGCACAAGGAGTGACCTTTCGACCCATCTAATAGACGCCTAAGCTTCTCCTAGTCTGCCGATTCATACGCCTCTGGGATAGCATGGAATTTTCGAACATATGCTTCAAGAAGTGTTGTACTATAAGTCGGTTCATTCGAAATACGGCACCATTTAGCCAGTACACACAGCTTGGGCTCTCTGGCTTCTTGAAAGCCCCTCTGAAAGACTGATCGAGTTTCTAGGTAGCTTAACGTCTCCTCAATAAACAACTCCATTGTTCTCGCTCAGGCAATGTCATTGTCTACCAATGCAAGAAAGCCGGTGTGGTGCGTTCCTGAACAACTTCGGCCATTGTTCTCGCTCAGGCAATGCCATTGCCTATCAATGCAAGACAGTCGGTGCATTTCTGAGCAGCCTCGGGCTGTTCGGCTGTTGCTGAACGCCCCTTCTGTATCTCAACGCCCTTTTCTACCGCGAAGCTGAGGCTGTTACAACAATGCATATCATGGATGTGTCGTCCGCATGATGGAGGTATCAATAATTCATTCAGCACACAGATCAGTAAGAACACCACAAGTAGCATCTAGAGACCACTCTCGCTTGAAAACTACTCTGTCAGCATTGATCTTCCATTCTCGACTCATCAGTCCCTACATCACGCCTTCGACAACCAGACCGTTCCACCAAGTCATCCGACATCATGGACGATAAAATTCCTGCCAACAGCGAGCTCAAAAACTGGGATGGCACAGTCCAGGACGCCTACGACCCTACAACAATTTGGTACGACGGGGTCGAGACGTACAACTACTTCCATGGCCCGGGGGCGCCCCCAGAGCGCCGCCAACAGGAGCTCGGGCCTTACCTGGAGCGTTTCCACAGCGCCAGTATCGGCTCAGGCGGTATTTGTGAGCGCTGTTTGATTATAGGTTTTAATAATTGCGAATTTTCAGACTTCACGGGAACGTGTAACCACTGCGAGGCTGACAACACGCAGTGCAGGATCCCTGGCGTTCCGACAGGCTTCACCCCACCCCATCAAACTGAGGGACAGCCCATGGATTCTAGTCCGTTTATGGGCTTCGAGTTTCCGGGCTCGGCAGGCTCCACCCCAGCCCATCAAACTGGGGGACAACCCACGAATTCTGATCCGTTTCCGGGCTTCGGGGTTCCTGCGCTGCAGGACGACTTGCTCATTGACCCAAGCTTGCTCACCTTTGACCCCAATGTGCCTCAATCCGGTAATAACAGCCCGCAGGGCGGCTCGGGTACTGCTGGGAACAATGACGACCAGCCTTTCACGCCAAGTGCATTGGCCTTAACTCCCGAGACGCCTAGGTCCTCTGACAACAGCCCGCAGGGCGGTTCGAATACCTCAGGGTCTCCTAACAACGATCCCAACGTTGGCCCGTCGCCGTATGACCCGTTGCTGTTTCCCCCTTACGATGCAAATTCACCACAGCAGAATATGCCGCAGCAGAATATGCCGCAGCAGAATATGCCGCAGCAGAATATGCCACAGCAAAATATGCCACAACCAGCTGACCCTGCCGATAAAGGCAAAGGGGTTGACACGTCCGGGCTCCAGCAGCAGGTCAATGATTCACGTTGTACTGAATGTATCACTCATTCTCGCATCTGCATTCGGGCTCCGGGGACTGCTTCAGCCTCGTGTCTTATGTGCCTGCAGAACAGCAATTGGTTTTGTGACCTTGGCCCACCTGGTCAGTCTCCCCAAGCTGCCAGCACTGCCACTAACACGCCGCTAGACCCTAATACCTCGGGCGCGCAGCCTCAAAATACGGATTCTCGTTGTGCGGGCTGCAAAACTTATGGCACAACGTGTGACGCTAACTCGTTTATGCGGCAGGGGTGTACATCTTGCCGCAGGCGAGACCAAGTTTGTAGGGCCGGGAATCGGATTCTACACCCACGTCCAGATGGACTTCTCCCTCCCTTTTCGTGCGACCAGTGCGTTCAACGTGGGATGCTTCTTTGTAGTTGGAGAGAACGCACGGACTACCACCAGCCGTGTGAAGGGTGCAATCGGGTATCTCAACGTTGCACCCATGCTGGCATTGACGCGGTGTCCCTTTCAGGCCGCGGTCACACGCATCTATTGGTAACGCAATCACTCCCATTCCATAGAAAGCGGGCTAAGCATGGTGAGAAAATACCGGCTCCTCATGATACTTTCAGCGGGAATCGCGGCCCTAACCAACTGCAGCGACCTCCGTCCCCGAACACGCCGCTCGTCCAACAACCCATAGCCCCGGTGCAGCCGGTGGTTCCCGTACAGCCACCCCCGGTCAACGACGAGGAACCCCGACCAGGCCCAGTAATGCATATAGACCCGAGACGCAGGTACGGGGTTGTCGGTATAACTACACCAGGTGCGATCGCGCGACCTTTCGGCTCAGGCCAGTCGTGTCTGGGGTGCATCAACCGAGGGACAAACAAACCCCCATACTTCAAGTGTGGCCACAATGGCGGGGATGCGAACGCGAACAATCGGCACGGGTGTATCCAATGCAACCGCTTCGGCATAGTTTGCGGCATCCGTGTTCCGGGCCGGAGGGCTGGTACTCTGACCTTCGAGGTTCTTCAACCACATCCGAATCGTGCTCTGAGAAGCGAAACCAACATGGACGTTTGTCATCCCTGCCGTGACGCAAACCTCGACAATTGCGACAGACAATTCCCGTGTGATAATTGCTATTTACGGGGCCAGGGCGCTAATTGTATGCGTACCGCTACGGGATGTTTCAGGAGAGGCGTCCCTGGTCCAGAGTTATCCAACTACTGGATATCGCTTGGTCTCGGTCCCGGGGGTCTCAACGATCCCACCCGGTCCTATCGCTCAGCTCATGAAATTCCGGAAGACCTGCACCTGCAATATCTCAACCATATACTCCGGACCAATCCAGCCATGCTGATTGACCTGGGGATGAGGCCGGAGTTCAAGGCGGTTAATACGGGGGGAGTCCCGCCTAATACGGGGGGGGTCCCGCCGAATATGGGAGGGTTCCAACCGCCGAACGCCGGGGGTTTCCTACCGGGGGGGTTCCAACCGCCTAATATGGGGGGAGTCCCGCCTAATACGGGGGGAGTCCCGCCTAATACGGGAGGGTTCCAACCGCCGAACACCGGGGGTTTCGCACCAAATACCGGAGGGTTCCCGCCGAACCCTCAGAACACCCCCCAGCTCCAGAACGTTGTTCCCCAACCTCAGAACACCCCTCCCCCGAACATCCCTCAGAACACCCCCCCACCCCAGAGTACTCCCCCGAACCCGGGGAGTGTCTCCACTCCTAATGTTCTCGGCTCAGGATCCTCGGTACCTTCCATATCCCCTTTTAGCATCAATAGCGAGCCAGCGAATCCTATCCCACCGCCACGTGTCCCGCCGGAAGTCGAAAGCTCGCCATCGGGGGGCAGATCTGCGAACGAACCTGCCCATGAGACCAACTCTCGTAACCAGCATTGGATGGATTGTACACTTGCGATTTCATTTCTCCGCATGGCTGCCGTTGATGAAAATAGACCAGATTTAACCGAAGTTTGCGATAGGTACGACGAGGCCCTCGCGTTGGCCGATCGTATCAGCCCATCCGCCGTCGACTTCCCGCGGGACGAGGCCTTTCAGCACATCGCCCGGGATGCCCAAAACCGCACCAGCCCTGAGGACTGCATTGGCGTCCAACAGATCCGGGCCTACTTGGCCCAGGCCCAGTCGGGGTCCCAGGCCCAGTCAGGGTCCCAGGCTCAGTCGGGATCGCAGGACTTTGATGTGATGGAGGGTATCGAGCAGTAAGTGATGGATGATCCTTTTGACGGTCGATGACAGGAGCTGAGTTGGTGTTTCTAGTTTTGTCTTCTTCCATTTTGTCTCCCAGTCCTTGTGTGGAGAAGAAAGAGATGCTTCGTCGATAGAACGGATCCACGGGTAAGTAATTTTTTCGCATGCCACTTAGCCATTATTTCAATACTAGATTGTCCTAAGAAGACGTCCTGTTTTTTACATTCAACTGACAATTCACCACGTTTAGTGTAATCGCATCCTTCTGCCGAAAGAAATAGCGCGATGCTTGGAACCAAGAAGCTCGCACGGCTGTACAGCACCGCGCTCTATCTCAATCAGGTATGTATTTCATGAAAATCGCTGCCTTTTAAGCCTAGAGTACTGTGGGTACTATAAGGATACTGAGTCCTAACTCTTGCGGTAAGTTGCTTTCTTTGTTTTCTATTACCGGCTAAATAACGTTCCACAGTAAGTAGCTGTACAGATAAATTACTAATACTTGGCCGATAAGCCTTTACTCTGATTAATGTATTCATATTTGAAGAGCAAAGTGCCTCCACCCATCCATCCAAATAATCAGGTGAGTTCCATCTTATGGTAGCGCATAAGGCTCGCGCAACGCGAGGCTCAGCGTTACCTTGAAGAGCTTGTCCAGTACCCCCGGATCCAGTAGTACGCAATTCCGATAATCCACAAGACGATGAGAACGACAGCGATGGTGGGCGCGAAGATGGCACCTCTTATCACAACGAACCCGCTCACCACCGCGAAGATGACTGGTATTAGGAAAAAGGGCTTGTACGGCCTCCGGAGGCCCGGCTCGCGGAACCGTAGCACGACGGCCCCGATGACCGTCAGGAACAGGAACGAGTATTCCCCTAGCCCATTGAAGGTGAGCAGCGCGCGGAAGTTGCCAAATAAGATGTAGAAGACGGAGAAGATAGTCGAGAGAATGAGTGCGTTGATCGGCGCGTCAGACTCTGGGGTTTCCGATGTCTCCGGCGTCGCGCCTGTAGAGCCCTCGTCTGTCGTTGTAGTCGGTGCGGGTGCGGGCTTGACTCCGACGCGGCCGACGACTGAAAAGAGGCTCGGGAACCAGTTCCTGTTGGCGGCCGAGACGGCCATTCGGCCTGCGACAAATGAGTTGCCTAGCAAAGAGCCCGCTACCACCAGACAAATGAGGACAGCGGCTACAATCCCGAATCCCTTACCGAGGAGGCGGGTGATCGCGGTCTTTGCGACAGTATGTCAGTCTGAATATCGTCATTACTGACTAGCAGGGCAACTTACCACAGCGACGCTATCTGTCGTAGATATCACGTCCCACGGGAGAAGGACGTAGTAAGCCGCATTGGTGGCGATGAAGGACAGTACAATAGTAGGAACCGCGGTGTTGATGGCCAGCGGGAGTTGGCGAGCTGGTGCGGATAGCTCGGCGGATATATAAATAGCCTAGGATCAAGCTTAGTAACCAATATCTACAAGCGAATATTTACTGAGAAATTATGTTTCTTACCTTGTCATAACCGGAGTACCCCCATAGGGCGCCATAGAGCGCTGTAGAGTAAAAGCCGAGCATTTCCCAGCTGCTCAGGCCCTCCCATTCGGGCTTGCTGCCGAACCAAGACTTCTGGAACCAGTCCCCGCCGCCGACGTCCCTCGCAGGATTCGCGGCGTGAATGATGGCCACCACAACGCCAGCGAGGACGATGGCGCCGACGCTGACGAACTTGGTAGCGACGAAGAAGTTGTTGAGGCGCGTACTTGCCTTCGTGCTGATAGAATTAGCCACGCCGATTACCACCAGAATGGCGACGGATAGCAGCTTGTGGCCGATTCTGTCCGCCTGGTCGGTGACGCCCGCAGCGGAGTAGATGCTCTCGACAAAGACGATACTGAGGATCGCGAGTGTGGCGGGCATGACGGCGACAATCCAGGTCCAGGCAGCCAGGAAGCCGAACACGTCGCCGTACATGTACTTTAAATATGGCTGCACGCCACCTAAGTGGATAGACTGGTTAGCCCATGTGAATCTGACATTTATTCTTTTGCATATTTTACCTTCACCGGGAATCGCCGTTCCCAGCTCAGCCATGGTACTAGCGCCGGTCCAGGCCAGCAGGCCACCAACGAGCCAGACGATGAGGGCGGCGCCGGGGGACGGCACATTGGTGTCGATGGATCCAGGGGACGTGAAGATGCCGCTCCCTACGACAATGCTCACGATGATGGCGAACGCGTCCAGGGCGCCTAAATTTCGTTTGAATGTTCCTTGTTCACCCTGGGCGGACTCCGCCTCTCGCGGGTCTTGGCCAATTTCCCCTCCGGTTGACGCATCGTCTCTGGCTAGTAAGGGTCTTGTAACCCCGTTGTCATCGGAATTTCTATTCGGTGATGCCATTTTCAGACTCTCTCCTACTCTTTCCTTTGCTTTTGCATTTGGCGTGTTACCGTGGGAGGCTGTCCAATAAGGAATTGAGGACAGAGTTCAACCGCATTGACTCGATCACGCAATTCATGCGCAAGGTCGCATTACAAGGGCCCGTGACAAACTAGCCACAGGCTCTACGCCACAGGTGCATAAATAAGTCATTGACACTGGATGAATATCAGTGGGGTAAAGAGGTCTTGGTAACTATCGATGTATAACATTGTCAACGTATAACACCTTTTCATGCCATGCTTAGGTTCTCGCATATCTAGGTATGTAAGTTATTATGGATAGCAAGCAAAATTTAATTCGGGTTAAAGTTCCAGGAAACTTTCACTATAAGGTTCATTTACGTGGAATATTTCTTAGAAACTATGGAAGGTTTTAGTATCCAAGATGCGTTAATACACTACTAACCCCTTCAAACCCTTCCTCCCGTTGGCGCGCTCCCAATTATTCAAGGCCTCCTATACAGGTCAAAGGCGTCATGCATACGGGCTTTCTGCCCGGGAGTAAACTCGTTCATGCTTTACCATTGATCAGCTTTGCACATATTTTCCATCTTTGAATAAAACTCACCAGGTATCGTCTGAGTAGTCCATGTAATTGTGGATGGGATCTAGACCCTCGATGTCGGGGCACGTATCCTTGCCAACAGGGCAGCCCCCCCACGTCGGATCGCCCTGCGCAGGGGTGTCGTCTACCCCGTCATTGATAGGGTCGCAGGGCACGCCGCTGAAAGTATGGAGCAGGTTGAACCAGTGGCCCGCCTCATGGACGGCGATGTTGCCGTTATGCTCTTTGGAGCCCGTGGACAGGCCCGGCATGGTGAGGCCGTTGACGAGGCAGCCGTCCATGGTCACGTTGTAGTCGGTCCTCTTGCTCGAGGGAATAGGGAATGTGCACCGACCCCCAAGATCCACCCAGCCGAGATCCGAGAAGAAAAAGAGGTTCAGCGCATCGTAACCCCCGCGGCGCGTGGCCTTCCGGTGCGCGTAGTAACCCTCTTTATCTTCCGTGGCATTTGCGTAAAAGAAACCCGTCGCGATCTTGTCGTCAACAACGCGAGACGTGTTCACGTGGTTGAGCTCGAAGCCATACTTGAGATACGTCTCCTGGAGGACTTCGATCTGGAGGGCGCAAGGGGTCAGCCCGACTTCCGTTATGGGCCGCGCGCTGCGCGTACTCGCGACATACCTGATCAGCCACGACCTTCTCCGTGATCATGTCCTTGTTGGCCTTAGTGCTGGCAATGTGCATGTATAGATCCACCTTGATATTCTCTACGGCCATCGGCCTTCTGAAATCCGACATCGCCGGCATTGGCTCGGGGCGGTCGTCGCCATTGCCGCATGTGAGGGCCGGCCCCAAGGCCAACGAGCCTTGGGCAGAGAGTAAGAGAGCAAGAGCGGTCCACGAGCGATGCATGGTAGCTACTTAACGAAACAATGATCTAGTCAGGACTACTTAGACATTCAACATTCAAGCCCCATGACGATGCGGGCAAGACATGAACTAAATACACATTATCGAAACGCCTGCAGCGGTCGGTTCGGAGCCCAATACAGGGGCAACACGAGGCCAAGCATGTTGCCTACATGTCGTATCATACTAGAGGATGGCATAACCGGTCTCGTCGCATAGCTTTTGCAACCGCATTTCGTTCTGCTGCTTGGCACCTACAAGGAGTCGGCACAGTAAATAACTTGCGGTATAGGGCAGGGAGAATATAGGCGCCAATGAGAAGCGGTACGCGATTGGCTAGGTGAGGCCAGCATTCCCAAAATAGCAATACACAGCCGAACCGTTTGGCCGCTAATGAGGGTCAAGCCCGGGCCAGGGGTACCAAACCAGGCAGTTCGTGATCGCTTTCAATATCGGACTGCCGTTTTGCGACTACTGTAATGAGGCTACTATCATGCGAATCTCGTATCTCTTACCAAATGCGGAGTACAATCAAATAATAAATCCCCTGACTAGGCCGAGAGTGACGGATTGATATCCAAAAGAAATCAAGAAGGGAAGAAGACCGGAGCTGCATGTAGAAATTATTCTATCTTGATAGATTATAACAGGTAAGAATCAATTGTCGACAATTTTCCCTTCTATACTAGTATTTTTCTACTCCTTTCAATCCTGCCATTTCCTCAATAGTTATGTACGCAAAGCTGGTGGGTATCTGAACAAAACATGCTGGCCAATCTTGTGCTATTAATCATTAGAATCATTCGACCATCTAGTTAAGATCCCTCATACCTAGTCTTCTCCCAGACAAACATTGGGTTTGAACACCGGCTTCCTTTTGGTAATGATGGTAAGTAGGACGGGCTCATCCTCATATATGGCATAGCCTCCGGCCGCATTCTTTGCTTTCTGGCAAGCTTGACCACACCTATTAGGGTCGCCGCGATGTACGGATATATCGCGCGGACAAACGTAGACTCTGTTCGTTCTCCATGCACTCTTGACGTCTACCTTGGTCCCGGCAGAATCAATAACGTTATGAACATCAGTCCCGTCTGTGAGTGGATCTTGGATAATCGCGATACTCGTATGGGTTTGAACTGCTGCGCGGTATCCCTCTTGGGAGATCCACTTCTCCAGCCGATCTACACCAAAGTAGCGGGCCTCACCGAGAAGAGCCGTATATCTGCTGTAGTCGAAGGATTCCGTGGCCACATCGAAGAACAGTGGGAATGTGCCGCTGCGACAGAATTTTAGGATTTCCTCGAAAAGATTCGGGTCGGAGTCGATAAAGAACGACCCATCTTCTTGTTTGTCGTCCCAGCGACTCGAAAGGCGCGCTGCGAAATAGGTACTTTCCCTGGTGAGGGTTCCGCGCAAGGTGGTGAAGCGACGATCTCCTACTTCGAGCACGACGCGATCGTCACTTGAAGACCTGGATTTTCCAGGCTGCGACTTCAGCGCGCTCTTGTCTGGGTAAAGTAAAGACATGATGGCTCTATCTTTATGGCAAGGGTGGGTTATTAATGCCGTGTTGGCCTGAGAATGAGCTGGGGCTATATTGTGGAGATATGAAAAACGCGACGAAATAATCCGTCACTGTGCCTCTGCAGCGATTATTTATATCGGTGCAAATGAAAGGGAAGGGTCCTCGACACTGATGAATATTGCGCAGGACTTTGGGCAGTTTCCTGACTCATTCAATGAACACGTTCGAAATCCGCTGCCGAAAAGAAAATGACGATGTCGTATTCAAGCGAAGGAAAGAGGCTGTTTGTCCACGCAGCGGCCCGCCCTTCCCTCCCGCTCACTTTCGGTATATTATAGACAAACGGAGGCGGGAAACCTTTAGACGGATTACGCACGCCGCTTTAGAGACACAAGCATAGCGTGTCATTCTCGTGCTCGTGTCCGCAGTGCCCAGAAAATTTCTCGTGGCCATCGCCGTGTTTGTAGTCACAGACTGCGATTGTTCATCCTAAAAGCACAGTCTTCTGGCTTCTTTGTCTGTTATATCTAAAGTTAAAGGTGGGTGGCCGAAGGCCTGCCTGGCAAAACAAGATTATCAAAGTACATGGCTCGTTTTCAACCTCAAGCTTATAAGAGAACCGGTAACATATAACAGAGATTCGTCTTGTGGTGCTATGTTCTGCTGAAGATTTCACGACGAGTTCAAGCCTCATACTTAGCTTAAAGGATCATGACTGCATTACACACAATTATTCCAATAACTATTACGTTCCACGCCAGGACAAGGTATGAAGATCACTTACGCTTGATATGGAGTATGTTCGACTGGATAGTCACCGCAATTACCAAGTTAGATTAGCATCTTGGACCTATCCCGTTACTAGCCACTGGTCATAAATTCGCTGCAGGCATCTATCACTCTCCATGATATCTGTGAGAACTTGCTCGCAAGGATGAAGATGCTTCCGTGCCGACGGGAATTTCATTATCCCTAGAAGGCAAGAAAGTGGAAAGGCGTTGTTTAGGAAAAGCGAGCTTCTCATTCTGTTCGCCTTGATCTGCTCGACCATAAATTAACCGGGCGGAAGAGTGCATAGTCTGTTTGGCATAATCCACCAGCATTGGGCAATACGGCGGGATATGACGGGAACACCATTTGGCCATGGCCATGGCAAAAGCTTCAAAAGACAATAATAAGGCATTGGAATATACCAATGATATCTAGGTGAGGTAAACGCTGTGACACCTTTCCCATGGAAACGGACACAGCACTCATGATTGGTCCGATCTCCATACTCCGTTAATACTACCTGCCGCTTACCAATAGCAAGTCGAAAAGCTATACTCCGCAGAACGAGAGAAAACGAAGTCGCTGCACGAAACGATACTCGTTTTTTTTCTTAGGAACGGGCTATTCTAGAATCAGCTAAACGTGCGAGACGATGAACTATTAGACGTGCAAGGGCACTTCTTGCCAAGTCGGCCTCGACGACTTTGAGTGTAACGAGGGATCGGTCAGTGTCCCTGCATGTTGCAACCCTTTCCACTTTGACGACTTTCCTAAATACCACATAGACTGGCAATTCTTGAGTGGTATTGGTGCGTCGGCGCATACTACACAGATCTTGACGAAAAGGACGGGGGTAGGACAACCTACTGCCCCGTCGGCTGCCCCCCAAGCTCTGTTAGAAGCAGTACGTCCAGGGGTGTAAAGATGGAATACTAGGCATGAAAAGGGAAAATGTACACTTTCGCTTACGTGAAATATTGACGGCTTCCAAGGTGTGGATCGGACAGAGCTTGAGTGAAGAATTTGAGGGCGGCGAGCCCGCAGACAACCTTCGTTATGTAGGAGAAAATTAGAAATGCCCCCAAAAACATCACCTAAAAAGAAAATAACTGCTCTACGTGAAATACCGGATATATATCGTCGTTCCCAGCATAGGGGTTAACGTAATGACGCCCGAAGACGTTTAATTAGAGGACCGAGAGCTTCCGTTCCTTCTTGGATACTTATGCCGTCCTTCGCTTATCTGTGGTCTTTCACCCTCGCACGTTGATTTCCGGACATCGTTACACTAAGCGCAAAGTATTTCTTCGGAGACATACCGATCTTCACAGCAGTCTCCGTATTGGAAACTCTGGTCTTTATAATCAGCCCGGCTACTCATCCCATGTAGTAACGCAGTGTTGCCTATATTAAACGCATCATCTTGGCCATCATATTTCGATTGACGCGTCTCAGCTAGCAAAAGATAGAGAAATACAGGAGCCAACCTTTTATAATCTTGTCTGGTTCTAATTCTTGAATGGCTGACTAAAAGGCATGCGCAAAGGCCGAAGGCCACCCCAACCACAGCCCCTCCTACGCTTTCGGCACGTGCTCGCCCTTAGCGACTCTCTCGCAGAGCGCTTTCAGCACCTCAGCGCCCCTACGGAAGTCGGCCTCCTCGAGGTAGACGGTGCCGCTGAGGCGCCAGTACCAGTGGCCGCGGTAGAGGATGGTCTGGTAGTAGATGCCGCTCTCGGCGTTGCCGGTGACCTTGAGCCAGGGGGTGACGGCGTCCGGGCTGGGCGTGGCCGCCAGGTCGATGGGCAGCCGCACGTTGGCGAAGCTGCAGTCCCGCAGACACGATCCCGCGCTGTCCATCACCTCCGTGCCGAGGATCTCCGCCGCTACCTCCCCCCCGCGCCGCGCAACCCACTTGCTGTACTCCTGGATCTTCTTCTCGCCCCCGCAGATCTCGTTGCGGAACTTTAGGGCGGCTGCGGTCGAGACGGGTTAGTCTAGACGATAGTGCACGGGTAAGGGGTAAGGGGTAGGGATTCTCTACTCGACTCACCTTCAACGCAGAGCCAGTGTGTCACGTCGTTGGTCGCTATTGGTCGGATTCGTTAGGTAGTTAGCGCATAATCTACCCTCCCCATAGAAGGAGAAGAAAACCAGCACAAAAGAAAAAAAAGTAAAGAAAGCCAAGCAGCGCATGAAGAAAACGCACCAGTAAATTCAAACGAGTCCGGGAAACCGGTCTGGCCGACGGCGCCCTCGTCATCGGGGTCGAGGGGCTTGAAGCCCCAGCCGGTGGGCAGGGTCGTGCGGATGAGCTGGTGGTGGCGCTCAGGGACGTATAAGGCGGCGCAGCCGCGGGGCACGAAGAGCCACTTGTGGAGGTTAGACACGAAGAAGTCGGGGCGTAGCGCGGCGAGGTCGATGTCGATCTGGCCGATGCCGTGGGCGCCATCGACGAGGACCAGGGCGCCCTCGGCCTGCAGCGCGGGGACCAGGCGCTCGAACGGCACGCGGACCCCCGGCAGACTGACGATGGTGTCTACGATGGCCAGACGCACGCGGCGGCCGGGCTGCGCGTTCACGCGGCGCGCGCCGTCCACCATCGCGGCCACGAAGGCGTCGTCAGACTGCGGGATCGCGACCGGCACGACCTCGACGCCGACCTTGACGCCCAGCCGGCGGTGGTACTCGGCCATCCAGCGGGCGCCGTGGGCGACGGCGCCGTAGACCGCCTCGTAGCAGAGGACGATGTCGCCGTCGGCGAAGGGGAGGTTCCGGAGCACGGTGTCAATGCCCGTGGTGGCGTTGGGGGCGAAGGCGAGCTCGCCCGCGGGGCAGTTGAGCAAGGATGCCGCGGCCGCCCGCTGCGCTTCCAGCCGCTTCGAGAAGTTCAGCACGATGAACGGGTCCGGTGCCGCCTCCGCCTCCGCCCGCAGTGCTAGGTGCGCCGCCCGCACTGCCGTCGGGTGCGCCCCGTAACTCCCGTGGTTCAGCGGCAGGTAGTCCGCCCCGAAGGCGAAATGCGCGTGGCGCATCGGCGCTCCGAACGGAACCTGCGGAGATGTAGGTACCATTGTGATCGGGGATCGATGGTGGTCCGGATCTGCTTTGATCTTTTTTTCTTTTTGACCTTCCTTGCTCCCTTCTTGTTTCTCCGAGATGACGAAGGGTTGGGATAGCACGGGTCTTTGGGAACGGGATTGGAAGCTATGTTTTACGTACGTTCGACAAAAACCAACAATCCCCTGGGGAACATCTATAGAGTCTGGAGTAATTGCGTTTCTCCTCACTTGCTTGTCATATTTATAGTCGACCACCATCCCTCACTTGGGCAAGTAACTTGCTCATCAAGTGGATACGTGCCGGCAGGGTGGGTAAGTCCAACCCCCTATCAAATTGACTTTCCTTTACTTAGGTCAAAAGGGATCCGGCCTGAAGCGGGGGACCAAGTCCTTAGCGAGTGACTCCTTAACCCCTGTCACGCTCCTCCTAACTGCGGTACCCCTGTCTTTCAAGTTTATAACTTATGTAGACGGCAAGGCGCGGGATGGGCTAGAGCGAACGCGGCTCGGGTTTTTCCCGTGTCGTATTTAGTGCACGAGGTTATATAGGAAACTGTACCCGTAAGCAAGCCACAGGGGTTGTATGACTCCAATGGCTTTTTGCATTTGTATAGCTATTAAGAATCTGACCAAATGAGCATCTGTCATCTCGCAGCACGCCGACTTCGCGCATCTGAAGTTGAGGGGCCCCGGTACGCCCGAACCTTGACTCAATAACTGTGGGGGCCCCCCTCCGCCTAATCCCGGCGTCTTGTCGGTGTTAGTCGGCGTTGTGATCTGGTACATATGTTGTTGTGCACGCGAATGAGTCTCTATATGATCGAGGGACGGTTTCTTCATATCACGCAAAGGCAAAGTAGCTAGCTATTGGTATAAATGTGCAAAGAACCCTACCCAGCACATTAAATCCTGAACGCCTTGCCATGTGCCCTGCTTTCAAAAGGAAAAGAAAAAACCCCCAGCCGTTTCATCAATTAATTCCAAGCAGACGTCGTCATAATCCAGACATAGCATGCATACCCTAGATGTCACCTGGTTCATTACCTAGTCGCCATGCACACTACAGGCCAAAAGGGCTTGGTTGGACCTGAAATTTGGCCCAAGGCTGAGGTTGATGGTGTATACCAGACGAAACGTCAATGGCGTTGGGACTACCAGTCCGCAGCCCAACCATTCTTATCAAGGAACTCCTCGCACGCGTGCCTCAGGTCAAGGTTTGATCGAAGGTCGTCGATATGCAAAGGTTCCCTGGTTAGTGGGTCCGATGGATGCCTTCGAAGATGCTCCATGAGGGAAGCCCTCTCATACGATTTTCCAGTCTTAGTCTGAGTTTCATGTTAGCTAGCTGCGCATGCGAGGTTAGAAAGATGACAAGAGCGCTTACAATTACCGGATCGACCATGACACAGAAGCTAATGTCATCGATGGCCCAGTCAGGTACTTCCCGTTTCTTCTCCGTCTCCGACCTGGATTTCTCGAACGTGGATCTGAGCACCTCCATCTTATGATCCCAGTCCTCCTGGACTATTTTCCGGTCAATGTCAGACTCGCAGGACCGGATCATCTCATCCCTTTCACGCTGCATAAGGGTCAGGGTCTCCTTCTCGAGTTCCTGGCCCTCACGTACGCGCCTCTTCTCCCTCTCCTCCCAACGTTTCTGTTTGCATGTCAAGATCTGGGTGGTGATGTTGGTCAACGACCTGTCGTTCGTCTCGACGCAGAGCTTGTGGGCAGTAAGGGCACTCTGCACTGCAGCTTCGTAGTCTCCCAATTTCTCCTGAGCTTGTGACAGAATATAGTGGGCCTTCATATTCCTATCGGCGGACAGCTTCAGGCACTCGTTACAGTCGGCGATGGCGGATTCCCACAACTCGAGCTTCAGGCGGGCCATGGCACGGTTCGTGTACAGGGCTGGGTTCCTGTCATCGGCGATAATGCTATATGTCGGTGGCATAGCATTAGCCCGAGGCAACAAGGGAGTAGAGAAAGACAGGTTCAGACTTGGGGTCAAACGGAGCCTAAACTGGATGCATGAAGACATACGCTTTAGAGTAGAGGCTCTCTGCGCCTATATAGTCCTCCTTCTTGAAGTGACTATTCCCCTCCTCCTTAAGCAAAGTAGACTTGGCGGTATCCCTAGCCATGGTTCCGACGAGGAATTGTAGTGATGGTGATCGTTATAGTAATGTTGAGGTGAATAATAGCGGCGTTGGTAGCCTTGCAAGACTGGAAGAGGCAAGCGAACATATACAATAGAGGCAAGTTAGATTAGACGATAGAGGAGAAGGCAACAAGGAAGACGATGTGATCTGCTTGCCACTTCCAGACAGATGGTGCTACAAATATTTATGATTCCTTTGTAGGTGTGTGTTTGTCTTAGGTGGCTGTGTTATGTGGTCGCGCTATATAGGGGGGCGACAAGTGGCCTCCCCTCTCTCGTCTCTTGCTTCTCTTCTCTGGTGCAATAGGAAGAGTATGCGACACAAAATGAATGGAAGAAGACTAGTTTTAACGTGGTTGGAGAGGTTCCAAGATGCTTCGAGTAACGCTGGCGTAATACAGTCAGACTAGTTTTTGTTTTTGTAATTGTAAGAGACAGAAGAACATAAAGGAAGGACTAGATGTAAAGACTAGACCCTTTAATACTCTGAACTCTGACGTAAACTGCAAACCGAGTTATAGATTAAGGAAGTCACAACTTGGAAGTCGCAACTTGGAAGTCGCAACCTGGAAGTCGCAAGTCGCAGCCCAGTCTGAGTTGTAATTGCTGTTATTACATGGTACGAAATGAAGCACGCTAATGAAATGAAAGAAAGAGAAAGAACGATCAACCAAAAACACATGCACCGGCTAGATCGGTATCTATATTGGCCGACAAGTAGTCCGAAGCTGGTGCTGGGTTAGCTGTATACATAAGTAAAATGCGACAGCAACAGCGACATTTAATTCACGGATGACTGCCTGGATCTATGTATGGCTACTCACTACTTATCATTATCGTCTGTTGTGATTTGTCAGATCAACGCGGTTCCATAGCCAAACCTGCAACTTCTGTGCAGCTTGGAAACTTCGAGAATACAGGGGGTTAGGGATATGTACCTATGTTGGGGAGATCTGCAGGGGATTGCGATGCTGGACAAAAGTATCCGGCTAACCGGACTTACCAACTAACTAGAGCTCTACACCTTATGTAAGTAATAAGCTACCACAATTATGGAAGCCCTTCCCTTAACCCCGCAGTCCCCGTTGCTGTTGCCCCGCAGCCTGCAAGTCTCCACCCCAGCTCAATCCTGATCCACTAAATCTCCACCTGTCAGGTTCAGCTCTCAGCTGGCGCGCTATCAGATATAGACATATCGGGTTGCCCAGTTTTGAAGTCATACTTGGATATGGATAATCAGATATTTTTCTTTTCAAATTATGACCCCAGTTTCAAGGGTGTGAAATATAACCAGTCAATTTAAAGAGCGGATCTTTTTACCATGAGTGTTACCGCTAGCCTTATTATATACATCCTGGTTGTCATGACACAATGTCCAAACTGCACAATGTTATATTTACATTGAAAGACAAAGCTTGAAGCAGGGACATAGACCAATCCATGCCTGGTCTAATCGGGCCATGGATAAGTATTAGATATATGGGCATGGTCTTCTTATTGCCTGATAATGCCATGACAACCTTGCTTTGGGTCCTTGGCAGTAGGCCTTGGTTCGCCATCCCATTATCTTCTAAGGTTCTCATAGGTAGCATGATCTCTTCATATGACCAAACTCATTTTTCCTTAAGCTCGGATAATCGTGGTGTCGACTTACAACCTCGAAAAATACCAGGACGAAGAACAATGAGGAGGTCGGTACCCAAGTACTGGTTAACAATAGGAACCTTGGAAAGATGGGTACTTGGCAAACACCGGCCAGCTCTACCAGCTAAGTAGTACAATGGCTTACATTGCCCTACAATGGCTTATAATGGGAGTAACCGCTTGTTAGCGCACCTACTACCATTGTCAGCCGCGCGAGAAGCTGCGCTTAATGACGTAAATTTTCCCAGTTAGGTAATGTACGTACATAATATTTAAAGTGCGGGTTGCCGATCCGGCTCGTTGCCCCTCCACCTAGGTAGC
Organism: Eutypella sp. D-1; assembly: GCA_023313575.1. Classification (NCBI taxonomy): domain Eukaryota; kingdom Fungi; phylum Ascomycota; class Sordariomycetes; order Xylariales; family Diatrypaceae; genus Eutypella; species Eutypella sp. D-1. Next base: position 180,097 of record JAJTTP010000018.1, on the reverse strand, counting down.
TCCTGCTTTCATTGCCCCTCTACGCACGCATATTACCATATCTACCCTACAAATAGATATTGATTTTATGTTTACTACTTATATGTCCAATCTAGCGTTCTTTACATCTCTACCCCAACCTTCCCTTCTTCATCCTCAACACCTATAATCATCGTCAGGAACACCGTCGGTGATCGTCCCTCTTTCTTCTTGGTTCTTGGTTACAGTCTTCGAGGTCAGGCGTGGCGAGGAGAGGCGAATTTGGCATATCACTCTTTTGGTCTTTTCCCAATCTCATTCACACACACTCACACACATACTACTCACACATCTCACACATGGGCGCATTTACCCATAATCTCCATTGTTGATATCTTCAGTAAGTTGAGCATCAGGTGGGAGTGTGATTCCTCGAAGAAGAGGAGTGGGTAATAGAATCATAACGTGGTTATTTACACGAGAGAAGTTAATATCTTCTATCCTACCATTCACCTTCCACTCATTCGAACACTCTTTCACTTCAGGTACCACATTCACTTGCCACTCTACTTAAGTACTTACTACTCATCTACCTTTACTCCACTTACTTTCTGACACGGCGTCACATTCACTTTCGCCTCGTCACTTCAAGCCTACCTAAGTAATTACTACTTAAGTGTGGATATACCAGTTCATCCCTCGCAACTCCCTTTAACTCACCTATCCCTAGCAGATACAGCCACTGGCTCAGGACGTCACGATGAGCGGTTACCTTACTTACCACCCATCCAACGCCGTCGAGGCCAAGGACCTCATTGCTACGCTCCCAGGTGGAAGTGCACAATTTGCGTCGCCTTCTGCTCCTCAGTCGCAGCTTCCTGTGTCGCCTCCTGCGCACCAGCAGAAGCAAAAGCTGACTCTGCCGCCCCGAGTCGCGCAGCCTCAGTTAACCCTGCCATCTGTTGAGCAGCCGCAGTTGACTTTGCCCCCCTCTCCTCCCATTAAGAAGGAGAATCTGGAAACCGACGCCCATGACGGTGCCGTCCAGCCAACTTCCGAAACTGCGACTGGTACGGGTAGCAGCGCTTCTACTAGCAACAACACGGGGGCGACTGCCGCGACCGGCATTCCCGTTCCCGGCCTGCAGAATATCGTGGCTTCCGTCAACGTGGACTGTCGACTTGACTTGAAGACGATTGCACTGCATGCCCGCAACGCCGAGTATAACCCCAAGCGTTTCGCTGCCGCCATCATGCGCATCAGAGAACCCAAGTCCACTGCTCTCATCTTTGCCTCGGGCAAAATGATCGTCACTGGTGTCAAATGCGAGCCCGATGCCAGGCTGGCAGCTCGAAAGTATGCCCGCGTCCTCCAGAAGCTTGGGTATAATGCGAGGTTCTGCAACTTCAGTATCCACAACGTCGTTGCCTCTGTCGATGTCGGATTTCCGATCCACATTTCGCAGATGCAGGCTGTCCACCACGCCTTCAGCTCCTATGAGCCGGGTAGGTTGCATGGTCACCCCAGAAACCGTAGCAGGACATGTCATACTAATTGTATACAGAGCTCTTCCCTGGCTTGATCTACAAGATGGTCCAGCCCCGGATTACCTTGATGATATTTACCAGTGGTTTGTGCGCTTCTCCAAGAATATATTCTTGGAGGCTAACAAACAGCAGGCAAAGTCGTCTTGACCGGCGCGAAGTCCCGAGAGGAGGTCTATCAGGCCTTCGAGATGGTCTACCCAGTCCTCAAAGGTGAATATATATGCCCAGCTTTGAACCTTTCTTTATTTGAAGGGTGGCTGACCATAATAGACCATCGCAAAGGCTACTAGATGCAAGACGAAGACGAGATCGTCTGGGCCGGTGACAACGACCTTCTACAAGCCCCAGCCATCAACATGACGGAGACTTGTTCCCCCGCACGAGCCCACAAGTAGATCCTTCGATTTCGCGATGCATTACGTCCCCGGATAACGCACTAGTGGTGGGTGGAATCCTGAGCACGCATGGGTCGGTCGCGATGCTTTGCATTTCATTTCAGCATGCCTTGATACCCCATAGATATTGCCAGGCAATTAGATTCACGAAGTATGATTCACGAGAAATGAAACTACGACTGCATGAATTCATTCAGTTCCTGCGTATATGGCATGTGTTCTGGTCTTATTTGATATTTGCATCTTTTTCTCTTTGATCCACAGGCGATAATCTTGTCCAGTGGACAGCCCATATATTCGTAGGTGAAACAGATACCAGCATAACTGAGACATTACATCGAGTCCGGCCTGCTGTGCGACCCTGCTTAGTTCTGGATCAAAGGAATCTGCAGACGAGTCGCACCAAGTTAGATTTGTTCTCAAGGTCATTCCTCGTCTCACCAGGTAGATACCTACCTTCACAGCTCCGGGCTTCTATTTCTTTGTCTCGTCTCTCACCTACCACAACAGTTGCTAGCTGTTCACTCTTGGCATACCTGGATGGCTGTCGAACCCGGCAAGAGCAACCCGTCAAAGGGAGGGGCAGAGAGTCGGGAGGGTCGTCTGCTGGAAGCGGCAGAAGCCCGGCCGGTCCCCGAGGCACCTGCCCGGGAGACGGGCGACGAGGAATGAGTAATCACCTACGGACCGGCTCACAGTAAGATATGCAATCGTTCGTTCACCTTTGGTGCCCGATGAATAGGAAGGTCTGGCCACATGGGATACCCCAGAACCTACTATGGCGTTGATTAAATTAATGTGTATGTAGTACGTACGTATTTTGTAGTTAGCCCTCGAGCCGTTTGTCGGCTAACCTCCATGCTGAAAAGACGTGAGGCTCATCTAACTCTCTTGGCGCAAGGTTGGTCCGCCTTCACATAGACATGATTTCCATGGCGGTTACATGCTCATCCATTACCGTTTTGTCCATAACCTATCTAAGTTCAAGACGAAGCGTGCCACCAATCAGGAAGGGCATTCGCTGCCAAGGGGGGGGGGGGGTGTGCACGGTGCTGCTGTCCTAGCACGAAGCAATGTCTCATCCCTCAACTGTCGCGAAAGCGCCTAGAGAATAATCTTCTCAGGCCACTCTTCCGCGCCTCTCTCTTCCGCGCGCTAGTAGTGTCCACTGGGGCGGTCGACTCGGGCGTGACCTCAAGGGGGCTTTCCGGAGGGGGTTCGTCCGCTAAGGGCGCCTGCTTTAAGAAAGCGGGTGCCTGCTTCAGCACCACGTTCCAGTCTTTCTTTGGCTTCCCGGCTGGCGGCTTCTGGTGGTGGTGGTGGAGGAGCTCCGGGAAGCGGAACCCCCCGGCCTTGCGCCCGCCATCATCATCATCATCATGACCCTCTACCGCATCTTCCGCGGTGGCGAGAGGGGGCTCGTGGTCCTCGCTCGTGTATCCGATGGTCCTCTCCTCGTCCTCCGTCAGATGCGCCGGCGGGGGATCGACGGCGCGGTCTTCGTCGTCGCAGACGACGACGTACCACCTGATACGCTCGTTGGTCTGCAGCTTGTCGCGCAGCCTCTCGAGCCAGCCGGCGGCGGCGGCTTCCTTGCCCGCCGTGTCGAGTTTCTGTCCCGTCTCGTCCGATGGCCCACTCATGGCCCGCGAGGACCTCGACTTCTCGAGGGCCTCGTAGCGCAGCATCTCCTCCACGATGGAGACGGACGTGTCGACGCGGACCACGTGGTCCGCCACGTACGCCCACGGTCCGCTGGCCACGGACAGGTTCGTCGGGTCGAACTCCTCCAATAACGCCACCGCTGACCAGTAACGTGCGGCGCTCAGCTCCTCCTCGGATGGGGAGCCCGGTGGCGGCTGCGGAGGGATCGGAGGATCCTGTGCTGCCTCCGACTCTCTGCTCGGCGACTTGCCGCGCTCGTGGGGCGCCGCGGGCGTGTGGGGGTGGTGCTCCCCAGCCTTTGCGGGCTCGTCCTGGCGATCTTGTGCGCCGGGAGGACCCTGTTGTGGGAGTGGTGGGGGTCCGCTACGACCATCCCGATAGGGAAGGAAGTCGAAGATGTCGTAGAAATGGGTGACCAAGGCGGTGGAGCTCTGCGGGGCTACCACCCAAGAGGGCGCGGCATCGTCGATGTCTTCGATGATGACAAAAAAGCGGATCGCGTCACGGTGCCAGCGGAAGCCGTGACAGAGGTACACGCCCATCCTGTTGTCGCTCTAGTACACATACACGGCATACACGTTCTCTCTCTCTCTGTCTCTGTCTCCCACACTCACGCAACACAACACACGAAGTTACAGTCGTGCACAGGTGGATGCGCGCACGAAGGAGAATACCCCGTTACAGTGTTTTACGTGTGTGCGTGTGTGTGTGTGTGTGTGTGTGTGTATGTGTGTGTTGATCCTACACCAAATGGTGACAATACGCATGTATGTCTGAGACATACAAGAACAACCCAAAGTTCATTCGGTGCGGGGGGACAGCCCCTAGACATATTCCTCTCTGTTCCCCCCCTCCTCCAGCCTTACACCGACAACCGATAGATCTCAAGGGGTAATGTATGTATGGGTATATAGGAAGCAAGCAAGCAAGCAAGCAAAAAAAAAAGCACGTTGCAATCATAAAAGAATGCCGCAGCTTCAAGCCACTCGGGCACGCGCACGCGCACGCTGCAGCACCCGTCGAACTGCAACCCGGGGGGCGTGTTCGAATGGCCGTGCGTGCGGCCGGCTAATATGTGTTAAAAGTACGAAGTAGGTATGTAACTACCTATGTAAGTCGAAGCTGGAAAATGAGGGTGCGCTGTGGTCGTGCCTCGTAGTGAATTAGGAAGGAGCCCGAAGGTGCCGTCTGCCAATCAGGCAACGCGGTGTGTGTCTTTTCGCTGTTGTAACCTAAGTAGCCCATTGTTCTGGCACTTCGCATTGTAATAACGGCACCGGCCGTTGGCGCCACGCGCTATCGTACATACCCCTGCCTAGATAGCGGCCTACTGTGCTGCCAGGGTGGGTTCGTTGGAAAACCGGTTACACCGTCTTACACTCTCCCTCCAGTATACTGGATTCAACGGTAGTAGCCCTATAAAAGACACGACACCATAACCCGGGCAACTATTACATCTAACCTTCGTAGTTGTGCTTAAACCGTTATAGCGACCGACACTGAGCTCAGACTGATAAGCAACCAAGCCACAGCACCAAGACCCTAGGAATCTTTATTGGGCGATTCGGAATCTTCCCCAATTGTTACGCACAGTATTCAACGTCAAAGTACGACAGCTGAAGAAGCTTACTATATACATACGTCCAGAATCATATTGTGGTAGTAGGGAGGTACAAGCAATTTGGAGTAACTGACAGGGTACCAACATCTTGCAGTTGGCATAGGAAATGTACGGAGTTTTGGCAGTGCGGGGATGGATCGTCCCGCCGAGTGGTCGATTTCACAAGTGCCGCTAGTAGCTGCTATCAGCTTGTAGTGGCCGGTGGCAGCTCCCACTCGTATAAGTGGGACCATCGGAGGTGATCGGCCAGAAGCGGCCGGAGCTTGCCGGAGGTGCCGCTCCGAAAAGCAGGTCCGATGGCCTTGCCAGGCAGCTTTAGTCACTGACGGATTCGAACCCCTTTTCCTCTTTTCCTAGTGAGAGGGACGGTCACCAGCTAGGCTAGTGTGCTCCGGCATCTTGAGTCGGCTTAAGCGTAACTGACTTGTTAAAAACAGACTTCTCAATGCCATACTTCCCAGAGGAACTGCCCCAACCGCTACCTTTGTAGCTCGTTACCGGGCCGGGTACTGTGAAAGCATGTACGTTAGCCAAACAGCCTCCTCGGAATGCTCGGGCAAAGGGGGCTAGGTTGCCATAACCAAAGACTTACTCTTTGCAGCAATTGTCATATCGTTTATAGACACCGAACCAAACTCAAGTTCTCTAGCTAGCCGTAGGCCACGCTCAAAATTTCCAGTGAATATCGATGCAGACAGGCCACCTGCTCGAGAATTGGCCTCTGCCACGGCCGCTTCGTCGCTATCAACGACGGTCAACGTCGCAATGGGCCCAAACACCTCGTGGTTGTACATGGTCGTTTCTGGGCTAACGTCGATGAGGATAGAAGAGTTGACAGTTGCGGGGCCCGCCATTTCGCCATCTCCGATAAGGAACTCGGCCCCCGCGGCAACAGCCTCGTCTATGATGCGCTTGGTCTTCTCAGCGAGCGCATTCGTAGCAGCTGTGTGCTGGGTGAAGGGGGTGTTCTTCATCGCTTCCCGGAGCAGTTTCACGAATTCATCCTTAACTGACTTGTGCACAATGATGCGTTCGGTGCCGAAGCAGACCTGGCCGTGGTGTGCAGTCACTCCGAGAGCACATAAGAATGCAGCAGAGTGTAGGTTTGCGTCCTCGAGGATGATGGCTGGACTCTGGTCTCCCAACTCCATCACAATCGGTTTCAGATGCTTGGCGGCGACTTGACCGACTAGCTTTCCAACGGGCGCGCTACCGATGAATTCGATACGGCGTATCAGTGGGTGGGCGATGAGTGTCTCGGTGATCAGAGCCGCGGCGGGTCTATCTGCCACGATGAAGTTGAGGGCTCCTGGAGGAAATCCGGCTTCATGGAAGACTTCCGCTACAAAGTGATGGGACCACGGGGATAACTCGGACCCCTTCAACACAACGCTGCAACCTGCTGCAAGAGCAGACGTGACGGCTATTGTCACCAATGTAGTGGCCGCATTCTACCTGTGATCATCTGTTAATCGACATTTCATACTTTTTGGGCAATAGAGTCTTTTAACTTACGGTGGGATTACCAGCACCGGGCCGACTGGCTCTTTATAGACCAAGGAAGTCTTTCCCGAATACGAATTGTGTATCTCCCCCTTAAAAACAGTAGAGAGAGTTGTAGCAATTTCTTCGATGGCGTCTGGCATCGTCTTCGTAAACGGAGCTGACCAAGCCTCAATGGATGCCGTCTCAGCCATATCTCGAGAGATCGCCTCGTCAATCCTGTTGCGGAAGATCTCCGCGGCCCGAAGTAGAAGTCGGCGGCGTTCGATAACGGATATGCCTTTTAACACTTTAAAAGCTTTCCCCGCAGACTCGATGGCGCGCGTTGTAGTTTCGACGCTAGCCGTCTGCGCATAGTGCACGATCGACTGTGATTTCGCATTGATCACTGGGAAGCTGGCCGAAGAGGGAAGGACAATTTGACGTCCGTCGATGACAGTCGGCACAACTGAGTTGCCGAGATCATCCTTGAACAAAGTCGATGACAATGCCATTTTTAATGAACAAAATACTCTCTGATTTTCTCTTTATGGATATATGCGTGTATTCTGGATTATCGAGCTCTCTCGATCCTGTTCCAGACATAACAGATATCGTTCAAATAGCAACGGGTGGGCCTAGCGCCGCCCCCGGAGTTGATATTAAGCCCGCCCTTCATTTGCAACAGTTGGATCGACTGCCGCTCCCGGACGGGGGTCTAGCGCCGTCCTCGGTGTTGATATTAAACCCATCGTTTAGCACTCTCCACTTCCACTCGCGTATTGGCACCTTCGCCTGATCTGTGTCTGCCGAATGTTAGTGTGGTTAAGTTGCTGGGCACGCGCGTCTTAAGTTGATATTAAACCCGTCGTCTGTAACGAGCTCGTCTCGCGTCGCTCTCGGAGTTAATAGTAAACTATATCACATATGAAAAGCAGAGCTTAAAGGGTCCCGGTACCCTATTGTGGAATAGCTTAAGCACTGTTGCCGCAGCGATTTCCAGCTACTCACTTCGCGACTTCTCGACGCGGTCACCCCCTTCCGGGGAGAAGAGGGGTCTTTACATTCTTTACCATCTTTTGGTCGTTGTGGAAGCTGCCAAGGTGTAGGAGTCACACTTACGCAACATCTTCACACTTACCATCCAATGTCCAGCAACAGTTTGACTCTTGAGAAAGACTCCGACAGGCTTCGAAACCGAAGCGTCCGTGGAGGAGATCCTAGTCCATAGTGGGGATTCCGTCGCCGCGACGTGTCGGTCTTCGGGGCCTGCTAAGACGCCGGCAGGACTTGTAGGAAAAGCCGCAGACGACCGTGAAAAGAAGGGGACCGGCAGTTAAACATTGCCCGCATCAGCTAGGGGAGACAAGTGCAGGCGGGGTCGAGGCCACCGAAAGGGCCTCAGAGGGGGGAGGCTTGGCGAGCAATGAAGCATCACCGATGCAGAATAAGCTTTAAAGAATGCTTTAGTAGACGTCAACCCATCTTATGGACGAATAGAAGTAACTAGATGCTGGAGATACTCTGGGACAGGTTGATGGGGAACCAGCAGCTGATGGTGTCGTCGTCAATACTGTAATGCCTACGAACACGACAGGTGATGTTCGAGATATCCAGGTTCTCTAAGCCATTCCTAGAGTTTGGATATCATATCTCTCTTCGTCTCCGGCGTGTCGTATCCCACGCATTCTAGCGACTTAAAGCGAAGTAAAGACGACATAGAGTCAGGCCTGTCTCCGTGCATAATGAAGGTTATAAAGAGGACAGCCTTCCCCTTTCTTCTGGGCTTATTAAGGTATATATATATATATATACGACCTTACCTTTTCTATACACCCGTGCCATCCTATTGGTTCACCGTTATTAATGTGTCCTAGACCCTTTCCGCTAGCGTGTTGCTATCTAAACGGCCGCCCTAAGCGGCCCATCACATGTCAGTCCCTTATCAATAGCCAGCAAGATGTTGGTCTGGCAGTTCTGGTCGCCCTAGTTATACATAATAACACTCCATTTAAAACGTCTGAAACGCTACGTCTAGAAGTTGAACCAATGTAGATGGACGAGTGAGGAGAGTGGAAGCGGTCAAAATGTTAAACCCATTCGTCCTACTAGTTGTGTAATTAGATCCCTGGAGCCAGATCGATTCATCTCACACTAGAATATTGTAAGCAATCAAGTAATTAAGAATTCAATTTACAACATCCCCAGCTCTAAAGCCAGCCTGGCAATTCTTTGCAACTATGCACACTCGAGAAGGATGAGCGACTGAGATGTCGCCAAATCGAGCCTAAGTATTCAACAGCAAAAACATATTAGTACGACAGCTGAAAAATTTATTACATATGTCCAAAGTCCTATTGTGCCTCGCAATGCCACAATGGAGTGCTGTGGTTAAGTAACTAACAGTGGCAGGAGTGGGTCGTCTGCACCGGCTAATGGATAAAGATGTCACTAGTCTTCGCCTGCTTCGTACATACGAGTCTCAGGTCGGAGCGCTTGGTTTCGAAATGGATTCAAAACCAATCGTCATTGCCTCACATCATGACGTCTGATTGGGTTCGAGGGGTAAAGATGTTTCTGCGAGAACAATAATCAGGACTAATAGTGTTACATACATAGAGGAAGAGTTATCTGGGCGAGGGCAAGTGACCGACCCGACCGGCTTCCACGTAGGTACGCAGGGACAGATCCATTCCATGTTCGGGTCTTGGCCGTGATGTCAGCCATCCTAGCTCGCTAGCTCGCGCGTGGCTATGTGGTGGTGCAGCGGAGAAGAAAAAACACAGCCAACCGCAAACAGCCAGAAGAACAACGGAATCTCCAATATTCTCGCCTGCGCAGCGCCGATCATCCAGCCTTGTTAGCTGCGGATGCCCCGAAAGGATTTCCGCGAACCCAGCGGTCGCGCCGATCGCACTCCATATCTACCGGACACGACCAGCGTTGATTCGCCGGAGACCGTGTGGGCTGAGGTCCTTGAACGGGCCAGGGCGTGAATCCTTCCTGTGCCATCGTGCTTCCTATTTTGGGACTATGACATCGTAATAGGTCCCCTGCGGGCTCAGGCGTTGGGCAGGACCCTGAAAGAAAGGATGGAAGGCAGACTGAAGAGAAGAGCTTACTTATATAAGTCGGTAGAATGTTGACTTATTGTGTAATTGCAAAACATCAGTACTGACTACGTTGCACAATATCTACATTCCACCTACCCTTTGAAATCCTATCCTACAAGTCAAGAGTTTATTACTTAATACGCAACTGCATCGCATTGAAAGCAGTCCACCCATAGAGAACAACAAACGAAAAACATTACTGTACGAAATACCACCGTCACAGCAAACTACACTGCACAATGCCCGCACTACCCACAATACTCACGTCCCGCGACATCCACGACGCCGCGCTGGACATGCTAGCGCCGCGCAACAGCATTGAGACCCGAGACTTCAACTCGCACAGTGACTTCGACGAGCAGCGGGACCGGGTGCGGACGGGTCAACGGGTGATCGGCGGCGGCATCATCGCCGTCATCGTCATCGTCGTCATCGGCTTCATCGCCTCCTGCGTCATCGGGTGTGTCGTCTTCCGCCGCCTACAGCGCCGGCGGAAAGAGCGGGACCAGATGCAACAACAGCAGCAACAGCAGCCCGGTGGCGGCTACGACCCCAACGTGACGTATCCCAATTACGGCCCCCAGTACGGCGCCGGCGCCGGCGGCCAGCAGCAGAACTACTACGGATCGAGTCCCGGCGGTGGTTTCGACAAGAGTACGGTCCCGGAGCCGGCTCCCGCGTACACGCCCCCGGGTCATGCGACCGGAGGCGGACATGCGGGCGCTCCGTAGATGTCGAGAAGCATGGATGATGATGGCTCAGGAACTGACTGGTGGGCCCGCTTCGCTGTACGATGAAATGAGAGGAGCGACGGCTGGTTGGAAAAAAAAAGATGAAGCTAGAAACGAATTATGATACCCCAACCTTATTTTCTCTGCATTATAAAACATCATATGTATATTTAGCTCTGTCATGTACATACGCGACGATAAAATGAACTTTTTTTTTTTCCGAATGAGCTTTTTCTGATGAGCTACGCATCTTTTGATGACATGTGACCATCACATGAAGATAGAGAGCTTCATTGTATCCTTGAAATTCAAGGTGACATGAACCATGGGGAGTTAAATACGTCTTCCTAAGCCTAGTCACTTTATCAAGCCTACACAGCAGACGTAGCTCAAACAGCAAAGGCGCCGATGTTAGAAATAGCATTTCGTCATGTAAATTTAAGTTTATCGTGATGTCTGAGCCTCAAACTTGCCCTTATTACGGATGGCTTGCCATAACGCCAGTACATGCAATTTTAAAAATAAAATGAAGATAAAAATCAGAAGGACCCCCGACCAACTCCATCTCTTAGCCCTGAACCCCATATCGTACAATTCCAACCAGATGCGATGCTCAATATTCGTTGCGTTCCCGATATGTGACAAGGCCCGAAGCCAAGTCAAACGAGGAAGGCTTGTACGGCGTTCCGAGACCGCCTAGCTAAGCAGCGCTCAGCGGAAAAAGTCTTGTGCTGTGCTGCGTCGCCCATCGCATCGCAATCGCATCGGGTCGAATTAAAAGATAAAATAAATAAAAAGACATGGAAATAGTGGTTATGGGAGGGTTTGTTTTAGGCGGTGCTGCCCTGGGGTTTCGCAGTACAAGACACGATCTTGACCTTATCGGCATTGACGATTTGGCCGCCGTTCTCCATCTTGAACGTGACGTTTTTGAGCTGGAAGGTCCAGACCTCATCGCAGAATCGGTATGTATCCAGACTCCCCTGCGCACGCGAGAGAACGCGAAAATTGACGGTGTTAGCCTAGGTTACAACACATCATATCGCATCATATCACGTCAAATCACTCTCATTGTGTCGATTTACCTTAAATGACAACCGTGATCGGACCTTCTCCTGCAGAACCTCGGTGACGCTGCGGTCGAAGTTGGCCATGATCTTCATCGCGAGCTGGGGATCGATGCGGTTCGCGGTGATCAGGTCGTCGAGCGTGTCTGCCAGCGCGCTGCCAACGCTATATTTTTTTAAACCCGGTTTTATTAGCTTTTTTTGCCCTTCGTGCTTTGCGCTCCTTACTTGCTTGTTTCCTATTCTAGGGATGTAGAACATATGTCACGTAACGTATGTAGGATTATCTAGAATATTTAGGATTCTGGGAGTTATACCTGCTCCGACGGTAGAGTTCGTAGTAGTTTTGAGTGGTAGCCATGGTGGATCAATTGATGCTGCTCAAATGAAGGATTGTGGACCACGTAGGCGATTCCAAGATTTCGTTGATGTTGTAGAGGGTAGAGTTGGGTTCTAGGTGATTAAATAGTGTGGCGTTAGTGAACCTTGGATGTGAGAGCCGCTGGCAGGATGAGTCAGCAAGTGAATTAGGTGGCTGGCAATACGACGGTTAATGGCTGAATGAATGCTGAATAGGTGGCAGATGATAGAATAGGTGACAGATGGCAGAATAGGTGGCAGGTGCGACTAGTAGGTTTGTGGCTTATGGGATGTAGTTATGCATACCAGGTACCTAAGGTTGGCATATTTCGCAAGGTTGACGGAAGCGGTACCGAGTACAAAGTAGATTACATAAGAAACAGACCCCCTAGCCATAGTAAAAACGGATGCGGACGGGAATTTACACAGGGATGACGGACGGAGCGGACGGAAGTAAAGGTACCTAGGTACTGTAGGTAGATACTTCAGGCCGTACTGGGATCTTTTCCACTTAACGCGTGATTTCGTATCGAGGTCGCGTTTCTTGTAAATCGCCTCTAACCTGGAAATACCCTAAGTAGAGCTCTAAACGCGCTAGGCAGCTGGAATGAGATCACCATTCTGCCTGATACTCTGCCTGTTACCTTGCCAACTTGCCAATCAATTCATGAACCAAAATTTGATTCGTGATAAAATTTGGCGAAGTCGATGATGATATGACGTGAATTAATTGATCTGGGTTTGAAGTGAAGTTGGATTTTCTTTTTTTTTTCCGATTTTTCTTTTATGATCGTCATCACGCAGGTATGAAACCTCGTTAAAATGGCAATCACTACTTCATCCTCACGTTCTCATTCCTCCAACTCATCCACCACCTCACGCCTGGGCACTAGTGCCCCTTCATCTCCGCCATCTGCCGCAGAAGCCGAAAACTCCAAGATGGCCTTCACTTCCAATTTCACCGAGCATCAACTGCTCACTGAGGAGAAGAAGGCGAGAGCCGAAAACACCAGAGCCGAAGCCAAGCGTCTTGCCCAGACCCGCAACAGGAAGAAGAAGGTCCAACTGTCACCACAGGAGCGAGCCCGCAAGGCTAAGGAACTTGATGAGCTTCTGCGGAAGAGTAAGGTTTTCAGTGATATCCTGACCCAGAAAACCAAAGCCCTCGGCCGTGTCGGTCGCGATTTTGACAATCAGGCCCTGGCCGATGCCGGCCTCCAACTGAAGAAGCAGCCCAAAATTATGACAGGCGGAACCATGCGAGACTACCAATTGGAAGGTCTGACTTGGATGTATGAAATTTGTCTACAGGGCTTGAGCGGAATCCTAGCCGATGAGATGGGCCTAGGTAAGTGCAGGGTTTCATTAAGCTGTCTAGTCCGCGTGTAGGTGCACCGTGAGGCTAACAGGATGTAGGTAAAACGATTCAAGTTCTTTCACTGGTCGCTCTACTCAGGGAGGAGGAGAACTACTTTGGTCCTCACTTGATAATTGCTCCTTTGAGCACGTTGTCCAACTGGCAGGACGAGTTCATGAGATGGACACCCTCAATACCTTTCGTGCTGTACCACGGTACTCCTGAAGAACGCCAGGAGATCTACCGTAACCAGATCATGAAGTATTATCAGAAGGGAAGGCCTACTGGGAAATTTCCAGTTGTGTGCACTAGTTATGAAATGATTCTGAGAGATCGTGCGGCACTGTCTAAGGTCGATTGGGCGTTTATCGTTGTTGTGAGTATTTCCTCGTTATAGACGAGAGGGCCATCTACTCACAATGCGTAGGACGAAGGCCACCGGATGAAGAATGCCGATGCGAAGCTTTTCCGGGAACTGCAGCAATTCAAATCAGCAACCCGACTTCTGATCACAGGCACCCCGCTACAGAACAACCTGAAGGAGCTCTGGTCCCTCCTGCATTTTCTCATGCCTGAGACCTTTCTCGACTGGGAGGCGTTCGAAGTATGGTTTGATTTCAGCGACCTCCAAGATGAGAAAGGTACCGAGCAGTTTATTGAAAACACCGAGAGCCAAGATCTTGTTGCGAAGATACACAAGGTTCTCCAGCCGCTCTTACTCCGGCGTATCAAGGCAGATGTCGCAAACTACCTGCCCAAGAAGCGAGAATATGTCCTATATGCGCCGATGACCAGAGAGCAGACGGATATATATAACGTGATTAGCGATAAGAAGACAGACACGCGGTCGTACTTGGAGAACAAGGTCTTCGAGCGCTTGACCAGCGCTACCAACAGCCCTCAAAGCTCCCGAAAATCGAGTCGCCAGGCATCCCGGGCGAGCAGTGTCAAGATGACTGACAGTGCCCCTGCTACGCCGCGACAAAACGCATTTTCTTTGATGATGGGAAAGAATAGCGAGCCGCGGACGAAGCAGAAAGTCAAGGATAACGAAATTCAAATTCCAGTGAGAGGGTCGGCGAAGAGGAAGACTTCGCCGATCATTGAAACCCCAACGTCGAAGAGCAGTAGGATAAGCCGACGGGCTACTCCTACCAGCAGTGTCCGAGGTCAGCGTAGGAAAGGACGTCGCTCATATGCTGTTCCAGATGACGACTCAGAGGATGATAAACTTGATGATGACGCATTTGAGGAGAAGCTAGCCCAGGAGCTCGCAGCTAAAGACGAGGAGTCGGACGATGAACTACAGGATGAGGAAGAAATCCAGCGGACCAAAACCCTTGAGCTTGCCAGTATGTGCCTCTGTATTTGGCTGGTGCTGTCGCATTATTAACATTCTGCAGAACTACAGGTCGCGGAGAAGAAGCTCGGGAACCCTCTCATGCAGCTACGTCTTGTATGCAATAGCCCGCATAATTTTTACAACCCATGGGCGTTTGACAGCAATACTCCCGTCGACGAAACCATTGTGACCGCGTCCGGCAAAATGCTGCTCATGGACCGGTTGTTGCCGGCCCTTTTTGAGCGCGGCCACAAGGTCCTCATCTTTTCTCAGTTCAAGACGCAACTGGACATCTTGCACGATTACTGTGCCGAGCTGCGCGGATGGAACGTGTGCCGCATCGATGGTAGCGTCTCCCAGGAGGATCGTAGGCGACAGATCAAGGACTTCAATGAGGACCCAGACTTCAAAATCTTCCTACTTTCCACCAGGGCAGGCGGACAGGGAATCAACCTTGCCAGTGCGGATACTGTCATTCTATTCGATAGGTAAGTGGCCACTCCTGTGGAGGCAAGTGCGTGCCCTAACACCTCGGCGTAGCGATTGGAACCCGCAGCAGGACCTACAGGCGCAGGACCGATGCCACCGTATCGGACAGACGCGCCCCGTTGTCGTCTACCGCATCGCCACGAAGGGCACCGTGGAGGAAGAGCTCCTCTTGAGCGCGGACGCGAAGCGCCGGCTGGAGAAGCTCGTCATCAAGAAGGGCGGCTTCAGGACGATGGGCCAGAAGCTCGACGGAAACGGGGCCATCGACAAGGAGACGCTGCGCAGCCTGCTCCTCAAGGACGGCGAGGTATACAGGCACTCCGGGGATGACCAGATCTTCACGGAGGAAGATCTGGAGGTCTTGTGTGACAGGTATGAGCGAACCCCCCTGCACCCCTTCTCACTCTTCCTTCGATTCTTCGCTCTCGCAAGCTTGGCTTGTGTCTAGACCTTGTTGACTGACATGAAAACTTGCTTTTCGCAGGAGCGACGAGGCGTATGAACGTGCTGCTAGGGGCGCCGGCAACGCCGACGGCTTCCAGGTGGTCGAGACGGCTGCCGACGGAATCACTCAAATGAACGGCGAATGATGTCTTAGGGGGTTACTTACTATAACATGGTGCGCGAGATGTACGATTGATTATCACGTTGGACGACTGAGAGGAAACGCTTGGTTCAAGCTCGTTACTTGTACAATATGTGTCATTTTCAAAGGCGTTCTGGTATACTATGTATAGATTAGAGGGGGCAAAAAACGGCGTCAGCACCAACAGGCTGAGGGACGAATTCGGAGTCTAGAATTAAGATTTGCTTTAATCGTTAAATAGAGAAAGCCTTTCCTATTTCTGCCCTGTAGACCCCATAAATGGCACATGCGAACTTGAGTATATAGCGCGATCTGTCTAGGAGAAGTCGGATGGGAGGGCCTGATGCGTAGAGAACCCGATTCTAAGGAAGAGGCCATGTCGTCGTAGGGGTACCGCCCATATTTGACGGCGAGCAAGCCTTGAGTTAACGCGCTGGGAAGATGTCTGCGTCTGTTGTTATTCGACTACCTGACCGCCCGCATCCCATTATGACTTTGGCGATGTTGTTCGTTGGTTCCTGGATGCTACGGTAGTCATCATGTCCCCCCCCCCCCCCCCGGATCACGCCACGAATCGCTTTCTTTCTTTCTTTCACCCATGCAACACGTACACATATCCACCCACTCAAGCCAGCGCCGTCCCTCCTCCCCCTCTTAAAACTCCATCTCATCATCACTATCCCCCACCCCCCTACCGCCCACAGCATCATCATCCTCCTCCTCCTCCTCGCGGCGCGCAGCCTCGGCACTGGCACCCAGGGCCCTCACGGCATCGACGACAGAAGACACAAGGGCGCGGTTGGCAGCGAGTTCGAGGGCGCCGACGCCGCGGAGACCGACGACGGCGCCGCCGGCACCGAGCTGCGCGTCGGCGGAGGCCCGCAGCTTCGCGGCGCGCACCTCCTGCAGATCGCGCAGCAGCGCGCGCACCTCGGGCGCGGACGGCACGTCGTCCGCCGCGTGCGCTAGCAGTAGCTCCCCGACCTCCTGCCAGTGGTACGGTAGGCGCGCGGCCGGCGCTGCCTGCGTGTTCGAGGGCAGGAAGGGGGGTGAGATCTCCGTTGCCCCCGAAGTAGAGGTGGAGGAGTGCGAGTACGGAAGCAGACCCCCGCGCCCGTCGGGCCGCGCTGGTGGCGGCGGCGGCGGCGAGAAGGCCTCTGGGTCCACGCTCGTCTCGTGGTGCAGGATGTCCTGTAGCGAGGTCGGTTGCAGCCACGGCGGCGCCAGGATGTTGGCCCGTCGCTGTTTCTTCAGCAGCAGTGCCAGCCAGAGCGGCAGCTCCGCGCGGTGTGGTGGTCGCAGCGCCGGCGTGGGTCCCTGCTCGACGGCAACCCCCCGGTACCAACGGTTAGCGCTGGTTTTTTTGTGTTTTTTTCTCCTTTATTTCTTCCTTTTGTGCTCTTCTGATCTATAGAAGGGGTGGTGTACTATGATTTCCTTGTTCCTTTCCTCCCCCCCTTTATCCCGGTCTCCTGGACGGGAACCGCGGTCTGGGGTTGGGAGAACCAGGGTTTATGGCGGGGTAGGCATTCAAAGTCAAATAGGGGGGGAAGCGGGGTGGGGATTTTTATTTTATTTTCTAACTTACGCTTAGTAGTGGGATAGACTCGAGTCTCTGGCGCGGCACAATAGTAACCATCTCCATCTCGCAAAGAAAGGCGACTTCGGCCGGCACGAGGCCCGGGGGCAGCGGGAGCGCCATTCGTGATATCAAAGAGAGAGCTTTTCTTTTTGGTGGGCGTAGTTAAATTATAATGCAATTCGATTATAGACCATGTTTAATTTTTTATCTTGACGGCCTCGCGATATATTGGCTGGAAAGACGCGACTTTTTTTCTCTGCGGTTGTGGCTACATACGGTCCATCAACAATCCTTTAAATTAAGAGGTACATTTAGGTAGGGGGGCTTTATTCGATGGGATGTACAAGTTGAGGTCTTGTTAGTGGAAGCAATTCAGTGTCAGGTGGAACCTCCGTGAGCTACGGCCGGGGAGTAGTATGTACAAATTCATTCAGTGCATAAAGTCTTTACAATGCGTAATTCTTATCTTCATACAATAGGCGAGGTGCATTCCATTATCCCCATGAAACTTATGCAGCTAGTGGCTGGCCAGTTCCCAGATCTAACAATAGCGGGCTGGTAAACTTATTCCCTAATTAAGAATCGACACAATTTCCCCTCCAATGTCTTTCATTGAGCCCATCTCACTTTTTACGAGCATTTTCTAAGGTAGGTACGTCGCGGAATGCAGAAACAAGCGCTTTTGTTTGGCAAAACTCCGTCGTTTCGCATTCACTTTATTTACTTGGGTCTACTCCTTTTTGTGTCTATCTAGTGAACCGCGTAAACCCATCATACAATTATAACATACGCATCTCGACTCGCGACCCGCCTGAATTAGGTGAAGATGCGGATGGGCCTGCCGAGGCCGGCGGGCGAGTTGAAGCGCAGGCCCCTGTTCAGGCTGGAGATCTGCTTGATCTCCTCCTCGGTCAGGTTGAAGTCAAACAGGCTGAGGTTCTGCTTCAGGCGGTCGACGCTGTTGGACTTAGGGATGACGATGATGTTGCGCTGGGTGCACCAGCGGAGCAGTACCTGGCCGGCCGACTTGCCGTGCTTCGCTGCGATTCCCTTGACGATATCCGTCTCGAACAGAGGCTTGATTCCCTGCGCGTCGGCGTTGCCCAGCTCCAGGAAGCTCTGCGGGCCGAAGGTCGAGTAGCCCGTCACCGCGATGCCGTTCTCCTGCGCCATGGCGATGAGCTCGGGCTGCGTCAGGTACGGGTGGTGCTCGACCTGCAGCACGCTGAGCGGCAGCTTGTTGTACGATAGAACGTCGTAGATGAGCTGCGTGTGGAAGTTGGAAACGCCGATGCTGCGCACGAATCCGTTGGGGTTCTCCTTAGTCTGAACCAGCTCCTCGAGAGCCTGCCACGTCTCCTGGATCGGGACGCGCGCCAGCGGCGTCGTTTGCGTCTGCTCCTTGTCGGTCCAGAAGCACGGGTAGCGGATCTTGTCGAAGGGAATGAACTCCAGGGCGATGGGGAAGTGGATCAGGAACAGGTCCAGGTAGCCGAGACCCCAGGCCTCATTCTCGAGGCGGGCCTGCTCGAGCGCGTGCTCCCGCTTATGGTAGTTGTTCCAGAGCTTGGAGGTGATGAAGAGATCCTCGCGCTTGACGATACCCTCCTCAATGGCACGGCGGACACCCTTTCCTGCCTCGGCGCTGTTGGTGTAGTCCCACGCACCGTCGATGTGGCGGTAGCCAAGCTTGATGGCGTTGTATACCTAGGAGATGTATGTTCAGCTAGGATCCTAGACTTTTGTAGGAAGAGGTATGTGTGAGAATGGTCTAAGACATACCTGGTCAGCGCAGGTCTCGTTGGGGACCTTCCAGATACCAAAGCCGACGAGCGGCATGTTCTACTAGTTTGTCAGCCTATCGTCCATCTTTGTCCTGACGCGCCGAGGAAAATCTTACGTAGCCGGAAGCCAGCTTCACGTTAGGGACGTTGGTAGCCATTTTCACTAAAGTTTATAGGAATAGGAGAAGAAGGTTGTTAAGTACAGTGAGGACGGGGAATAAGGACGAAGAAGATGGGAAGTGTTTGGAGAGGAAAAATAAATAAAAAATTCTAGTCCAGGTGAGACCTTTTTTATTTCTCTTTTATCTATCAATAATTATTCATCAAGGCGCAATGTCTTAGTTTAATTACCCCGCCGTGGATCTCCACGCCAGTCTGCACCCATATCGTGAACCTTGGCGGGGTTTAGGGAAGGTGAGGGGCAGTTAGGGCGCAAGTTTCGCTCGCAGGTTCGTATGCGACACCCCGAGGAGCATTGAACTTTCCCGTTCTACAGTGGTACTAGCCATCCAATTACCTAAGTAGATTCGACATGAACTTACTCACTACACGGGGAGACTATTCGAGCGGCTTCCATTCCGGAGCCTGATTGGTGCGGCTCGGTGTGTAGAGTCCGTAGTGGCTTCCGAAACAGTTAGGGGCACCGGGGACTATGACGAGTTTCTACTAGCTACTATGTATGTACATGTTGCAGCGGGTCACAGGAGTACTGCAAGTATAGGTATTGTGCGACACATATAGAAATCGTTGACATGACGTATTGGCTGTAAGTACCTACCTATTTCTGGTTTAATGGAGTCAAACCTTATTCGAGAAACTCTAGGAGTTCTGGCCCTGTCTTCCTACCCGAGCAGCTCGATCACTTCCCAGGTTATTGTAGTGTCGGGCTGCTCGCAGCTTCCAGGTTTCAGGTCTGCCATGCAGGTACTTAAGAGGTTCCAACTATGGATATCTATCCATCCCAGCGGGTACGTCGAATGGAAGGAAAATCGATAGCTTTCATTGGGTCGGCTGCGATGTAGAAAACCGTATCTCTGTGGTTTCTGTCTTAGTGTAGCAACCTAGGTACTGGGAGAAACAAATAGTTGCCTACCACTTATAGGCTATGACTAGAATCGTCGCCCACCCATTAGTGGACGCTCCTCAAGCCTTTTCCGTACCCGCTGTGTCCTAACGATCCTTAACATAAACCACGAGTACCGTTGGAGCGCTTGAAGCCCAAGGTGAGCATCACGTCTTAGCTTGGGTCTGATTTTATACCACCTATAGAAATATGGGATATAAACTGGAGCTGGAAGGTTGTGATATCAAAGCGCGTACCACTCTATTCTTTCGTTTCTTTCTATCAACTTTTGCCCTGCGAATTCTTTTTCCTTGGGAGTTTCACCACTTGTCGAATATTTTCATCCCTGGTTGTCTGAATCAGGTGGCGTAATGAGGACCCAGTGCAGTGTACATATCGCCCGAGTCGTCCGTGCCATACCGTGATACAGAAATTCTGTCGCCAGTCTCCAGAATGCCCCGTATCACCAGCATCCAGCTGAAGAGGAATTCCCATGGTTTCGGTTACGCCTAGCGGGGATTGGATGCTCAGCATTGTCCAAACAGACCCCGGTTAGGTAGTGGTTGTTCAATCAGGGTCGATTGAAACTGGCAAGACCGGTATATCCATACCGACCCCAGACGAACGACACCTTGGAATAAATTAAGCCTCTTTTAGCTGGAGTGAAATTCAAAGCCTCTTATTGCCTTGTGTATGTTCTTGCTATCTCCTGTTCCAATAGGTGCCTCGTTGCCCACAAGAACAGGAACGGCGGGAATGAAATTTGGCTCGACCTATGAACTGTCTTAGCCCATTCGTGAATCGCATATGATGAAGCCTACTCATTGGTGTCCAGTATTAGGCCATCCATTTACGTGTCAATCAGGATCACAGATGCGGAATATCCCAGAGTAGATGAGCGCGGCGACATCTAAGTGATGTAGTCCTCGTAGGCATTGTCGACGACGAGGGCGTCGGTATCAACGGGCCAGGTGTAGCATGCCGACTTTCGCGACAGAAAATGCGAAAGCAGGCTGTGGCTGCACCCCCAAGCCCGGTAAATCCGGGTCCTGATGACGTCGGAGCATAGAGCATCATTATAGGACCTGGATCGAGCCCGAGGGCAAAGAAATCTCGATGCAGTCAAACAAGATGCGCCCGTTTCGTGCTAACGCACGAATTGATTTTATGACTTTGTAGAGGAAGTTATAGTGGCTGTGGTGGCTGCCTATCGCTGCCTATCCCATAGATGCCATCGAATCTATCAAATCTATGGGATCTATTGAATCCATCGTATCGATTCTATCTATCCCATCTATCCCTCGCAGCCTATTGCAGCCTATTCTATCTCATCGATTCTATCCCATCTATTCTATCGAAGCCACCGAAGCCACGATTAAACCTATTCGGGCGTGGTCTGTCCAAAAGTACGCTAAATGGTGCCGTTAAACCTATTACAGCGTGACGGTGCACGGTACTCCCGTTACACTCGCGATCAATTATTGCAACTTTCTGGCTGGATAAATTTTTTGATAATTGGTATCAGAAAATAATAGACGTTTTGCATAACCATTCGGCGTTTTTTGCACGCGAATGCGACCGATAGGTGTTGAGTTACGAAGTAAAATGTCCCCAAATCTGGGGTAAAATCAAACGATTTGATTGGTTCGAAATTGTCAGTGCGGCTAATGAAATGTAGAAGAGTAGATTTGGAGCTCGTACATGTGCATAAAGAAAACACCCGAGGCCTACTCTTTGCAGCTGATCACACCTGACAGCTCTTTGACAGTCCGCAACATTGCCCCTTTCTTACCCCCTTGGCCCCTAACTCTACATCCCCTATCTGTAATAATCCTCTAAATAGTTCCTGAATCCGCAATGATACGTATGTCTAAATGTATATAGAGCTACGCCCCGAATTCTCTCAAATTCTATCCTACAAGAACCGAGAAGCCCCCAAATCCCCAATTAACAAGTTAGGAGGTCAGCATGCCCATTCCTATAACCATAGGTTATCACGCCAAAAGATCAGTGTTTGGTGGACCTCAATATCCCATCGGAGACAAATCCTATTCTCAAGCAATAACAAAGGGTTTCTAATTTCATATCAGATATCATGTTCCAGATCCCGACATATAAGGGCATTCGAAAGATTGTCCCGTTGTATGGTTCTGGCCACTACAGGCCCTGACCGCCAAGCCGCGAAGGAACGAAGCTTAGCCGTCAGGGGCAACACTCAAGGGTCGATAATTTCCCGCGTGACGATGCTGGTCAACATCTGAGATTATATCCTAGGATTTATACAGTGAGCCAGCCAATTGGCAAGGGGGTAGGGACTTTTTTGACCCATGTGCTGTTCCTGCGCAGTACTCGCCCGCTGTGCAGCCGGGTTGCCACGCAGGGATAGTTTGTACGGAGGCAGGCACCACTTAGAACTGTGAGGGCGTGACAGGCTGCTCAATTTATTCATCATACCTATAATTTTACAGATAACCATGCTCTTTCCTCCTGTCCTAGCTCTGTCACCTCCATACTCGTCTTGCGAAATTAGAGCCGACTCGATACCTGAACATGGTGATGCCACTTATCAAGATCGCTCCTGGGATTCTGCTAGCGGTGGCAGCGGCAGCCGTAAATATTGTAAATGCACAAGACTCCGAACCTACAATTGTCGGCTGTAGGGACCTCGAGTGCCCGCCGGCCGGGGATGGCGAGAACGACAACTGCACAGTGGCAGACCGCTCATTCATAGCCGTCGGCACGGCAAGGCTCGCCAGCGACAACAAGGCGCTCGAGGGACTCGCATGGACCCAGGGCTTCCACGCGGCCAGCACGGAGCACCTGGAGCGCGACTTCGGCAGCTCGTTCTACCTGACCACGCCGCCGGACCTGGACCTCGCAAAGTCCGGCACGGGGGCCTGCGCCCTATTCTTCCACGGCCTCCACCGGACCCTGGAGTTCGACGAGAGCGGCCCGCATCTCATGGACACCGAGGGCACGTGTGCCGACGCCATGGGCGCGAAATGTGTCGAGGCCCTGACCTTCTGGGCCAGCGAGCTGGAAGTCGACCGCAATGCGAGCGCCCAGGAGAACTGCGATGCGCTAAGAGAGCATCTCCTAGGTGTATATCCCCAGGCCTGCGAGGAACTAAGAAAACCAATGATGTCGCTTTGGATAGACCAGCCGGTAACCGCCGTTGGTAAGTGGAAATCTTTATCCGTCCTTGGTGGACTGTTCAAACGATACTGATGCGGACGGGTGGCTCGACATAGCTCTCACTGGCAACGAAGCGCCGGAGCCTATCACGGAGAAGCAGAATGCGTCTTCGACGTGCTGGCCTACGACGGCCAAACAGAATGACCTGACGTTCGTGGCCGACTATAAGTACAATGTAAGCCACCCAAAACTACTGGGCTAGATTCTCGCCGAACTAATCCATCGCTCTCTAGGCAAGTCGCCCGGCTGCTCTCTCCATGGCCTGGCATGGGATCACGCCTGTCCTCACTTTATTTTATCCCGGCGGGAAGGATAGCTTGGTCGACGAGGTCGACGCCTCCCTGACCTGCCTAAAGGCCATCGGCCCCGCCCGAGCACTCTCCTACCCCCCACT
This sequence comes from Eutypella sp. D-1, assembly GCA_023313575.1. NCBI lineage: Eukaryota > Fungi > Ascomycota > Sordariomycetes > Xylariales > Diatrypaceae > Eutypella > Eutypella sp. D-1. The sequence goes on along the minus strand of JAJTTP010000018.1, from coordinate 156,366 downwards.
GGATGGCGAATCGGAAATGGACAACGACGGCGACGAATCGACGGACGAACCCAGCAATGTCGCTGTCGGTCTGTCAGCTTCGAGCTTCTATTCCTCCGTCTTCGGCACCGTCCTAGCCATTGTCATCTCTTTGATGGGATAACGCGGGGTTTCATCGTCAGGCTATTAATCCCTTTTCAGTCCTCTTCATCGGAGTTATTCATAAACCTGAAATCCACTGATTATATCGACTTTTTGTCACAATATGGCATTTCGATGCAAAACACGCCTGAAAGCCGCGTAAAAATGTCCGGAATCGATTATATGTTTATTAAAAATGTGATGTACTAAGGCAGCATGTGAGTGTTTAATCGTGCTCTAATGTTAGTTATACTTAGCTATTATTGTATTGCTTTGTAGCATTTCTCTGGTATCAAAGCAGAAATAGAAGGATAATATGGATGTCATGTCGCTGGACCTGAATCACTGATGTAGACGGGAAACGCCAAATCATCTAGAGAGGTCATAGGCTGGCAGGATAAAATTTCCTTATTGGCTGCGATAAAGTGATCTGAGAGCACTTATGCGGCGGTAGTTGTAGAGCTCTATTAGAGATCTAGTCTATATATAGCATAAGGCGTCACCCCTTATCTTCGTCTTCTCTTCCTTTTCTCTAGGACATACGTGATATCGAAAACCTAGAGGACTAGATACAGACTAGCGAGCAAGCTGGGGCCGACACAGATGCCGATCCAGAAGGAGACGTTGCCGGAGGTGGTGCGGCCGCGGAGCCAGGGGGTGCGACTGAGGCGGATGAGGGGCAGCTGGGACATCTGCAGGACGAACAGGTAGCCCCGGAGCTTGCGGAAGATGCACCAGGCGACGAGCTCGTGCATACACGCCGACACCAGGAACGTCACCACCGTCGCCGTTTCCCGGCCCGCCCCCGCCCCCGTCATCGACGCGTGGTACACGTACCGTAGCAGGAACTTGTGGACCGGCCGGTTCCAGTCGCGCGCGTATTGGTCCCATGAAGCTGTACGTGGGTCAGTGGTTAGTGAATGTGCGACAACATCGGCAGGAAGAAGGCAGGGGTAAAGGGGACAGTGCATTGAAAAATACAGCTGTTACTTACCACTGTTCCACCATGCGTCATAGAAACTGCGATCAGCAAAGCACGTGAGCTCCGCAAGCAAGTTAAGCAGAGATTCCCAGATGAGATACCAAACCAGCTACCCAAGCACATACACATCTATCATCAGCCGACAGTTCACTCAGGAAGCTTAGGGGGATAAGTGGGAGCGGATTCCCCAAAGCCGCCAACGGTGGTAATGAGGTTGGCACTCACAATATACTGCAGCGTGAGGGGTAACATGAGGTCGGAGACGAGCCATGGGAGCTCCCTGAGGCGGCGGTGGGCGTCCCAGCCGCGGGCGCTCTTCCAGGCGGCGGCGTCCACAATGACGGGGTACATGAGGTCCTGGCAGATGAGGGCCATGGCGGCGAGCACGGCGGCGGCGGCCCCCGCCTTCTCCGCCACGTACCGCCAGTCGACGCCCTCCGTGCGCGGGTATGAGACCTCGTACACCAGCGTCGGCAGCGCGAGGTACGCGTAGAAATGGCGCGCCGACGCCGCCGTGTCTTCGCGCTGCTCCGGCGCCTCGTCCGCGCTCCCCGCGAGCTCAACGCTCTGCGCTTCTGCCACCCGCCTGAGTAGGTGCCCGAGGGCACGCCGCTTTTCCGCGTCGAGCGGTTCGCCCGACGCGAGCGCCGCGTTGATTCTCTCGAAATCGCCGGTCCTATCCTTAGACGACGAAGAAAAAGAAGCTGCGGAAGGCGAGCCCTCAGCGTCGTCCCCGAGCCGCTCGAGCACCGCGAGGATGCTTGCCCGCTCCTTACGCACGGAGGAGAGGTGGCCGCTGGAGAAGGCGTAGGAGTGCTGCTTCATGAGCATGACGAGGCCGTGCAGGATGAAGAATACCGTGTGCGTGACGGGCCAGTCGCGGAACGTCGTCATGGCGACCACGCCGGCAACGAACAGGGCCTGCCAGATCTGCATGTCGGCTGTCAGCGTTTCCATGAGCAGATGAGCGTCCGTACAGAGGGAAAGAAAGGTTGGCAGCTCACGTTCTGGATGATCCACCCCGAGCGATTCCAGTCGATGCAGCCCTGCAGCACCAGGCGCTGGAGCACCCAGCTGACGCCTGTGAGACCGCACATCACGACGTCGCAGAGAAAAAGGAACCCCACTTCAAGCTTAAGTTATCAGCACGTGCTCTTTCATAACTGTAATCTGCCTATCCTTCAGATAGGAAAGGGGGGAGGGTAGGGGGGTCGTATGGTAAAATTTTGAAAAGATAAAACAGAAAGAAATCGAAGAAAACCACAACGCACCGTCTCTGGAGACTATGTACCTGAGAAACTCGTTTCCACCGAGCGGGCTGCCGGTGCGGCGCCAGTTCTCGGCGGCGAGCCGGGCGACGAGCAGAGCGACGACGACCCAGAACAGCGCATAGAAGCCGCGGAAGAGGCTGTCGCTGCTGGTGCTGGTGGCTGAGGCCTCGTCTGTGCGTCGGTGAACGTCGAATATCGATGCCCGCGCCCGGAACTCCGGCTTGCGCTTCTGCCCAGTCCCGGTCCCATTTCTTCTGATAGCGCCCGCCTTCTTCTTCTCCTGCTTCCCGCGAACTGCTTGTTAGTATCATGGACTGCTTGGTTGGGTTGGGTCGGGTGACCCGATCGATTCGTCCGTGCCGTATGGTATACCGCGCGCGTCAAGCAGGGCGTCTGGCATCGGGGGAAAAAAACAAGAAGAAAGACTCACCTTCTCCAAAAGACCCCTCAATATCCGCCGCGCCTCCGCGTCCAAAAACTCCAGAGCCGCATCCCCAGCTGTGGATTTATCCAGCGGGCGGCCTCCCGCGCCACGAGGCTTAGCTCCCCGCCGCCGATGCATCGCCGGGGCGCCGGCACCGGCGCCATCTTCCGCGTCCGGCGGTTTCCCCCTCAGGGCTGCGGAGCCTTCTTCCCGCACCTTCATCTTCTTCGCGACCCCACGACACACGTTACGCTACGCTAAAATTTTATGTTTTGAGCTATGCCATGCGTTGAGTGCGGTAAAAGGGGGGTGGGGTAGTGGGCGGTATATATTATTTATTTGTGATAAATATGCGACAGGGACAGGGCTAGAATGAAAATGCTTAGTTACGCAAATGCAGAAACCCACCGTTCTAATCGTCTTAGTTATCCGCCGGCATATAAATAAGTATGCATAAGCACGTTGCGTGAAATGGGAAAAGGAGCGGACTTTCGAATAATTAATTGGGAATAGCCTCGCGAAAGGGAAAAGGGGAAGCTCGGTCCGCTCCCCCTCACCCTCCCCTCCCTGTGTACATACCTACTAGGTCGGCAAGGTCGGATAGATGGACGAACAATACGGTGCAGCTCCACATGTATGTAAGCCACAGGGCTTACTACGGATGAGTGGGCTTTAGTGGGCATTTATTTAGTGGACGTACAAGTACTTCACACCTTTTCAGCGAAGTAAGACCACACAGGTGTGTGTGTTTGTGTGTCTCAGGACTCAGAACCTGCAGGTTGATCTTACTCGCTTACATATATATTAATCTGATAAGACGAAAAAGATCATCATCGAGTATAGACACAATTGAATTTAAACCCCCCCCCCCCCCCCAAAAAAAATTTTTTTATATGGGTGACGCCTTCATGTGCGGCTACAGGGGATAGAGGGAAAACCAGGTTTAGAAAATGAAATAGATGAATTTGCTTGCGGGTAGTTATCAGTTATATCATACCCATCCAAGATGGGAAAACGCAGTCAGGGGGAATTCACCCGTCGCCGCACGACGTATCTATGTACAGACATACAAGAACAAAAAAAAAGAGATTACAATACGAAGTCAAGAATAGAAGCCTCCAATGACTTGCTGGAATTTACAGACAGACAGACACACAGACAGACATAACTGCAATTCACGCGAAACAGGAAGGAAGAGAAGCGGTGGAATTCCGAATATTCTCAGTTATAAACTACCTACAACTAAACACCCCCAGCCCACCCCATAAAACAGCACAGGAGAAAGGAGGAGGAGGAGGAGAAAACATGAATTTTGCAAACGGAAAGACCCGTAAACTTTTTTTCCTAGTGCCCTCCCTAACTTCTACTACAGTATACCCCCATCGACATCGGTCGTTCCAGTCCCCAGACCGAGCGCACCGCGCCGCACACGTCACGCCCGTCCATCCATCCCATCGTGACGCAGGAGAGGGAGAGAGAAAAGAGAGAGCATGCTCGGGAGATGTCAGGTTTACTGGCCCTGCATCTTCTCGTACGTCTCCATCAAAGAGCCTATTGGTGTTAAAACTGGTTAGCACAGATGAACTCATATACCGCCGCCTCGGGCAAAAAAAGAGAAGATTACGACTGGTTTGCAAAAAAACAAAAACAAAAAAAAAAAAACACTTACCGATAAAGGTCGTTACCAGGCGACTGCGCACTTGGCAGATATCCTCCGGCACCAGCCAGATGGTCGCACCCAGCTTTCTGGCGATACTGATGCTGAGCTTCGCGTTCATATACGCCTCCTCGTCGGTCCGGCCGGGGGTGACAAGGTCGTAGTCGACGTAGCTGCTCTTCATGCCGTTCAGCACGTCCAGTAAGAAGATTCCGCTGCCGATCGCGGGGTCCTTGAAGGACCGCACGGCCGAGTTACGACCGCCCTTCCGGGACATGTCGTTCGCCCATCTGACCATCTCCGCATCGGTAATTTCGCGCTTGCCCAGCCGCTGGGCCAGGGAGCCGAGCGTGACGGTGATGTCCTTCCTCATGAGCTGCCACACGAGACCCAGCGTGAGCATCTTCTGTCCGTCCGTGATATCCGCACCCTGAATTCCGACCAATGAAAAGCCGAGCTGTCTTCCTAGCTCGATGGCGTAGTTCGTGTTCTCAATGGCCTTGAATCGCATAAGCTCGCCACCATGTGCGGGTCTCTTGTTGACATGGCGCCAGTTGACCGAGCCCTGGACTACCTTGTCGTAGGCCTGCAGGAGCACGGCGCCGTCGCGTAGGTCGTCAAAGATGGAGGTAACTGGCGGTTTGACATCCAAACTGTTGAGCCACAGGGTGAACACCCTGGCTTCTCGCTCGCCCTCCGCATCGAAATCATCCACTTGCTGTTTCTCTTCCTCGGTGATAGGCTCGAGGCAGGGGTGGTTGTTGAACAGGTTAGCGACAAAAGCCAGGTTCAGCTTGGGGTTTCCAGCGACAAGGGCCTTCGGGGTCAGAAATTTCCGGCAGTCGAGTTTTTCAGAGTTGGTCAGGATTGCCTCAGCCCGTTGTAGTAGATCGCCGATCTGCAGCGGACTACGTGTAATGCCATAATCCTTTCCAATTTGCGACATGAGAATGGTGTAATTCTCACCATCCTTGACGTCGCTCGAGAAGTTAGTGACTGTGCGGTGCCACCCGGCGGCCTTTAGATGATAGTTGAACCATCGCAGAAGGATCTGCTCCGGTGGCAGACGTAGGAACTGTTCCAACGTCTCATCTTCCTCTAATAGACGGTACAGTTCGGGGTGAAGCTTGATGTCGATCTTGCCGAGCAGGCCTCTCCGAATGATCTGCCAGATCAGGCCCAGAACCAGGTGCTCTCGTACTTCGATAATGTCTCCGCTGCCAATATTGACGACAGAACAACCGATACCCTTGGCGGACTCAATAACGATGTTGTTGTTCTCGGTCATGTGGAATGCATTGAGCTTTTTGATCTTCCTGCCAGGTACGTTCAAGACACGCTCATCGATAGTATCCGGCACACTATCGTTGATCAGCTTAGCCAGCACCAGACCATCCCTACACTCGTCGAACATCTCGAAAGTGTCGGTGGGAAAAGGTAGCCGGCTTCCGATGTCTTCGTCGCCAGCCAGGACAGCGTTGATATGGCGGGTAAACTCGGTACGCTCATCTTCGTTGATGGTATGGGTGACATTGGCACTGGAACCCTGAACCTGAATCCTTCCGATGCTACCTTTGGATTGATGGCCCTTCCCGCCAGTTATTTGAGATACAAGACCCTGACTAGGAGATCCAGGAGGGCCACCGGTGGACATGCGCTTCTGGGCTGTGGAGGATTGGCGTAATTTGGCGATCAGCTAGGGAGGGAGTGAAACTTGGGTTAGATATCCATTTTTTCCGTTTTCCTATTGCCTAACATATAAATGACAGTAAGCAGTAGGCGCACACGACTTACGTCGACATAGTCTTCGAGTTCGACTCTGCGGGAGGAGTCAAGCTCGACCTCCCTTAATGCTTGTCTCACGACATCGTATGGTTGGCGTTCGGCTGTTTGAGTGGCTTTGATAGCGGTGGCCTCGTCGATATAACCTTTGTCGTCAACGTCTAGTTTGCGAAAGGCATCTGTGAGCGCGAAGAGATCGCCTTGTTCGAACTGAGGGTATTTTCTATAGTCATGCGCTCAATATCATTAGTTTGGTTCGATCACACACGAATGTATCGTATCACATCGCATTGCATTCGATATCGATATCGATACCACCGCCAGCTGGCACCACAAATGAGTACAATGATTTTACTTACCTCTGGAGCTTGAGGACATTCATGGTGTCGAATGCCGAGGAGGGGGTTTAAGATTTGAGGTTGGGGTTGAGATTGCAATATGCCGGAAGAGCCAAGTAGGAGATTCCCTTAAGGAATTGGTGGATCGGTAGGGCGAGTCGGTGAAGGCGAGCCTACGTCGCCTCGCAAGTTTATTTGGGATCAAAATACTGAATACTGGGGGAAATGAATGTTAGAGAGAGAGAGAGAGAAAGAGATAGAGAGGATGAACGTCTATGCGTGTATGATGTGTGTATAGTGTATATGGAATTGATTGTAGAGGTGAGGCTACAGAGAGGCAGCTGGTATGGTGAACAAATTCGAAAGTTCAAAGAAGGCCAAAGTTAAAGTCAAAGTCAATAACAAGTTGAGCTATTGGTCTTCCTTGGCTTCTATGGTGGGCAAAGTGGGAACATTAAGGCAGAAGGTGAATGGCAAATGCGACTGGCTGAAGGGGGAAAAGGCCGGGGGGGCCGGGACGGGATTTTCAAGGTGGTAAGGTTGCCATCATCATCACAAGGTTTTCTTATTAATAGCGCAACGCAACGTACTTACCTTCTTCCAATGGATGTTTCTAAACTTTCTAAGGTTAAGTCTTGTACTTCTTCCCGTTCTTGTTCTAAACCTCTTAAGCTCGAGAGTTTTTGCTTTGAGGTTTTAAAGTTAAGTTGGTTGGTTGCTCAGTGGTCGGCTGGCTGGCTGGTTGGTTGATTAGAAAGAAAGGAAGAGGAGGCCATTCGTAGCTTCTTTAGTCTGCGGGGGAGGGGGGAAATAGCGGGCAGAATAGCGTGGTGTACCTCTGTCTACTATGTACACTAGGTACGTACGTAAGTACCTAGGTAGGTAGAGGTACGTAACTGCCCAGGTGGGCAATTGCTTGTATCCGAGCCAGCCTTGCAGCGCCATGATGTAATGCTGATTTTGGAGGATCTGGTGTCTTGGCGTTTCGCACAGCCACCCTTCCTTGTGCCTACCCGCTCTGCCCGTTATTACGCTACCGCGTTACGCAAGCCCATGGCCTGCATGGTTAAGAGTAAATAGGCTGCTAAATAACAGCCTAACGCAAGACCTGTACATTACATACATACATACATACTTTCTACGAGTATTTCGTATGTTTCGTTTACCAACACTGCCAGGTGGGCATGATGGATGCCGCAGCTTTTAGGCACCAAAGTATCATGAATATTCGTGTACCAGTGACGACAATGGTTACAGCAAATCGGGAGACATACCTGGGGCGCACGGGTTGAGCATGTGAACATACAGTCCGGCTGCTTTACTGTCACCTCTACAATCATATATCATATGCACATAGTTTCGGGGCTTTTTCTTTCTTTTATGTGTTGTGCTTTGTTGGCCTTGTTCAGTTATCACGATCCTACGTAGTATGTGATATACGCGATACGACAACTGGTCGTGGCTCACGATATGGCTGGCCCATCAATCTGGCCCATTAAGAATTATCCTATCCTAGATCTAGCTAATTGACTACCCGTAATGATTGGCTGTCCCTCTGGACTCTAATTTGAGATCTGGCGAAAGAAACGAGATCGCCATGCCCCGTGTGTCTCCTGTCGTCCCCATCTGACAGCGTGTCTATCTAGCCGTGCTTCATCGGCCGGTATGTACACAGCGCAAAGCTCGGCCCCCCTCTTATAGTGTATGTATTGTAGATGGTTGCACGGTCGCCCGTATTAGTATTAGTGAACCAAACAGACCCAACCGAACTGATCTGTCAAACTCCTTCGGATGACGTCGACTATATGTATACTGCTTGCCGTTCCCGCACGTCGTCCTGCCTATCGCATCCCCCCTCCCCCTTTTTTTCTCTCTCACGCGACGCCGATAATCTCGTGCGGCACGATCGTGAAGTTCAACGGCGGCGAGACAAACTGGTTGTATTCCGCCTCGCCCTTCGCCGTGTAGTTCCACCACGTCGTCCTGTGCCGGCTCGTTAGTGATGTGATGCTATCTACCTGGTTGAGGCACCTATCGTGGCACCAGAGAAAAGAGAGAGAGAGAGAGAGAGAGAGAGAGAGTACTCACGGAGTCTCCAGATCGTCGTGCTGGACGGTGACCTGGATAGTAGGCCGGGCAGCAGTACCATACTCAGCGCCGACGGTACTATTATCAGCGAGGAGCTTAGCGGCGATCCGGAGGCGAGTCTCAGGTTGCGACCGGAGGGTGCAGAGCTCGTAGGGCGCGCCCTCGCCGCCGTCGCCGGAGCAATACGCCGCGAAGGCCGGCTGCTGCGGGTCCGCGGTCGCGTTCGCGGCCGCCGTGATGTTGAAGTCGTAGAAGCACCCCTGCCGCGCGCACCCCGCGTTCCACCCCGCGTTCCACCCCGTGATCGCCCACGCCCAGTCGCTCACCGGCTCCTGCTCCTGCGACCCTGCGGGCGTGAAGGACACCAGGCTGGATGCGGTGGCGGTCGCGGCCGCTGAGAGCGTGGTGATGAGGGTTCCCGCGCGCATGGTTTTGGATTGGGACTGGGTTGATGGGGAGGGAGGAAACTTGGTGAGGGGTTGGATTTGGTCGATGAACTACGTAGGGAAGGATTAAAGACACCTGGACTGATCGTTAGGTCGAGAGGCGATGGTAGTTGGAAACTCAATTGCAGATATGAAGGTTGCAAATCATTATATATCCCATTGTCCATAGTAAAGGGCATCAACTTCGGTCTACCTCCACATAAATGCTTTGCCTCCCTTCGTTAGCTTTGTTCGTGTCGCTATGGCAGATCCCATCTCGTGTCGACATTCCTTCCTGTTCAGTAGACGGCCAGGCCGGCTACGAGCCCAGTACCTACCCAATATGACGACGGTGGGGAACCCGGGGCTCTTCCGAGCTCTAAGTACCGAGACATGTTCGAACGAACTGCCTGTCAGTGCCGGTAAAGCAGGGGTGCAAGACCCGGCACCCCTGCTTTCTTGGAGGTTTCTCATTGGGAGGCCCCGCGAGTACGAGGTCTATACCCAGCAGCTATTATACTTATAGTAAGTAAGCATGCACATACTATTAATGGAATACAAGGTCCTGCTGATCCATTCACTTCCTAGCGATCTATCTAGCTATCATCCTATCGTATTTTCGAAGCGAGAAATCATGCCAGGTGCCGAGCTACCCAGCAACACTATGGGAATGGTTTGCGATGGATCCTCATCGAAACAGCGCGAATCCTGTCCAAATATAGCTTGACCCCTACTCCGCCAAAGGTGGACGCATAGCTATAACTACCTACTCAGGCGAACAACCTGGTCTATTAGGGTGACTCCTATTCTGGCGCTGTAGTCAATCTATGTAGTCTCCTTGATCTGGTCAAAGTCTATAAAATACGGCCAGATGGCAGGTCCATCCAAACAGACGAAGTCTATAAGCTACGGAGTATATAGAAGGGTATTTTCGCCTTCCCACACGTTTGGCCTCGCTTCGGTGTGTGGCTCCGATTCTCCATGGGGGTCTCACACCGGTCGTTGTCACGCAGAGAGCACATCGCACTGCGAACTAGACCTGCCGAGCCTCATTGGGCACAGTAGGCAGGGGTAGGTGAGTAGATGCAAGTTACTGATACATACGTGGCCTTCTATATCTCTACGATGCGTTCTGAGAATCGACGCAGCATCGTATATGCAAATGCACGAGGCGAAACCACGATTCACCTTCTTATCGGCTCAAAACGATATGGGAATATGCTCGCGATCAACACGTATATTATAGAATGATTGACGGATGTTTAGCCAAGGCTCAACTTTTACTATGTACACAGAGCGCAATACCTGGTGGTAAGTCAGCGCGAGTAGATATGTCACGGTGCCCATCATGATGGATAAGGAGAAGCGGAGGGATGTGTATGTCAAGACGCATATGGACTCGAGCTGAGCTGCGCGACGCAGTATGCGACCGGAGACACGACCCCAGGTGTAAGATAGACGTTTGAGTGAGAAGGCGGGCCACTTACCGCATAAAGAGAGCGTCATCCCGGCCCAAGTGTCTTTCCCCCGGGTTAGTAATTCATATGCAGAACGGTTATAAGCATTGGCGGGAGCTCACCTCGACTGATGACTTTGCCGTCCACCCACCAGTCGCCCAGCACGGTAAACAGGAACGCCAGCGTGTTCACGATCGGTACGGTTAAGCTCAGCTCTGCGTAGTCCCTGTTAGCGGCCAATTCGTATCCAACGGCCTTCTAAGTAACTAAAAGGCAAAGTCCTCGCGCAAGAGAGAAAAAAAAAGGCAGGGTAAAATTGGAAGCGGATGAGAGAGGAGATTGATCGTAAACGTACCGGCCTGTCCGATGAGGAGGAAGAACCACACGCTGCCGGACAGGTTGATAAGGAGCGGGACGGCGTAGCGCGGGTTGCGCAGGAGGTCGGCGGCGGCGAAGAAAGCGCCGTAGAGCCGGCTCCGCACCGCGCTGGCGCGCACCTCGGGCCGCTCCAGTGTCGGGTGCGCCGGCCGCCTCCGCCCGTGGTCCTGGGCCGCCCGCCGGATGAACGGCGTCGTCAGCCCCCACGCTACCCCGACCAGTAGGAAACCCGCCACGTAGTTCAGCGCCGACGGCTGTTGCGGCTGCAGCTCGGTTGCCATCGTGGATGTTGGTGGCTTTTGTGATATTAGGTTATACTGGCTTTTTAAGCAATCCTGAAATGCAAGCGAAAGTAGCGAGTATATACCAAGGTATATCTTGTTATCACGGTTGTCTGTTGTTGGTATAAGTTGATGTATTGTTGAACTTAAGCTCAGGTTTGCCAAGACTAGGACTCGAACCTAACACGGTGCTAACACGCATGCTCCCGGGCGGTACTTGATAAGGCGAGGCGCGTTATATACATAAAACTAAGCGAGTGGGTCTGAGGCTCATGCTCTGTGGCTAAACCAAACACTAATTAATAAACAGAACTCACCCAATGCAGGCTCAGACTTCATCGTCTCCTGAACCTATCTTCCATGAGACTACGGCTTTTGTTTCTCGTTTCTCTTCATACAACTGGCCCTGTGTCTACTGGTAGTTATAGGAATCAAGGTGTTGTTTTGCTTACCAGATTTATTAGCGATCATAACGTCCGTGCGTCTCATTTACATCATGACCTCATAACCTGAGGCGATCCAAGCCATTGTGGCTTAACAGGTCCAGGTACTGTGGTCATCGCCTGTCTTTATCGCCCGTGTCTTTTCACATTAGATCGACGTTTGATACCTGCTCTATGAATCACGAATGGATATCATATTTTGCTCTGCTGGTTCGAGACATGTTGCTATCAACGTTAGCTGAATGTCTCGAGCACGTATTCTTGTGGTGTTGAACCCTGGGCAGAGTTTCTAATGTTATAGTTCTAGCCAACGGATGTAGTAGAGACGTATAACGAAAAAAGTAGCAATGCTTACGGTGCCGGCTGTTCATATCGTCCGGTCAACCCTCTCCAACCATTTGGCTCAGCAAGTGCCCAGACAAAGTTCAACCAGCATACCGCGTATCTCTCAGCTCGCTGCAACAGATCTCAGTGGTTGAAAATGTCAGCGTTCCAATCACAGCTGCTCTAGTGATATAGTAAGACGAAAACGTCTCGGGTACAGCAGGCCGCTGTCATTGGCGTTTGGTGTCCTCGTCATGGACTCCCGAGGTCCCCCTTTGTGACTGACCCGTGCCGAAGGCTGAACCATCTTGAACCAAGCATCGCTCATAGGAAAGCTGAGGTGCCTTACCTCGAATCCCCGATAGACTTGATAGATCGCCTTCTAAACTGTGGAGACTGATCTAATGATCCCTTGACTCCGAGCTTGAGAGGCCATACCCGCTGCCATGTCTCTCTTCATTGTAGGACGGAGCTTTTCGCCCGCCCTCCCTGGACCGGCGCTTCCCCTGACACAAAGCCTAACAGTTGAAGGTACAATGAAGCCGAATATATGCACATACATATATCCCATGTCTAGAAAACAGTTTCCGCTTGATTCACCGCTAGGGTTGACCCTATGTTGTCCTTCTGCCGCGTTGGTTTCAGGGATTCCGTGCTACATAGAAGATAGACAACCCCGCGTTATAAGACGTCACGACTGGGGTTTACGACAAAGGGGAGACGCGATCTGCTCGCAAGCCTCAGCCTTACCGACACTTCGTCTCCGACGGGCTGGATACTGCATGCGGGTTTTGACCTAGGAGTCATGATGGCATAGATTCTATGCATCGCTCTCGCTATTGTTGATCAATGACGCGGGACAGGGATAGACAATGGACCAGCTTTTTGACGACGACCAGATGTGATATGGTGCCATCGGATCAACAGGTGTAAGCTGCTGAATACATAGAATGGGAGCTGTCTATAAGAAGGGGCTTCCCTTCCATCCAACGGAGCTATTTTATCCCATCCATTAGCCTAGCCAACTCAGCAACCTACTAGTCGCAGCAAAATAGCTTCGCCAGAACTCAAAAAAACACCACCAAAGCCTCAAAGCAACGCCGATCACCCAAGATGCCTACCGATGCTCAGATTGCCGGCGGCCACAAGGCCAACATCAACAACCCCAACACGTCTCAGGAGTCCAAGGAGCACTCGAAGCAGGTGCTCGACAACGAGTTTAACGGCGGTGACGGTTCGTGATCCTGCCCTCTTCCTTGCCCCCCCCCCCTTCGAATTAAATAATCTTTTCTTTCAATAAACCATTCCCTCGAAGTGCGATCTAGCTAACATTGCCCTGATGACAGTACCCAAGGCCAGCGACAGCGGTGACAAGAACCCTAACAACGTTGCCGGCGGCCTTAAGGCGTGAGTGACACCAATACACACACCCCCGTGATTCTCCAACATGACTAATAGACCGACCTTCTGGCTAATCACACATGCAAAACGCTCGCAGCACTCTCAAGAACCCCAACGTCTCCGATGAGGCCAAACAGAGCGCCAAGGAGCGTCTCGGCGAGGAATAAAGGGGGAAGGAAGCGCAATAAGCTTTTTCCAAGGAACGATCGGGTTCATGTGGAAATGGGAGTCATTGCGGGAGAAATAGGTCGCACGGTTCTCTAACTTCATAAGTAGCTAGCCGCGCTACACTCGATGGCGGAGGGGGGTTTCTTTTCACACTCCCCCGACTGGTTGTACTTTGGGACGGAACCAGGCCAATAACAATAGAGTAGTTTTGCCCTCTTCAGGGTTCCAGAAAGTTTTTCCGCGTGTGAATCCAAACCGTGGTCCCCGAGAGTCCTTGACCGTGACGGTGTTCTAATTGCCCAACCGTAGCCTCTTTTTTTTCTTTGCTCTTCAGGCGGTCTCGACAGCGAGAATCCACCCCCGGCCTCGTCTCGCCTCACCTACCCCTATTCGCCTCACAGCGGTGTCCTAGGGTTCCTAGGGGGGCTATCTTACGGTGCTATTCGCACTTTACGGGACGAGGGGTTATTTCAAGGGGCAACCTGCGGAATGGTCGGGCTGGAGACAGGTTTGGAGACAGTGAATTCACTAGGAAGCTCGGGCTTCCTCGATCTCTTTCTTATGTATGTCGACACCGCCGGCCGGCCGCCCAAATGGCGGAGCAGGGATGGTTTCCTTAGTTATCCAATCTGCACCGTGTAGATAGGTGTACACTTATGGCCGGCTCCCCGTGGTGACAGCCGCCGGCCAGCTAGCTTTACTCCCGCCTTCTCTGCAAAGAGCGTAGACGGGCATCTCCGCAAATAATTCTCCGAGGAGACAGGACGGGGGTCATGCTCGTTGATAAAAAAAAAAAGACTTCGATGAGCGGTAGTGGATGTGGGTGTGAATTTTTTGTATAAAAGTATGCTGTGCCCTGGGCTACTTGGAACAACTCTTGGCAAGCCTACTTGGCTTGCGTCCGGGGCGCTTTAACTTGTGTAAAAATTTTATTTATACAGGTGCCACAGCGTGTCCGAATATTGGATTTGTACATTACTTGTCGGCGCATGTATGTCGATCAAGAACTTGTTCGAAGTCAATTGGAAGAAGACGCCAGTTTTTTCCACCCACGAATTTGGAGATCTTGACATGGCCGTCCATTGTAGGTGTTTTGCAAATGTAGGGTCAGTTTAGGCTGCTTTCTACATACTTACATCTAGGTAGATAGCTATTTAGTTGATCAGGTTAAAAAAGTTATTAGTAAACTGGTCTGGTAGACTAGGTGATAAAGAGTAGGAGTTGGGGGATCGATCGGATTTTCAGCTAAGCATTCCCGGCCCGTCTATTTTTGGCATTGGCTGATTGAGTGATGATGATCGATCCAGGCACCGAAATAAATAAATATCATAATGTTGATTGATAATATACTTGGGCCAAGTGAGGTACCATATGCATGCATATGCCAGTTGTGCACCAAACTCGCGATAATGAGCCGTGCAACGCAAAGGCGCTTGTAAAGGGAGAGAGAGAGAAACGATTTGTACCTTGGAAATCGCGCTCATAAATTTATTCGAGACCAATTCTATAAATCTAGAAAATCGACAAATAATTGAGATGGAAGTGGTACAGTGCCAAAGTGCCCATAGGTTTACCTAAAGGTATGCGGGACAGGGCAGGGTTGTTATTGAACGTCATTGCGTTAGTCTCCGCAAAAAGCCTAATTACCCTACTTTATGTAAAGGCAGTGTGCCCGTGCATTGCCTGTAGTGCATTGCCATGGCCCGGGGATAAGGGGAAAGTCGTCGCTAGCTTGCGCGTTCCGACCCCCATCAGCCCAGTCGTCGTCGTCGTCGAAGTCGTGCCCACCCCAATAGATTTAGATGCCGAGAATGCTAGAATGCTACCAAAGTAGGTAGGTAGGGTAGGTTGTACATAATAGTAGGTATGCATTCGTACGTAGACATGAGATTTTTCTAGTAAAGCAAAGTTATATACGTAGTATCGATCGAAAGCAGGATTGATTCGGTCAATTCCCAATTCCGCGTGAACCGTTTCAAGCTCTTCTACTTAAGTACATACGTCTTTGTTGACATCCGTCCTCGGACAAAACATCAAAACAATACTACTAATTAGTAGAAATTGTACGGTACTTGAGTAAAGTACCTTTGGCAAGGTTAAGCTTACTTGAGCTCACCTAGGTAGGGGCGCCTTGTTTCTAGATCTTTTAATCTGATTGGTCAGTTTCACACCAGACGAGCCGCTGCAAGTACCCCGGCCAACCCCTGTCAGCTCGGGTCATCCCTGTTAGCAGCTGGTGACCCCGGTAACCCGCCTGCCTTGCCGTCTTGCGTCCTGCGTTGCGTCCTGCGTCTTGCCATTCCTTCCTTCCTGCTTTGCCATTTTCCGGTAATATTTTCTACAGAAACGTGCAACCAGAAAGAAAAAAAGTTCCCGTTCAAGTTGCTGATATGAAAAGCAAGTAACGGAGTACCCCGGGACTTTTGGGAACGTTCTTGACTTGAATTGGCGAAACCCACAACCCACACTGCCTTTTTATGTACTGCCCACTCCAGTCAGCTTAAACTTGGAAGGCCAGACCAATCAACCAACCACGCTATTTCTGCCCCCCCAATTTTTCAATCCCACCTGCATCTGCCCCCCGGCCGGCCCCAATCCCTCCCGGTCACCTTTCCCATCGCGCGTCACCAGCCACCACTTTAATGCTTCAACCCGCCTCAACTGGATATTTGTGTGGTTTCGATAACAAATTCCCCTACCTATGAAAGTATTCGTACCCTCTCTCTACTTTTCGGGTTGGTTGTTTTGGGACCCTGCATTTACTCCCTTCGTGCCATACAACTCTTCCGCTCATTGATACATCCTTCATCCCATTCTTCTTTTGTTTCCTAGGCACATTTCCTTCCGCCGTCACACCCTTACCACAAACTCTCGTCTTTGTTCTGTCCCGATCGTTATTGGATGACTCGTGTGGTCTGCTGCTGCAAACTGGAATCCTACCTAGTCTTTCATTCTTAGTAGATAGTTACCTAAGTTGGTTGGTGTGGCAGAGGTAAAAGGCAGAGTAGAATCTTGATCGATTCACTCTTTTTTTTCTTGTTCCTGCTCACTTGGTCTACGGATATCGGATATTGATATTGATATTTACGGATATTCGTCTTATACGAATTACATCACCCGTCCCCATCCCCTGCCCCTGGTCCCTTGTCTCTCATATCTCATACCTCTCATACCTCACTGCCTCACTCACTACTCGCTCGCTCTTTCAAATCTCACTCAAGCTTTGGTTACTGGATAGATATCCAGTCTTCTTCCGGTCTTCTCATACTCGATTTTCAGGACATCGCATTTGGTCGACGTAAACATCAATTAACCAGCAAAACAAAATAGAAGTCATAGATTGACCTCAGACCTGTTCAGACCCCATCAACCCAACCCGACTTTGGAACGCTCGCTCAGCCAAGACCGCCGCGTCCTGGGAGATTTTACGGCATTTGGCTTTTATAGAACGATCACTGAGGTCTTGCCAGCGTCGCCATTGAGGCTCGATTGCTGTTGACTCTCATGTTAGAGAGCATATAAATCCTCCACACAACATGGCTTCCAAGCCTAAGCCGTTCAACCCGTTGAACGGGATGCATACTGCTGGCATTTTCTCTGATATGAGTATTGATGGCCCTGAGATCGGCACACTCGTCGTTGTCGTCGACAGGGCTAAGAATCTACCTAATCGGAAGACAATTGGGAAACAAGACCCTTATACTGCTGCCCGTCTCGGCAAGGAAGCCAAGAAAACCACCACAGATATCCGAGGCGGACAGACCCCAAAATGGTATGTGCTTGAACCTGCCCCCATCTCCTGGAAGCGATTCCAGAAGAAGTCCCTCCCATCTGTCCAATTAGTTGTAAGCTGCTTTGCTGACTTGAAAATTCTTTATATAGGGATCAAGAGCTTCGCTTCACAGTCCACGATTCTCCTGACTATTACCAGCTCAAGCTGTCTGTGTTCAACGACGATAAGAGGACTGATTTGATTGGTGAGACATGGATTGACTTGCGAGATATCATCGTACAGGGCGGTGGTCAACATGACCAGTGGCATACTCTGAACTGCAAAGGCAAATATGCCGGCGAGATCAGAATCGAAACCACCTATTACGACCTTCGACCGAAGCCTGAGAAGCCGGCTCCCAAACCCAAGCCCATGGCTTCTAATTCGGAAACCGAACTCGTAAATGGTACCCAGAAACCCCCGATCAAGCGACGCCCCTTGCCCTCGGATCCCGTCACGGGAAAAGCCCCTTCACCCGTAACACGTGATGACATGCAAACACCACCGCGCCAGAAGCCCGGTG
This sequence comes from Eutypella sp. D-1, assembly GCA_023313575.1. Lineage (NCBI taxonomy): Eukaryota > Fungi > Ascomycota > Sordariomycetes > Xylariales > Diatrypaceae > Eutypella > Eutypella sp. D-1. The sequence continues at coordinate 138,532 of JAJTTP010000018.1, read as the reverse complement.
GTCCGGCTGTATACCCTCCAAAACAGTCGGCAATGCAACCTGTCGAGTACACTACACCACCATCGAACCGCTTTAGTAGGAGTCAGACCGATTTACATGCCTACGCTGCAGCGGATGGCGGTAATCAATACGCCACTCCACCACCGCGACAGGAGTACCAGTATCCCCCCCGATCATCGGAAAGGAGCAATAAATATTCACCCTCTCCCTATGAAGAACAGCAGATTCAACCTCAGCCTCAATATCACCCGGATCCGAGGCCCCAATATGAAGTAGGCCCTCGAAGGTCTTATCATAATATGCATGAACATTACGACTCGCCTCCCCCACCAACCCGCCACCAACCTCCGCTACTCGAGGACAATGGCCCACCTCCTCCGCCGCCAGTCCATAGAGTAAGGAATAGCACCGGAAGTTCGCAGGAGATGGTACCGCGAGGGAGCTACGATATGTCGCAGCACAAGTCGACGCCACCTATGAGACATGATGTTTTGCGAAACGAGGCTCACCGGCTTTCTATTTCGTCACCTTCGCCTGCGTACCCAGGACGCCCTACGTACCGCCCATACGAGTCGGCGCCAGATGTCCAAGCCCCGGCCCCTCCTCCCAGCAGCGACCAGAGTATGGCCTTAGCCCCCCGACACCACTCATATGACTCGTCATATGATCCTCACTACAGATCTATGCAGCCAACGGTGGAAGATGTACCGGAGTCTTGGACGCCACCAAAAGCGAGATCTAGCCTTTCAAGCCAAGAACAATTTGACGAAATGGAATATCAACTTATCCCTACGACTGCGCCATTAAGCTTGAACGGGCAAAGAAGGGATGTTTCTGATCATTATAACAGTCCTGCCCCTGTCTCTGTCCCGGGTCAAAGCCGGCGTGATTCTAATGGATATGCGCCCGCCCCCACGGGACATACGAGAGAATACTCACATCCGGAAGATCTACCATCTCACTCTTATCCGCCCCAGAATAGGTTTATCGAGTACCCCCGCGAACTCGAGAATAACCAAGTACACGCATCGGACAAATATGCAATGGTCCCGGTCCCAGCGACACTAGTCCCGGGAGTCGACCCTTCCCGGGTAAGGGAGTCGCCAGATTACTCTTATGAAGAAAGGATGAGAGAGCGTCGCTACACCCAACCTGCCCCTGTTCCTGTTCAAACAAGGGGTCGCCAACACAGCGAACCACCTGCATCGAGCTATGCAGCCCACTACTCAGCCCAAGCTCATGCCAATCAAATGAACAACTCAGTGAACTACGAACAGAGCCTTGTGCGATATGGAAGTGTCCCCATCACGTCTCCTGCACCGCCGGCAACTTCCAGGAGCCGCGGTATATCGCCAAACCCTAACGCAAACCATACGATTAAGCGCAAATCTGTTAGCCCGGCACCCCCTCCGCCTGATACTCGGAATGACGGACGAAGATTATCGGGTGTGCCATTCGGGCCGGATTCTTATGACGAATTGAATCCAGCTTTGGCAGCTGCGCAGGGGCCGGACACTAATTCCCAGGACTATACCAATCAAAACGGCAAGATAGTGACCTCAGACGGGAGGGAAGTCGACCCCTCAGATCACTTGCCCATGGATACCTGGGCGCCTGAGCCTGAGCCGAAGAAGCCTTCACCCGCTCCGGCAGACTCTCGTTCGCGGCCTGCCTTATCTGGGGCTCAGCCTATGCCACCATCTGGGCGAAGGCCATTGCGAGTAACAGTACGACCCCAATCAGCGATCGCTGCCCCTCCGCAATCATACGGAGCACAAGAAGCGACTCCTTCACCTCCAGTCAGTGCGGGCCGTAATCGATTGCAGAAGAAACAGCACCGCGTGTCTGCTGCGCCAGCTCCGATGTCATCGGGCCATGACCCTCTAGCTCCCGCGACGGCACACCAGCGCAATAGCACACCCCCGCGCGCACTCGTCCGCGCCAGCACGTTTGACTATGAGAATTACGTCCCACAGTCATCGTACGGGGCTCCTCGCTCGGGCTATGCCAATGGGCCGCCGATACCGGCGAAGGTGCCGATGATGAGCGGAGGCATGGGCCCGATGGAAAGCCAGGACCGCCGCGGCTCCGAGGAGTGGGCCCTCATGGAAGAGATGAGCCGTATCGACATCGGCACCGGCAGGGCGAGGCGGCGTCTCGCATATCATCATTAAATGCATGTGATGGAATGAATAGACGAACGAACAAACGTTTATCCTATCTAAGGAAATAGAGAGAAGGAGAAAAAGAAAAGAGCAGAAGATGAGAAACGAAGTTACTAGTGCTTATTACCACTTTACCACATAAGCCAAAAAATCTTGCATGGAAACGAATTAAAGGAAGAAGTTACGAAGGAAGGAAATGCAAAAGAAGTTGGGTGGGGGCATCGTTGAGATCATGGTGGCTGCCGTTTGTGTATCAGTATAATCACTATTGCTATCAACTGTAATGTATAGCCCCGCGCTCGCGATTTACGCGCGAAATTTTTCGATCGATGTAAATGTAGTCGGTCTTATCTACTTGTTTTCTTTCTTCGCCCCGTTTCTTTCTCTTTTGGACTTCTCCGCCAACTGCTCCCTTTTCATCTCGGCTTTCCAATTGTGTCGTGTCATCTATCACTATTTCCCGTCTCTTCGTCCGGCCTTTTCCTTACGCCTCCTCGTTTTTAGCCTTCATTCGGGCTTCATGTGTGGAATAATATAAGAGCGAATACGCTTGTGGTATATTAGGCTCGCTGCTTATTCTCATCTAACCCCTTTATCATGGCCGTCACTGTTGCCTGTCTCTTCTCTACCCCCTTTATCATTCCGTCACACAAAAGGGGTAGAAATGAGTCTCTTGTTTGATCCCTAGAATCCTGTCCGCTGCCTATTGAATCCCAGGAAAGGGCAGGGATACAATAACTACGGCATTGTTAGAGGCAGGTATCGTCGTCGGGCTATATGGCTTTCTTAGATCCACATATGTATGTACGATGTTAGCTGGGCTAGAAATATACACGGTGTACACGATATCATCCAACTCTTCGCTAAACTTCAACACGGGACTATCTGTATAAACGTACATTAGGCAGACACACAATTCAGTTCATACAAGCGTGAAATGATGTAGCTAGCCAGCCGATATATGTAGGACTATGGGGAACGATTGTCTTGATATGTATCTTAACTATCATCTGTGGTGGGTTGGATCGGGTCAGGTGCAAGTAAAGCTCCTCCTTCTCTTCAGCTCCCCATCCCCACCCTTCCCGTTTCCTTATAGACCCTACTTCATACGATCTGCCCAACCCACTGTAGGTTATCTTCACCCACCACATCCCATCACCGGTCAAGGAGGTCCGGGTGGGAGGAGATAGGGAGTGTTACGGGTTAATCTAGCATTTGAACTCCGCGGGGCCAGGGACGATGTACTAGCATTACCATTTCGTTAGTCAAGACTCTCACCCCTTTACAGCGCTTTGCCCTCCTGCTTCTTCTTCTTTTTTTTTTTTCATAATAATGACTTTGTGTCTAGGAAAAAGAGGAAAGGCCCTTACCGATTTGAAGTTGTTGTAGATGTTGGCTGTGTAGCCCGGGTCCGTGGTCTTGAAGGCGCCCGGGATCGACACCATGGGCGACGGTGATGCGCTGCCGCCGCCCTCCACCTTCACCTGTCCGCACGAGATGTACCATTGCGGGGTGGAACCTAGGCGGCATTATCATTAGCTGGACTGCTCTCTCTTCAGGTGTACGTATAGATGTGGGAGGGGACGGCGATGGTGCTTACCTGGGTTGTGGATCGCAAGCGACTGAATGCGTAGGAGGTACTCGCCGGCTGGGATGCAGCTCGGGATGTTGTACGTGTAGTGGTCTGGCCCAGACCTGTCAGCAAAAGCTCAGGGGCGGCTAAATGGCTCTGAGGGGGGGGGGGGCTTACCGCTCATGGTCCAGACAGCCTGACCACTGCTGAAGTCAGGGGCTATGAAAAGGGAGATGAGCCGTTAGTATTCCCTACTTCCATCGTCTATGAAAGTAATGCCATTTCTTCCAACTCACCCCAGTCTTTAATCTTGAACCACTGGCCACTGCCGTCGTAATCGGCGGCCGCCCCCGGGGCCTTTGACATGTAACTGTTGGGTGAAATTAGCGATCAAGATCTTAATGGAATGAGTGAATAAGAGCGGAGCAGGAGCGACGAGAAAAGGGGGATTCTACTCACAGTGAGATAGGCCCTTGGTGGTACACAGCTTGGTCAAGGCTGAAGGTGAACGAGTCGCCGGCCTTGAGGGTCAAGGTCTTGGTGGAACCGCCCGTGGCACCGCCGACATTGCACCGCATGTCGTTGGAGTTCAGGTCTTTTTTGCGTCGGACCGATCGTTAGCATGAAGATTATTCGTACACGGCGTAACTTGATTCCATTATTCTAAGCACTTAAGTAGTTACTACTTACCGGTGACTGGCGAGTTCATGTTCGTGTTGTGACGGACGTATTCGTAGGCGGCCCCCTTGCCGGTGCCCGCCGCGAGGGAGTGGAAAATGTAGTGGCCCGAGGCGCCCTGAGCCATCAGGGCAGCAGCGGCCGTGGCGATGCCGGCGACGGAGAGCTTCATGGTGACGATCGCGACTTTGGTGATGATTCAGCCGGGAGGTTAGAGCTTTGCTCAAGAGAAGAGTCGTCGAGTTTGGGTTGGAAAGGATCAGCGAAGACGGGCTGTGAGTAGGTAGGCCAGAATCCAAATTCGGCCACGGCCCTCCCGCGCGAGATAAATACTCGCCAGCAACCGCCGTTTTCCCTAAGTTATTCTACCAGAATGGCAGAGCGACTGCTTACAGGGCCCTCCCGGCAGTTACCCTATTCTTCCATAAATGACGTCGCACCCCTTCTATCCGGTTTCCGTATATAGAACAGCCAGCCAGGTGGGCCTGGGAGCACCACCCAGTCGTGCCGCAGCTCGTGCTCACGCGGCAAAGACATGCCAGAGCTAAGAGTCCAGTTTTAGGGGGCCAGAAGCGCCTGGCTCGCATATAAGAGCCACGGAGTATATATTAGAGATCACCACTTCTCAAGGCTTATCATCGGAAATGTGATGTCTCATTGGCTAGAAGCAGGCCACACCAGCAATATACGATGGTACTTACTTATATGGCCAAGAGCCAAAGCGAGCCGCCTCTAGGGGACCAATCCCGCTCGGCCAAAGCTTCTGCTTCGAGAGTCTTCGGAATGCGGAGCCCCACAAAGTGCAACCGTGGTACATAGATTGGCCCCCGATGTGACGAGACGTCTCATAAGGTCACTTGGGCTGTCCTTGGTGACGGTGGCCCGTTGCTTGTTTCTCCCACCACACGATATTGTTCAACAGCCGCGGTATCCCCATCTCGATAGGAGCGAGGCGCGGCACAGTGACCAAGCTTGTTCAGCATGACTAATTCGAGAGTCCATTCTACTCGTCCATGAGCATAATCCACATACGGCAGGGCTTGGTCTAAATGGTACGTTATCTTTCAAGCTGTCATGGGGTCTATTATCATCACGGTGGGAATGTTATCGCATGCTGTTATTGGCACTTTGAGAATGGGACAAAGAAAAATAAAGAAAAGAAAAGAAGGACAGATAACAACTACACTTCGACTTCGATATACGATCCATTAAATCCGCTTCTGGTATCATCTGACACGGCATGCCTTCCATGTCGACATAAGAGGTTGCTTATGGGCCTTATACGTCTATCATCATGTGAATCCTCGTAAATACTACAGGCCCATTCTGAGCCTTTTCGTCTGCGGCTGCTTAGGCCCAGACCAGAAGATATACAGAATGCACCGCATCACTTCTCAGCTGCCCAGGCACTAGTCGAGCTATCTCGATTCATGGGCGAGTTTTCTAACTAGATCATTGAAAGTTGCGGATGAGGGTGTATGTGTGGCTTGCGAATTGTTGACTGCTTTCGCAATTTTCCGTGGCGATTTCCCATCGACTTCTTCTTTTGGATCCCCCGTAGACCTGGAGTTTAGCCTCATGAAGGTATAATTTTCTTGGAGAACCATGGACCCTTTACACACGTATATACTTTCATGTTTCCGGTAATGCTGTCTACCGCCACGTTGTGACCTTTAACGGGTTTTAGGACTATATTATTTCCTCTGGGATGTGTGCGCAGCGCATTTTGTTTTGCGAAACGAACTGTGCGGGTATGTGTAAGTTGCTCACTTGTTCTAGAAGGGTATATTGCGATTCGGGGCGAGGCCCTCCGAGCTATCACCTGCCTAGTTCGAACACCCGTGAGCAAGTTATGGCACGAGTGTGCGAAGACACCCCTCAAGAAGGAGTCTTGTTTTCACGTAGTCAGCCTTCGGAGAAATTAATGGCATATGTGCAGCCGAAGTAACGAGATTCAAGAACTAAAAAAGAATCAAAACAAGTCGTAGATCGCGCTATCAAACGAGCTGCTGTTCTTGGGTAAAGTCCCCGCAATGGGACGAAGGGTTCGGGCCTTGTATCCGTCGCGAATACAGCGGGCCTCGCGTAGCGGGTCCCCTAAAGAGATCGGGACGATTGGTCGGACGTGCCACTTAGTGAGCCATGTAGAGGATAATCGGGACGAAAGAACGGTAGGATCTACAGGGACCCATTACCACGGAAGCAAGGCCTCCCCCACGAGCGCTCTTGGTATTCTGCGCCGCACGCACGCCGCGGGCCGCATACAGCCTGGGACGTAGACAAACTGGGGAGACGCGGGGGCCAGTTATCAGAAGATGAAAAAAGAACGCATGCTAGTTAGGAACATGGCTAGGGTTCATCCATCTAGACTCGCTTTTTATCCAAGCCAGAACTCAATTTATGTCCTTGTCTTGGCTCCTGTAACAGGCCCTGGTCACATCCGTGTTAGTGGGATCTGGACGGCCCGGCGAATCACAGCGGGTCAGATCTTGGTGAATACACACGAGCTGGATGCCTGAGTAATTGCTTGGCAGAAGAGGGAAGCAGTTGGTCAGCCGTTTATGCGTTGCTTTATGTATAGTCTTGGTGGCAGCCTCAAAGCCACGCCACCGCCGTCTCATATAAGAACTACAGCCGGGGTGCGTTGTGCGGGGAAGAGTGGAATCACCGGGCAGTGGGAGGAAACGTTGGAGTCGGGGATAACCGGGCCTGAAGACCTTTGGGGCCTGGAGTACACACGCATGCACGTGCGGACCATGCATGTACGCTGCTACATTGCGTGCTACCTGAGATCCAGCTAACTACACCTGTACAGCGGAGGGAAGGGCTGGGCAGTGAGCGTCTTGTTGATTCGTAATGGAAGGAATCCCGTTTGCCCAGACGCGCAGGTGCATTAGACTGGTGAACCGGCAGGAACAAGAAGTTTGGCCGTGGTGGAATCATCTCTCATATTGCCATGTGTATCGCTGTTTATTCTGAGGTATGTATACTAAAAAACTGGTGCCTATGTTGAAAACACATGTATCGTGCACTTCGGAACTTTTTACACATCAGTAACGGCGTTTCATCGTGATTACAATCTGCGAAAGGGTAGGCGAACGGGTAGTGATCTTCGGAAGACAAGCTCGGTGTCATTCCACTCAGACGGACCCATTTCTGTTATGCCTGGTCATTACCCCATCTCCGATTGGACAGATCGAGTTGCGCATGTTCATGACAGGCTCCTAGGAGAATCGAGACCCCTTTCAGTTCCTGGCTAACTGGACTGGGATCCAATTATGGATCTTGCGGAGTTACTTTTACTTGGTAGTCTTCTATCAGCTACACATCGCGTAAGACTGCTACTAATAGGGAATAGTCATGGGAACCCTCCCATGTTTCTCGCGTTCGTACACAAGCGACTAGTAAAACGGCCTTATAGTGAACATAGGGTCATGGGTTAGGTTCTCAACACTCGGTGATCCGTCAATATGGTACGGTTTCCCTCTCACGCGTTTATTAGTATCATTAGCCGCCGCTGAGCATCCCTCGCTTGAATATCAGAATCTGAAATGCCTCCGTTAAAATCCATTTCTCCTACAAGTTAGCCGCTGGATTAAGAAGCCGCTTACCGGGTTGTTGCCATGGGCGTCTGTCGCATATCTGGCCCAGTCGGGTCTCTCTTCCACCCCCTCCGCACCTTGAGCAATATACACAATTCTACGTAGTATGGCTCATAGCCGAGTGGCTAACTCCGTGCGGCCCCATTGATTAAGGACTTTCTCCGGCCTTGTCTCTTTGGTTCAGCCCCTGCCTAAAGCGGCGCAATAAGCATCACCCCCTTGCTCTAAAATCTAGCTGCAGCTTGCCTGCTTTCGTGTCCTTCACGGCGTATGCTTACCGGAATCAAGCCTCCCAACGGGAGTCTCGGCATCCTTAAGGTGTCATGAGGCGTATTCGTATATTAACTCGTCTCCCCCGGGTTTCGATTCGTTACCCTTCTCCTCCCCCTCCAAGGCTTGGGACTTCTGTCGTTCATTTACAAGATGTTCAGCATCACCCGTGTCGCGGCTGCCTCTCTGGCAGTTGCCGGATGTAAGTACGATTGCCCTATGTGGCGGAATTCTAGCTAATTCATCATAGATTTCCGGACATGTGCCGCCCAGACGCCAGCAGGAGAGTATACTGATCCCGATACGGGTATCACCTTCCAGACATGGAGCATTGCGGGAAATGCCAACACCGCTGCCTTCACCTTTGGCATTGTCCTCCCCGAGGACGCCTTGGAGAATGATGCCACGGAATATATCGGTCTACTTGTACATTGGCCCCTCTCCTTTTTTGGGCTATAGATATATGATTCTAACAAATACCTTCCAGCGATGCTCCAAAAACCCCGATACGGATGGCTGGTGCGGTCTCTCCCACGGGCAGTCCGGACAGATGACGCAGGCTCTGCTCCTCATGGCATGGCCGTACGAGGACCAGATCCTGACCTCGTTCCGCTTCGCGCCTGGATACGCCGCGCCTGAGGTGTACACCGGTGATGCCAAGCTGACGCAGATTTCCTCCACGCTGTCCGAAGACTCCTTCGAGCTGCTCTACCGATGTGAAAACTGCTTCTCGTGGGATCAAGACGGCTCGACCGGAAGTGTGTCAACTACCGAAGGTCTGCTCATTACCGGAAGAGCCGCGGCAAAGGCCGCGCCCGGTAACCCTTCCTGCCCCAATGATATTCAGATCCAGCAGCACGACTACGGTTTTGGTCAGTTTGGTGCCTCTCTCGACGAAGTCCCGAATGCCTCATACTCTGAGTGGGCTGAGCTTGCCACGGCTACCGTCACCGGAGCCTGTGGTACGCCCCCACCTACCGCCACTACAACGACGACGGCCGGCCCCACGGTCACCGCAACCTGCCCCCCTGAGGTAACCCAGACACCGTATGACTATGTCGTCGTGGGTGCCGGTGCTGGCGGTATCCCCGCGGCTGACAAGTTGAGCGAGGCTGGCCATAGCGTGCTATTGATTGAAAAGGGACCCCCTTCAACCGGGAGATGGGGAGGCAAATTAGGACCAGAGTGGCTGGAGGGGACTGACTTGACGCGCTTCGATGTGCCGGGCCTGTGCAACCAGATCTGGGTCGATTCTGACGGGATTGCCTGTTCGGATACTGACCAGATGGCTGGGTGCGTGTTGGGTGGAGGTACTGCCGTCAACGCCGGACTCTGGTGGAAGGTGAGATTATTTCGCTTTCCTTCTTTGTAGCCGTGGCATGCGCTAAAAACCCGTAGGCAAACCCGTTAGATTGGGACGAGAACTTCCCCGAAGGATGGCACGACTCCGACCTCAAAGGTGCCACCGATCGGGTGTTCTCTAGAATCCCGGGCACGACTCGCCCCTCGATGGACGGTCAGTTGTACATGCACCAAGGTGTCGACGTCCTCTCCGGCGCTCTGAAATCAGGCGGCTTTGAGGAGGTCAGTGCGCCCAACTCCGCACCGAACAAGAAGAATCACACCTTCGGATCCACTACGTACATGTTTGCCGATGGCGAGAGAGGCGGTCCCCTGGCGACCTACCTGGTTTCTGCGTCGGATAGGGACAACTTCAAACTCCTGACGGGACTGAGCGTCCGGCGAGCGATCAGGGACGGCGGCCATGTCACAGCCCTCGAGCTGGACTGTCTCGCGGAGGACGGAAGCCTCGGCGCCATCCCCTTGACGCCTGACACCGGTCGGGCGATCTTCTCCGCGGGAACTTTCGGTTCCGCGAAACTTCTGCTGAGAAGTGAGTATCCGAGAATTTCTGCATTCAAGTGGAACGTGTAGCTGACGTTTTACCAAGGTGGTATCGGCCCTGCCGACCAACTAGAGGTTGTCGCCAACTCCAAGTCGGATGGCAAGAACTTCATCGACTCTTCAGAGTGGATTGACCTTCCCGTCGGCCACAACCTGGTCGACCATACCAACGTAAGTCTCCAAGCCTCCCCCAAGTCAACCGTCTTCGCTAATACCAGGCCTCCAGACCGATACCTATATTACCCACCCCGACATCGTCTTCTACGACTTCTACGAGGCATGGGACACGCCTAATGCCGAGGACAAGAACAAGTACCTAGGTTAGTATCCAAGACTCGACAAGTATGAAATATTCACTAATACCTAATAGATCTTCGCGCTGGTATCCTTGCGCAGGCCGCGCCGAACATCGGCCCCGTTGTAAGTTTGACCTTCACGTTTCAAAGATATATAAGACATCAACCGAGTATTCTGACACGGGTCTATCTAGTTCTGGGACGAAATCACGGGCGCCGATGGCGTCACCCGTCAACTACAGTACACCGCCCGTGTCGAGGGTGGTGAGACGACGGGAACCAATGGTAAGCACAGATGAGGGGACTTCAGCTGACCTCTCCCGCTCCATTCCGCGCATATGAGCTAGTCTAACACAGGCCTATTTGCCCAGACACCATGATCATGAGCCAGTACCTCGGTCGGGGTGTGACATCGCGCGGCCGCATGTCGATCGACAGCAACATGAAGACGCACGTTGCCGAGCACCCGTACCTGCGGGACGAGAACGACGTCGCGGCGGTGGTACAGAGTATCGAGAACATCCGCCACGCCCTTAAGGGTTACGCGAACCTCACCTTCGCCGTCCCCGCTGACAACCAGACTACCGCCGACTACGTTAAGCAGTACATTGTCAGCCCGTCCACGCGCAGGGCTAACCACTGGATGGGTGAGTCTTCCTCTATGGTCACTCAAGCAGCATATCTGCGCAGCTAGCTGCCTCCTATCATATGCTAATACGCCCTTTCTTACAGGTACCGCCAAGTTGGGCACGGACAGTGGCCTCGAGGGAGGCACGGCAGTCGTGGACCTCGACACGCGGGTCTACGGCACCGACAACCTCTTCGTCATCGACGGCTCCATCTTCCCTGGAATGGTGACCGGCAACCCGTCCGCTATGATCGTCGCCGCCGCCGAGTACGCTGCTGAGAGGATCCTGAGCCTGGACAGTGCCGCTGCAGCTTCAGCGAAGGAAGCGACTAGGAGGAAGCGCCAGGGCTGGTTTGGCCTGGTATAGAGCAAGAACTCAGTCGCATGTCTGAGAGCTGCGTAGTGTGGCTGCAGGCTCCAGGTCGGGGTCAGACGAAAGAGCAAACGAACCTATTTGCAGCTCAGTATACTTGATGGGCTGGGTTGTTCGTGGTGTATATAGTTGGATAAAGCCCAATCAGCATATATAAGTAACGAGGACTTGCCTCGATTCGATAAGAACCAGATGTAAGCCGGTATTATCGTTGTGATTCGGTCCGGACGCCTAATTCGTATGCACCATTTGGTCTCCTTTGATGTTCCAGAGGTGTACCGTCGAGTTTGTTTGCACATTACATCATGCATACAAATGTCCTGAAACCAGCAAGCACTATAATCGCCGTAAAAGCTCACTACTTCCCATTGTACTGGGACTGTGCCATAATTTTAACAGGTTGGATAAGATTACTTTGGAGTGAATAGAAGAGTCATGTAATTGAATGACAGAGTGATGGGTTATGTAACTAACGACAGGCACCAGAGCTACCTGGAATGGGATGACCACAATAGGGATTCAGTCCATTCTATCCCATTCTACTGGAATCTGCGTATTGATGGGATAAATCCCGTTGAACCCGTGTACCTAAGTACCTTTGGGATCCTATTTCCATTTATTACTTATACGTCCTTTCGTACCATAATTCTGATCCTTTCGATCCTTTTCTCCCTATCTCGAGAATTCACAATAATAATAGGGAATTCGCTATTTTACCTTCGTCGCCTTCAATACCGTTCTACCCAGCATCGCCTCTCCAGTCGGCGCCGCATATACCTGCAAAATCTTATCAAGAACACACAGCCCCAGAGCCAGAATCAACAAACACACTACTACTCTGCCCCCTTCGACTATGACATCCTCGACTCCTAGCGACGAGTTCCGAGAGACTTACTACACTGGCCTTGACACCTGCGGCAGGCTTTTTGGTACCACTGATCCTTGCGTCCATAACCATGCCGACTGGAAGCCGGCACAAGATGGACTTAAGACTGTAGGCAAACGCCTCTGCTGCAACTTAGGCGACCACCCTATTGTGAAACACCTCGACTTTCTTGAGTGTCGCTTCGAGGCCATCCTAGAAGAACTCGAGGTGCTTTCTGAGGAGATCGAATTCGTTCGCATCGGCGACGCGCCGCTTGCAGACAATGAGTTGGCGGTTAAGGCTATCTTGGTGGTCGCGCCTGACCAGCTTAGCTGGGACGAGGGTATGAGCCTTGTTCAACGCTGCCGCTCGGAGATTCAGGCTTTAGGTATTGACGACGTTCATTGCGAAGCCTATGAGGATTTCCCAGTGGAGTTGCTGCACAAATAATGCTGGCCTGGACGCCTACCAACATCGGTGAAGCTCCCCCTGGACAAAGTCAGGTCGGAACGGTGGAAGTCAGGGCCCACCCACTTATTGGCCCTATACGCTATATCCTTCGGAACGGATGGATCTGTACCTAGTTTCTTCTCTTTTCATCATCACCACTGTTGCTGGATTCACCGAACTCTGACTTGTGCTTGGTCATACTATCCACCATCGCCCACAGAGTCAGCCTGGTGATACCAGTGAATACAGATTCACTTCCATCATCTTCGTTTACCATAGTGTTACGTGCCCGTTATATGCATAGAGAAGGATTCGAACGAGACCCTAAAAAAGCCGATGCTGAGGTTTCCCACAGATTCATCATGGGCGAACCAGCTATGCTAATCTTGGGGGCATCTTTCACCACGCCCCGCTGAAGCCAACTCCCTTGCAAGATTTGGAAAGGAGTTTTTGCCACCGTCAGGAGTACCCTCCTTGGTTATCGCCCTTACGAGGAGGATTGGAGGCTAGGTTGGGTGAGGTGTATGACTTCAGCTTAATGTGCAAACATATCGATTTCGTCCCAGTGCCCTGCGCATGGTTGACTGTCGCATTAGATGACTCAAGAGAGGGTGCATAGGGAAACGTCCTGTGCTGTTTCTCGCTGAGACAAGGGCGTTTCAATTACGAACAACATGTGGCAACCTTGATGCATGAGACGTAGAGCTAGTAGTGGGTTAATTGCTGCCCACACTGAGTAGGGTAGGTAGCAAAACTATAGAACAAAGACGATCGTCACGATAATACCTAGGCTCCCGACGGCAACCGTGTCTGGTTCTAACCTTTGGTTCGCCGTAGAAAGTTCCGAGAAATGGTAAGTTTTATCTTTGAAACTGTGATTGACATGTATTTGAGCTATTTACTAGAGTAGCTTCGCAACCAAGACAACACTGATGTATCTTTAATCCATAACAGTTGGTATACTCTACCTAGCATTGGTCTATATCGGGTTTGTCCCCAATATGAAAACTCCTAGAAATGGTCGAAAGTCCAACTCATGCTCTAGCAGCCCTTCCAACGAGATAGGGGGCTTGAACTGTCAGGACTGGAGTCCATTAATACTGCTTTGGGCTATTAGTGTAGTTGAACAAGAGGATTCAAATTATCCAGCAAATAGTTTTGAACTTCGAGACTTTGAAAGCGTCGCAGAAAGAGGACACACCGGTCCCGAGCTATGAGCTTTGCGATTTCTATTCATTGACCGATATACCCAGCACCAACTATATGGTACGTAATACAAGCGCTTATCGTAAATTGCCTAGGAGGGCCAACCCTATTCTTCTATGCAGCGAGGTAGCCTCGTCAGCTCGCTGAATCATGCAGGCGCATCGTGCGACCAGCGACAAGGACAAGCAGGAGCAAAACCAAGTGTCAATATTATATTAAATTGAGGTCGTCAGCATAACGGCACTAGAAATAAGGATATGTAGTACGCGCAGGACGCTGTATACTTACTTATCAAGAGAAGCACAGGCAGTAATAAGATAGTGCAAAAGCTTTTACGCCCCCTTCAAGAGACTCTCCGAGTAATTACAAAATTATAGAAGGGGCTGGTTATAGCCCTGAGCTAACCGGCAATTTGGGGCGGGGGCTTGAGGGCAATCTGCATTACGCCCCTTTTGTGAGCCTTGTATCTTGCATTGATTATACCAAGGACTGTTTCCATATCTATCTACCTATTATCCTATGTGCTGCCATCCTGGATTGCTTCATAGTCTGAAACTAGCGATTATTTGAGAAGCCACTTATGAGGCCGGGAAGTGGGAGACGAACCGATGGGATAGCATCTCCCAAGAAGGGAGTTCCGTACCGGAGACCAGTGAACCTAACCTACAGTGCTGGGTTCTTCTTAAAATTCTCAGGGGGCCGCCGCTCAAAGGGTTTACAACTGGCCTTCGATGCTGCCAAATTGTTATAACTGGATATTGGACATGGGCATATCTTTGTAGCCAGCTAGCCAGCCAGTCCATCGGGATCTCACGCTGGCTGACAATCCCCGACGTCCGGGTCCGTGGTGGACGCCGATCACCGACCCAACGACCACCGACCAGCCAATCCCCACCCACGCGCGGCAACTAAAAGATCGAAGATGCATGCCGCGGCGGGGGCGGGCAGGGCGAACGGGGTTATCTCGCCCGGCCTCCACCCCTCCCCCTTTTTTGGGGGGGGAAGCGCCCGGCCTGACCGAAATTGCCCGACCTAGCTCTAATCGGGCTTGAAGTCGCTACGCACTTGGGGATAGTGAATTTGAGCGCATAAGTAATGGTATGGTCCATTCCATGGAGTTTATTAATCAGCAGAGATCGAGATGAATAGTGCAGGGGTTCTCCCGTTGATGGCTCTGTAGGTGCGCATTGGTGGCGCCCGGCTCAGGAGTTGAGAGGGTTGTTTGGCCCGGTGGTGGCGTGCAGGAGGAAACTGATTGATTGATGTGTTCGAGGCGCCTTGGAGCACCGGGGGGGGGGGGGGGGGGCTGCCGCCGCCGCGCTGCCTCATTGCTTATCCGGCTTACACAGTATACACAGCACACCTAGGTAGGATTCCAATCACCCATCTCAGCCCACGCTGACGGTCAGAATATGAGCAAGTCGATTCATTAATCTCGCTTTTATCTACGTGGGCTCGTCGCTACAAACCCGCGATGATAAATTCCCTCTTAAACCTTTCTTTTTCCGCGCGGGTTTTTTTACCCCGTCCTAATGCTCTAATAACCGTTCCGGAAAGGAAAAAAAAAACACAAAACACCTATTCTCGGCCCCCCATGCTCTGTTTGGAGGTTCTTCTTGGCGGAACCTCGTCTATTTGGGTCTAGACCGCGGGCTAGGTGCCCCCCCATATACATATATGCAAAGTGGAGTACCTGAGCACGTCCCCCAGGCTGCAAGCTCCGACCAATGGAAACCCCTCGGTGTCGGTGGGCATTATGGGTGGGGACCGGTTCTGCCGGTTCGGTCTGGCTGCAGGGGAGCCCGCACTCCGGGCCCACCAAACAAACCTCGTGCCAAGGGTCACCCTTGTAAAAGAGGACTTATTAGCAGTTCTCCACGCTTTGCCAGGGATGAGAGAAGGGGAGATTACCATAATTATTTTTTCTTTTGCGTGCAGGTGTCAGGTATTTTTCTCTTTCATCTGCTCCTTTTTTTACTTACTTCAAGGTTATTTGGATTGAATTGCGCAAAAGCTTTGTCCCGTTTATGCCGTTTCTCAGTTAAATTGGGTAGTTCCCCAGATCCAGCCCACTCTGCCGCCGGAACCACTCACTGGAGAGCTTGAGAGCCCACTGTGACAACAGATATCGACTTATGTAGGGGGACGACGATAGCCCTTAATTGGTGTTGGTGTAGAATTCCTACTCCGACACTCGGTGCGTATGTACATAGAGCCATACATAGACGGTGTCCGGCCAGGTCCAATGCTACGGAGTACTGCCGTCGTATGCTGGTTTCTGCTGCCTACCATTGCTACCAAGTAAAGCCATTCGGGACTTTTCTTACCCCAAATATCTTAGGATCGAACTCACTGGTGCGCGATGGATTCATCTTCGGTCGACAACGGTCCAGGCACGCGTGGCCCCCCGGGTGAGGAGGAGTAGGAGTTGGAGGACCTCGGGAGGGCCTGTGTATTCGGGATCTCCTACCCACATAAAGTACACCTGCACACAACATGTAATTAGCTAATGTGCGTGCATGTAGTTTGTACATACTAACGGCTACCGCGTCCCTTTCCGCCCGCCCCATACCTACTTCCTGAAGGATGTACATTATACATACCTAGGTAGGTACTGAGTGGTTACTAAGTAACATCTAATGTAGATCCACCCAACCACCTAGGCCCATACGGGGGCCCGGGGGTTGCTGCTGCCGCCATCTGAGATCTGGTGTGTCGATCAGAGACTTTAGGGGCATTTTTTAGCACACATGCTGACATGTAACTTATTGCACATCAGCACATGTACCGCAACCCTATCCACCTGGTGGCATGGATGTAGGCGCATCAAGCGCATGTCAATTCGCTATATACACAATAACTGTACCTTGTCAGCAGTCGACCAGTCAATCGGTCAATCAGTCAGTCAGCCCGTAAGGTCTTTGCTCGTCAGCCTGCCTACCTGATTGATCTGTTGGTATGTGTCGTGTCGCATTGATTGTATCGTTATATCGTTGTCGTATCGTATCGTACCGTATCGTGTACTTGTCTTGTCCATGCAAAATCTTTTACATATTTTATTATTCATTTTATATCATCTTCTTTTATGGGTTCCAGCTTCCCGTTCTCGTTGCGGAAATACATATGGGCCTTTCATGTTCTCCACAAGCCATCCGTAAACTACTTAGGTACTATTTCTCTAGACTGCTCACTGAAGTAAGTAGCCCTTTCTCCGGTCCAGCCCGTCCCAGCATCGATGGATCCGTACATGTGTACCTCTATGTAGGTAAGTGTGTATGTATGTATAGCAAATAGGTAGTCGGGTACATCCATACCTCTAGAACTCTAGGGTAGTAGTATCCATAGTAGAGGCCGACGAATTTCTTTCAAGGTTCCCTCCCTTCTACATACATCTCTACATTCATACATCTCAGTAGCTGGGGAGGAAAGGAAAAAAAAAATAGTTACCTTGCTTACTCTCCAGGCCAGGCTCGGGTACTCCCACCTGCTAACCTAGCATCAACCACCAACTTTCCGTCCTCACTTACTGGATATGTACTGTTGTTGGACTCGAACTTGTATTGGGACTTGGACTTGGACTTACGGCCCGGCGCGCAACTGATTTTTGATTAACGCCGGGTAACATTCTTACGCGACTAGACGAATCTTTTGAACCCCGAACTTAGGTAGAGTCTTTCTCACTCAACCTGTTTGTCTCGTCATCCGATCTCGTCGAGTCTACCGCCGTCTTATTCGCGCCCTTTTATCTTTTTCTTCTGGTGCGCGCTGCGCTCGAAACATCGAACATAAGAAAACCCACCCCGCCACTTTGACGAATATTGGAGCATTTGAGATTTGACTGCTCAGAGCATCACGACTATTATTGTCGCATTCGAGATCTGGAGTTCCACTGGAAACAGGGGAAAGAGAGCAGGGGAGGAAAAAACATAGAAAGAGGAGAGAAAGAGAGAGACAGGGAAAAGGAAAATAACGATCTGTTCCTGGTGGAAGGACATCAGCGTTTTGTCCTCAGTAGCACTGCGCCAACCGCATAGATCGCCATACCCGAGCGTGAAATCCCCCCTCAATTTTTGTCCCAGTTGCTTGGGCTTGTCGCTGTAAATCTCCACCGGAGGGGAGGGGGTTCCTCCAAAAACTGTTTATCAGGTTGAGGGGAAACGAATCTGCCAAACCTGAACAATGTGCGGAACAAGACCACCTTCGAATCCTCCTATATAGGCTCAAAAGCATGAGAATTGCGATCCGGGAGCAGCTGGCAGCCCTTGTGCTCGTCGCTGTACTTCTCGCCCTCGCCGTTGTCTCCATCCCGGTCTGGATCTACGTTAACAGCTTCGTCATTAGGGTTGAGACTGGCGGCCTGACTCTGACCGCCTCCCTCAAAGCTGCGCAGGTCTCTTCCGAGATTGAGATTGTCCAGACAGCCTGCAATTCCATCTCCTCCAGGTTACTCGTCCAGGCAGCCTTCCAGTCCTACTATCGCGGAAATACCAGCGCGGAGAATTGGGACAGCGCCTCCCTTGATCTTCGGAGTGCCCTTAACGCCGGCCAAGGAGGCTCTTCCAACCTCCTACAGGCGAGACTATACTCTCGTAACGAGACGGGTAGTCCCTATGGCTTGGTCAACGTCACGGGGTCCGACCTCCCGCGCATCATACTCCCTTACAAGGCTCCCAATGGCTCCGAAATTTGGCTGAACGACACCGCCCTGGGTTACCCGCCGCAACTTTACCCGAATATCACATATCATGAATCGAAAACTGTTGATCCGTACAACCCCGGTGACACATTCTCTGTCGCTAGGCCATTTCCGGACATCAGGATTGATTCTACTACGAACGGCCTAGTGCTAGGGCCTCTGGTCATTAACGAAACATATGCTTTGATCTCGTACACGCTACCAATACGACAGAATAACAATGAGACTATAGTGCTGGGATATATGACCGTCATCGCCGAGGCCACTGCTATCATGAACATTATGATGTCGGAAGAGGGACTGGGCGATACAGGTTCGGTGTTGCTGATCGGCCCTTCTACTGGATGGAATCGATTTAGTAGATACAACTTACCAGCCAATTCGACGCATGACGCTGCCGGAAATTTCTCGAATGTCCATGTGGAATTTGTTCTCCCACCGAAGCCCAGGCTGGGCCAGCCTGATCGGCATGAACAGCATAACTGGGAGTCGGGCCATTACAACGAGCCTTTCAAAGTGACAGAGTACGAGGCGGCGCTGAAAGCTTTCACTGTGCGAAATCCAGTGGTCAACAACGCTAGCAGCATGCTCTCCACGACCAACGAGGAGGGCATCCGTGTTGCTGTCGGCTACGCCCGCCCGCAAACCGTTCTGGTCAACTGGACGCTGATTGTCGAGCAAGACCGGTCTGAGGCCTATGTTCCGATTAACACTCTCAGGAACATACTCCTAGCCTGTGTCTTTGCTACTATTGGCCTGATACTCATCTTGGTTTTGCCCATAGCTCACCTTAGCGTGATGCCGATCAGGAAACTGAAGAGCGCGACCAAGAAATCGATTACCCCTCCAGGCTACGAGGCATTTATGGATGATCCAGATTATAATGACGATGAGGATCGCTTTGCATCGGGCGTCGTGAACGATGAGAAAGGATTTGCGCGTCAGTTTAAGAAGCTCGTGGGAGGAAGGCGCCGGAGACGGCCTCCAATCTCGGAACAGGGTAGTGATCCACGCCGGAGAAGGTTTAAAATCCCGGGGAAGGTGGTCGAAAAGCGGAAACATTATATTAGGGACGAGCTTACCGAGCTGACGATGACATTCAATGAGATGGTCGACGAGCTCACGGAACAGTACACTTCTCTGGAATCCAAGGTGGCCGAGAGGACGCACCAACTCGAACAGAGCAAGAAGGCGGCTGAGGCTGCCAATGAGAGCAAGACGCTGTTCATCGCCAACATATCGCACGAACTGAAAACGCCGCTTAATGGAATTCTCGGCATGTGTGCTATATGCATGGAAGAGGACGACATGGTCCGCATCAAGCAGTCGTTGAAGGTGTTATATAAGTCTGGTGACTTGCTGCTCCACCTGCTGGAAGATCTACTGAGCTTCTCGAAGAACCAGATCGGGCAACAGTTGAGTCTGGAGGAGCGAGAGTTTCGACTGGGGGACATCCGCTCCCAGATACTAACTATCTTTGACAAGCAAGTTCGCGAAGGTTCCATCGATTTTTCGGTTATGTTCGTCAACTCCGACACCGAGGGGCTCCAGGGAACCGATGTGAACATCAATGACATGAATCTTCCCGCTATAGGGCCTGATGGAGCGGGCAGGGTTAAGGACATGTGCTTATGGGGCGATCAACATCGAATCCTACAGGTGCTCATCAATCTTGTTAGCAACAGTCTCAAATTCACGCCTAGCGGTGGCAAGGTCTCGGTAAGGGTGCGATGCAAGGGGGAGGTGGAGCAGCATAATTCCGATAGCAGGACTTCATCTTTCTCGAAGAGCGGTTCCAACCGACCGGGGAGGTCCCGAAACCGTCTCGGATCCGAATCGAATCATTCGACGAGCTCGAAGGCCGTTTCGACGCCGTCGCCACAGTACAAGGGTGGCACCGCGCTGACGATAAACCCCATGGAGCCCAAACACACGCATATACGCATCCGCGAGAGGTCGCCGACGCCGCCGCCCCCGAACGCCAAGACCTTTCTATTCGAGTTCGAGGTCGAGGACAGCGGTCCCGGCATACCCGAGAGCATGCAAGCGAAAGTGTTCGAACCATTTGTGCAGGGCGACCTGGGTTTGAGCAAGAAATTCGGAGGCACGGGGTTAGGCCTGAGTATCTGCCAACAGTTGGCGAACCTGATGGGTGGGACCATCACCTTGAAGAGCACTGTTGATGTCGGCACAACCTTCACGATGCACATCCCCCTCAAGTACACCAAGGATAGGTAAGGACGCAGCACCCCACTGCTTCGAGTGATAGCTAACCCAAAACGCAGGGCATCAAGCACGGCATCAAGCAGTGTCAAATCCCGGGCAGCCAGCATAAGTTCGGCAGAGGGCGAAGCCAGGAGAAATTCGGCAAAGCAGGCCGAGGCGGACGCTAAGGCCAGCGTACTCAAGCAGCAGCCTAGGTTGGTGGGCTGGAGTCAGCCCTTCTTCGCGGCGAACCTGACCTCGGGGCCCAAGGCTACGACGGCAGAAGACCAGATAAAGGCAGTGGAGGATAAAATGAAGGCGGTGGAGGCGGCGGCGGCGACGGCAACGGCGCGGAAGGACGGGAAGTTGCGGGTACTGGTGGCGGACGACAACCGCACCAACGTGGAGGTGGTGACGCGGATGCTCAAGTTCGAGGACGTGTACGACGTTACGATCGCCAAGGACGGTCAGGAGGCGTACGAGCTGGTCAAGGCGGACATGGAGCGGAACTTGCGGTTCAACCTGATCCTGATGGACGTGCAGATGCCGAACCTGTCGGGGATCGAGAGCACGCGGCTCATCCGGAAGATGGGCTACTCGGCCCCCATCGTCGCCCTCACCGCCTTCTCCGAGGAGAGCAACGTCCGCGAGTGCATGGAGTCCGGCATGGACGAGTTCCTCAGCAAGCCCATCCGCCGCCCCGCCCTCAAACAGGTCCTCCAGAAGTTCGCCACTATCCCCGAGGAGCCCGAGACTCCCTCCGCCGCTTCCACGACCGCTGACTCCAATCCTGCGCAAGACCACGAGAATGGGGTTGAGACCGAGCACGAGCAGACGCAGCCGACTACTAGTGAAACGGTGATGGGGCCCACGGCCACGGCCACGGCTCCCGCGACTACTACAACCGCCACTACCGCAACGGAAACCGGACACGAAGCGGCCAAGGAGAATGTCTCTATGAACGGCGGGGTACATCGTACTACGAGCACGCGGGGCCCATGACCATCAGGCTGGGGTGTCAGCTGCGAACCTCCCATCGAATAAATCTCCATCATCAACCCAGAAACAAACAGTGGAGAGGCCCCATATCACGATAACCGACCGACCTTACAAAACAACATAATCGTATACCTTAATCATGCAAGCCACGCAGCACCACCGGTACAACGTCTTATCTCGATACATACTTTAATTGTCTCGGCCCCGACTTGTTTGAACACTAGCAGGGCAGACGGGGAGACACTTTGATAGCAAGCCATGAATTGTTTTCTTTTTTTTCTTCTTCTTTTCTTTTATTATTCTCGGGGAGTTTTTGTGTCTGTTTAGCTTTTTGTATCAGCGAGTTACCGGAGCGGGTGATAGGGGTTGGGAAACGGGGGGAATACACGAACAAAAAGAAACCGGTGACCGGGGGAAGAGGGGTCGGGGTCTACGGGCGGCTTATTCTTGATTTATTGATTTCATCCGCTGTTCTATCCATCTATCGTTTTCTCCCCTTCGTGCTTTTTTTTTTTTTTGGATCATCACAACTTATATATATATATCCATCATCACTCTCTGTTTTACTTACGGAGCTCCAATCGGGAACTTGGGAATTTAGGACGGGGAGTACAACAACGGGCACGGGTCAACGGGCACACGACTGGCTAGCGAGCGGGCAATAGGGAAACAAAGAGATGGGAAATGGGGGGGTACATTGGGAATTATTGCGCGGGCGACGAAAAAAAGAGAGAGGCGTTATTGGGTTATGCGGTCGTGTTCACATACATCAATCATCATATCATACCCCAAACCGTATCATTATATACTATATAAATATATACTTTCACATGCATATACGTTCATTCACGGCATACATACTTAGTACACGTACATTTTTCACGCACACACTTGGGGTGTCTCCCCGTTTCCCGTGCCAAAGTCTTGTCAAATCCCATGAGGTGCTTTGGCTGATTTGCTGACTGAATCTGTAGTAGTAGTAGTAGTAGTTATAGGGGTAAGGGTACTGAGAGAGAAGAGATGGGAGTCGCAGGGGGGGACACGGGCAGCAGCCCCTTTCCGCTCCTTTTCTTTCCTCCATCGAGGAACCGGTCTCAGCATCGCACACCGTGTACACGTCGTATACCATGCCATCCGTCAAGATCGACGCTGTCTGCCGCCCCCCACCCCCCCTTCCCCCCCTCCGTTTAAAAACCTGGTGACTGACTTACTTTGACTTGACCTGACTTGATTGATACATAGTGAGCACACCTATCCTGTATATCTACGTCAACCGCATTACGAACCCGTGAGTCCCACATCGAGCCATGGAGAAACTGTTCATAACAAGAGCAGCAGCGAGTGGCATAATGTAACATCGTGGAGCACATCGATTCTGGCGACCCTGCTGCAGAGATCGTACAATAAAAAGGTTATCAGTCTTTGTTTGCAAATACTTTTTTTTCTTCTTTCGATATACTATGTAATACTGTCGTGTTAACTATCAAGCCGAAGAGAGAGAGGCCTCGCAAACCTCGTAGGTAGGGTTCAACGTCGAAGACCTCAGAAAGAAAGAGGCTTCGCCATGTGCGTCCCATCGGAGATCGGGAGTAAACACAGGGTGGGTGGTTAGGATATAAATACACATACATATATACCACCCTGTTCCTATTCCCGGCATCCTGCCCCCTGCACCCGCCTTTGCATTTCCTGGATAGATAGATAGATAAGAACATGTCGCGTCGCATTGCAAAAAGGGGGCTTATATTCGTAAGGCGCCCCCCTAGGAACGGAAAACAAGAAAACGAGAAAGAAACAAAGAGATGAGAGTGGAAAGAAAATGAAAACGACACAAGGAAAAAGAAAATGGATCCAAGAACTCTCTGCGAATGCCCGAAAAGCGCCATGGCCAAAAGACGCCTTCGTCCTCCGTTCCTAGTTCCTCATCTCGGATCCGAGTCTGCGCAAAAAAAGAAAGAAAAAAAGAACAACCGAAAGCCAGAAACGCCCCCTGGAGCTTGTACAGCAAAACTGATAAGGCGAAGAAAATAACAATAGACAAGCGTCATGTCGTGAGCCCTGCACCCTGGTAGTACCGTAAGTAGAATAAACAGGAAGTGAAGTGAAAAAGAAAGAAATTCCTAGAGACAACAACTCCTCGAGCCGTAGGCGAGCCTCGGGGTTGACGACCGAGGCCTAACTCGGAGCCCAAAAGTATGTGCAGCCAGCCCCCGAGATAAGGGGTGTCCTTTATGGTAATCATCTAGGCCGATCGCCGACCGAGTCCAGCACCCGACACTTCGGGCCTTACTCGATCTCCATCCTACCGGCGATCTCCTCACTACCTCCGCGGCTCCGGGGAAGGCGCTCGTCATCCTCGCTCTCCTCGCTGCTACTCTGGTATTCGTCGCTCTCTTCCTCGGTTGATGGATCCGGGTCATTGAGGGGGTCAATGTCAACATCCTCGTCGGGGTCCCACATAACCGCATCCTCTTCGTCTTCATCATCCTCGTCATTGGTCACTATGCGATTTGCGAGTTGATCCCCCAGCCAGTAGCCGGCTCGCTTACTGGCGCCCAGGTTACTACTGCTGCTGCTGAGCAGAGAAGGAGCGTGGCGTCTGGCAAGGCCGCTGCTACCTCTCCGCGCTGGCGCAAGTGCTGGAGAGTTCACGATGATAGGCAGGCCCCTGACGTACAAATAAGCGACTCTCTTCTTGGATCGGTTGAAAAAGAAGACGTGCATCCTCCAGATGGCAGCCTCGTCACCGTCAAAGGGATCTTCGGCAGGTTGATAGGAAAACGCGGAACAGCTCTCAAGATCCATCTCCTTATCTATCATGGCCCACATATGCGGACCCCACACCGGGCTACTTCCGGGGAGGTTCGTGGTGTTGGCTAAGGGAGAGGCGCTGGTGTAGGAATTGTTGAAACTGGTAGTGAGGGACGAGCTGATGGGGCGCACGCTACTCAAGGTACCATCGAAATTGGCCATTAGACGACGCAGATCCTTCTCGCGGCGGAAGTCCGACGGTCGCAGGACGTGTGAGAAATCGTAGTCGGGATGACTTGCATTGAGCGTGGCGATCAGGTATGCGAACGTCCGACGGCTCCATACATCGCTTAGCGGGCCGAAAGGGCTCGACCGCGACAGATTCAGCGAGGCGGCCAGCTCTTCCCGCTGAGGAGGCGACAAGGAAGCGCCAAACTTGATGAGCGCCTCATGTTGCGACTCCAGAGAACACTCGATATTCTTGTATAGTTTCTTTTCGGAGCCGGACGCCTTAGTAGTATAGAGATCGCACCCCCCAGTTACGCGACAGTCAGAGGTGCCAAAGTTCAGCGCCGATGTGACGACGTCGAAATCCCGAAGCGGAAGAAACTGAGAGAATGTGCTTAACTCCGGATGATTCATGCAAAGCTCGCCCTGGGAACGTCTAGGAACTCACCTTCATTGTCGCAGATGTGGATGTTGCGTCGTTATGAATATTCGATAAGCCAATACGTTATTACAGTGAGTTAATTCCATATGATTGACTTCAGACTGAAATGAACCCGGGTAGGCTTGTCGGGTCATGCGATATCTACCGTACAAGGTAGGCAGGCCGGTGATGTTAAGTGCGAATGATGCTTTTTGGAGGTTAGGTCGCAAATCGCAGGCTGCGATGAGTGGAAGTGATGTCTCGAGAATAGGGCGGTGTCGGGATTGGAGATAACGTGTTAAGAGGGTCAAGTAGAATTAAGTCGAGACGAGATGGTATGGATTAAAGTCTATGATTAAGGTGTGCGATAAAAGTAAAGGTGAAGCCTAACGACTAAGTGTCGCACGGGAAGTGAAGAGCGAAGATGAGGAGATGTGAAGGTATGATGCTGATTGTGATGCTGATTGCGCCTTGCTGGTCAATTACGGTTTACAAGGAGTAAATTATCTAGACGATTAATCGATCGATTGATCCGTCTAGCAACCAGTAAGGCAGGAAGGAAGGGTCAGGAGGAGAGAGTCAGAGATAGTCAAAGTGAGTGAGAATGAGGCATACTGTGAGAAGATGAGAAAAGACCCGGATTATAGGTTTGTAGTAGTTGTTTGGTTGTTGGATGTCGGTTGTCGGTTTGATGGAATGCGGTAAGGAAACGAACCAATTGGTATTGGTAAAGGAGATAGTGATGGCGATGATGCGATGTGGGGGGGGATTGTCCGGGATGTTCAAGGGTAGCGTTTCAAGGTTGGGGCTTCTTTTGGAACAGGTGCGATAGTGCTTAGTGTTTTAGTACGGAGTTACAGTACTTGATAAATATTACTGATACTGATACTAATCCCAGTACCGATAACGACTGACGGTAGGTAGGTAGATCTGTTCTGTTGAAATGATTTAACTTTCGCTAGACGTCCGCGTAAGACGTAAGTATGGAAGTCTTTCTTGAGATTGGAGAAGGAATCGCCCGGGTAGGTACGATGGAGGATGAGGGTAGAGTAGGTCAGGTTACCTAAGTCAAGTGGTACGTCAATCGGTCCATATCGGCTCCCTAAGCCAAGGTACCCTATCAGCAGTATATACGGGCTGACGGGCGGCTGCGATACATCCATCCAATTGATAGATAAGTCCACAGATTAGAAGTTAGCTGGGGTTGCTGAGTTGCGCCTGCGCCTGAATATGACCAATCCATTCCACCCCTTAGCGTATCCGGATGTTGTGCCGACTATTAGGTACCTACTGTAGGTTACTTACCTAAGGTCGTGTTTGATTATTGGCGTAGCCTACCTAATCAGAAGCATAGCAGGTGCATGTGGGTGATAACGCAGGTGGTTGTTGGGTGATGTCTTCGTCAGGTGACAAGGAAAGTTGTGTGTGTGCCAAGTATGGCATGCACGGGTTTCCTCATGTGTATAAAGCATTTCAGGCGCGGCGCATTTTTCAAGTTCTCTTCATAAAAAGGTACATCCTGAATGCGTAGGTACCAAATGCATCGAAACTCGGGGGGGTTTTTGCTGCTGGTTGGGTTGATGCTGACTAGTTTATTAGTTCCAAAAGTACTGTTAAGCAGACTGGCAGAACACGAGTCGTAACAAGTTGGTGGAGAGACCCGGTTGAATCCATTGAATAAAAGGTTAGCTAGACTGGGCCAAGCAAAAGCTGCCCAGGTGGCTCCTCTATGGTGGATCACACCAACGGGTACAGCTGGCGGCCGTGGAAACGAATCAGATAACGTTGATACGCCACGAGCAGAGATGAAGCCATCCGATATGCATGTATTATCTTGTCGATTCCCTGTTAAGAAATCATATAATTGTAAGGGGTGAGGGGAGGTCCGAAGTTCTATAGATACTTGCTAAAAAAATCATGCTGTCATCGACTCTTGTGCTGCTGCTGCTGAATGGAGTATCGTGTCCCCAAGGTAGATTCTTTCATGTTTCCTTCCATGTCGCTGTTATTTATTAATCCGAGGTTGAAATCGGGCTCGAGGAAATTATAAAATCCATCATGCATGAATGATACAGTCATATCATGACCGTAGTTGACAGCGTGTCGCAATCGAGTTGAGTCGGGTCGAGTCGGATCGGATCGGACACGCGTTTCGTCATAAAAAACCACTATCATCAAGCCCGGCCAGCAAGCTTTTCACAAGACAAGTCCGGATGCCTTAAGCGCCTTTAACACGTCTTCTTGTTCCTGTGAAATAAGGATTATATGAGTATATTTTTTTTCTCTTTGCAAATTCTCGACGTGACAGTCTTTCGACACGGAACACCTATGCGCCAAAAAAAAGGTTCCCCTGCGAGCCATTAAAAAGCGCTCTGCGGCCCGCTTGTAATAGTAGTTACAACGGCTATAAGAGATTACATGATTTTCGTAACTTCGTCCTCGACCTGAGATTTGGTAGAAAAGGGTGTCAGTGAACGAGAGAGACCAACCCCTGGGAGAGAAGGGACCGGGAAATTTTTGGGGGTAGCAGGGTGGATGGATGGATTGTGAGGAAAGAGACGGAGCTGATTTTCTTTTTTGAGAATCGTGGAGAGAAAAAAAAACTCACCTCCATGTCCTCCAGCGAGTCTTGCTGACCTATACACCGGAGCACGTTCTTTTTGCTGCTCTCCTGGAGCTCGCCCGCCAATAATATCTCATCCAGTATGTAGTACGCCTTGGTGAAAGAGAAGATGATATCCAGCTCGCAAACGTTGCCGTAATACTTGTCCATCTGTTCGACGTATCGATGGATGATCTCGAGGGTGATCAGTTCATTGTCGGAGGAGGAGCAGCCGGCGATAAAGAAGAGCGAGGCATAACGACGATATACTATCTTGGTATCTGTTTTGACGCGTCAATATCACATCCGGGGCCCGTATACCATCCAGTCTGGCATGTGACAAGGCCTATGGCAAGGCCAGTGAGGATGACGGGGTGAATTGCGGACCTTTGTATTCGAGGAAATTGCACATGCGAGTCCGTCTGGCGAGGACCAGTTGGGAGACATCCTTGACAATCTTGGCCTTGTCCTTAGGAGACAAAGTGGTGAACCATTTGGCGAGGCGCTGTTGTCGATAATGTCATTAGTATAGTGTCCAGGGTGTAGTCGATAGAACTTAAAAGAATAGAGTCAAAAGAAGAATGGTCTGTCCTTACCACCTTGCCCTGCCGGGAAAGCAGGATTAAGTAGCTTCCATGAGGGTCAGTCTTTGCGGAATTCTCGTCCAAGGGGGAGAGAATGTAAGGATATGAGAGGGGCGGCGTACTTGATGGCCATGATGATATAAACCTCTCACATTACCAAAGGGCAGAGAGGAATTAAAACGGCTAGTCGAAAAGAGAATTTTTTATTTTTTTTTGGTTGGCGTCGGTCGGATTGCAGCTTGGGGGATAAAAGGAGTTAAAGAGTTATCGGTGGAGCAGGCCTCAGGTCGTCAATCAAGTCGTCCAAGTTGTTTTTTTCCAGGGTAACGTTTTACCGTTCCTTAGGTATACCGTTTACCGTTTACCGTATGTAGTAGGCATGCAGCCATATACTATTTTGGCTTGTTTGGTAGGTAGTGGGGTTGGGCACGAGCTTCAGCATGCTCTGACCGTTTACGAGAATTAGACGGGCCTAACACCTGGCAGTATAAACGCTTCTAAGGTTTCATCAAGCTTTAAAGCATCCGGCAGCTGCCAGGACCCGGCTGCCAGCTGAGCAGATTAACTTCCTGTATTCCAAGACGGAGAGTCAGATATTCCACCCCCTTTCCAGGTTATCGCATTTCCATGCCTAGAGTTTCCATACCCAGGCTTTGGTATACTGCAAAACGCGGAAACAGCCCAAACGGGAATCCCAGAGCATGATGTATATAAACCGCGACCCCAAATTCTTGGACTTCTAGACTTCTAGACTTCTAGCCAAACCCCATAAAGCTAGGTAGGCACCACTCCTGCTTATATAGGACTAGGTGGATGAATCATGCCGCGTTTTCCATGCATTCATCGGGCCGTGCATTGCATTCATTCATTCCTTCCTTCTTCTCCCGCAGATATTACAAATTGGATAAAATTTCCAAGCTATTGATAACTAA
Organism: Eutypella sp. D-1; assembly: GCA_023313575.1. Taxonomy (NCBI): domain Eukaryota; kingdom Fungi; phylum Ascomycota; class Sordariomycetes; order Xylariales; family Diatrypaceae; genus Eutypella; species Eutypella sp. D-1. The sequence continues at coordinate 109,103 of JAJTTP010000018.1, read as the reverse complement.
TCCTACCTAATAAATCTATATGGGATAACTCCAGTATTGATTATGCAATTCCCTGCTTTTCCCAGGTTGGTCTTGCCTGGTCTGCCTGTCGCTTGCCGCCCTGTCCCCAATTACACCATGCAGGGGCTAGCGGGGGGGGGGGGGGGGGGGAGGGGGCGGGTTGATTGCAAGGTGATTGATTGATCACATTCGACCGACTTGCCGATGTTGGTAATCCAGCTCCAGCACAACAACGGGACCGCCCGGGGGGGTGTCGGTTGTTGATGAGTAAAGCACCGATCAATGTTTGTTAAACTGACGGCGGGATCCTACCCCGGCAGCCCGGGTGCCCGATGATGACCGATCATAGCTGGAGGTGGGCACCTCCACAGTCCACGATCTAATCCATCAGTTCTGTCAGTCCCGCTCACTGTTAGTAATACAGATTCGGGGGGCGGGGACAACTTCCATATGACAGACCCCCATTATCTACCTAATTATTGATCGTGATGCTTGCAGATGCTACTACCCACAACAATAGTACGGGGAAATCTACTCTAGAAAGTACTCTGCTTTAAACTGTACTCGCGATAATCACCTACCTACATAGGGTAGAGTATAATGTTTTACTCGGCCCGCTCGACTGAAACTGAACCTGACTTAAGGAACGGCTGCCTATATAACCTATAACCTTAGTATGTAGGGGATAGGGGATAGACAGGATTTATCTCCTCCACGTCTACATAGTCTGGAAAACCTCCGCTCGGGGGTCACTCCCTGCCCGTTTTTAGTCTCGGTCGATGGAAAACTCTCGGTATTGGTTTCGGCCGCGCAAATCTGTGATAAAACATCGTGCCCTTTTTTTTAATTCTTTTTCCCCATCCCCCATATCACATGTTTCTTACCACCACCCTACCTAGCCCCCCGCCCTCCCAAACAATAGATTAACCTTTCGAGCATAGTTAAATCATAAACTTCTTTTTAAGTCAATTTCTGCATCTCCGGCCATTCTTGGGAGAATTTCGTTCTTACCCGGCAAAATATTAAATAGCAAGTGAATATCCTGTGAATCTTAAGAGAGAGAGGTAGTTAATCACCGGGTTTCTATCGCATCGCATCTTCATCGCTTTTTTTTTTCTCCCCTTCCCCTCCCTCCTCAAATCGCCTCCCGCTTGCCCCTCCATGTCAAACGGAGCCGCAACAGCGGGGCAATATTTACTCACCATCTCCCTCCCACCCCACCATTAAAGGCCGACCTATCTCGGGAAATTCCTTTTGCGATCGTTCCGCCTACCCGAACATTGCAATTACAGGCAATTGATTGTACGCAATTGGATACCAATTTGTTTTCCGAGGCGGTTCGCTTTTGTTCTAGACGAGATATAGAGAGAGACACACACGAATAGCCTCATTGCGGCCATCATCATGACGCGAATAATACTCTCCACTGGGTTGGTTGCGCCTTCATTCCCTTTGCCAAGTCCATGCTCATTCATGCCATGACCTCTCCACGCCTTGGCTAGGTGCGCATTATATGTTGTTGTCGGGGCATTTTGACTAATCACCGCGCTGTTTGCCTCCCCTATAGAAATGTCGTCCAGGGCGGCCCCTCCATCCGGAAGCCGGGGACCTTCCGGTCGAACCTCGAGCTCACCAACTCCCTACGGGCCAACATTCTCGCCGCGCAAGAAGACTACGCCTGCGCGGCGTACCCGAACGGTAACGGCAACGGTAACGGCAATGGCAATGGCAATGGCAATGGCAATGGCCACGACCGCTTCCAGCCATTAAACGCAGAAATCATAAACGGAAACAGCAATCAGCCGAACGGGCACGATCTGAAGAAGAACGGGATCAAGAACGGGGCGAAGAAGAACGGGGACGACAACAACAACGCCGCCGCCGGGACCGGACGGCCGGCCCTCGAGGCGTGGACCGCGCGCGAGGAGTCAACGCTGTACGTGCCGCGCATCGACTGGTCGGCAGCGGGGCTCCAAGAAGACCGGTCACAATACGAGATCACAGCGAAGCTATTCTACCTACCAACAGCACCATCATCAACCGCGGCGCGCGCAGCGCACGCGCGCGAAGCACTAGACCTGGTGCGCCGCGAGCTGGGGGCCAGCCGCGTCGAGGACGTGGACCTGCTGATCGTGTCGTTCCCGGGGATCTCGTTCGAGGGGGACTGCGAGTGGGAGGCGGACAAGCTGAACGCGAAGATGGGGGACGGCGAGGCCGAGGCCGCGACCTGGGCCGCGGCCATCGCGCCCCTGCGCGCCGAGGGCCGCGCCCGCCGCCTCGGCGTCGCTGAGTTCGGCAGCGAGAAGCTGCGCCGCTTCCTCGACGACCCCCGCGTCCGCGATCACTCCGGCGCCGCCCGCCCCGCCGTCGACCAGATCAACGTCCGTAACTGCTGCAGCGTGCCCCCGCCCCTGACCGACCTCGCCCGCGCCGAGGGCATCGAGCTCCTCACCCACTCCGACTGCACCGACGTGCTGCCCAGCGGCACGCTGCGCGAGCTTTTGGGCCAGGGCCCCGGCGGCGCCGGCGTTCTCGCCGACACCGACGAAGGAGTAGTTGGCGGCCCGGGCCTCCGCGGCGACCTCGTGCCACAGTGGGTCATCAAGTACACTGCCGTCGTTAGGGATCGCGGCGTTATCGAGAATAAGGGATACTTCGCGGGGGCGGAGCTGGTGGAGAAGAATTTGTAAAAAAGAAAAAAGAAAAAAAACATCAGCGGTTTGTTGGGTGTGTGGTGTGGGTCATGGGCGTCTGCATACATGTAAATACAGCCTCGGAGTTGATTCCTTTTTTTTTTTAACTGCATATTCTGAATTATTTGTATTCCACGCCGTTCATGAGCTTTCTTTAGAAAGAGTTTTTTTTTTTTCCGCATGCATGCTGAGCAAGGAATGCGTTATTAGAGATTGTGGTGCGGTACTCATGGCGAATTTGTGTGATTTGATTAACTGGACTCCATTCCACGAATTTAGCAGCACCTGGCCGATTACGATAGAGAGAGAGCAGTAAAGCAGTCATAGTAGATAGAGTAGCAGGACTGAGCATAAAGCAGAGAGGGCAATAATCATCGTAAAAATCGTTCATCATATTTTCGCTCTTCCTCATAATATACGGGCATTCAATCAATCAATCACTCGCACCCCCTGCCCCCCCCCCTCTCTCTCCGTCGTCTAAAATACGCCCCTAACCCCAAACTCATCCAATCATACTCCTCTTGCGGCCGCGCAGACGGACGTCGTCGAGCTTGCGCAGGACGGCGGGGGCCTGGCGGAAGGCAGCGGCGTAGGCGGCGAGCACGGCGTCCGCGAACAGGGGCTCAGCGCGCGGGTGGGTGCTCGCGAACGCGCGCTCCAGCACGTACAGGTCGACGGCGCGGTCCTCGTCCGCCGTGCCCTGGCTCGCCAGCCCGAAATCGATCAGTACGATCTCGCCGTCGAGGAGCCGCGCCTCCGCTTCCGGGTCGTCGCTTGGGGTTTCCGAGGCCGCCTCAGCGCCAGCAGGAGGCCGCAGCATCATGTTGCTCGTTGTTAGGTCCCCGTGTATCACGCCTGCCTTATGCAGGCGTCCGACGGCGTCGCCGACGCGGCGCATGAGGTCGACGAGGGGCGCCGTGTCGCGATCCAAGCCGAGCTTATATCCGCCCTGACGCCCATCCTCCTCCTCCTCCTCCTCCTCTGGCTCCCCACGGCCACCAGCGGCGTCAAGCCAGCGGTTAATCGCAGCGCGGACGGGGGAGCCAGGAATCCACTCGAGGGCGAGCCAGCCGGCGACGTCGTCGAGGGCGTAGACGGCGGGGACGCGGACGCCGTCGCGGCGGCAGCGGGCTAGGATCCGGGCCTCGGCTAGGATGCGGTGGCGCGTCAGTCGCGCGTCCAGCGCTGGGTGCCGCCACGGCTTCGCTGGCCGGTACTTCAGCGCCGCTGCTACCGTCCCCAGCGCGTGCGTCGTCCGGTATACCCGCCCCTCCGCCCCCTGCGTCACTAGCTCCGCCGGCCGCGACGACGGGTACGTTAGGATCTGCGGGAGCGGGAACTGCTGCGGGGGTTTTGTCGGTGGCTGCGGCGGCGCTTCTTGTTGCTGTTGCTGTGGTGGTGCTGGTGGTTGTGGTGGTTGTGTTGCTGCCATGGTTGGTGGCGGGGTTGTTACTTGGGCTTGCAAGATTCGGCGCTTTTCGAGATATCAAAACCAAGACTAGAGTAACTGTCTACGAGTATGTTGGAATTACATAAGTACCTTAAAACGTAAATGGCCGTGTGCAACTTGAATGGTTCTACTGTGATGATGATAGCAACCCTTGGGATACAAACTGCACCTGGGCGCATATACGGTGTCTGTCTACCTCATACTTTGTACCTAACTTTACCTCTCCCAATCTGGAAGTGATTACTTAGTTTGCCCCGCGATTGATAAGGCGATAAGCGATAAGTAGCCCTGAGACCTCGGGATCTACGATCAACGGGGGTAGGTAAGCACAAACTTGAAAATTGAACGCGGGGCAAGGTACCTAGGTATTACCTGGACCCGAGCAGCCGAGGCGGGCAGTCGCAGCTGAGTTTGGATGCGCCTTCATCTTGAATACTTGATTACTGGCCTGTGGCTGTCTTTGAATGCATTTCAGCTCTATCACCTTCCGCTTCTCCCAGTTTACTCTTCAGGACTATTCTACCATTCTAAAGACCTGAGGGGTAGTGACTATGACTATCAACCCCTCTCGCTCTTCGCTTAGTTAACTAAAAATATTGTTGGGTTTTTCGCACCATGTGGACCGCTAGGATGGGATGATAGCCCCAACTCCCCCTCCCCCCCCTGCTGGTGTTTGCTGCAAGGGCACAAACCTCGGTTTGTTTCTTTTCTCGATCCTAAGATGTTTCTGGAACATCGTCACGAGGGCCCCAGCCACCCCGAAGAGAAATAGTTCCTTATGCAACTCGCAGCTGTTCGCAGCTCGCGCAGCGTTCGCGGTGAACCACTGTGGGCTTCTAGTGGGCTTTTGGTGGGCTCTATGTGGCCCTATGGATCGAATGTTGCGTTGCAGCAGACGCACATTACATATTAGTGAATCGGTAGATACTTGGGTAGGGTAAAGGAGGGGGACTCGGAAGGTGGATGTAGTGGATTGTAGTGGATGATGTGGTGGATCAGCGGAGTCAGATCACTCGCAGTCACTGGTGATTCACCGAATACGGGCCTAGCCGCCCATTCCCATGCTGCCATGCTGCCCATGCAGCAGGGATTGAGGCTGTCAGGGGAGTTTTCATCGAATTACGCTACCCGGAAATATCATGGTGGGCGGTACCACACAACTGCCAGCCTGCCACACAACCACACACAAGCGCAGCCCTCATGGGACAAACATGGGACAAGAAGGAATAGGAAGACACAACCGGAATACACAACCGAATAACAAAGGGTTGAGTTGTTCCAACAACAAGTCCAGCTGGCAGCAATTCCGAGGTCTACTCTGGGTACAAAGTAGGGTACTTAGTACGTATAGAAAGGACTATAGGACCCTACCTGGAGGAGATCTGAGCCGAGAACGTCATTAAATGGCCAATCCCATCCGCCAGCCCTAAGGTAGTACCCATCCTTGCCATCCATTTGTCTCTCTACTTCGTACCTGTTGGCTGTTAAAAAAGGAAAGAAAAAAAACTTGCATTCAATTCAATAGGCACCCCAAGAACCTCTAGAACCCCCCCAAAGCCTTACTAACAATGTCACTTTCCCACTTAATAATCCCGGTGGCGTAGCTCATCTATACGTGGTTGTAGACTTCTCCCGAAGGCGAGCTGCAAAATTAATAGTATTATTCCCTTCAATCTACCCGCCCATCCATTCTCAACATCAACTGCAATTTTCTTCATGGTCTTCAAACCCCCCACCCTCATGTTCGCGATATGGCGGACCCCTCCTCCTCTCTTCTGTGGACCTTGATCTTGGTCGTCACCGCTCTATTTCTAGCCCTCATCGTGTCCGCCCAGATCCTCTCCACATACACTACTGCGTACCTGGCCGCCCCGCGAGAGATCGCCGTCTTCCTCGACGCAGTGGACTTTTCAATCCAGGAGAACGAGAGCTACGATCGCGATGTCGCTCGTGTCCACAGGCTCGACGATAAGGTGCGCCTCAGCAGGCTACTGCGCGAGATCCAGAAGAGCGGCGACGATTTGCGCGAGGACTTGAACCGCCTCCTGATCGCTGAGGGCGGTACGTCACTGCGTGCTAGTGCCAGGATATTGTGGGCATACCACCGGAAGCTGCTGGAAGAGAGGGTGCGCAGATTGGATCTTCTACGTACACGATTCTTGGTGGTCTATATGGGCATCGTCGCCGCCACCGTCAGCGACCGCGAAAAGGAGAAGTCGTCCGCGAGGGCCGCCGCCCCGGTCATACCCCCGCCCCCACCATTCCCAGATGACGATTGGATAGAGTCGCGACACCACCACCATTCAGCGCACAGACCCAAGCTCCCCGCGGGGCTCACGGACGGCTTGAAGAAGAAAAAGCATAATCTAACGAGAGTCAAGACGACACCGATGGTGCATTCCGAGCAGCCGGGAACACCGCAGCATCGCACAGGCTGGATGGGTGTCGTCGAAGAGTTACAGCGCTCGCCTGTCATGGCGAAGCGGCACGCCTCCATCGAAGAGGCCATGTCCAAGGCGCCACGAGTACCAACCGGCTTGAGGACCCCGCCGTCTTCGCCTATGAGCAGCCCACTAAGCGGTGGTCCAATATACAAGCCCCCGTCACCGATTAGTCCCATATCGGATGATTTCTAGTTTACTGCACATGTGCACGATACACGCATGATATACGACCGATAATGAAATGCCATAACGATAACGATACCAGAATCAGGAAAGGGGACAGACAGGACACAGCCTTTTATTATCATTTTTCACGCTTTTCGGCACCTGCATATTCCATTACATATTCATTTCTACGCGCAGCATTACGCAATGCGTCGTCTTCTACCACACGAGGAATTCGCCTCTTTTTTTCTTTTTTCTCCCTTCACGCATACTTCACTTCAGACCTGAGATACCCTCTATACTATACTGCATAACTAGTATTTCTATTTTTATCTTCTTTCCTTTATATTTTCGTTTCCGGTCCCGTCGGATTCTTTGTTTTGGGGCCAGCTATCTCTTCCGGTGTTTCGGGCTTCTTGCTTCCCATGTGGAAATTGTTTCTTTATGTCCAATAGGGTAGGAAGGACGGATATTTCATGGGGCCGATTGGATGGGCGGTTGGAAATTATGTACAGGGTCATCATGGGAGGCTGCACGAGGTCGGTCTACTGGAAAAAGGGAGTGATAGGGTTGGGGTTGGGGTCAGATCACGGATGTAGGTCAATAATCCACATTTTATTTAAGTGCATACTGCGTGGTTGGTGGTGCGCCAGGTAAATTAGATCATATATGACTTGATTATTTATGATTCTGTAGTTAAAGACGTGAGCGTTTTACACAAAGAGTTTACGTTATGGTCTTGCCGGTCTCACGACACAAGCTGAAAAAAGGTCGATTCCTAATCTCTCTAAGACACAAAGTTGAGACTAGCCCCATCGTCGCTCAATGTGACAGGTCGACATCGGGACCCGTCGCATTTTTCTCGCCAACTACAAACGATATTAGACCTCGAGATCAGATATTATTCCAAATGTATGGGAGAGTAGTTTGGCGGGGCAGGGGGGGTTTGGGTTGGCCAAAGCGAGGTTTTAGGAAAAGGGGAAGGAAGCCATAGAGACTTACCATCGAGCGCAACCAGAAATCGGCTGACGCAGTTGTAAGCCGCGACCTGTGTAGGTAGTTTATGGAGTCAGTCAGGAGCGTCTTTTCATATACAGATGGGAATAAAAGGAGGGGGGGGTGAGGTAAAGGGGGGACAACCCACCGTAGCGGTGACCTCAACGACCTCCCTCTCATTGCAATGGCGGCGGAGGTCCTCAAACGTAGCATCAGCGACCTGGACATTCCTGGTCATCTCATCGGCGTAGCGAAGGGCAGCCCAGATCTTATCGTCGAGACCGCAGCGCGTCCTCTCCTGCTCCGCGTCCTCGTCGCCGGCATAGGGCGCCTCGCGGCGAACGACGCGGCGCAGGGCCTCCTCGCTGACGCCCGCGCCCGCCGCCAGCGGCGCGTGGTGGCCCCACTCGTACCACGCGCGGTTGCACACCGCCACCCGGCAGATCAGCGCCTCCCGTAACCCGGCGTCCAGCGACGTCGACTCCCGCACCGCCCCCAGGAACCCGTTCCAGCCGTCCGCCACCGGCGGCGCGTGCAGCAGCGTCAGGTCCAGGGCTTGCAGCGGCCGCGGTGCCCGCCGTGCCGCGATCCGCGATACGATGGCCGCTTCGGCCTCCGTCGTCGGCTGTGGTGGGTTCGGGGTGTAGGGGATGCGCATGTTTTCTTTCTTTACTTTTTTCCCCCTTGTTGTTGTGGCGGTGGTGGTGGTGGTTGTCGTCTTTCTTTCTTCCTATACGTTATTTTTTGGAGACTTGAACTTCTTGCCAAAAAAAAAAGTTGCTTATGAACCAATTTATTGTTCTATTTCCTTACTACCCTAGAAAAAAGGGGAAGGGAGGAGTCCACCGTCTAACTCCTTTTATATCCCTCCAGACGTGACGACAAAACCAGTCACGACCTGCCCTAGCAGGCCTTCTCCACATCCCGAACATCGGAGCCGATTAGGTTGTATTTTTCCCTGTGGTGTGGACGATCTCCGCAAAATGGTTAGTTACCTAGTCATTAACGGAAGGCCCCGCGGCCTCCGATTTCCAACGAATAACCGAGGACCGGCTGGTAAACTAGCGAGTACTATGAGATCCCCCCTTTGTATCATTTAACCATGGGCTTTCGAAGATCCAATGGATGACTACCTATTTGATGTATGTGTTCGCCGCTCCCAAAACGCTGGGGGACACAACCCTGCGCTCAGTTCTGGTTCTTACCTCCGTGGCATATCTTTAGTTTCAAGTCTGTTTTGGGTACACTTTCTGCGAGGAATAACAATTGGTAGCTTCACTTGGTTGCTTTGTTGTCTGTCGTACGTGTTAAATACCGTGCCCATCCAGCGTCAGATCTCGGGCCTCTCTCAATAACCAAGTCATTGCATTGCAAGCCACTTTTACCTATCATGGCGTCTAATCAACAGGCTTCACACTGTGGATAAAAGAGTGACGTCCATGAAACCTGTACGAAGAATGAACGGTTCTGTGAGCTAGCTACCTAGGTATAGTTTACGGATTTCTATGGACCCGGTCTGCATTAGCCCCATCACACCCTTAGCCACCCCCTTTTCTCCTATCCATTTTCTGGTAATGACATAGTCGATTGAGAAGCTATATGGGTGTGACGGCTGGTCTATTCCTAACTATTAGTCCAGTCGAGGGGTTTATGTTAGCAGGAGTGCTGGGGTTTTGAGTAATAAGTAATTACGTTTGGTAATAATAAAAAAAAAGGTGCTTTAAGTAATTAAGTTATATTATAAGCTAATAAGTTTAAAAATTATTTAGGAAAAAGGTAATAAACGTAATTATATATTATTTTATATCTTTTATTCTTAACATTAAAATATATGGTTACTGTTAAATTGTTAAGATAATTGGTTATTTTAGTTATTCTGGATTATTAGGATAATTAATTATTTTAGTTATCCTTTTTATTACGTAATTTAAATATAATTATTTTATTATGGCTAAGTTTTCTTAAAAACCTTGTTTTTTTAAATAAGATCGTGATTTGTTATTAACTTTATTTAACCTTTTATAACCTGATTAGGTTATAACATGATCTTTTCCTTTTTAAGGTTTTTATTTTTAAAACCAATTTTTCCGTTTTTATTATTATAAATATTTTTTTTTTATTTCGTTTTATTTTTTATTATATCCGGTCGTATTAATAAATCGGTTTCTTAATACGTAAAACCTTTATTTTAATATAAAACTTTTTAACGTAATTTTTTTTTATAGCAATTTTATCATTTAATCCGATTAATATGGTTTTTTATTTTTATTATAAACGCCGTTAATTTAAATATAAAGTTTTTAACTCGGATTTTTCTTGTTATTTATTATATATTCGTTATAACCGGAGTTAATATAATATATTTAAACTTAATCCGAAATAATTATAAAAAATTATATTTTAATATCGAAAATTAAAGTTAAAATTTAAAGTTATAAAAAAAAAAGCTGATACGGTTAATACGAAATTCCGTCGTTTTCGTTATTAAAAGCGTATATGGTATAAAAAAATAATAAAAACGGTCTTTTATAATATCGATAATTTGGAAAAATTAGAAAAATTAAAAACGGAGAAACATCGGGTAAAAAATGCGCATTTTACGGGGTTTATTAAAACGTTAATAAATTTTAAAATTATTCCGGATCTTAATTAATTTAAGATAAATATATCGGGTAATTTTAATTAAGATATTATTTTTATTAACGTTTTTATCGGCGTTAGTAAAAATTTTTTAAAAAGTGTTAAACGTTTATTAAATAATTAATAAATTTTTATATATTTTCGGAGTTATTATATTTTTTTTATTTAATTTTATATTTTATTTATCCATTTTTTATTTATACGTTTAGGATTTTCTTTATTTCGTATTTGTTTATTTTTATTTTAATATCGTTTTATCTTATTTTTATAACGTTTATATTTATTACGTCCTTAAATAAGGAAATATAAAAAATTAAATAAATTTTAATTTTTAATAATAAATTTAATTCGTAATTATTTTTTAATATTTTTTTAATAACTGGGTACGGTTTAATATATTTATAATTAAGTTTTTTATTAAGTTATTTTATCGTAATATTTTTTATAACTAAATAAATTATATCTTTTTCCGAAAAGGTTAATCTTTTTAACCTTTTTTAATTATAATATTTGCTTATTTATTAATGTATAAGTTTAAATTTTGTTTTTATTTTTTTATATAATTATTTAAATTATTCTAATATTAATATGGCTTTAATATTATCCGGTCCTTTTTTATAAACGTTTTAATAAACGTTTAAAATAAATCCGAAATTAACGTTAATAAATATTATTTATATACTTTTATAATAAGTTATGTTATAAACTAATTATATAATAAGTAACCATTTTATTTAATTATTTTATTTATAATTAATATATTATCGAAAATAGGTTTTTAATATTTAATTAATTCGTTTTATTTATCTATTTATTTAAGGTTTAAAAGCCGTTATAAACTTAAGGTTTAATCTTAATTTTATTATAAAACTTTGTTAAAATTTTAATATAAATATTATTCTTTTATCGAAAATAATTTTAAATATAAAACCGTATATTATTATAATATATCGTAAAAAAATATATGCTATTTATTTTACGTCGGTATTTTCGTTATATAAAATAAAATAAAAAAACTTTATAAATCGGTTAACGATTACGAATATGTTATTATAACCGTTACGTATTATTAAATCTTTTAATATCGGTAACTTAATAATAAAATTAAATATAATAAACTTTTATAATTATTTATTAATTAATAATAATTATAATTTTCCGTAAAATTTATATCGTTTTATTTTAATTTTTCCGTATATATTATATTATTATTATATTTATTATATTATTAATTTTATTTTATTAAATATATAAATCCGTTATAATCGTTTAAAGATTTTATAATCTTTTAAATGTCCGTATAAAAAATATTCGTAAATCTTTTATATTAATTATTCTTATAGTTTTTATAATATTTATAGCTTTTTTATTTATTTCTTTATTAATAATTTGTTATTATATTATTCGATTTATTTATATAAATTATTTTAAATAATCTTAATAATAACAATTTATTGTTATTTTAGGTATTTTTTTAACGTTTATTAAAATACCGTGTACTTAATTAGTATATATTTTTTTTCCATAGCAAATTACTTGTTAATAATATTTGTTTCTCCGTTTTTTAATCCTTTTTTATAAATAATAATATAATCGAATTCCGTAAAATACTTAATATATCGTAACTATTTTCCGTTAAAGGTTTAAGTAATAAAAAAGTATATAATATTTTTATGGTTGGTATAGATTTTAACTTAATGCATATTTTTTATAAGGTAATATTTAAATTCTTTAAATACGTTAACGATAATAAGAAATTCCTTATCGTAAATTGGATAATTAAGTTCGGTTTTAATAAATTTATAAAAATAAAATACGATAAAATATAATTTTCTTTTTTTATTTCGTTATTTAATTTATACTCCGAAGGCGTAATCCGAAACGTCGGTCTTTAATTTAACGGGTTTTTTAAGATCGTATATAATAAGTATTAATTTATTAATAATAATATTTTTTAATTTTTTAAAAAATTTGTTTATTTTATTAATTTATATAAACCGTTTATTTTTTTTTATTAATTCCGTAAAAGGTGTTATAATATGTTTAAATCGTTATATAAATTTCCGATAATAATTTATTAAACCGAAAAAGGCTTATACTTTTTTTATATTAATAAATATCTTTTAATTTTTAATAATCGCGATTTTCTTAAGGTTTATTTTAATATATTCGGGGGTAATAATATATCCGAGGAATTTTATTTTTTATATATAAAATATATTTTTTTTAAGTTTTATTAATAAGTTAACGTTTTATAATATTTATAATATTTTATATATATATTTTTTATGTTATTTTTTTAATTTTAAATAAATAAAAATATCGTTAAAATAATAAATAATAAAAATATTAAAATATTTTCGTAATACGTAATTAATTATGCGTTAAAACGATATTAATACGTTAGTTAATTTGAAAAACATAATTAATATAACGGCTGGTTTATTTTTAACTATTAGTTTAATTAAGGGGTTTATTATGACGGCTGATTTATTCCTAACTATTAGTCTAATTAAGGGGTTTATGTTAATAAAAGTGCTAAAGGTTTTAAGCAATAAGTAATCACGTTTAATAATAATAAAAAAAAAGGTGCTTTAAATAACTAAATTATATTATAAGCTAGTAAGTTTAAAAACTATTTAAAAAAAAGGTAATAAACGTGGTTATATATTATTTATATCTTTTATCCTTAATATTAAAATATGTAATTATGTTAAATCCTTAAATCGTAACGGATTTAATTAATACCTTTAAATTTATGGATTATAACGGATCCATATATGGCTTTTTTTATAACTTATTAAATATGGCTGGCTTACGTCTTTATTTTTCCGGCAGTACCGCTAACGAATAGGGTTACCAGCCCCCACTTGGCCTAGTCAGGCCATAACATTTATATTAATAAGAGTGCTGGGGTTTTAAATAATAAGTAATCACGTTTGGTAATAATAAAAAGAAAGGTATTTTAAGTAATTAAGTTATATTATAAGCTAATAAATTTAAAAATTATTTAAAAAAAGGGTAATAAACGTAATTATATATTATTTATATTTTTTATTCCTAACACTAGAATGTATGGCTGTTATTAAATCGTTAAGATCGTATCCGAGTATAGCGATTTAACCGATCCTTCCTGGTTATGTGGCATATGTGGCTTACTTTAGTGTGGCTATTTTTTTCTCCAGAACTTGAGTCAGGGATCTTTTCTTACTGTGTTAGCCCCACTAGGCCCAATGGCCCGACCGGTCATAACAATTAAATACTTAAATAAGCCGTATTTTGTTTTAAAAGCTATTTTTTATTCGTTTCCGGGTTTAATTTTAATATAATAATATCCGTCCTTAAAGTTTAAAGTAATAAACTATTTAACTCCGTATAAACGGTTTTTTATTTTAATAATAAATAATAATAATATTCGGTTTTTAACGGTAATTTCGTTTAATTATTAATAATCGATTATTAATTGTAATTTGCCGTTTTTTTAAACATAAATATAATAAAATATTTTGCTAATAATTTTAATCGTCGGATATATTTTTTTATTAATTTATTTTTAAAATACTTTTGTAATTCCTTAAATTCGATTTTATTAAAGTTATAAATTTTATAAAATCGTAACGTTTTTTTTTTTATAAAAATAATCTCATAATTTTATTTATTACGGTTTAATAATTTTTTTTTAAATTTTTTATAAAACATTTTATCCTATTAATAATATTATAGTAATATGTTACGTATTTATAATATCGTTATATTTTCTTTTTTTAAAATGTTATTAAAAAGGCGGAATCGTTATCGGATAAATACGATAATTTATTTAATTTTTTTTTTATATCCTTTTTTTTTAATTTATTATATTCTTTTAGGTAAGGTTTTTATTATATTTTTATATTTGTACTTGTTATCCGTTAAATATTAAAATCTTTTTTTTAAATTATCGTTAATTTTTAAAGGATAAAAAAATATTATTTAGCCAGTTTTTTAATTAATCGATAAATTATATTAATATAACCATAATTGTTTAAAGATTATATTATATCTTTTTAAAAATATAATATCGAAAATAATGTTTTATTTTTATCTTTCGATATATACGTTAAATTAATCGGTTTCCCGTAATACTTTTTTTTCGTCGTATTTAAAAGTATAACTTTCGGTTCCTGTTATGTTATAAAAATATTATTTCTTTTTTTATAATAATTATAACTTATTATATAATTTTAAAATTATATAATTACCGTCGGTTTCGTTATTTATTATAACGGTATATTAATTATTTTTAACTTTTATTCGTATTATAATATATCCGTATCGTTTTTAAGTTTTTAAAATAGTTTATAAATATCGTATTACGTTTTTAAGCTTTATAATACCGCTTTATAGCCTTAATATAAATAACTTTATTTTTTTAAATCCTTACCGTAAACTTATACGGCATTATACGGGTTATTATAAAGTTTTTCTTTATTAAATCTTTTTTATATATACGGTTATTTTTTTATTATTAAATTTTTATAAAAATATTTAAAGCTAATTTTATTAAAAATTATCTTTTTTAATAAATTTTTATAAACGTATAAATCGGTACTTAATAACTTATCTTTTTAATATCAGATTTTATATTTTTATTATTTAATCTTATTCCGGATCTTTATAGCTTTTAACGTTTAATATATATATTTATTATAATAGCATGCTTAATATCCTCCGGGGTAAAACATTTTTTTTAACTATTCCTAATTATATGGTACGTAATTAATATAATATATAATTTTTTTATACTATTATCGATCGGTTTTATTTCCTTTTTATTATAAAAAATTAAATCTTTTTTTAACCATTTATTTAATTCGGTTAATAATACCGATTTTTTATTCTTTATATTAATAATATTTATATTTTCGGTAATTAATAAAGTATTTTAAAAAATACGGCGTTTAAGTTTAGATTTTTTAATTAATAAATTTATCCTAATTACGAAATTATTATAAATAAATTTTAAATCGTTATTTTTTAAAACGTTATTAAAATCGTTTAATATAAATGCCGTATATTTTTTATAATTTATAATCTTATCGTTTTTTAAACCAGTTAATTAATCGTTTTATTTTTTCCTTTTTTATAAAATAAATTTCCGTAAAAGCTTTGTTTTTATTGTTATTAAAATATTTATCTTATTATTATTAACGTTATCGTTTTATTACGGCTTAAATTAATCGTTTAACTTTTTATAATTTTTATTAATAAATATTATTATCCGAATATACGTAACGGATTATTTTAAACGTTTTTTTACCGGTAAAAAGTTATTCTTTTTCAGGTATAAGTTTTTAATTTTTATTTTGCTTAAATCTTTTACATTTTTTTTAAAAATATCTTATTTTATTATAATTATAGCATTTAATTTATTACTTATTTTCTTATATTATATCGAGCGATATAAATCTTAATGCCGTTCCGTAAAATATATCGGTAGGCTTTTAATCCTAATTCTTATTATTTTAATATCCTTTAAATTTTTTAAATATATAATATCCTTTTTTTTTTAACGTTATTTAAATTATTTATTATCGATCTTAATTATTAAAATAATAAATTTATTAATAATACCTGGTTTATCGTATAAAATAATCTTATTTTTAACCGTATTTTTAAATCTTTAATAAAACGTATCGATAAAGGATTTATTATTTTTTTAATTAATTTTTATTATAAACTATTTAAATTACGCGGCGTAAATATAAACTATTCCTTTTTATTTAAAGTTTAAAAATTATTATATAACGGTTTAAGCCTTATCCGGGTTTCCGTAATTAGTTTTTACCTTTTCCACGAAATTTTTATATTTTTTAAAAAAACGCTTAATTTCCGTAATTTTTTTTTTTTCTATTTTTACGAAAATATTTAAAATAGGTTTAAACTATTAAATTATTTTTCCGATAAAACATAAAATAATATCGAAAATTTTATCGGTTTTTTCGGTTAATATATAGCGTTATTAATATAAATAAATTACGGCTATAATAAAAAAAGGTTATATAAAGGTAATGCCATTATAAAATCCAAATTTTTTAAGCTTAAATTTAACGGGTATAATTTTTTAAATTACGGTTATAATCGTTATTTACTTAATTTATTTAATTTATTTAAATAATAATTTAATAATTTATTAAAGTTTTTAGCTTAAAAAAATATTTTATTAAATATTGTTTAAAGTTAATAACATTATTAAATAAAAGTTTATAACGTATAACGGTTAATTTATTCCTAATTATTAATTTAATTAAAGGGTTTATATTAATAAAAATGTTAAAGTTTTAAATAATAAGTAATTACGTTTAGTAATAATAAAAAAAAAGGTATTTTAAATAATTAAATTATATTATAAGTTAATAAGTTTAAAAATTATTTAAAAAAAAGGTAATAAACGTAATTATATATTATTTTATATCCTTTATTTTTAATATTGGAATATATAATTATTATTAAATCGTTAGGATAATTAGTTATCTTAATTATCCTGGATTATTAGGATAATTAACTATCCTGGTTATCCTTTTTATCACATAACTTAAACGTAACTGTCCCATTATGGCTAGGTTTTCTTAAAAGCCTTGTTCTTTCGAATGGGATCGTGATTTGTTATTGGCCCTATTTGGCCTTTCATAACCTGACCAGGTCATAACAATGGGCTAGCGCGTTACTACTACTGCAACTGCATGCCTAAGCTGTAAGTGAATGAACCACTATCAAAGTGGCCCCCCTTCCCCCAGTGATCCCAAAGTGGTGAAATATGCACAGCCACTAACCTCGTAAAGATAAATAGTTTTATAAGCTTAATAAGGCCTATTTAAAACCTTTACCTTTATAATAACAAATTTAAAGGCATAAACGCGTTATTACCGGTTTAAAAAATACCTACCCGCCTTTTTATTATATATTAAATATTTAATGGTTATTTATGGTTTAATATGTTTTAGTTATTTTTAATTTTAAGCAGTTTTTTTTTTAAGCTGGCTTATTATTACGTTAAGCTAGTACGTATATAAGTCGTATATTTACCGTAAGCATTTAACACAAAAGACGTAAACCAGCCGGGGGAAAAAAGCTTACGCCTCCCCTAATACAGCGTATAAAAATTAAACCGCGTAACGCACTTATGCCCTGAAATATCTGTAGATCTCCTTTTGAGTGGAACATAAGTTATCCAATAGGTACATCCTCGCCTGATCAGTAGATTTAAATTAGAGGCTTTGCCCAGCTACATGAGATTTCTAGAGGCGCTTTGGGGGTCCCATGAGTCTGATACTAGCGATGACGATTCTAGCATTGAGGGTATTGGCGATGATGAACCCCGTAAAAGTTTTGAAGACGCCCTTAAATCGCCTACGCAGGTCACAAAGGGCCCGCTGCGCCCTAACAGGTAAGTAATTTCAGGAAACCCCAAATCCCGATATGAGTTCTCACTAAGGCGTTGGTGAAATCATCTGATTCTGAATCGTGTCGCATCGCACTGCCGCGGCCAGTGAACCTAGACCCGGACGAACGCGCTGGGAAGCAGAAGTAGTGGTGGCGGTAGTGACAATAACCATTCGTGAATTTCCTACGGAACGCGCTTATGTACACTCAATCCCTATGTACTGAACAACACAGCTATGACCCCCATGCCCAACCACCACCCTCGCCGTGCTGGCTTAGATGAGGTAGACACATTGTTTCCCCACTATCCTACCCTAGCCAGAGCAGTAACCGACCTTCTTGGGCTCGCAGCCGCCTGCGCATCCATCGTAGAACACGCAGGGGTGGCTGGCGTCGGTGCAGACGTTCTTCAGGGTTGCCGTGTCGCCGTAGTTGCGGTTGATGCCCGCGACCTCGCCGCCGTTTCTTGCCGTCGTGCCCTCGATGTAAACGTTCCGCTTGCATTGGGACTTGCACTATAAAGGAGCCGAAACGTTTCGAGTCAGCGAGAGATGCTCCTTGTTTCTCCGCAAGAATAGAAAAGGAACCAACGTGCTCGTGAAAGCGAGAGAAGATGGGATGGGGGGGTTACTTACGTTGCCGCATGATCGGTACACCTTGCCGTAGTCCTGGGCGAAGAAGTTGATGATCTGCAGGAGTCAAATTAGCAAAGGGGCCGACAGGATCTATACATTTAGCTCAAGCCAGGAATGACGGAATCGCTTACGTTAACAGTACCGCACCCGTTATGCTGAATAACCTTGTCCGAAGCATGGTATGCACCGCCGCCGACAATCCAACTTTCTTGGCCCGCCGAATCTCCTTTCTAATAGCCAGGGTTAGGTTCGACTTGTTCTCAAAGGCCAGGGGGGGGGGGGGTATCTATGTGTGGGTGTGTGACGGCTTACGATGGTAATGGCGTCCTCGCAGACGTCTTCGAACCAGACGAACTCGAGGGTGCAGGCGCCGAGGCAGTGGACTCCCTCCATCTGGTTCTTGCCAATGATGACGTTGCGGAGAGTAGCGCCGGGCTCGAGCAGGAACACCGCGTCCGCGTCCCCGCCCTCGCCGTCCCCGCAAGCGCCACTGCCTCTGTCGTACTTAACCCACCCGGCATCGAACACCTGGCCCGCCGGAATCCGCTGCGGCGCCGATAGAGTCTTCGTGCCCGTGTGCTTCGGCAGTCCGCCCTCGTAGCCTAGGCATGCCAGTGCCGCTGGTACCGCGGACGCTAGCGCCAGGAGGTTGATGAAGGATGGCATGTCTGCTCTGGGTTTCACTTGACACAGGATTGGATAGGTAAGTTGGGTCGAGGGTTCAAGGAATGGTACCCGTGCAGCTGGTACGTCGATGGTATTGCCTACTCAGACGAGAAATGTCTCTGACGATCATGACGATCTCCCGTTTGATTTATACTGCGTGCTACGGCATGCCTGCGGACCGGACAGAACCGCACCTGGATCATATTGTGTCCCACCGACTTGTATGAAAGGGGCTGACTAGGCGAAAGGAGGCAGGTCACTATCGTGAGAGGTCATCAAGCCACTCTCATTAGTGGACTATTATCCGCTGAGTCTGAGCCCGTCGACCTCCACCTATGATGCCAAGGGGCCCCTATTCCGCCCACGACCTCCTTGGCCGAAGGCGGTAGTTCATGCGTGAAACAAAAAGTCACATGTGCGAAATCTCCCGCTATACTCGATTTTAACTCGAGCATAGCTTGTTTTTCTCATTTGACATGAGAGTATTCAGGATTGGGAGGTCTGGGCTTTGGGGTACCTACAAGTCACGAAGATTTTCCCACCTATAATAGGTGAGACGTAGGTACCGCCCGCTGACTGGCCAAGCTGGGGCGCGGTCTGGGCCGGATCCACGATGCCTCCTCCGGCATTTCCTTTTCGGGCGAGTCGCCTGTTTCTGGTTGGTCTGCCGAGACCCACGATCGGCGCGTTCCATTCGCTCGGTGGTAATAATCTGTATAAGGAACGTCTAGGCATGTAAGGCTATGCGATAAAATGTGCAAGTCATCATGCATGTGCGATAGAAGACTTTTATTTCCCCTTTCGTCTCCCACCCCCTGCTCTATTCTCTTGTTTGTAGATGTGATAACCAAGTTGTAGATGTAGGGGTCGCGAGCCTCAAAGCTACGTTGGAGTATCGCAGTCCAGGTTTCCCCAGATTGGTGGCTAAATACATGTGCGTACCCCGGATCTTGGACGCATTTCGCAGTTCCATGTCCTACAAGTACAGTTCCGCATACCTGGACCTAGACAGCCATATAGAACCAAGTTGGAGTTGCGTTATGAAGTCTATTAAGGAAAGCTTGGCAAGGACTACATCTCTTACCGCCTATACGAAATGGCCATCGGATCAGGACTAAACGGGGGTGAGGGGGTCAAGAGAGGGCCGGGACTCACTCAGTAAGACGGGGAATTTGCTGGGGTCATCGGCGATCTGTCTGTTTTGATCTTTCCTTTTTCTCCTTCCAGCTCCGCTTTCCTGCGAAAGATAGGGGTAGCAGATAGTGAGAAAGGTCGGTAACCTTCAAGATTACCAGTACAGTAGAAGCAAGACACAGTTAATTGTACGCATGAACATATTCAAAACATATATAGATAACGACACTGAGTCCGAGGGGTTAGAAGACAGCCCTGGTTCGATTTACGCTATGTCGTACGACTTTAGTAAAGACGGATTGGTTATTTGGTGGTGAGCTAGTGGTTGAACCTAAACCGTTATTGACCGACTTACATTCGGTTTATAGCTACCACAATCTAATACACTGATGATATCGCATTCTGGTTTAAAGATACCACGGGCCTGTATTCAATGCCCTGAACACGGTAACATGTAGAGCAAGGCAGACAATACATCTCCCAAGCCGAGTGAAGAGCTATAATGGCCCCCGATAACTATTGGTGTGAAAACTTGATGGCTACAAGGTTTACGTAGAATATCCAATGAACCAGTGATGACTCCCTAGTGGATGGTAGGGGCGAAAGGATAGGACATGTTTCTACAATTCACGTTTGTCACCGCTTTCATCGAGGAAAGTCTACTTCAAGGCAGGTACTAGAGGTTATTCGCATATTGGGACGCATATAGCCTAGCTTTCTATGTACTAATATTATTTACTGTATATGTAGGTATCATGGGTCACATTCGGCGTGGTCAATATTGCGGCGTGATATCAAATCTGTGTGGGGGCAAATATCGCACCCTCTAGCATTGTATACGATGCTCGCTCAAGCCATCCCAATCTACTTCTGGCAGTGACTATATATTAGCGACATAGATGGAATTCATGCTCATCCAATCGCAAAACCACTTGTTTACCCCCAAAACCGACCTTTTCTACCTACATGTACCTGCGTAGATAGATACATTCTCTATGCGAAATAATATATCTGTGACGGTCTAGGGAACGACGAGTATATCTTCTCCGTACATATTTATCTAATGTCGTTTTACAATCGAGCTCTCATCCCATACCTTACTACCAAGCCTAAAAGGCCAATCGGCTTATACCCAGGTAACCAATCAGTGAACAACTTGCCGGTAAGAACTCACTATCTCAGTGTCTTACTACCTCGTCACCAATATCTAGAGGGCGGTTGAACAATCACTGATCCTTAGGTTGCCAAAGGCTTACTGAACCCCGTCCGCCTCGCATTCAATTACCCGCCGAGGTCAATTACAAAGTCCGGGCCAATATCCTACAGATCTCCGAAAGGTTCGGCTTTTTCTCGTCCAGTCCTAACTGCCTACAAGCCTACCAGGTATGCGTATTCGCGGTCTTGGATTTCGCTCTTGAGTTCCGTACACTGTTAGGACGCTGACTGTTGTGTTGGTCAAATATATGGGACGGCT
Organism: Eutypella sp. D-1; assembly: GCA_023313575.1. Taxonomy (NCBI): domain Eukaryota; kingdom Fungi; phylum Ascomycota; class Sordariomycetes; order Xylariales; family Diatrypaceae; genus Eutypella; species Eutypella sp. D-1. The sequence goes on along the minus strand of JAJTTP010000018.1, from coordinate 87,387 downwards.
AGTCTCTCTAACTATTGGTAACGCTGGCGGTCGCTCATGGGAGTTGCCTTTGTTCCTGTTTCGTTGCCATGCAGGTTGTAGAGTAATAGTACGATCGTCGTCGAGCACCCAGACCTCAACGGACAGGAGTGGAAGCTGTGAGCGGAATGATTCGGTCGCGTTGTTTACGTACACAACCTCCTAAGAGCTGATCCTAACGAACGCGACCTCCTACGGTCACCATCACTCTGGCCGCCTTGGCTGGCCGTTATTCTAACTTCTCGAGAGCCTCCTCAGCTCAACCACTAGAATGACACGGTAGGTCATCGACTATATCGACACGATCAACTCGCTTCCGACTATATAGCCAAGCCAACATCGTCTATTAGCATCTCCTGATCATGGAGGGGGCATTTCTCCTACCTAAGACACGGTGGACTAAAAGAGATAATCCGTCCCGCCGCAGCTTACTCGCTCTGATCATGAACCAAAAGAGCTGGGCGAGCTTCATAATAAACACCTCATCACACAGGAGTAGCCCTAAGTCCTCGTGTGAGGAGATATAACCCGCCTACCCTCTAGGATGGCTATCTAAAGCCCGGTCTATATATAAGGGGCTTCGCCCTCTACCCCTGTGTTCATAGGGGCAGGGCGCCACATCTACTGCATCTGAACCTTATACTATGATTCTAGTGAGCTTCCGTTGTATTCGTGGGCACCTTATAACTCTGGCACTATCATTCCCTGACACTTCGGACGCCATAGGCGCTGTGGCCTAGATCGTAAAGGCGGCCCGACAGCATGTCTCCGACGTCCTTTACCTAAGACCGTGACAAACGACCAACCGACACGCTCGCTACGAGCTCCCAACTGGGTCATGGCGATGGGCTCGACGCCTTATTCATCAAGATAGGATATTGGCAGGCCTGGCTCGAACGGTGAACCGACGAATCGGGTTAGGGGCGGAGGATAAACACGAAGAACGATTAAGTGAGACATGACACGAACACACAAGCAAATACCACGGCGGGCAAAACGAACAGGCACAGAGCGGAAGCCGAAGCAGAAAAACGGTCAGATGGCGGTAATATATATCCACACAAATTGGTACAGGACATGAGCTGTACAGAATCGTAAGAAAACAAGAGTCATAATATATCTAACACTTTGCCAGCCAAAAAATAAATAAATAAAATAACACACACTGGCGTAGATAGCGAGATCACATTTTATGCATCTCCCTTTTTCCTCCTTCAGTTCAAGACCGTAGACCACCGTCTGACCTCGCCGACCTTGACGCCCCTCTTGAGGATGCGGCCGGCGATGCGGGCCGGGGCGCGCGCAGCAGTGGGGGGCGGCAAGCCGCGACGCCTGGCATCGCGCGCCGCGTAGCAGAAGGCGAGATCGTCGCGGATGGCGCGGATCTGGTCCTGCGAGAGGCCGCGCAGGGTGTCCGGGTCGTAGCACGGGGCCTCGGACTCGGACCCGGGCACCGACACCCCCTCATCATACGCGTACGTGTACGCGGGGGCGTCGTCGCGGACGCGCTCGCACGTCCAGCACGCGCAGCAGATCTCAGCGCGGCCGCCTCGGCGTTTCCGCTGCTGCTGGTGGTCGCTGCCGTTGCTGTCCTGGACGCCCTTCTTCTTGAGGTCGGCAACGATCTCGTCTTCGAGGAACGCGGCGGTGGCCGCCGCGTGCCGGAGCGCTGCGACACCGCCGCGCTCGCAGAAGACCCGGTACTGCGCCGGATACAGGCGGTGCGTGCGCCAGGCGAGCTCGACGCCGAAGGGGAGGCCGGTCGGGCGGGCGGCAGCGCGGGCGTCCGCGGCGCCGTTCTCATCCGCTCCGTCCCAGAGTAGCGCGTCCTCCTGCTCGCCGCCGGCTATCAGCTCGTCCGTGTACGCCTGCAGAGACCTGTCGAGGGACCCCGGCAGGGCGGGGCCGCGCAGCCAGTCGAGGTCCGCGGCGTGCGCGACGAAGGGGTCGACGTGCTGCTTGACGGCGTCGACGAGGTTGACCGTAACCTCTGTCTCGCCAGGCTCGGGCTCCGCTGCCACCGTGGCATCTACTCCTAGGTGGTGATGCCCGCCGCCGCCGAAGCGGAACGAGACGGCGACGTCGTGCGCCGAGTACGCGGGCGGCGACATTAGGTACTCGGCGAGATCTGCGGGCTGGCCGGTGAGGGTGAAGAAGAGGTTCTCCGCGGCCTTGGGGAGGCGGTACAAGCAGGACGGCGACGTGGTCGACAGGTCCAGCACATCCCGGATCGCGGGCCACGGGAAGCAGAGGTGCGTGAGTGCGTAGGAGTCCGGGCGCGCACGGCACGCCTCGTCGTAGGGCGTGGGGTCGTAGGAGGGCGACGCCGCCGATGCGGGGGTGAACCGCGGGGGAGTAGTAGTGGAGGCCGCGGTGTCGGGCTGCTCGTGCGAGTACGGCGGGTGGCCCTGGTGCGAGTGCGAAGGCGGGAGCAGCATGAATGCGTACCACACCATCAGCACGTCCAAAGGCGGCAGGTAGTCAGCCGTAAGCTGCACCACGCCCCGGTCCGTGGCCCCAGCACCGGGCGGCGGCCGGTGGTAGTGTGACGGAATATACGCCTCGGCGTGATTCAGAATTTTGTCGATGTTGGCCCACCAGACGCCGAACCGCGTCACGGCGAGCCGGACGAACAGGTCCCAGCGTCTGCGGGCCTCCTCGTCGCGACTCGCGCCATCCGCGTGACTGCCAAGCCCCTCATCCCCATCGCCACTCACGTCGCCGTCCTCAACCGCGTTCTCGGACCCCGCCCCCAGACTGCGACTCTCCGCGCTGCCGTCGCTGTCGACGTCGCGGGGGGAGCCGGCAACCACCTCGTCGGCGTCGGGAGACCGGGAATGCGGCGGGGAGCGGGAGTGCGACTCGTAAGAGGGCGGGCGGATGCCGTGGCCGTCGACATCAGTAGGTAGCCGGCGGGCCTGGCGCCGCAGGCCCGCGAAGCACTCCAACAGCGCGAGGTGCACGGCGCCGTGCCCTATGTCCGGGTACGTGAGCCGGTCGCCTTCGGGGCTGACGCCATTGTCGGCGTCAGCGCCGGCGGTGTTGCCCAGCGGCACGAAGGCGTTCCTGAAGATCGCCGGGTCCGGGATCAGCTGCTGCTGCGCGGTATTATCATCGCTGTTACTGCTGCTTCCGTTGCCGTTGCTAGTAATGTTGGTGCTACTGCTGCTGTTGCTGCCGCCGCCACCAATGATGAAGCCGGTGCTGGCCCTTTTCAGGGCCTTATTAGTCGGCGATTTGGGGCTGCTCGGCGACGCGTACGAGTACGACGGGAGGCGCCATTCGTGCGGGTCCACATCCGCCGTCGCCTGGAATCCGGGGAACCTGCCACGTACGCGGTGGAAAAGGGACATTCAATTAGGTATCTGAGACACGCGAGGTATATAAAAAAGCAACGAATGCTCGGGGGATTTTTTTCTAAAAGTGTTTGGACGGATAGACCTTCCCTCCAACGGCAGCAAGGAATGTAAAACTTGTTGCAAGTTTAAGATTCGCGTTATTACGTCTGCGAACTACGGCTGCTAAGATGATGGATCGTGAACGGATCGCGGATATAGCCGTTAGAGATATAATGTGTGTGTATATACGCACTAACTAATTCTCTCCAGACCTGGGGGGAATTGAAAGGCAGGAATGAGAGAGAAAGGTGATAGGAGAGGAGAGGGAATAAGTATATAGCAGACGATAATTAAGAAGTCGAGGCGAAGGAAAACCAGGGTCCTCCTTTATATATGCACGTGTGAAATGAATCAACGCGGTCAGCTGTCTGGGTGAGTTATTAGTTAGCCCACCCAACAACTAAGTTAGGCAAGTTCCAAGACCGAAGGGGGGAATAGGAGAAGAAGGAGCTGGAGAAGAAGAAGAAGAAGGGAAAAGAAAAAAACACAAGCCACGACAAAACGGTACCAGAAGAACAACACACAACAACGCACACACACTGGGGGGTTGTCGTGCCCAGAGCCTCAACACGCAGGATAGACATGCGGCTAAACCCAGCGCGCACCGTCAATCAGCACATCAGCATATCGGGGATTGACGCTGTAGCTGGTTCCCCCTTGGTGGGCTTTTCGGTATTACGTAGTTAGCAAGGAAAACCTGCGCAGCTCCTCCTTGATCATGTTTCCCCCGTTTCCTTCAGGTTCCTCTTCTCTTCTTCTTTCGAACATCTCCCGTCCCGTCGTCATTCGACAGACAGGGACCAGGAAAGAACCAGGAACCAAAAACCAAGACTTTCCCACCGAAAGGTTACCCCTAGAAGTTTTTGCGTGGTCGTCCATTCAAAAATGTTCATCGGCCCCCCCGTTCTCCAAGTTCTCGGCGGACTGTTCATCAATGGCTTGGCCTCTTGGCGCACGAGCCTTCTCCGCCGCGCCCTATGCCGATTTACCCGTGTTCGAGTTACGCAGAAGCAAAGGAATACCCAGCACACACACATACACACAGCCTCGTCGTGGCTGAGTGGATTTCTTCTCATGGGGCTTTTGACTTACTGACTCACAGGCTAACTTTTTGGAATTAACTACAACTCATCTAACGACATGATAGGTCACGTAGTCTTCTGCGAAAATAAGGGTTCATATGCACAGCAGGCAGGCATTAGATAGACAGGTGGTTGATCGATTGGCCTCTATTCATCGAAACTCCTTTTTAACATTAGCAAACCGATACGCCTGTTAGCTGCAAAGCGACGTAACTACCGAACTACCAAACAACATCCTCGTTGGGGAGAAGAATAAGCCACTCCCGACTTCAAGTCCGCACGTCGTAACGATCTGAGCCTAGCAGGGCACCTTAGAAGTTTCTAGGGACCCTGCGATATTATACAGTCTGCCTTGGTACCTGTCCGCAACGTAGAGAGCCCTCGTCTGGGTCTACCATAGGCTTCGTAGCCAAGGGCCATCCAGTCTCTAGCAACCAATTGTCAAGGCCGCGAGCCTCGTATGCGTATGGAGAAGATAACAAGCACTACAGCTGCCATAGCTGAGGAGTGATTGAAGAGTCATCGATGCCGTAACCAGTTGCTCTTTCTGCACTCTTCCGCTTCACTTAACGCTTCCTCTGCTTCTTGTTGTGGCCTCGCTCCTCTTGATCCATGCCGCCCTCGCGATCCTTTCGCTTCGCCTTCTTCTCCAACTCGTCCCAGTCCTCGCCTTCGTCGTCTTCGTCCGAGCCCTCCTCACTGGCTTCTTCAGACGCGTTGCTATCATACTCAGAATCGTCCTCGCTGGAGTCACTCGCCTCCTCGAGGTCCGACTCGTCCATCTCAAATGCCGACTCCTCTTCCTCTTCTTCCTCATCCTCATCGTCGCTTTCAGCCTGGACGAATGACCAGCCACCGTCCGCGAAGAACGAGTGCGGGTCGGCCGTCACCGTTTTCATGATCGTGGGCCAGTTCAGGTTGAGAGGGCCTTCGCTATATGCGATATCTGACGAATCGAGCCACTCTTTGACGTCTTCCAGGGACTCGACGGGGATCGTGTTGATATGAGAGGGTGGCCGACTGTAGTCCTTGAAGACGAACACGAGATCGAAGTTCTTGAGCCCGAATTGCACACGTTCCAGGTGAGCAATTTCAATGTCTTCAAGCGTGATGACCAAGAATGGTGGCTCCGTGATTTGGATCAGGCAATCAGTCGTAGGCTGAATATAGACGTTGCTTCGGAACGGAACGCCATTGAAGCCAAGCTCTCGGAGAGGCATGTCAACTTCAATCCCGTCATTCTTACCCGCCTCGGCAATCTTCTCCGCAAAGGCCTTGAACTGCCGGTCCAATTCAGCTCGGCGGCGGCGTTCTTCTTGCTCTGCTTCGAACTCGTCCTCATCACCATACCGGTACTTTCGCTTGCGGTTACCAGTCTCGTCGAACTGAATGTCAGTGGCTTCTCTGTAGAACTGAACATCCTTCGTCTTCTTCTTGTTGCCGATGATGATAGGGTCCTTGAGATGCACATGAATGACTACGATCAATTCGTGTGCGCAGGGTTGGAAGAACAGATGGCGGATATTCGAAAACAACACGTCGACTCTCTGCTGCGTACTGAGGGGCGACTGGTAACGAATACCGTTCTGGTGGATCTCAACCTTGCCGGGCACACGCTTGCCCTCCATCGCTGGACGGATGAAGACGTTGTCCATTACCGCAGGTCGTCGGTCTAAAGCTAGTTAGCATGCAACTTGCAGTGTATATATGAATAGGCTCGGCTTACTCCTAATCTCGACGAGCTTCTCTTGCTCAACGACATCCTCCATGTCTTTCTTCTCCTGTTCCTTCTTCGTGGCTTCCTTCTTCATGTTGGCAATCTGAGTTGCTATCTCTTCATAGCGATCTCCATCAAGGGAGCGGAACGTCAAGCTCCTCACGAACTGGGCCGAGGCGTCCTCGAAGGGCTGGTCATCCTTCCTGCCGACGCCTTGGCCGGGGGAAAGAAAGTTGATTCTCAGGTAAGACCACTCGCCCTCGTCATTCTTGCTAGCATTCTTGATCGTGTGGATGTGGAAGGGCACGGGCCGTCCCATAACGGGAAGAACAATGGTGTTGTTCTTTTGGTCCACAATGATCTCCAGGTTTCGGATCTTGGTAGGGAACTGGTTGTCGCGCTTGTACGACTCGAACTTCTTGAACTTCTTGACCTCGGTGCCATTTTGACCACTAGTAGATTCGGCAAAGCGGGCCAGACCTTCCTTCTGTTTCTTGGCGGCGAGCTCTCTCTGGTGTTCCCGTCGCCTCTTCTCTTGGTCCTCGTCTACCTGTGTGGTGCGTTCCGACCGGAGCCGCGTGTTCGTGATGTTCTTTGTAGCCACAGCGCCGACGCGCGAATCTTTCTTCTCCTTCTTGGGAGTAGGCTGCATTTCTTCGTCGTCCTTGAAGAAGAATGAAGTGGCATCAAGGTCGGCAGGAGCATCGCCGGTAAATACAACCGGCTCACTGTTGGTGACTCGGATAGTGTCCGTGATAACCAGAGAATAGGTCTTGCTAAGCTTGTCCTGTGGTGCGGGGTTGTCGATATCAGAGAAACCTGTAGTGATGCACAGGGTCATGCCGTCCTTGAGACTTCGCGAATTCTTGCCATTCAGGACCAATGTCGGGTCCTTGCTCTCAATGCCGATACCATAGCCCACATTCTTCAGGAAATGCTTCTCGAGATCGGGCTTCTTGGCCTTGATGTAGGAAATGGCCTTTTGGTACACATCCTTCACAGTGACGCCGTCTCGAATTTCCCTCAGGACCAAGTTGTGAACTTGGTGGAGCAGCTTGTAATTGCTCTCTTGGGTTTTGTTGGGGTCGACGAGGAACGTTCGTGCAATGGTAGAGCCGTATGACTTATAACGTAAACCCATCCCAGCAATGATGATTCCCGCGTGGAGATTGTCGTTCGTAGGTTCTGCCATGAGCTTGAGATCGTACTTGCCGCCACTCTGGACAGCAGGGCCAACAAGCCAATCGAGCGAACCGGGGTCGAAATCCAAAGGCAACTTCTGCTTATTAGGCAGCTCGACTATCTTCCACCACTTCTCGTCATCGAGCTTCGCATCGACCTTAGAAGCGAGGGCGCTGTGTTTGACTTTCTTGTCCTGGTCGAGGATGTCGGACATCTGCTCTAGGAAATACGGGTTCATGAGGGCTACGCAGGCTCTCGAGGCAGTTCGCATGGCTCGCAGCTCGGTCTCGTCTTTGACCGAGAAGGCAGCAGCCGACAAGGCACCCGCGATATCGACCTCTTCCGCATCCTTGCACTTCTCCTTGAAGGTGTTCTTCCACTCGTCGACGAAAGGTCCCCTGGAGGTGTCCTTGGTGAGAACACCGACTTTTTTCTATTGTCATAAGACCAGGTTAGCTTCAGGGCGCGTTAGCTTGGTAAAAGCAAAAAGTATGACTTACGCCGGCAGAATTGATGGTTTCGGCAATCTTAGCCAGCTGCTTCTCATTGGCAGCAGCATCTTTGCCTCGGACTAGAACTTCAATAGGGAACCGTCCGCCCTTCAGCTGCTCTAGGTGCTTCGCTGTAGAGAAAGTTAGCTCAAGTCATATATATGTATATATATATATTTATCTCAGACGGCGCATTAATTGTTATATCCCACCTTTTTTCGCGGTCGTGACGATGTAGAGGGTGTCCAGAGTAAGGAGCATCAGAGTAGCCGGGAATTCGTAACCGAGAAGCCAGAACTATTAGAGAGCAGATAGGATTAGCCGTGTAATTCATTTCATCATCGCAAGACAAGTCGCAAATAGATGACAGCAGATAAAGAGAAGATCATCAATACATACATGCATGGCATTATTCTTATGAAACTCCGGGTTCTCCTCGACCTTGCCGAGCAGGATGACGATTGAGGACACGCCGCTGAAGACCTGATCGCCGGCGCGCTTGTCGGCCTTCCAGGCATTAACGAAATGGTTAATGCGCTCCTGGAAGAGCTTGCCATCGATTTTGATGTCTGCCATCTCGATGCTTGACCTGCGCTGAGGTCAGTTAGCGATAGAAGATGGCAGATTCCCTTTGATTTTTCTTTACGACGACGACGTGAGCGGTTGGTTGTGTATTGTGCGTAGTTGTGAATGATGAAATGAAGAAAAGTGGCGATGGATTAAGTGATTAGGAAAAAGGAAACAATAAAAAAAAAAAGTGACGAAAGGGAAAGGCTGCCCAGGTTGCCTAGGTTGCCCAGGTGTAAAGGCTGTATGGGTTGGGTTGTATGTAGGAAAAGCTACCGACAGAATTAAGTCTAAAGCTCTCCGGGATTAGCGTATTCCCCACCTGCCGTCGCAGTATTCACTGAACCTGTATTTTCCGATGTTCTTTTGCTAGCGATTTGGCTGGGGAAGGTACAAAGCCTTCCTGCCTTCTTTGCAGGTAACGCGAGGAAGCTACTACTCCACTTTTCACTTCGCGCAGCAGCTCGCGTCGTGCGACTGTACTTGGCAGTCGCGACTGCCAAATACTTTAATGAGCTTACTAGCTTGTATTATGTAAGTCACTTGCCGTAGGTATCAGGCAAGTCAGCCGTTTAACTATTACCAGGTAGGTACCTACATATGCCTTCTTTATCGGTACCTTGTAATTGTTTTCTTCCCACATGGAATTAAATGTAGGTAGGCAGTTAGGTCATAAAGATGGATAATCAGAAGTCAAGTCTGATAAAGGTTTTTTTTTCTTGCTTTAGGGCTTGGACATTGAATTTCCGAAGGGGAATGGAAACAACATAAGGTAGTCAAGTGGCTGGTTGGCTAGAACGTTGAAAGCCCTTTTAAGATAATAGCTAGAGTCGATAACTTACCTGCTTGCCAAGGTACTGAAAAGGGGCTCTTTCCTGTGTAGGAATGAAAATGAAGAACTATTTGAGGCCCATACATGTCTGATATGAATACATCTTGTCGCCCCTATCACCTAGGACTAAGCAGATATTTATTGATAGCTACCCCATAACTATAGCATAGGTATGGGATAACAACGGCCACAATAGGCACCTATTCAATGTCAATACGGCCCCATCTTTTTAGGCCACATTGAATGCCTGCCCAGGCTGATTGTGGCTGCCGTACCTAAAGTATTTTTCCATTTAGTCCTCATAGGTGGCTGTAATCCTAGGATCTGATTCTGTCTTCTTCTTTCTTTTCCTCACCTTTAGATAGTAATATAGAGATTGGCCAAGCCAGCAGCGCATCAGACCCTGGATCCCATACCTCCCCGTTACAGATGGGACCTTATCCAAATTGCTTGTTACGCCGATATGCCCTACTCTAAATACTTAGGAAACAAGCCTCAAGCACATGCATGCATCTATCTACTCGCTCTTCCTCGGCATCCCATAGACATAGCACGGGGCAGCCAGCAGAAACACTCGACACAGGGCTGTCGGCAATCGAGGGTTCTTGTATGCAGGGACAAAATCAATGAGATGCCATCATACACAGACAGTCACCGTACCCTCCAAAGAAGGGCTGTATACGGTGTGCCAGAACGTGCCCGGCGGGGTAGATAGTATAGGAGACCGTATATGTCCCCAAGGTTGTGGTGAGCTATCCAACCTATATATATATGACCTCGCTCAAAGCACCTCTGCTCAACATAGTACCACGATGCCTCCTCCTGACCACCCCCCCCCCCACCCTTTCCCCCCTTCCCCCCTAGTAAGGGAAAGTCCCTTATTACAGAACTGATTTGCTACAAAAGACATGCCTATTCATACCTAAATATGTCTAAAAATACACCCTTTCCCGTTCTGCCGCTTCCCACCCCTTTGCCTTCGTCGTATCTTCTACAGTACAAGTAACAAGCCCTTACCTTCCTAACTGCCCAGACAACACAAAAGGCTTCGCGTCTCGCGAACCCCGATGACACCCTTCACCTCTTCGCTATGTCTTTACATCCGTGTGTGTTCTGCTCCGTCTGACCTGCCCTCAGATCAGACAGTCGGGGGCAACCCGGCCGGCCATCACTTATGTGCCTATATAGTGTGCGTGCGATGGCCGGGTCACTTCATACCCTAATCATAAACATGCATTTCCCATCTCCTCGATTAACGCCCCGGGTGGTTTCTACAGCACCTATCTCATTCATCATTCTTACCCAACTCCCTGGACCTAATTTTCCTCCCACACACACACACACATACAGAACACATGCACCGACGTATATACAGTCTCATGTAGCAGATAAGTAAGCGAGGAACTGCAACACCGTGTATCTCGTCGGCGTACCCGAACTGCCCGAGAGGCTGCATACATACATATACATACATGCATGTAGGTAAGTTGATGGATGGATGGATTGATTGATTAGTTAGGCTCTGTATATTCTTGCTCGTAGACCGGTTTATCTAGCACTCCTTCTACCGCTCCTTTCTTTCTTTGTCTCTCTCTCTCTGTGACTTATGATGCCCGAGACATGCCGCAAGAAATCGGAATATAATACACGTAGTCCGTGGTATATCTATCCACTCCCCCAATGACGGGTGAAGAAATAGAATTTTCCCCTTTTAGGGTTAGGGGGGGGCGGAGGTGGGCAATAGATCAAAATAAGCAATCAAAATCCGGAACGCCGTAGCTCCCTCTTTTCTTGTGTTCATACATAGCCTACGTAACGCGCGCTGTCAACCCAGGGACATCCGGGGAGAAATGGGCGCTGCTGCTGCTTGGGCGACGGGGTTGATGGGCCGTTAGAAGTTAAGTTGAGGCCCTCCAGGCAAGGCCGTGTAACTCGAGCAACACCCGTACGTGATCTGGACGCTCTAATTTTCCCACCCCGCGTCCCTGGAGCGTAGCCTATCGCCAAAGGTGTTGGGTATCTTAACCGCGTGCGCGCCCGAGAGGTGGCATAGCACTGGTACTTGGGACATCCCCCGAAGGTTCATTTTACCTTGCCTCACCTGTTGTCGCTTCCCCTGGGTTCAACCTTCCCTCAGTGGTAATCCTAGCTTTTATCCGGACATAGGCCCAACATAGCCACCAACAAAACGACGTAAAATTAATAGGAGGATATTATCTACCGGGCTGGCCAGGCGGGGGAGCGAAGCCACCGGCTCCAGGAGGCGTGGGGCCCCCAGGGAACCCTCCGGGAGGCGGCGCGCCGGGCATGCCGGGGAACGGGGGGAACGGAGGCGCACCGGGGGCACCAGGAGGCGGGAATGGCATGCCGGCTGGCGGTGGGAAGGGGAGACCGCCCGGCGGGGGCAGATTATTCGGACCCGGGGGGAAGGGAAGTGGCGGGCCACCGCCTCCTCTACCGCCCGACTGGCCGGGAGGGGCTGTGGGAGCGCGAGTGGTGTTAGCATGATGACTAGCGCAGGTATGGGCGGTGCTGGGGGTGTCGTTGGTGCCGAAACTTACGAGGTAGACCTTGTGGAAATCCGCCGGGCGGCACGGGCGGCGCGCCTGGCAATCCGGGGAAGGGCGGCGGGGGCATGCCGGCAGGGAAGTTGAAGGGAGGAGGTGGGAAGGCACCTCCCGGGCCGGCACCAGGGGCGCCCGGAGCGCCAGGGGCACCACCACCGCCCTGGTGATGAGGGTGAAAACTAGGAGGTAGACCCGGCGGAGGCCCGGCTGCGGAGGGCTGGTTCTGGGGCAGCATGGGATTGGCGTGGGCCTGGCCCTCAGCAGCATAGGATGAAGTGATGCTGTCTATGATGGACTGGGCCTTCTCGTGACCGATCTGTTGATAGTAATCGACGACGTTTCGTAGGTGATTACGTCCGCTGTTGTGGGCCTTGCGCACGCTCATCGAGTCGTGCGTCAAGTAGACGTCGCAGTAGTCGCAGAAGACTGTGAGAGAGTACGGCTTGTTAGCTTGCGCCTAATTGATCCATATCTGGCATGGTTTGCATATCTAGGGATGACGTGCAAGGTAGCGAGCGCGTGGGCGAGGCATCGCGAGGTGGAAAGGAAACGTACACTTCGGCATCGTGATGGTCTGTCGTCGCGCGCGACGGGAATAGGGTGTGGGGGAGGAAGAATTGATGAAGCTGAGAGTGTTTGTGGAAGATATTAGCTAGGTTGGCCTGTATCCTTGACGTCGCAATTGTCTGATCTATTTCCTGTGGTTGTTTAATGGGAATAAACGTGATGAATGATGTTTATAAAGTTGGATTCCCATCACAGCTTAGAAGTTGGAGCTTTTTACTAGGAACCGAGAATGGAACCGAGAATGGAACCTTCTCAGAAAGAAAATAGCACTAAGAGATGGATAAGGTACTTACTGCGAAGTACCTTGAATTAGGTAGTCGCTTACATAACTTACGCTAAGATAACCCACAAGTATCTAGGTAGCTTTAGGTACCCGCACGGGCCATATGCAACCTAGTAGAAGTCCTGCCTTACCAGCTTACCAGATGCAAGGCACAGTACCTAATTGGCCCCGAGAACATGTAAGCAAGAACACGTATCGACAAGGCACGATTTCGTACCAGACTTGCCGAGTTCTGCTTAGCGCGGTCGTGATAAACTCCTAATATGCTTATATCCAACCTTGAACCTTGAATTGCCCGGCTTCAAGTTAAAGCTAGGAAAGGAGCGAGCGAGCTGGCTGTTTTAGTGTTTTAAGGTTAAGCTTTGGTTGGTTCCTGACCTGACCCTGAAGTTCCAAGAGTTCCCTACGAACATCTCTACAAACAACACAACACAACACATACAAAAAGACGAGAACCGAGAGAATTCGAACAGACTTCGACTCCAATCGGCCATTTCGAAGAAAAAAAGAGAGGGAGGGGGAGAGAAAGAATTCAGCAAAAGGTTCAAGAATTCGCTAATAAGCGTTCGCTCACGATGGCTCTACCACGGGCACTGCTGCAGTACATCTGCGGCATCCTGCTCCTGATCACGTCGATCGACGCCCTGAAGTTCGACATGGCCGCCGACGGGAAGCGCCGCTGCATTCGGAATTTCGTCGCGAGGAACACCCTCGTCGTCGTCACGGCCACCGTGAGCGGCCACAAGGGCGACGGCCAGACCGTGAACATGCTCGTACGTTACACATCGCTTGATAAAGCGCCCGAAAAATCAAGAAGAAAAAAAGATAAACAACATCCACCACCGGGGGAGACAGAGAGAGAGAAGGCTAATGATGACATGGCTCGTTCGTGTGTGTGCGTGCGTAGATTAAAGATGCCGTCGGCAACGAGTACGGTCGTCCCAGAGATATCGCCGGCGAGTCGAGAGTCGTCTTCACCTCGCACGCCGACGCTGCCTTCGATGTCTGCTTCGACAACAACCTGACGGGCGGTACGTTCCATCCCAAGACAAGACGCACATATTGACATGCACACACACACACCCACATACACATCCGTACATATGGGGAAAGAATTGCGCTCGCTGACATAGAGGACACCCACTCGTCCACCCACTCCACGCAGGCCGCGGAAACCCATACCGGCACATCGAGCTGGACGTGGACATCGGGGCGGACGCGAAGGACTGGTCGGCGATCCAGGCGACGGAGAAGCTGAAGCCGGTGGAGATGGAGATGCGGCGGATCGAGGAGATGCTGGGCGAGACCGTGCAGGAGATGGACTACCTGCGCTCCCGGGAGCAGCGCCTGCGCGACACCAACGAGAGCACCAACAACCGCGTCAAGTGGTTCGGCATGGCCACCACCTTCCTGCTCGTCGCCCTCTGGGCCTGGCAGATCATGTACCTGCGCGCCTACTTCCGGTCGAAGCACCTTATCTAAGGAAGGGGGGGAGGGGGGTGGCGGGTTTTGATCCGCGCAGCAAAAGTTTTCCACGAGCGGAGAGAAGGAGGAAAAAGAATGGCATTGGTGGGTTTATATGTCGTTTTATTGCCCTGGTGCTATAAAAAGCGAAGGGGATGCCGTGAAGAGACGCATGTGTACCTTCCCTGGCTAGCAGCATATGAAAAAAAAGGAAAAGACGAAAGACGAGAGATATATAAGACGGAAAGTAATGCACGGAGCTAGATATCTCTCCTCCGTCTCTGTACGGTGTACGTATACTTATCTACCTATCTATCTATCTGTATGAAGGCGGCCCTTCTCTATGGCTTGCGGCGGAGAGAAGAAGCGAATGAAAAATATAGGGACGGTGATGGCTTATATATATATGTATATATAAGTACTGGACCGTTAGTTGTCTAACTACTCGTGCATTTTATTCAGGCCCTCAGAAGCTCCAGTAACTTTCTGTCACGAAGTAGGGCCACATTTATATAACTGCCAGGTGTGTGTTATATAGACCAACATACACCAGGAAGTTAGACAATTATTACCTACTTATACATACATAGAGATCAGGAACGGAGCTCAGTGGTGTGGAACCTCAAAAGTTCGGACCCTCTCATGATTTATCTAGGAGGTCTAGGTAGTTTAACTTGAATGTTTTTGCTTAATTTCCCCCCGGGCCGCCCGTCCGGCCGTCGACCGCCGGCCGTAGCTCCACTAGTTAGAGAGGGCTAAGATTTGCTTTCTTATTGTATGGACGTGCAAACACCTGCCGAGGCTAGTAAAAAGTTTCCCGAGGGGACATGACCATTGATTTACGTCAACGATCGACCCCCCAGATAAGTCTATACAATAGGTATATATAATACTACCAAGCACACTGGTGTAATGCGTTCGACACCACACCACACCACACACCCCCACCAATTCGGCTTTCGGTTCCCTTTTTTTTTCTTCCTCTTCTTTTCTTTTCTTCTTTTCTTTTAACTCTGATTTATTATCTTCGCCTTTCAATTGGACCCCCCCTTAATAACCGTGGACCCTTTTCCAACAAGAGAACCAAATTTTGTGAAAAATTATTATACCAACCCATTGATATTCCTCTTGTCTTCTTTGGCGCATACATCCATCCTATCTCTACTTAGGACATCTTTAAAAACCCGGGGGAGGAGGGGCTAGGTCAACTATCTGATCTGAGAAGAAGTCAACCATCCCCGAGCACCAAGGCAGACAGAACAGAACAGAACACACAATGGCATCGACATCCGCACCGCGCGTCCTACTGCGTCCGGCGCGCCGGCTAGCGCTGTCCGCGAGGAGGACGGCGACGCCGATCACCATCACCGCCCTCGCCCGACCGCTCAGCACCACGCGCGCGAGGCTCCAGGTGAAGACGCCCGATGGCGCAGGCATCGCGGGCGAGATGGGCGTCGGCGAGCTGGAGGGCGCCAAGTTCCGGGTCGAACCGATACGGCGGGTCGGCGAGGACGACCGGACGATGCGGGCCCGGCTGACTTGTACGTTTTTTTGGGACTCTTTTCTCCTACCATCCCCCCTAAAAGTAGGAAAAGAACTCCGCTAACACCCAGCCCGGGAAACAGACCAGAGCCGCAAGCGCGGGACCCTAGAGTCGGACCTCCTCCTCTCGACATTCGCAGACGCCTACCTGCCCTCGATGACGCGTGAGCAGATGGCGCAGTACGACAAATTCCTCGACGAGAACGACTGGGACATCTACTACTGGGCGACGCAGGAGCCGCCTCCATCCTCCACGTCTTCGCCCAGTGCCACCGAGACCCGCGACACAAGCGACGCGGGGTACGGCGGGGGCCTCGAAGCAGCGTTAGGGTCCGCCACAACCGCATCATCCACACCAACAACAACAGCAACAACCTCCCCAATCGTCAACGCCGACGCCGTGATAGCAGAGGCCGCGGAGACGGAGACGGATGCGGAGTCAGCAGCGGCGGCGGCGGGACAGAAGCAGCAGACCATCGAGCCGTACGACCACCGGCAGTCGGGCGAGTGGGCGCAGACCGTGGGCACCTTCCGCCCGGCGTATCGACCCGTGCCGGCGCGCTGGCGCGATAGCGAGGTTCTACGTCTCCTGCGGGAGCACGTGCGCGCGCGCGCCGCCGCCCCCGGTGGCATGGCTTTCATGCCGGACCTGCGGCGCTCGGGCTAGCGGCTTAGCCCCCTGATCATTAGGCGAATTAGGCCAAGAGAAGAAGAAAGAAAAAATAGGAAAGGAAGGAAAGGAAAAGGTGGGGGGGAAGGAAAAGAAAGATGTTAAGGGGATAATCATGGTTGACTGGTAAGCTGGCGGCTAGGGGAGAGATGACAGACTACATATATCTCCCACCCTGTGAGCGAGCTAGGTGGTGGGATTGAACTGACATTGAAAAAAGGGATTGAAGGGTGGAGTGGAGCAATCATGGAAAAGAAACAAAAAAGGACGGACGAGGGATGGGATTATGAACCCGTTGGACTAACGAGGGCGTTCTATGATGATGATGCATGTACATGATCTCGACATACATTTATGTTGTATGGTAATCTTCTACCCCTTTTACTGACTAGAGTCGCGACTCAAAAAAAAGAAAGAAAAGGAAAAAAGAAAATACACTACAATATCCCCAACAATCCCTCCTGCCGCAATCTTCTTCTTTCCAGTTTTACACCCATGGAGGCCCCGATACAGGCCTCGGTACTTATACGATAAAAGTTCGCGTCCCACAGTCAACGAACGAAGCTTTTTTTCAACTAACTTGTCATCGCCGCCCCCCCCCCCCCCCCCGCCCTTTTTCACTTTTGACGCCCTCAGGTTCGTATTTCAGAACGTTCACCCTTAGTTAGGTATACACATATGTATGAGACGATCGAGTATCATAGGTAGGTAGGTAGGGATAGGGGATGGAGACGAGAACGAGAACGAGACGGGGCGGGACAAACCTAACTCAGAAAAGATTTCGACGACGAAGGGTCCCGCCCAGGGAAAGGGGGACAGGTTCAATTCTTTTGCTTGCTCGCACAGAGACTGGGCTGGGCTACCTCTACCTAATCAAGGAAGCACGTCAAGCACCCCATCTAATCTATATATATAAACCTTGGAAGCTTCTTGACTGCCTACCCGTCCACGCCGGCCTTGCCTTGCCTCGGCCTCCTCGCCTGGTGTGCCTTATCACCCACCGCCTTATACCATACCATACCATACCGGACCCCCCAAATTCAAAAAAAACGATAATTCCTTAAATCCCGCGGTAGGCTTTTTTTGCCTTCTTCAAGATCTTCCCTCTCCATCTGTGCCTTCTCCCCTTTCCTCCCTACAACCCCCCCCCCTTTCACGCTCTTCATCTCATATCTCCTTAACGCCCCTGTGCCGGTATTCCTTCTACCCCTAAACAACCCCCCCCCCCCCCAACACAATGCCCGTGCCGTGCCCAACGCCCTACCCACCCCGCAAAAAAGGATTCCTAAGAAAG
Organism: Eutypella sp. D-1; assembly: GCA_023313575.1. NCBI lineage: Eukaryota > Fungi > Ascomycota > Sordariomycetes > Xylariales > Diatrypaceae > Eutypella > Eutypella sp. D-1. The sequence goes on along the minus strand of JAJTTP010000018.1, from coordinate 69,713 downwards.
CCGAATGAATGGATGGCTGGGACTAACGTCGATCTCGAACTCGAACATGTGGTATCTTTCGCGGGAAAAAAAAAAGACAGACAAAACAGTTAACAGGAACGAGAGAAACCAAGAGAAATAAGAGAAACAAGCAAGTACGGTGTGTAAAAAAAAATTGAAATGAAATGAAATGGAACCGACACGGTCAGGTGGTATAAAAAGCACACCCCTGAACATCTCCGGGGTGGGAGGTAAGAAAAAGAGAAAGTGGATATATACAGGCGTGACAACAAACTCCAGCCCCTCCCCCCCTCGCCCCCAAAGAAAAAAGAAACACATGAAATTTGTTGTTGTTTTTCCCATCGTTCAATCATGATAAGGCGTGACGTGATCTAGCTTTAGCTTAGCTCTGGCTAGAATAAATGAGTAGCTACAGTACAGTGCAGTACAGTACAGTCGTAGCTCACCCCCCCCCCCCTTTGCCCCTTCCCCCCGCTTTCTTTCTCCTCTCTCTTTCAGCTTTCTTCCTTCGCTTACACACTGGGCTGGGCTCGGCTCGGATTCCGGGGTGGCGGCAGGGGGGTGAAAAAAGATGGGGATGAGGAAGAAGAGGAACAGTACAGCCTGAGTGAGTGGAGGTACATGGCAGACAGGCAGAACTAGGATAGGGAGGGAGGGGCGCCCCTTTCTTCTCATCTCTCCCGCGTCGTGTCGTGTGGTTTCTCTCGTGTGGTTTCTCGGTCGCGACTTTGTACAAGGGATAAGGGGGTAGGGGTATGTACCTATGCATATACGTATGTACCTCTCTTTCTTGCTTTCTTTCGAATCCATAAATCTCTTCCCCCCCTTTGCAAAAAACTGCTATCACCATCACCATCACCCGCCGCCGCCCTCCGGCAATATCCGGCCGAGACTCCTGAGGACCTCCATGACGGGCATATCGCGGGTGCCAGCGGCGGCCTTCTCGCGGCGTTCGCGCTCGCGGAGCCGGGCCGCCCCGAGGGATAGCACGAGGTCCGCCTGTCGCCCCGCCGTCGCCGTCCGCCGCTCCGCTTTGTGCACGCCGTCCGCCAGCCGGTCGATCCGGAACTCGAGCGTCTCCTGTAGCGCCCGCAGCCGCGCCTGCGTCTGTTGCGCCTGCGTCGTCTGTCCCTGCGTCTGCGTCTGCGGACCGAGCAGCGATAGCGCGCCCGTCGACTCCGTGATGAACTCCAGCATCCGCGCCTCTTCGGCGTCGAGGAGCGAGGCGTCTGGTAATGGTAACTGCTGCCGCTGTAGTGATTGTTGTTGATGTGATGAGCCGCCTTCTTGCGACGAGGAAGCTGCTGGTGGCAGGGGAAACAGCGGTGGTAATTCCGGCGGCGTCTGGTTCTTTAAAGATTGCCATTTTTTCTTCTCCGCTTTTAATCTGTTACATAGTAAAACGTTGGTCAGCGGGCCCGCACACACAGCTCATCCTGGGAATGGTTTCCCAAGGTCGTTTTTCTTTTGCGCAGACTAACCGTTTTATCCTTTCTTCTAATTGTACGATTTTCTCGTCGTGTTCTATATTCCGCGGGTTCGGCTTCACTATGGCCGGAGGTCTCGGGACGTCATCGACGTCCTCGCGCGGAAACCAGTCCGAGAACTCCGATTTCGCCGAGAAGTCCTTCAGCAGCTGGTCTTGGATTGCCCGGGCTGTGGTGACGGTAGTTAGCAATCGCAAAAGTTCAATCATGGAGGACAAGTCGTCTGTTGCTCTTACCCCCTAGAACCGCATTAGAATTCAGAGATCCCAGCTTGGGCTTCTTGGCCAGTGCGCGCTCGCCGCACCACATCAGGAGCTGCTTCATCCGCCGCGGTTCGCTGGGCCCGTCGGCTTCGATGTGTTTGTAGAATTCGGCCGGGTCGACCTCCCGGTGGGGTATCGCGCTGTTGCCGCTGTCGAGGAGCGAGCTCGCCCTCCTCCCGCGCATCCCTAAGCTGCTTCGGCGGCCGCCGGTCTTCTTCCGCATTTCCTTGTTGCGGTTTATGATCGGCGTGTCGCTGAACGGGAGCGCGATCTTCTTAGAATTTGAGGTGGTGCCGGGACCTCCTCGCGTCTTGTCCACTTCCATTGGCGTCGCCTGTGCGGCTTCTGGCTCGGGTTCGGGTTCGGGTACTGCCTCCGGCTCCGGCTCCGGCTCCGTCTCGGCTGGTACTTCATCCCTACGTTTTACATTCGACTCGTTCTTTGTAGCCTTAGTAGCTTTCGTAGCTTTCGCGGCCTTCGTGGCCTTCGTAGCTCTCGTGGTTCGCGTGGGCTTCGGTGGCTCTTTTTCTATACTGTCCTCGGGTGAACGTGCTGCCTTCCGCCGCGTCGTCCGTTGAGGAAGTGGTGAAGGCGCTGGCGCTGGAGGATCTGGCTGGACGGCTAACTGGCTCGATTTCCGCTTCGGGGCTCTTTTCGGGGCTGGTTTTGGTGGCGTCTCTGCTTCCTGTGGTTCCTGGGGTACCTTGGTCTCCTTTGGTTTTCTTCCCCTGGTTTTCCTAGGCGCGGGCGCGGGAGCTGGCGCGGGCTCTTCTTCTGGTATCGGCTGGGGCTGCACCGTCTTCTGCCGTTTGGTTCCTCGTGTGAAGATGAAGTCGCCATCACTGTCATCATATGCTGCTGGATGGGCTGTCAGCTGGTAATTCTATATGCACATATTGCAACTTCCCAGTTCATAAATCCATACCCCTCCCACCCCTCCAAAGAAAAGAAAAGCATAGTGTAGCCCCTCTGTCTAAATCCGCCTCCTGTAAGACGCGATTCCGGTGGAATATTAAAGACATACCGGCAGTACGCTCGCTCCTGCGGCGTTTGGGCTGGTTGCTCATGCTCAGAACTTGTAGCGGCTGACGAGTCTGCACGAGAGTAGTCATGGACGCTGGGTTGGGACGCGCATGAATACGGAAATACGGCTATTATTGATGATGATGATCTCTTAGTTGAGATCAGGTTCGGTCCGGGTCAGAAAGGGCCTTCTTTCCTTCTCTCCTCAAACCCCCGGTAAGCGGCGTCGCGAATCTCCACCAAGCCTGATTTTTAATCGTTTTGTAGCAGATTCAATTGATAGAGCGGCGATGATGATGGGCGACGGCGATGACAGTGAGATTAAATCCAGCAAGAAACCCACAACGGCCGTTCGTTGGATTAGAAGCGCGTGCGCAATTCCCCAAAGAAAAAAATTACGCCTTAATACGTCAGGGCGAATTGTAAAGCGCGTCGAGATCCCGGGCCCTTTTCCCCCTTCAATTCGATAAAATAATAACAAGGTATTTTAGTTAAACTAAAATATAAAAAAACAGCCTTCGGAGCGTTTTCTTTTTACCGTCGTTGTTTTCGTCGTCGTGTCTGGAATATCGATGTTGATCGGGCTTTGGGGGGAAATTCTTACTCCTCTCGTCTTCGTCCGGAGTTGTTGTTAGAAGTTAGTTCCGTCCATTGGTTATGGCAGAGGGCAGTTTGGTTACATAGAAGGCGGACAGACAGGGTCGTGTAGGCGAGGCGCGCGAAGTGCCCAGGTGCGCTTTCCCTCTTGTTTACATTGTACATACAATACTTATTTAGTGCATCACCCCACTATACACATAACCGTCCCCACGCGATGTGGGGTCGTGTTAAAATGTTTCTTTAATGCATATCTACTCCACAATGCCACAATGTTGCATTTTAGATAAGGAATAGGGGGACGCTACTTTAAATGATGTCAAGCGATGCGATTACGCTATACCTTCGGCATGCGTGATGGTGTACTTGTAAAGGGTATGGATGAATCGGGCCTCATTGGCGAATGGTATTGGGGTTTATATGCGGCAGTCCACGGATTCGAAGAAATCGGTTTAGTTAGGCTGCGATATCTAAACAAGATGATGAGCAGTGATAGCGAAATCAACGATATACTTTCGATCAATTGTATCTGCTATCATGTTTCAAGAATAAAACCTCCATCTCGCGCAGACTTCACTCTTTCTCTCTCTCTGCTCAAGAAAGCCGGCGGCAGGCAGCCTTGACCCGTGTACGTATAAACTACCACTATGCCGCCGTTGAGCAACCACCTTAAGCGGGGAATTTCTCTGACGCCGTACGTCTGCGTGTATGACGGCCTCGATATGGCGAAAAATCACCGTAAACCTCCTCCCTCACAACCTCCCCAAGCCCCCCCCCCTCTCTCCTCCGGAACATAGATATATATAGATAGGCGTGTACTGGGGGAATCATCTTCTTCCTCCCCCTCTTTCATCAAATCCCAGAACAACCCCGAACGCCGGTCAGGAAAATCAGAAGCCACACCGCACCACTTGAAAAACAAAGTCAACCAGATGTTCCTTTCCCCTCCCCTTTAACACCGATTTTGATGTATGACCGGCCAGCTACGTACGTACAATGAGGAATGCGTAGCATTATAGACAGGAACGACGCCCTTCCGTCATGGTACCCGGCCTCCTATGTGGTAATATGTCGCTCTACAGCATGGCCCTGAACTCCATGCCCGTTGAGGTCTCGTGACGTAAATGTTAATACAGTAATGCCGGACCCGAGATGCCAAAAAACACCCGTTCGAGCGTCGAAAGCTTAACGGACTTCTCTTACAGTGAGCAACGTCCGATGGGAGTCAACCCATTCCTCGGCTTTTGAGCCGGCCTGTCCCAGGCGGTGACAGACCATGAGAAGCTTCCCCGGTCATCGCCCGGAGAGCTTCTACCATCCGTAGCCCCATATGCTCTCTTGACGTCATTATACGGTTTCCTCCGGAGCTTTGTTTAGAGACATCTCCGAAGGGGTAACGGTATCATCCTATGAATAGCGCCTTTGTACCCCTTGCGCCGGGCCCGCCATTACGGGTTGGGTTGGGATACCTGCTGCCATCCCATACGGGTTGATCTGAGGGTTATAAGTCTCCATGGCCTGTTGCATGAAAGCGCCGTGCAAACCTTGCTGCTGCGTGACAGGGCAGTCTTTATGGGCGAGAAGCAGCGTCTTCAGGTTGACGACTTCTTCCCGTAGTTGCGAGATCTGTGCTGTTAAAGCGTCATTCTCGCTGCTAAACATTTCCACCTTGTTTTGAAGATTGGCGAGCCATTGCTTCTTGCGCTGACGGCACTTCAGGGCAGCCACTCTGTACGTGTTGTTAGTGTCGGAAGACTACATCAGGTGACGGGTTGGGCTATCAAGGCATACCTGTTTCGTTCAAGGAAGTTCTTCCGCTTCTCCTCATCCGTCATTTTCGACTTCGGCTGGCTGTCATTACCCTTGTCGTCCTCATCCTCTTCGTCCGAAGTAGGCTCATCCATGCCGTTGATAGATGACGCTGTCTTCGTCTTCTTATTAGCGGGTTGTTTTGCGGGGGCGTCCTCGGCTTTCCGCCTTCCATTCGCGGCTGTCGTCGGTCCGGCCCCTCGCTTGCCTTTGCCCTTTGCGGGCGGCTTTGCTTGCTCGCTCTCCTCCGAGATTCCGCTGCGCGCTTCACTAACACTCCGCGCGCCTGGCTCGGCCGGTGGTACAGAGTTCCCGTTACCATTCATGTGAGGCGATGTGCTGGCACTGTTCGTGGCTACTGCCGCAGGGGCGGGCACATTAGTAGGAGGGGGAGCGGGAGCGGGGTGAGCATGTACGGGCTGGTTTCCGCCAACAGGGTATTGGGTTTGTGCGCCACTCCGGGTCTGAGCGCCTTGTGCTAGCATGTACAGCCCGTTAGCAGCGTCATTGTCGTGAGGATCGAACCCTGACGCAGGCTTCGATTCGGTCTTGACGGCGACGCCATTGGATTCTGGCGGCTGCGACGTCGGAGCCGTCTGGTTGGCGGGCTGCTCGCGGTTCGCCTTGGCTGCAGCTGCACTCATGGCTGTTCGATGGAAGTCGATAGTACTGGGAGTTGCGGCACCGCTAGCTATTTGTGCGAAGATGGCCTGCGTGTTGGGACTGGGAGCTGGGAACATAGTACCACCACCACCTGGAGTTAAGCCCGTCCTAAGTGAACTCTCATTCGGTGTAAAGCCACTACGCAAGGTATGTGACGTATCGCCAAAATAATCATTTGCGGGGCCGGACAGCATAGCTGGGCTGAGAGGTCCAGTTCTAAGGGAACCACCTCCCCAGTTGAATGGTGTATTTCCGTTTCCTGGCAATAGGGACGAAGGCGAAGTGAGGGCAGCGACACTAGGTAGTTTGGTACCTCCCGGGGTTTCTACCGTTCCTCCTCCTGTTCCAAACGACTGCTCAAATGGATTGGGCTCCAGACTCAACTGACTTGAGAAGTAATCCTCTCCCGGCTTAGGCGGCGGTGCTAACGGCTGACCTGGTTCAGCGTTTGGCTTGGACTCGGGCTTGACGTCGGATGTTTTCTTGTCGCTGTTCGCATTGTCTGAGAATATCGAAAAGAAATTGTCAGCAACATAGTCTTATTCAATCGCCAGATTGCTTTCAGTGGAATGCATTTCCAAGTAGCATTATGTGTCGCTGCCGGCTCGTCTACTACCTATCCCACTTGATCTCGATCAAATAGTCGAACAACTGTTCGATCCATCGTTCAGCGACGGGGAAGGTTTCGACTTGTTCAATCGGAGACGATGTGCATAACATTGTGTTTATTTTACCAAGTCATGAAGCAATGCGATGTGACGATGAGGAAGGTGGACGGTGAGTCGAAGTCAACGACGACAACAACGACATCAACACCAACGACGACGACAAAGGTAGATAGATGCGCGATCGGACATAATGCATAACAACAATGCAGCAACAATGCAGCAATGAGGCAAAAAAACAATGACGACGATGACGGCAAAAAGGGTGACGAGACCGAACACGGATCAATTAACGTACCTGGCGATGGATTTTCTGAAGGCTTGGACTCCGAAGGTGCCATGATGACGAAGGTGACGGAGGTGGTTTTATTGTGTGTACAGATTTAGGAAGGTATATGATGTAACGATGGGCGACAGTGGGCGGACGGGTGGACGGTGGACGACAGTTAGGCGACTTTGATGGGCGGGTTGGTCGTCTTACTCGTCTTCCTTTCTTTTTTTTTCTGGGGGGGTTTGATGGTGGGTGAGGCGAGGCAGCTTGCAGGCAGAACGAAACAACCATACACGCGCGCACGCACGCAAACTACCTCTGAAAGAAAAATGCCCAAATGATGCCGATAATGATGACGATGGAACAAGGCGGTCGCCCCCCTTGCTCAGTGGCGAACTAAACTTTTTACTGATGTATTAATGATGAGATAAAATGTTAGATAGCAGGTGATATCGAAGTTAATACTATGCGTGGGGTCAGGTTGGCTGTTTCCTGATCTATTTTCTTTAGGTTGTGCCAGGTGTATTGTGTGGCCTTTCTCTCTCTCTTTTTTTTTTTTTGGCTTCACGACCGAGTCGTTATGATGCAGTGGTTCGGGAGAAGGAAAAAAAAGAGAGGTGGTGAGTTGTTGCGATGAGGTCATGAGGGAAGAAGTGACATAAGGGGTGGTTTTTGGTAGAAAATGGCACACAGCAGGAGCCAAAGACCCCCGGGGAAACGAGCCAGCAAGAAGTGGATGTACATAAGTACATGGTCTCGATGGTATGTATTTCGGACCCACTCCGAGTCCATCATCCCTGCCGCTTCATGATATTTTCCATTTTCATTGATCAGTTTTTTTCACACTAAAGCAGGTGAAAGAAGCTAAGAGGGTTAGGTGAAGGCAAAGTACACGAAGTACTAAGGGGGGAACATACACTTGTAGTAAGATTGTATACGGGGATGTAGCGATGTAGACATACAGTGTGTACCGTCCCTGGCTTTACCGTTTAAGATACCTATCCATACTTTGGTATTTTACCCATACATAGATAGACCTGCCAGTGCCAGTGGACCACTCACCTGCGTAATCCGAAACCCAACCACTCCCCACTGACTACTAGATACTACGAATAATTGGCAAACTTCAGATAATTTTCCCAATTATCTATTACCTGGGTATGACCTGAATATTAAGTCAAGTTTCCTTATCTCTAAATGAAGCCTTCCATCTTTAAAATTTTTAAGGTTTCGCGTCAAAAGATCCATGATGCGACCGTTACGCATTATGAGTATGGTGATATATATGGGCAACAGCGACGGAGACCCTTTCCTCTTTCCTTACTGGACCCTGATATGTACGTAAACCAGGGCAGAAGCCGTTACATGGCAAGCAGACACGTAATACCCGTGGCGGCTGCTTTTATACGCGGTTAGTGCGAATGGAGTTGTTGGTCTTGGTCTTGGTCTTGATCCTTATCTTGAAATACAATTCATTGTCGAGTCAAGGGTAAAAAGCGCAAAAAGGCTATATTTTGGAACCCTTCTTATCACTAAACTTGATGATGCATCTTTGAGCTCCTCAGGCAGTTAGGTAAGGTATCAAAGTGGTTGTCAAAAGGTGCCAGCCGTAGTACCAACCTCGGGATGAGATGTATCGATGATGGAAACATGGAAGGAGCCTCTGCGGCGCTTCCTCCTCGAATCCTTCTCGATCGGGCCTAATTAAAAATTTGGGAAGAGTGGAAAGACCAGCCAACCCAGACAACACTGAACAAAAACTGACCAGGTCGGTCCTCCCCATGTCGCACGTCGCATGTCGCATGTTACCCCCTCCGTATAAGTGGTATGCACTGTGCATATTATTACTGTATATAACGGTATCGGGATAGACGCTAGACCAAGAATAGTATGAAATCCGTCCCTCGATTTCCAGCACCTCGCAATGATACCCAGCAAGATACCCAGCGATTCCCAGTAATTCCCAGAAGCGAACCCTGGAGGTGGCAAGAAAAGGTACTACGTCTTCAACTCTTATCAGGCAATCAGGTCCCCCCCTTGCTTTTTCTGGCTTTTCTTTTCACTAGAAGTTTTCCATCCTTGTTCTACTATGGGGATGTATCGTTTGCTACTACCCCCGTCAGCCCGTCTTCTGGCAGCCCTCAGACAACCACGTCCGGGTCCGGGTACAAGTACCAGCCCTCGTCTCTCCAATAAAACGCGGACCCAGCACCGTCTTGCCGTCGCGCGTGTTAGGTCTACCCAGTCGCCCAGCTATTACTTGTTAGCGCATGTATAACAACGCATCGGCACTCTCTGTCGACTCTTCACTCGCACGATCAGAATGAGACACGAAGCCAGGTAGTCCCGCCGTCTGCGAAGAGGTGATCCTTATTGGTACTTAAAGAAGTTATTTCTCACCCCAGCAACCCAGTAACCCAGATGGACGAAATAGCCTAGAATGTTTCGTTATGCTGGCGTTGTCAAAGTAAAAAAAAAAAGTCGTCTTATCTCTTGTCAACCTCGTCTTGGAATCTATGAGAGTCCAATGATTCATGTAGTCTCAGGACTTGGCGTCATCAATTGTCAGCAGCAGTAGCCATCCAACCCAAGCCAGCGTGATTATGAACACATGCCGAGGTAGGTATATACATACAACCCCCGTAAATTTCAGGAGGTTGAAATTCTGAAATGGCTCCTTGAATGGTTTGAATGGTTTTGGATGGGGGCTACCCTGGCCAAAAAAAAAAAAAGCCTTGTACCCTGGGTGCCTGGTACTTATGTACCTAGTGGGGGAAGTGATGGTCTGGTTCTGGTGGTGGGCAAGAGTGGTTGAGTGGGTGGTCAGGACCCATTTCTTCGAAATTGCAAAAAGGTTACGTCATTCTTTCCCGAGAAAGCATGAGGAAGTCGTCCTACCGTGTAAATACTTTCCGTCCCAAACTGTATTTCCCAATTTGACAAATTGGGGTGACAAGAGAGGACCGTTTTGCGACCCGACCCAGACTTGCCTGACAATTCTAGCTTCACACAAGGCCTTCGACGCTTTCCATTTCCAGTCTGAACTTCCCAGATCGTCGATGATATCGCGAAAAGGGACAATGCCGATGTTTCGATGCGCATTTCCCACGCAGTATCAAGCTAGGCAGTTTGGCAGATTGGCAATGATACCCAAATCCCCAAATCCCTAAATAAAGCCCCTCCAACCACTTTTTGCAGGTGTACTTCTTCCCAAGATACCTACCAGAAACTTTCCCTAGATAGCTTTATGATCGACGTTCAACAGATCTGTCAACGTTGAACGTTTGTGAACATCTCATTTCGGTTCCTTCCTCCCCCCACACCTTTCACCTGCCAGCTTTCCCAATCCTTGTTTGATAATTGTAGGATTATCCGGACGTCTCCCATCCATCCCAGCAATCCCTCCGGTATGATTTCGACCGGTATCTTTTTACGTCGCGGCGGCGATAAAACAATATTTATACACCACCTCACTATTAACTACTTCCTATTCATTTCCATAGTGCCAAGCAAAGACGGCGCTTGGGGGCGACGCGACTTTACTTGGCAACATCGACGCTGTTTATTACGTGTAGTATAATAAGCTACATATCTAGCCGGTAACTGGCTTCTGGAGGATTTTCCCGTCTCGTTTCTCCCCCAATGACGCAACGCGCTGCAGCCACCTTCCCCGCCTGTCTGAGGCTCTGGCAGTCCTGGGCCGTCGGTTTAAGCATTTCCACGATGACAAATATGGTAACGCCGCGGCGCCCTTCTGGACTGTGCTCCGGGTTACTCTTAACTACATGTCTGGGTACTTACTAATTACGAAGTTGTCCAGGGTTAAGAAACGGTGACTTTAGGCGTAGATGTCGGTATTGCGATGCTTCAGATTGGGTAGATCTGAATCGACAAAAACACTATCTCGCTATCACAGAGGAACTAGATCTAACCTTCGCAACGGACACGTAGCTAAATGATTTTAAATTAGCATCTCTATGGAAAGGTAGGGTAGGCACTTTGCCGGAGCTCGTCAAAATGAAGTAATCGATCATCGGTAACATGGGTCAGCATGCGACGGATGAAAGTTTGACCCGGAGCGAATCCAGAACAGTAACAGCCTTGAATAGGGGGCAAGGGACCAATCGGGTCCGTCGCCTCGTAAAGGGGGTGAGGGGGGCAAGGAGCAGGACTTTTGGCGCCCCCTTGAACTTCGAGAACTCCAATAATGGCCTGACTATAAGGTTACCGCTAGATCGACAGAGCATTTCGAGGTTGGCGGTCAGTGTTGCGATTGTTGGAAACACGCAAATTTTGTCCTAGAGATCGAGAAGAGCCAACTCAGTCGATCTCTATAGCACTGATGAATGTCTAGATCTCCACGGGACGGCTTGGACTAAATACATACGTATAGAGACACCTGGAATCAGGCGATTATTAACTGCTACCATCAAGCAACGTGGTGACGATGAGTAACCAGTTAAGCCTGTACCTAGCCAGCTAGTGTTGTCGTGACGGGTCTTGACAGACCCTGACAGCCCGACCCGGTCGGTGGGCAAAGTGGAGGCCCAGAGAAACATATGTCCGGCGCCAGATTCCGCGACCGATTACTCGATCTTGGATCTATGTAGGCGTCGGCTTTGTACAGACGTCCTCGCAGGTCCGGTCTTGCTGGCTAGTCCTAGGCGAGGAGGGATCTGCGCTGCGGGCATTAGTGGAGGAGACGTCGCCTTCTGGCTGCCTTCTGGTTTCTGTATAGGCTGGTGGCCGATCGGCGGCCACAAGTCAGCTCCGATCATTCTGTTCGTTTGTATCTATTTTCCGCTCTGGTTTGCCTACTGGGTCATCGTGATCGTGCGACTGCTTATTAGTTGGATTAGTTATCAATATTTTAAAAAATAGCTCTGGACAGTTCTCACTCTCACGATAGTATAATAGGCTGTCACCTCATATACTTCAGGATAGGCACCATGATGGTGTGACTATGGCACTACTATATAGCTAACGCAGCGTTCCCTATGAGCGCTAAGACTAAAAGCCAGTCGACCACACCAGATAGGAAGCTGGGAGACGAGGTCGGACTAGACCACAGGCGCCCGCCGATCGATCGTAATCCACATATCCTCCCAATAGGATATACCACCCTTGTAGACATACCGACCGGGCCCGCCGGCCGCAACTCCACCAACCCTGCCGACGCGTTGTCCGGGACGGGGCCGCCCGGTGTCGGCAGCAGCAGTTTCGGGGCGCAGCCGGAAAGTGCGCAGGAACTGCAGCGGCGCCTTGTAGAGCTCCATGAGCGCGAGGTCGCGGCCGAGGCAGCCCCGCGCGCCGTACCCGAACGTGAGGCTATACTTGTTCGCGTAGTCCGCGGCCCGATCCCCGGCCTTCCCGCCAAGGCCGCCGTCGCTGTCGAGCCACCGGCCCGGCCGGAACACCTCCGCGTCCGGCCCGTATACCCCCGGGTCCCGCTGCACCACCCACGCGTTACCCGTCACCTCGGTTCCCTCCGGGACGAACTTGCCGTACAGGTCCAGCCCGCCCTTCGCGACGAGCCGGGGAAATATGTTGGGTGCTGATATGCTGGTGTCGGGCTCCCACCCTCCTTCTTCCAAATGGATGCGGGGGAGGGGGAAGCCCGACACCCCCGGCGTTCGTCGCGTTGTGCGTCCCGTCGTTAGCTTCAGATCAATTCCCGTGGCTGGCTAGCTGGCGATGCAGATAGATAGATAGACAAAGATCTACTTACCCGGGGGGTAGAGGCGCAGCGTCTCGCGGACACAGGCGACGTAGTACGGGCAGTGCTCGAGGACCTCGTCGTACTTCGGTGTGGCCGAGAGCCCACCGGCGCGCGTCGCCGCGTCGATCTCCGCCATCACCTTGTCGTAGACCGGCGTGCCGTCCTGCTCGTCCTCCTCCGACAGCACGCTGTGCATGAGTGCCTGGAACGCCGTCGCTGTCGTGTCCGCCCCCGCTAGGAGGATCAGCAGGACCTCCGCTTTGATGTACTCGAGGCTCAGCGGCTTCCCCTCCTCGTCTCGTGCCTCGATAAACCTATTCATAACGAAAGAGATCCTCAACATCTCTCTGCCTGTGCATTTACTCCGTAGGTGTTCGGTGGTGGGGTCTAGTTTGACCCAATATAATGAAAACGGGGGAAGGTAGAGGGCAATTGAGAAGGATGCAGGATACAGGTAAATTAAGCCAACTCACGTCTGCAGGAAGTCGGTGCGGCCTCCGGCTGTGCCGGCCTCTATGTCCTTGTATCGCTGTTCGATGAGGCGGTCGCGGAACCGCATGAGCACGCCGATGCCCGAGTCCTGTTCGGGGCCGGCGACGAGGTACTTCTCGCCAAAGCGGGTGCGCTTGACCCAGTTGGTGAACGGGTAGAGACGGGCCATGATACCGAAGGGAACAAGGCCGTCGTGGAAGCCCTGGATGAGACCCGCGACGTCGGCGCCCTTCTCGATGAAGCCGAAAGGCGCGCCGAACCCCACCTCGGACAGCACATCGAACGCCAGGTAGACGGCCCACGGCGCCAGGTCGAACGCGGCCCCCGTCGCCGCGAAGTCCCCGTCCAGCCGCCCCAACCACCGCGCGATGTTCCCATCCACCAGCGGCTCCATCCGCCTGATGTTGCTGAAGCTGTACGGTGACGCCGCCACCTTGCGGTACTGCGCGTGCACCCTGTGGTCCTGGACCTGAGGTGTGTGCCTTGCTGTCAGCATAAAAAGAAAAGGGAAGAAAAAAAAAGAAAAAAAAAAACTCCCCCAGATCCCTCAATTGTTAAACCAGTTCAGATGGAGGCCTGATGCAGGAATAACTATTACCCAGTAGGGTAAACCCCTAACAGTTAAATCCGCTTACAATGGGGATGTACTGCTTGAATAACTGTTACCCACTAGGGACGTCCCGGGAATCGAACCCAGGTTACGAGTCGCAGCTAAAGTCGGACACAGGGCGGTCGTACCAGCTCCGCCACTGTGCCTTTCTAGAGCTGCTTCTCGAGTGGTGTTAGCAACTGAGCTTATTGAGCTATATATGCTGCAAGAGCTCAACCCCTCATTCTCGATAAGGTCAAGCTCTAGCCTGGCCCTCAGTATAATAGGTACTCTAAAACTACAACTCCTGTATATTCAGAGATAGAATTTATCGGATGGATATGAGGTCACGAAGTGGCTGAAAGGTAAAACCGGGAGACTCGACGCACTACCAATATGTTAGTGTTTCTAGATGACATGGAGGACCAAGGTAGGTTGAGACATGCCATTGAAAATACTCTCCGTCTTCCCGAAGCTACCTGTGATATAGTGCTGTGACTTATCGGCGAATCGATGGTATATCACTGGGAGCTTGGTCGCGTCGCTCACTGAGAGCATCGTAGGAGTGATCCGGATAACGGGCCCTACATTACCGCGGGGCAAAGTTGAAGGGAGGCGCTCTCAGTACAGTTACAACAATTTGCGAATGAACGAACGGATATATGCTCACCATGTTTCCTGTGTAGTGCCTGGATGATCTGGCACTCGTCCGCCTTCAGGTTATGATACGCCAGCCACAGGCGGGTGATGCCGCCCCAGAATGGTCCGGGGAAGATGGACAGAGGGTGGAAGTAGTGACAATGTACTATCTGGTAGAGAATCTTCCAGAACACGTATGCGAGGCCGAGCACGACAAGGTTGCTCAGGCTCAGCCACGACATTGCTGTTTACTGTTCACAAATCTTGAAACACGAGATTTACGCACACGAAATGGCTATGGTAAGTACAGGAAAGTGTCCTATAGGGTGGGAAATCAAAGGATGCCTCGAGAGGGTGAGTTCCAGCCGTAGTCTTTTCTTGCAGATGTGGTAAATGTAGACACCAGGCTGTCTATTCAAAGACTTCGGTCCTGTGTGCCGAACCCAAACCATGTCCTACATGCATCCATTAAAAGCCCACCCTGAGAACAAAGAATCCCATATTTCATCTCGATCTATCATCTTCAACATCTACTTATCACATATCACGGCCCTGAAATGCGGGGGCAAGCAACCACCCCTCCTCCCTATGTACGTCAGTCTACATAGCTAGGCTACAGATCACAAAACAGCGTCGGAGTTGACTGCTGCATGCGGTTAATAGCATCGTAAGGGAGGGGGGCGTCTCACTCGGTTCTCGGAACCCCTATGTGCGCACGTACCTACATATGCTCCGAGAGGCTGAGAGATAGTTATAGGGAGAGGGGATTGAAAAGCTTATATGGTATCCATCCTATTGGCCGCATCCAGGAAAAGTCACCCTTATATCGGGCCGGATGTGAGTCGTCCCGGGACTAGGAATGAGGGATAAGGAACAAAGCGACCCCCTTCGCTGCCCCGTGCCGTGCCAAGAACCCGAAGGGAACCAACGAGAAGTGCATTTCCCGTGCAGCACATCCTAGACATGACCGGCAGGCAACTAGAACCGCCACATAGTTGCTTTTTCTTCCCCGACCCCGACCCCGTTCCTTTTCCTTTGGAACCCTATGTATAATGCGAAAATTTATTCTTTCAAGACACCCCATCGAACCATGAACACCCAGTAATCCGGAAAGGATGGAACTGATGTTGTATTCTGCGAGGAACCTAGTGAAACCACAGCAGGCTCGCAAGTTACAATATACCTGTCTGATGAAAGCTTTGGGCAACCTGTAACGTATTCCCTATCCTGTTCACATAATCACGTTCCCTAGCGCATAGGGGGGGAAGTCCTCGCCGCAAAACTAGAGGCAGCCTTCAAGCGGGGATGACCCCGGACAGCCATGTCGCCATGAAACCATACTGGCAAGACGACTGCTCAAAGACCCTGATCTGACAGCATGGTGGGTGCATGGCCTTTTGATGATCGTTCGGCAACTAATATATTGATATCTGATCCGTCGCCTCGGATTTGGGGCAGCGGGGTGATCTCAGCCAAACATCCCGCGACCCCAAGAGTTGTCTCACAGTAGCCGGGTGACACAGTATCGTCCTGATAACTAGCAGTAGAGGAGGTTAAGCAGATACGTACTGACAAGTCAGCAAGTATGGGCAGGCTCGTTTCCTTGCAGCCACAGGGGCGCTTCTGTAACCTAATTAAGAGGAATAAGCAAATGTTTATAAGACATTGACATATTCTTCCGACATCTTTTTTCTTGAAGGGCGGACACTCCTCAACCTCTGCCACTCCCAAGATTCCAAGTTCTGGGTAGCTCTGGGCTGAGGGGATGAGGGCGGCTTTCTCGGCTCACATCGTCATTGGCTGGAGTTGATGACGACCGGCGGTCACAATGATCCAGAAGAAACACCCTGTGGCTAAGGGGGGCTGGAGGGGGGCTTGCGCGGTTGCGCAGGGCGAACGTTGGTCGCTTATACCTGCCAGCAACGACCCCGAGACGACGGGTGAGACACAGGACGCCACGCGGTTGAAAATTTTCCGCGCCCGCATATACGTACCGCCAGTGATGATATTATCGAACGGCTGGTCTACTTCCACTGGAAGCGTTCGGGATAACCTGCGACGAAAAGAAAGGGAGCAAGGAAGAAGAAAAAGAAAAGGAGGATGGCATCTGATAAGTGGACGCTCCCGCGACCAGGATCCGGGGAGTTCGCCTCCATATATCATAAAGAAGACATCCTGATTTGATCGACGTGAGTGGTGAGCTGAAGTTCGCTGCGTTGTGAGGCTGACACGCGGCGAAAATAGTCTCAAGGGTCTAGTATATATCTGCGTGCGGAAGGCACTTACTCTCCCAGAAGGAAGGGATGGGAGAAGAAGCACACTACGGTTGCTGAATAAACATTCGTTTGCGATAATATATTTAGATGGGTAGGACTCTCACTGAGGTGGGAGAAATAAGCACCACTCACAAATTCGCCGGATTTATCAAGTCGACAGAAACCGTCCTCTGTTCGGAAGAACATTGCCTAGTTCATTTTCAACATGGCAGAGACTAGAGGACCGACGGTGACAGCCGTGGCCATAATCTTCGGTGTTCTGGCCGCCATCACAATCACGTTGAGGCTTTGGGCTAGAGCCCTCATCGTGAGGTCGGTTTGCGCAGACGATAGTAGGTCCATAATTGCGAGAATGTGGTAAGGGACTCAAAGCTGACGACAAGCTAGTTCTCATCTGCGTTGCTGTTGTGAGTCCTCTCCTTGTGACGACATTGTACAAGCCAAGCAGCGCGGAAGTGCTTATTGTACCCTATGATAGTTATTGTCATGGGCTTTCATGATTGCCACTATACTCTGTGAGACTCCCTGCATTCAAGACCCTATCTCTACTGCTCTGTTACCTTCCTGTTGCGCCATTCTCGACGGAACTGACCACCAATAGCGGTCCAACATGGCCTCGGGAGCCACATCGAGGACGTGATGTCCCGAGGACCGGATAATTTCACGGCATACATGCACATAGTGTGGCTCTCGTCAATATTCTACAATGCTTGCCTAGGGTTTATCAAAATTTCAGTTCTTGCCCTCTATATGCGACTCGAGGACAAGAGTCTGCGCAGACTGGCCATCGTCATGCTTGGTGTGGTAATTTGCCAGGTAAGGAATATAACATTGTCCCTAGCGACACAGCCATGTGGTATCCTCTCTTAAGCTACACCAAAACCAGAAACATACGCATCCCTTTCCCTCAATGTAACACCCACGACATATATAGTACTAGGCGGCATAGGCTGACTTGATCATGATAGGCTGGAGGAAATGCAATGGCTTGCATCTTCCAGTGCTCGCCGGTGCGCGCGGCCTACGATATCACGATTTCGGCAGAGGACAAGAAGTGTATCAACATAAATGCGTTTTACCTTGCGAACGCAGCCGTTAATATACTCACCGACTTCCTCACATATACATTGCCGCTACGACTCGTTACCCGACTTCACCTACCATGGCGACAAAAGGTTGGGCTGGCCGTCATGCTGTGCTTGGGCCTTTTGTAAGCCATCTCTTTTACTCTACCGCCTTTGTACCCAATCACATCTAATCTAGACGCTATTTCGTAGTGCCTGTGTATCATCCATTATCCGCATCACCTTCATTCCGCAGATGTTAGTCTCCGAGGACGCGACATGGGTCATCACGAGCGCCATGTACTGGAGCGTTATTGAGATCAATATCGGCATCCTGGCGGCATCTATCCCGTCCTTCAAAAGCATTGCACGCCGTTACTTCCCACGCCTTCTTGGCTCCTCTTACGAGCAGCACTACGACGCGGTCCAAGAACGTAACCGAGTAAGAGACAGTGGCCACCCGACTAACTCGAAGACCAGCGCCAGTAGTCGGTCTTCGTCGGGGTTCCGAAAAGTACGCGAAAAGATGGGATTCAGTCAGGGGAGTAAGAACAGAGACGCTACAAACAACAATGATTACGACGAGGAAGTGGTTATTAATCTGGCGGACACCGGCACTGGCCGTGACGATGTCGGTAAGACCCAGACCTTGACGATGGCAGCGATGGCAGTGGCTGGGTACCACGACCCACAGAGCGGCACGACCGAAACGGGGAGCAGCAGCGACGGGGCAATGCACGTTTCGAAGTGATAGATTAAGATCAAGTGAAGCAAGGATCTGGCGCTGAGCGGCTGCGAACAGGATGGATTCGCAGGTGGTGTTTTGGAAGGGCGGTCCTCTAGGGCTACGACAAATGAACTGACGCATATGTGATGCCACGACATCTGTATTTCCTTTTTCTCCCTCGGAGGCTTGTTAAGATATTAGTGTAGAATTGGCGCATTGCCTACCTGTTATAAATAAATTGGACCGCCATATTACCTGTTACATATCTTTCCTCGCGCGTGTCCATGGCAGTATGGTGCACCGGGGAACGCCTATTGATAAACCACATATCATTTCATTAAATGCCTTGAGGTTAACCGCCGTCTATTTTTCTTCCAAGAGCTGTCTTGCAGATACAGAGCGGGGCCTTCAGTGGCGACGTGACTTTCAGGAAACCACAAGTGCCCTTGCCGTCGCATACATGGCTATTGCATATGTTGTAGCGCCGCTGTTACAGACTGCTAGTAAGTACTACGTTAGGAATCTATACAATAATATTATCAGAGATATAACTGAAATCCCGCAGAAGAGCACCGTCGCACGCCGTGAAAGTTCGTAGCGGCCAAAATGTCTGCATGTTCTGGGCGCGAGTGGATAAAAAGAAAAGGGGTAAACTAAGTGGCCTTGGCTTCTACTAATAGCCCAAGCAACTATATCCACCACCCATCGACGAGCAGCAGACCAGTCCCAACATACATAACTTCATTGTCGGGGTTATAATCTCCTGAAACCTGGAACTTGGAATGATGAAGTAACATTAAAAAATTCTCCTGCCCCGTTGCTGGTTTGTCTCATTTTTTCAATTTGGGCCGGTTTTGCTCCAAGTTACAGGTGACTCAGTGCCCAGTGACATGTCTGCTGCTCACCATAACATCCAGCTTACAAGCGAAATAAACGACTCGTCAGTATCGGCGTCATTCCCTTCCCTCCAGCCTATCTCTTTTCGCTCTGTCCGGGCTCTCTCTCTAAGTGCATCACATTCATTGTCGGGGCTACCCATTTTCTTCTCAACTGCGGCTAAGAACCACAATGCTCTAGCGAAATGAGCTCTCATGTCTGGCTCTTCTTCGCTCATGTCCAAGATATCGCGTAAGAGTTTGGCAGCAGAAATGTCCTGTCCTTTTTCATCAAGTATACGGGCTAGGTGGAAGATTGAATCAGCAACTCTTGGGCTTCTGTCTTGGCCAAAAAGACCTTTGCGGATGTCAATCGTTCTCGACATCAAGACTTGAGCCTTGTCCTTCTCATCTTGCATCCAGTATATTCTTGCCAAGAGAACCAGATCTCCACTATGTTTTGGATAGTTGGATGCCTCGACTCGATCCTGCATAAGGCCCTGAAGTTCCCAGCATTTTTGGAGAGCCTGAAGGGAATCCTGTGGCTTATGGGCCCGTAGGAAGGTCAATGCACGAATCGCTTCTGTCCTGGTTCTTTGGAGTGGATCGTGAGCAAGATGTATTGCCATAGCTTTGGCTAGATAAGCTTGCGCCTGATCTACGTCACCAATCTCGGTAAGACTACAAGCGATTGAATCATAGATGTCTGCTATAGGCGGAGACTCGGGAGGCTCTATTCTCTCTCGGATGGCGAGGGCTTCCTTGTATGCCTCGAGCGCAGCTCTTGGCCTGGCTAGATCGAGTGATACGTGACCCATCAAGCGATACGCCTGAGCTGTGAGTAAGCTCTCTTTGTCGATGTCGATGCTCAGTCCGAATTCGAAAAACAATCGAGCTGATGTAGGTTTCTCCCTTTCCCAGAGATAGCTATCGTTCACATTAGCAGCTTTCGCGGATTTCATAAGGTGAGACAACCTACGTTCCAGCACGAAAAATAAGTTCCGCCCAGGTTGTATAATCTTTGGATGTCACTTTATACTCCTTTGATATGTCTATCAGCCATTCGATGTGCACAATCACAGAGCTGCAAGACTCCCATGCTTGGTAACCATGTCCCTGGTGAGGCTCTCTGGCATTCCAGGTATTTTGGAAATCATAGAAGAGGAGGTTCACTACTGAATCGAAGTAGACTATTCGGTCTTCTGGTGTCAAGCGTTCGAGGACCAACCCTTGCACTGGACGATGCACGGATAGGGCTTCAGATGATGCAATGCGAGTTACCAAACCAGCTCTTGTAAGCTCCACCACGGCTTCAGCGAAGCTATACTAATGTTAGCATGGTATTGAACGCCAGAAAAGTCTGCATAACGTACTCTGGCTCATTGAATAGGAACAGGAGCTTATCTTCAGAAAGCGGTGCCTTGCTCTTTAAAATGAGTCTTTCAAGGACTAAATTAGGATCGAAGAATGCTAGAACATTTTGGAGAATTTGCGCCTTCTCTGACAACATCTTCGGAGATCTGATGTAAACGGGCGATCATCGAGGTATGTACGATCGTGTTCACTTGGAGGCTTGCATAGGGTCAAGCACTTTTCTTGACAACATTAGAGCATGAGGCCGACGATGTGATTAAGACTGGAATGTTTACCCCGCATGTCTACCTCGCAAGGGAGCGTGCATATGCGGTTGGACGAACCCATGGCCCCACTAGCCCTTAATACCTACGTTAAGCGGGATTTGGTTCCGACCGCGGAAATGAACATAATTGAGACAATGAGAAATCTGCTTAGAATGTCGGACTAGCAATTCTTTTTCATATAGTTATTCTCGTGCGACACTGCTGCTAATGCTTGCTCTATGGCGTGAGCCTCACGATGGCTTGGCAAGGCTCAGGGGCTTACATCTGGATCACCCAGTACCCAGTATTGAAGCTGGATCGCGTATATCTACATTCAAACAGCAGTATACTTCAGTCACACAGTGAGATGCCAAAACCACTCTCTTCTTCAGAATCGTAAAATCAGTGAAGTGATCTAGTAGTATTTTAACAGATAGTTTACTGGGAATCCCGTATGTAATGCCTTTGAATCTTGGTCGCTAATCGTGAACAGTTCTATTATATATACCTTGAGTAATCTCGATATCCAAGATGTGGTTGTGCTTGACAAGTAACTTTCCATTATTTTATTGCTGCGGGAGCCACAGATCCAGGGATACCGTACCGTGCCCGTGGTATCGTTCCTCCAGAGAAGAAGGACGACATCGACATCCCCTACGAGTTATAGTACCTTTCTCCTGTAGAATTATCTGGTATACTTGTCAGCACCGTTGGCATCATCAATAGTTCCCTCTAGAAGCGTCGCAGTCTTCCTCTTGTGACCCTTTCTATCGCTTCTCTCGCACATTTCGGTCATAATGTCTGGCCAGGCATCCGAGACGTCCTCTCACATGGAGTGAATCTCTCAAGCCCTCAGTCAGGTAGCGGCAGACGGCGACAAACTCATGAAAGGCGACTCAGAGGCGCGCGAGAAGCTAGTCGCGAGCGCAAGGAAACTAGTAGTTGCTGCAGAGACCCCTGTCGAAACGCTTTTATGGACCATATGGGCACTGGTACGGGCGCCTCTTTTCTGATGTCAGGTAGCGGATATGCTAACCCAAGCAAATATAGCCGACCCGGACTGTAGCCGCCCGCATTGCCATCGACTTGAAGATCTTCGAAACAGCCGTACAATATGGCGGTCGGCCAAAGACTGATGACGAGCTAGCGGCTCCAACAGGAGCATCTCCAGCTCTCGTTAAGCGTATCGCCCGAACTTGTGTCTCCATACACATGCTTGACGAACAAGGACCAGGTATATACGCCCCAAACGCTCTGACTAGGCTGTTAGCGCAGCCAGACTATGCGTCGGGTGTTACCTTCTGGTACGTAGCTCTCCAAGTAAAGATCGTAAATGCCGCCCCTTAGGCTCTTATCATTAATCTTCCGATGAAGCTTCGACTTTGGGCAGCTGTCCTTCGCGCAGATGGTATTCTTACCAGGTTCAGGGAACTCGACTCGTGTAAGCTATAGACACGAACATGGGCAAAAAGGGGTAGTGCGCCCCACATCTTTCAGTATCCATATATAGGCCTACTCACAACGGCCTACAACATAGTCGCACATTTTCTTTCCTTTGACCTAATTGGCCAGCTTCGAAACGTTTCGTGCGCCCTACCTCACTACGACCTTCGTAAACCCGATTAACTGATATCATATACTAAAAGAGACGAATAAAGGGGAGGTCTATGGACTAAAGGTTATTGCACGGCCGACGGAAGGATCCCACGTGTACGCTCCTGTTCATCCTGCCGGCTTGAATCCTAAGATGCCAGCTTTGCGGTGTAAGTGAATAATTGATTGGCTGATAAATATCTATTATTTCTATTATAAAAAGGGGAGATTATGAGGCGGACTACGGGGGGAAAGGGGGGGTAATGTAGTATTGAAATAAGTCATCTCGTCTGGCTCTCATCCCACCCCGATCATTCCTCATCATCAGGGGCCAATGACTCAACTGCCTTTTCTCCACTACACTCCCCAAATAAGCACTGCAGTATATTTTGGCTGCGTCAGCTATCAGACGACGAAGCTGGGGTGAAACCAAAGAGTCCAAGGAAATGAAGTGCTGTGGTCGTGGCTGCCGTCTGACATACCCATACCCCAATTACTGGGCTGCATATGCGAGTCATATCGACTAATCGATCCTGCCCAGAGCTATCACATTCCGTCCTGCATGTATAAAATACCTGCTACAATGTCAGGATTTTCCATCCTATCTAAGTAACTATATATTAGCAAGCTTACCTGGATACTCGAGTCCTGACTGCCGCACCTATGTGCTTATGCTCTTTCCATTTTTACGGCCCATCCACCCCGTCCAGTACAGGGTTGTTTGAGTGTATTATATAAGCGACACCGTGTTATCGCGTGATACGTTGACCGACAAGTTAATACTCCTATCGAGTCATCAGGTATTCTGGAGCGGCACCTTATCTCATCAGCCTCGGTAGGTGTGAGACTGTGGACGTGTCGAGCCGCGTATTGCTTACCGCCGCGTCTGATATTAGTCAGCGAGGAGCCGAAAGTGATGTTTGAGAGACTGGAGGGTGGAGGTGGAGATACATTAATTCGGGGCTCCGTCATCAAAGTAGTCGCCCCCGCGCTATGCGGTTTACCACGTGTCGGTCAGCATGATGACCAAGCAGATATGACGCTACGATTCGCGGCTCGTCCTCAACGGCCCGCCGAGGAGAGGGGAAGAAAGGAGGGGGCGTGGTATGATGGGGAGAAATCAGCAGGAGTCAGCAGAAGGGTAATCGACGTTTCTGTTATTTCATATCAGGTAGGTAGGATCTGACGATAGCTACAGGTGCACGTCAGCCAGCCCAGCCCGCCTTAAGGGCAGAATGTGTGACGACTCGCCGACTGGGTAGGCAGGTAGAGAACGTAAAGTGGCGTGATCGTCATGAATATCGCCATATTCCTGCACCAAAAGGCACGAACCCCTATCCCGTAGCAATGGCAGATTTAGTTGTTGACACGCTAAGAGATAGCCAGGCTGGTATCTGATGGGAGTTTTCCAGCAAATCATGTTGGCGGGAATGGTCTTGGAGTGGGGGCGAACGAAGACTATCCCGCGATGGGGCGTCTGGCCAGTAGGTTCGATGCACGCACTTAGGTAGACGGCTATTTAGCTACTGAGCTGAATATCTTTCCAGAGAGGTATCAGAGGCCTGGGCTCCATGGAATTCTGTATCGCCAGTGCTCAGGCATTGCCACCCGAAGATTGAACCCAGGCATCACTGATACATATCATCGCATCCTGGAGTACTATGGACAGCTGACAACCGCACAGAGCTGGCATATTCTCCTCTCCCCGTGGGGGTGAGCTGACGATGATCTTGGCCCGGCAACCCCCACAGTCGTTTAAGGATACTGTTTTCGGTCCATCCCCTTTCCCACATGCACTTAGCCCAATGCTACCTAGGTAGGGCAAGCCATACTTACCAAAAGTGCCAACGGGTTCCTCGCTAGCATACCTAATCTGCACCAAAGCACCTAGATCTTTCTGGTTACCGGTGGCCAAATGAGATGCATCGCGGCGAACTAGCTCGTATGGCGATAAGGCGGGGGCCTCCCCGGGACATCCTATGGTCTACCGATGACCACGCAAGCCATCTTGTGGCTAGACTGTTGCCTGTCTGCGTGGGTCCATGTCACCTCAGGGTCGTCGCTTATAAAGGCCCGATACCCAAGCATCGTGGCTATCGTCTAGCTGAGAGAACATCATAGCTTAATCCTGTCAGGCCGGACGTGGGGCCGCGCAGTTGCGCATGCGTAATATTGGAAGCGCGGAAAGGGTTGAACGTAATAAAGTTTCAGCCAGGCCGCGGTGCGCTGCAGCCTTACCGTCGAATCATGTCCCGCAGCAGGGCTCGCGCCGAGAGCTGGCTGAAAAATATGGCCTGCACCCAGCAGGGCAGGCGACGGGTGTGGCCCGGGCCCGAGCACGTTTCGGACAGGGAATAACTTTTCAAAAGGTCCCCGGCCGCACGGGTAGGTGGTGGTGGTGGTGGTGGTGATATTGGACGGTAACTGCTGCAATGGGGCGTGGGGTAAGCTATACCTACCTAAGTACATAGGTACTTACGCTCCAAGGTACACATAACTAACTACCCCTTTCCAAGGTTATCCATAGCCATGGGTAGTAACTACAACAGTACTGTGTATGGTGTATGAACCTCGAAAGGGATGCCAGCAATTACGACATCAAATCTTCGAGGACTTGCCGTCTTACTATGATGGATATCATATTAGGAAATTGTTATGGCATAAGACCCGGAGTTGGCGGAAACGTGTTTAAGGAGTGACAGACGAGAAAGGTGGTGAGAAGGATGAAGCTGCTAAGCTAGACAAGTTAGCAAACATCGTAAGATGTCCAAGGCGGCGGGTATTTGGCCACGCAAGGGATATCTACGGCTAATAACGTACTACGTAGTGGTAGCAATGAGGCGGAACATACGAATAGAACCAACGAGTAGTCCAGACCTCTATATAGTCTAGTACCAAAGCTGATGTCGTCGGAGGCCAGGGTGTGCTGCTTAAATAGATCCATGGAGACCGGCGGAATTTTTCTAGAAACTCCATAGGAGACCCGATCGGGACTTCGGTCGAGACAATAGTGCCTATTAATGTCCGCATCTGTCACATCTAAAAGGTTGGTAATTGTGGGACTTCATATCATTGAATGGGCAGTGAGTGTGACGAATTGGCCAGCAGAAGTTGGCCGGCAAGTCGTCAGCACCTAAAGCACTCAAGATTATCGCCGCCTACTGCCTTTGAAAAGGCTTTCTCACAGCAGCACTACCGCAACCCAACATTAGAGGATTATCGGCCTGCGTAGTCGCGGCGGGTGCGGGAATGGAATGCTGACTATGTATGTAGACTTGCATGACAGCAGGATTATTACCGGTCACTGTTTTGAAACCACGGCCAGTCGACAAGGGTCCCGGTCTTGGTCCGGGCCTGGGGTTACGTTACGAGGCAATATGAGCCGGTCTTTCGTCTTCGCGGCCGTTTCTAAAATTGGCGGGAAGAGAAGGAAGAAGAAGAAGAATCGAGCTGCCGGGCCCCCGCGAAAATTTATGGCCCAGCTATGTATTTGGCCAAGAATGAAGTTGGGCCATAAATTTTCGCGGCCGCCTGGCTGCCCACGTAATCCGATATTACCATTCTAATTAAGATTTTAGTAAGGAGCCAAGTTAGTAGGTGCCTAATAAGCAGGGCGGGCTATCATGGGCGGCATCTCGGGGAGTACTGTTGGTTACGGCGGTGATTTGGAGATTCGAAGTATTGGATAAAATCCAATCTATATGTAGAGTACCGCGATACGTAGAGCCTTCCGTTAGCGGGCGCATCGGCTATTAGTTCATTTGGGTCTTTGCATTCCACCTATGAGGTTCCCATTTCCCGATCAAGGCATATGATACGCTATTCCATACCAATACTTCACATACCCGGAGCTAAGGAGAAAGACAAGGTACGAAGTATTCTTAGGTATTATACAGGCCGACGGGGCAGTCGGAGCGGCCGGGGCAAGGGCACCTAGGCAGCCCTGGAGCCTAGCGGGATAGCGGATATCTTTCTCCAGACCCCACAAAGGCAGAGACGCGCAGGCGCAAGGCGCAGGCGGTGGGTGCACACGGTGGTCAATCCAGGCTTTGCCAAGTGTCCCAGATGAGGCCCCCAAGAAGCCCCAAGAGACCCCCAGAAGGGAAACTTCCCTTATAGGCAAATAGGGGAGTTTCCACTCCTTCTCTCCGAGCTTCCACCCCACTATATGGAAAAAAAAGAAAGAAGGAAAAAAATTGGAAGAAAAAAGTGAGTGGGAAAGAGACCGGCCCATTTCCCACTTAAATATACCGCGGCAGCACGGATTTTTCATGGGGAAGGCCTGGGGTGCTTCCGGGGAAGTGCGGGATGATGGCTCATTTATGCACTCTGGCACTTGAATGCCCGATTTCGACCCACAATCTTGGAAGATTTACGATGTGGACGATAATATTATCGCACTACTAGGTTTCTTCTTCTTTTTTCTTCGTTTTTGTTGGCCGTGCTGTGTTGTATTTTATTGATGCCCTCCCGTCTTTCTTCCGTTGGGTTAGTTTGGCTGCAAGTTGGGTTCGGAAGCAGCCCATTGCCAACTGATTACTTTTGTTGCCCAGGTGGTTAGCCCGACATGGTTGGTAGATCCTCGTCCTCTGGAATTCGAAACATCTCCAAAAACAGCATATGGCGGTGAGGGTGGAGGGTGTGCGAGTGCGTGCCCTATGTATCTCCTGTAATGAACCGTAGTAACGGTAAGAGGGAGACAGAGAAGGAAAGAGGGATGCCGGCATGTTGGGGGAGTTTTCTCCTTTTCCTTCCCATTGGCAAGTTCTGCCACCAATCGCTACCGCCCGCGCCGTTGTCTGCGCACGGATTGGAAGCGGGATCAGAGTTGGCTGCGGCCTAAACAAGAAATAATATACCACCTGTGACATAGGTGGACGGGAAGGCAGTGAATGATTACCTGGATGAGGCGAGCCCACATCCACATCGACGTCCACCTTCATATCAACGGTGGTAGACGGGTCAGACGGAGTAGGATTCTTGGATTCTTAGTTAGCTGACGCTGCTGTGCCTGCTTGGCGAGAGCGATGATTCATTGAGCTTCCCCTACGGCGACATGTCAACCTACCGTGCCTAATGCCTTCAGCCCTGCCGCCATATATTGGAAACCGACCGCCGATGCGGCCAACGGGAGGAGACGAAAACCGTTATGATGAGTTGTTCAGTCGGTCGGGATCACAGAGACACGAAGCGCAGCCACAAAGTCAGCCCCCTTTTAGAATTACCACGATAGTGTAATACGACGATACCCGATTCGGACCCGGGCCGGAATATCTAGAGCTGAGACGCGCCTGAGAGTCTGTACCTGTGGAACTTTTCCTCAGAATTCGGCCGTGTAAGGTTCCCCAGCTGTCGTTAATCTGGCAATCCGAATCGATCGCACTAGATTCTTGGGAGTGACAAGAGAATGTGCATGTAGAAGCTATGCCGAGCTCCCATTTTCGCATACCCCAAGTAGCGATGAGATGGTGGACAGGACTTTGATACACGCCTTATACTTCCCTACCTGGCAGCCCTGGTAGGTAATTACCCATAACGGTTAGGCAGTCCGCGGGCACTATCAGATCAGCTTTCCTAGCCTAAGAGCTGCTGAGATCACCTCTGACGATGCCGTAATGCAAAGCTAAGCCTTGCATGCAATATGTATGGACATGTACAATCCGTACATCTTTTAGGATTGCTACTTAGTAAATCCTCATTCCTCACTTTTGACCTACTTAGGCAATTAGGTAGCTGCAACACACTATTGCCATATTATCCCATCAACATGCCGCTAACCCCGTACTCAAAAATCAATACATACCCCATACCCCAGGCCCCCGCCCCAACTGCCCCTAGACTGAGGTTACATGAAAATGTCTAATAACACACCCCTAACAAATCTTGCTACCTAGAATGTACCTCATGCCTATGGTCTCGAGTTTTCGGGCCATTGCTCCACGCCCCACGCCTACGGGAAATGTCCCCAGGTACCCCTGCCTCCCCCTGAGTTGACCAAACCGCCCCTAATCAAAGTCCACCTGTAGAATATGGGGTTCGGTCAGCAAGCAGAGCGTAGGTACCATATTATCCCTGACGGAACAACTTGTTTGCTCGAAAAAAGAAAACCCATATTAAGAAGAAAAAAATCCAAACCAAATCAAAACCTACCAGATAGATATAATACGTACCCGACGGGACCAAGCTGGCCACATATCTACCTGGGTAGGTGTACATAGGAGGAGTATGTACCTATATGGATGTATCCCAGGTAGGAATGTACACATACGTGTATGTGTGTACAGCGACTTAGTCTTTCCGCTTGATACTTCGGCGTCTACAGTATCTATAGTTGGACCAAAGTATCTAAATGCGTTTCATCCGCGCCTATTATCTTCAATACACGACTGTATGTGGGGAGTACACCAAGACACAAGGGTTCCTTAAACGAGGACATCTAGGTATGGATGGATGGATAAGGCTGTCCCGTCCTTTAGTTATCCCGATTTACTCCAAAGTTGAAGCAACTTGCATTTAAAAATAATTTGAGGTTTTACTAATTCCGTCAGAAGTGTCTGCCCTGATTCCTATGTATCCCGTCGAGACGTGATCATAAATATCTGGCTAAGTTCCCGTGCCCGGGCGCGACGAAGGGAAAGTGAACGTTTTCCCTCTTTTCCTGTCTTCCTCATACATTGTAGCTAGTATAATTCATCGTACCTACTAAGTAGAATAATCATACATACCTACACCCCCTCTACTTCCATACATACTTATCCTGTACACATATCTACATACCTAACTTAGGTACTCATCCAGAATACCAGTAGCATAATATCTACATCTGCAGCAATTCCACCCGCTACTTTAAGCATATTGAGACAAACGGTGCCTACTTAGGTATTGTTGTTGCCATTGTTGCTGTTGCCATCAACAAACCGTACGCAAGCACTTACACCCACTACCACCACACTACCTACCCATCACTATCGACGAAAACCGACCAACATACCTATTTATTCGAGATTGTACTACCATCTCGCCTAGCTAATCCCAGCAACTCTCAACTCTTAGGTTGGAAAAGAGCAAAGTCAGGATAGAAGATCTATCTTACGTGCCCTCGCCTAGGAAGTGTGACCTTCTCGCGCACAAGCTTGCGACCATATCCCATACAGACCAAGATATCTACCTACCTACCTACGAGATCGCGGTCAGTTCCCGTAGAGGCGTCTCTCCGTTCTTCACCTGCATAACCTGCAAGCCCAGACGCATATCGACTTGACCTACCTACCCGGTATCTCGGGCTAGCTATAACTGACCTGCACTTACACCGACCGCTCTTTCCATTCTCTGCTCTTGCCGTAGCCTTCCAGGATTTACTTATCCCCTCAGGATTGGGTGTTATTGGAAACTTCTACGTACCACCTACCTCGCCTAAGTACATTAAGGAATATAAGCAGCTACATCCATTGGACGACTGAAAGGGCACAGAAGAAAATTCTCAACAACCTCGATTCTTCTCCATACCTTCCTCCTCCCTTATCATCACACACTCTCCCCCATACTCCTCCCCCGGGTTTTTTGCCCCCTCCCATACTTCAACTGTAACTCCCCCCACAAGGCAGCTTTCCCATAAATACCAGCAATCTTTCCCCTTAGGTGGTCAGGCTGTCGACGAAAAACAACCTCGTGCGCCAACCTCAATATCCAAAAATCACTATCAACCCACTCATACAACATTCACCCATACCGTAAGTTATTCTGATAACTGCTTGACCTCCACAGCACCTTCTAGGCTGTGGTTCTATCCTAGTCCCTCCCGCTACCCGTTTCGCGACTGCATGACACCCAAGATGCTAACCATGTCCCTAGCTACTATATTAATCATCAACATGCCTGGCCAAATCGTGGCGCCGGTTCCGCTGTCGCCCAGCAAGGCACACAATCAGATAAGCGCTGGCGAGTTCTTCAAGAGCCTGAACGCCACCCTCTCAACCACCAGCAACGAGTCAAGCAGCCCCGTCCGGTCCATCCAGGAGAACGACTGGGATGTGCCGGCCCCGCCGCCTCCGAGCCCAGTGAGCTTCCACAAGGACCACTGGCAGCGGTCCCTGCGCCGCTGAGGGGAGAGGTCGCATTGGCCCTCTCTCTTCATCATTCCAGTTAGAAACAACGGGGCGCATCGCCTGGCGCATACGCTCTCCTCTACGATGGCTGGAACAACCCCTCCTAACCTTCTTAATCTTCTTCTAGTCCGTAAGGACTCTTGTATTCATAGCCGGCGGGCGCGGTCGTTTGACCTTTCTTTTCCCTACTTTCTCTCTTTCTGCCTCTCTATCCCGCGGAGTTCCAGGAGTACAAAACAAAAACATCAAGACGATCGGGCTGCGGGCTTGGAACGGGGAAACACGATACCACGATGACATGTTTTTATCCGACTCGGGATTTCGGGCGATCATGCACCCCCTATCATTGCGTTTTCTTTGGTTGCGGTCACGGTGCGCTGGGAAGGCAGGAAGAGGAGGAAAAGCACGGGCGCGAGCTCATACGGAGGACGATAGATAATAAGGAGAGGGCCTTTTCTTTTTTCTTTTTCTTTTCTTCCTTATTCTTTCATCAGTTGGTTTTGTCCCCTTTTGCGTTGCTCTTCCACCCCGGGCCCGAAGACTTAAAAGGCTACCCTCTTCTCAGAGGCATATGTGTGTGTGTATTATTAGAAGGAATCCTCAATACATCCAGGGCCTACTATGGAGCCTCGGTCGCTTGACGAGATCACGACCCCGAGACGCTTCAAGGCTAATCGAGCGCTGATCAATCTCGGTGCATTTCTATTACGATAACTGCCCTCCTCTCTCTGCTTGATTGCTTATGTCGTGAATATGACTTGGTACGCAGATGACATGTTTATAGTAGAATGATGGGCTATATATACATCCTTCTTTTCTCAGCACGGCAAAATGAAAAAAGGTCACTGTATGATGGGCTTCACCAACTTCCTTTCTGTGGATCTCTCTATCAGATACAAAAAAGTACGGATACAGGGCTGTGTATTTTACACATTTGTGGGTAGAGCTTGTAGGTACACGTAGGTACACAAAACGTAAAATATGGAGGAAGCCAGCCTCGATTCGGAGACTGGGGGGAAATCCGGGGGAAAAGAGGGGAAGGAATGGAGGGGATTAAAAAAGAGAGAACATGCCCTTCTGTGGAGGGACATGGACCAGGAGATAAGAAGGTGCGGTACCGAGGTACATACAAGTCCGGGGGAGTCGAGTCGAAAAGAGAGGTAAGGTCGAAATAGAAGCTGACTTTATGAGACCGTTATTTTACATGCCTACGTATGTCCGCACATATGTACATTGGATGCGGAACTTCGATTTATCGCTGGCATTCCAGGGGTGAGGGGGGGGGGGGTTTGAACCTAACCTTAAGCTAGCAGTTAACACCTGGGCACGCAATCTGGAATGAACTGGGTTGGAGGCCCCTTAAGGCGTGGGGAGAGGACGAGGCAGGAATGAGACCAGGAGTTGGGGAGGGGGGGGGTCGAAAAAATATTGTGCCAATGGACACGTCTGCGGTCTGGCATGTATGTATGTATGCATTACTACAAATCCGGGGTATTCAGCCAGCAAGGCTGTAAGTATTGTAATGTAATGTAATACTCAGTGCCCAGGTGCTTGCGTGAGCGGGTGTGGGGGCCAAAAGGGGCCGATTACGATTACGTCCATTATCACTGATCCAACGGATACGTTTAACTGATAAACGGACGGGATGAACAGACAAGGCGCGAACCGGACGGTCCGGCTGACGCTCTTATTAAGTATGCTTACTTAGGTATTTCGAAACAGGCTATAAATGAGAGGCGGGAATAACGAGCGACTACAGATAGGGCTTTTCCTTCCTGTTGCTGCTGCTAACTTTAACGTCAAGGGGATACATACAAATCCGCCTTTACCCAACCGGCCCCCCTTTTCCAGCTTTTCGGGTCCTTACACTGCAGGGCTACAATCCCTGATAACATTGGAGCGTCTGCGCGGATGAACTCGAGTTCCTTGGAACTCTGGGGTTGCCATAGGATCTTTTCCCCCCTTGTTCCCCAACGGGACCCCATCAACCTGAAATTCGACCCGGAGGTGTAGATAACTAAGTCCTAAAGCCTTCCGTCGTACACAATTGGCTCTACCTAGCCCCCGAATAACCAGATGAGGCAATCCTATTAACCAGTTCCTCTTCGCGAGTACTCGTCTCTCACCTTATCAATTATCCGAGCCATGCCGGATGATGAGACAGGATACGGCTGAAAGAGATCCAAGCGCAGGGTGTTGTTGATCTGGGGTGGTATAGACAGACACTCAATGGCTCGGTGACTGAGTAGTGCAGTCGGGGGTGATTTCAGTGCAGGTTGGCCATCAACGTGGAACAGAGGATGGGATAGGCTCTCCATCTACACTATTATGTGACTTTCTTGCTTCACTTTTTTTCCATTCCGGTTTAGTGTAAGGAACCTTTGAGAGGCCTTTGCCTTTGCTACTGCAGCACTTGCTGCGTGGCTACTACTTCTTTCGAGGGCCGGTGTTGCGTACATAAATATGTGCACAGTGAGATTACAGGCTAGCAAGAGAGGCGAGAATAGCATCACAAACATATCATATCTCTCTCTACACTGGCGTTGAAAAAGGATATCAAGTAAAAATACACTCATATGGCCATTGCCTTTTTTTTCTTCTTTTCATTTATGTTTTCGGAGTATAATAGACAGCTAACCAAACCCTGCGAATCGGCTCCTTTATCGGTGTGGTTGGTCGTTACACGACCGTACACACGTAGTAGGGAGGTTCCCATCGCCACCGAAGGGTGGGAAGGCGAACTCCAAGCAGCAGAACGATCGCGGGCCCCGTTCATCACGACCGAGCATTATCCAGGAGAGGAAAAAAAAGGCAGCACGTGATTGACGGGTGCTCAGCTCGGTGTGAAAACGCGATATCGCCCAGGGCAAACGTTGTAAAGTGGGCCTCGTTCTCGTTCGATTTTTTGCTTATCCCCTTTTTTTTTCTTTTTCAGTCGAGGGCCTTCTCGCGGGGCCCGGTGACTCTCTCGAAGGTGTCCAGGGACATGGTGAGGGAGTGGCGGCCGGCGGTCTTGCTGCGGAGGACGTTGTCGTAGTCGAGCATCTCGGCGAGGGGTACCTGGCACGCGATCTCCAGCATGCGCAGGCGGCCGCGGCGCGTCTCGCGCAGCGTCGTCTGGAACTCGTAGGGGTCCGGCGGCGCGTAGATGTCCGCGATGTCCAGCACCTCGGAACCCTCCTTGCCGCCCTCTCCCGCCGACGACCCGTCTTGCATGTCCCGCACCTCCAGCACCCGCCCGCCCCGCGCCGAGTGCAGATCGTGCTGGATGTCGCCACCCGCCGCCTCTGGACAGATGATCGTCGCCTTCATCACTGGCTCTAGGATCCCGATGCTGTTTTGCTGGTAGGCCTCTTTCAAGGCCGTCCGCACCGCTTTGTTGGCCGCCCCCACGACGTGCGCCGCCGGCGTCGGGCCGAAGTAGTCGGTAGCGGGCTTGAACTTGATCGTGACGAGGCACTGATGCATCGGGGAGTTCCGGCGAGGCCCCCGGGCCAGTGCTGCTATGGCCCCGGTCATCAGCTGGTAGCCTATCATCTCCGGGTCGAACGTGACGTTTTCGGTAGGGATCTCCACCTGAATGATGTTTCCGTCCCGCTCGAGATGTATAGAGGAGAGATTATCGTGGTGATGCTCTTCCAGGGGTTCGATGATGACGGAGCAGGCGGCCTTTCCAGGTTTTCCGGCCACTGCCTTGTCGAAGACCGCGTGGTGGAGAGACGTCGGCGAGAGCAGGCACTCCTTGTAATCGACCGCGATGTTACCCCAGAAGGCCTCGACCTTGTAGTGTTTCTCCAGCCGGTCGCGCGCCACTTCGAGGTGCAGCGTTCCCATGCCGGATAGGGTATACTGGTCGGTCTTCTCGTCTTTGGACCACCGTAGGCTAGGGTCCTCCCGGGAAAGGTTATGCAGCGCCGCTTCAAGGGCCTTTTCCCCACTCGGGGTGTTCGCTTCCAGAACGATGAACGCCACAGCAGGTGGAATGGTCGGTGGCCGTACCTGGATGCTAGCGATTTCCGTCTGCGGAGGCTTGCCGGACCCGAAAATCACCAGCGTGTCGCCGGTTCGGGCGCTCTTCAATCCGGTAATGGCGCCGATCTGGCCGGGGGACAGATGAGGGATCTCGATGGTCTCTGCCGCCGAGATTTGCATCATGTTCAGGGGCCTCTCGAGCTCTTGAAGGTTCGCGTTCCACATGGACGTGTTCTTCTTGAGCAGGCCATGGTAATCGCGGACGAAGACGAGCATGCCTCGACGGGGGTCGTTGACGACCTTGAAAACGGAGGCTAAGGCATCAATGCGATATTGAGCCTTCTTCGAGGCGCTGGCCTTTTGCAGGACCTGACTTAAGGGCAGATGGGACTGGCCCATGCGAACATCCAATTCGGGCCGGTCTCCGGGACTTGGTAGATACTCGGTCACAGCATCTAACAAAGGGACGACTCCAATGCCTCTTAGACTAGCGCCGGCGAATACGGGGATATGGGTTCCTTCGCCATCACTGATAACCCGTCGGATGCTCTTTTTGATATCATCGTCTGGGACATCCTTTCCGAGACTTGTCCACTTCTCTAGCAATTCGTCATCCTTCTCACATAGCTGCTCAACGAGTTTCTCTCGCGCGATTGCAAGCTCGTCCTTGAGGGTGCCCTCTGGTACATGCTTGACCAACTCCTCGGGAGTGTCCCGGGAACCGCTCCAACTAACGACGGAGCCGGTGATGACATCGGCGATACCCTTGACGCTATCCCTCCCCCACCATGGTATCTGGCAGACCAGGGGAATACCGTTGAGTTTGAGGCCTATGTCCTGGACAGACTTTTTGAAGGAGGCACCATCCCGGTCAAGCTTGTTAACAAAAATGATGCGGGGTATTTTAAACTCTTGGGCAGATGCCCATACTCGCTCTGTATGGGTCTCGACTCCTTCCACACCATCCATGATACACACTGCGCCGTCGAGGACGGGCATGCAACGCTCTACCTCGAACCTGAAATCCACGTGGCCCGGCGTGTCGACCAGGTTGATGGTATATAGACGATCGCCAGGTTTCGCACGCTCTTTGGTAGGCCATTGGAAGGTGATTGCAGCCGACTGTATGGTAATTCCCCGCTGCCTTTCCATGGGCAGGAAATCGGTGACAGTATCTCCATGGTCAACATCTTGTGGAGTTAGGGGTTGTTAGTGCGAATGGACGTGACCAGAAAACACATACGCAATGTAGGTTTCAGTAAGACGTACTGCCGGCGTGTCTCAATGCACCAGAATTATAGAGCATCTGCTCTGTGGTGGTTGTTTTCCCCTATCCCCCCTCCAAGTTAGCTAGCTGGCGGCTGACGTAGGTCTCGTAAATTTTTAATCAAAGGATGGATGGGTGGCTCACAGCATCAACATGTGCGACAATGCCAATATTGCGCACATCGTCCATGGCAGCATCCCGCTGGGGAATTGCCCGCGAGGATATTTGTCTCAGCCCGTTTGGTTTAGAGGCGCCAGCACCAATGCTACGCTGTTTGGAGGGGTAAAGAGACCATAGTGATACTCTTACCGGACCCCGAGGTCTGTAATGAGCTCTACACACAAAGGCAAAAAGGCTCATACCTGCGGACTCTAGGTAGGGGATGAGATAGAGATTATCTCACCCATTGAAATGATCCAACCTAGTACCTAGAATAGTTTACCTACAAGTATGTCGAGTATTCAATGGTCCAACGTTCATGGCAACTCTCGAGTAGGTACCTAGGTAGAGTAGGCGTTTAGTTACCTGCAAGTTAGTACTAACAACTCCCATAGATATATTCAAGTTTGTTACGCCACAGTGGCTTGTGTGAGTTTCACTGCCACACGTCTGATAGCCACAATCTCCGATAGTTATTCTCTTACCTAATCCATCCATCCGCCCTCTGTCATACCAGGCAGACAGCTGAAGTACTGTCAACTGTTCTATGTGTAGAGCTCTAATGTGCTGATGATCATTTGGAGGAGTTTGAGGGTTTAATGGTAGTCGCACCTCGCCTTCGCAAGGTTATACCTTCCTGTACTCCGACTCTATACTCTCGAAGTCACTTCGAAGATTTCTTTCTCCATTCTTCATTCTTCATTCTCCATTTTCCATTTTCCAATTTCTAATTCCTATTTTTCTTATTTTCCAAGATCCTCCTCATCCACTCATCATTGAGGCGCCGTGCGATTTTTAACCGGCATCACCGTACCATACGATACAACATACAACACACCAACACACCCCTCTTAAGGATCTACCTACCAACCCCGGGCATTTCCTCGCTAAAAGCCATCGTCGGCATATGCGGCTTTCGACCTCTAGCCTTCGACGTAAATCCTTCTTCGCCTTAGGTTCTCTTCGACTCTGACCTTTTCGAAACTTGCAAATCGAATTCAATTCGCCGCCGTTACCATGGACTACCGCTCTTCTATCGCCGATGACGAACATCCCGCTGGTGCGTCGCCGTGGGGATCGTCTCCGCCTGTATCACCGCATCGAAACGGCTCTTCATTCCCCTACGATGTCGCAGCGCAAGATACAAGTAATGGATTTGCGCAACAGATCTCCGAAGGCAACCCATTCCAACGACCTGATACTGCCAGTAGTGCTGCGTCAACAACAGAATACGACCAGTCAGAACCTTCGTCCCAATCAGCTAGTCATGATCCTGCGACAGAGCAAGAACATGTCGGAACGTCGCAGCAGCATTCCCATACACACCAACAACCGCAGACGCATGATCATCAGCAGCAGCAGCAGCAACAACAGCAGCAGCAATCTAATCGTAGATCAACTGGGCCACAATATAAGCTCCAGGCAAAGATAACAGGGTTAGAACGGACCGGCCGAAAAGATCCCATACTACGATTCGATGTTCATGTAGGTCTACCTACCAAACCGACCATGATGCATAGATTATGCAGCCAATACTGATACCTCCAGACCAATATACCCAGATTTCGAACCACCCAATTTCGCGATGTGCGCAGGTTACATTCCGAGTTCGTTAAGCTCGCTGAGCATTTGATCTCGGCAAACCCCGATGCCCTAGTCCCCGCCGTACCGCCTTCACTAACCTCCGCTGGCGCTGGGACCGACGAGGATGAGACCCGCGTCAAGGCCCTCATCCAGAGATGGTTTAACTATGTCTGCAGCAGCGAAGTACTTATGAATGACGAGGAGATGGTCTTGTTTGTCGAGAGCGACTTTGGCTATAGTCCTATGGTCAAGAGGAAGCAACCGGCAACCGGCGTGCGGAGGAAGCTACTGAAACAATTCGCGCCGCCCCCGGACGACACTCCAGAACTGTCAGATGCCCGACCAATCGTCAAGCTATTCTACCTAGGGTCCATGGATGCCGGACACAAGGTAGATAAACTTGTCAAGTCCCGTAGAGGTATTTACATTCGTCTATACGCACAAAAAATCGCAATCACATGCTAACCTTATGCCAGGATTGGGGCTAGCGGAGTCCGATTTCGGTGTCAAGCTGGGTGGGATGCATGTGCAGGAGCCGCACCAGGGACTAGCGAACGCCTATCGCAAGCTCGGAAGGATCATACAGACCGTCGGAGATTGTCACGCCGCCCAGGCCACCGCAGAGGCCACGACCATCGGCGACCCGTTCCAGTACCACTCGCAGGACGCCTTCATCGTCAAAGAGACGCTCACGAACCGGCAACTGCTGATTCGCGAATTCCTGCAAGCCCAGGAGAACACGCGTAGCAAACTCAATGCTGCCGATCGGCTCAAGGCGAGCTCGAGCGTGCGGCC
This sequence comes from Eutypella sp. D-1, assembly GCA_023313575.1. NCBI lineage: Eukaryota > Fungi > Ascomycota > Sordariomycetes > Xylariales > Diatrypaceae > Eutypella > Eutypella sp. D-1. The sequence continues at coordinate 31,460 of JAJTTP010000018.1, read as the reverse complement.
CGAGAAGGTGGACGAGGCGATCACGGCGCTAGACGAGGCGCGGGCAGGTGAGCTGGAGCTGGCGCGCAAGACGGCCCGTGTGACGCAGAACCTTGTCTCTGAGAAGCGGCGCTGGTTTACGCGTACGTCAGCGGACCTGCGTGCTAGCATCCGCGAGCTTGTGCTGCGTGAGATTGAGGCAGAGCGCCGCACCCTCGCTCTTCTGGAGACCGTGCGCCCGGACGTTCGCGCCATCGACGCCTCCGGGGGCCTGAGTCGCCTTGGCCGTGAATCTCACCCGCCGGCCGGCGCCCGACGCCCCAGCACCCTTGTCGCCAGTCAGGGTCCTAAGGGTGATGCCTGGAGCGGCGTTCCCCGTCGCTCTGACAACCTTAGCAGGAGTATCTCGGGGAGCTTTGCGGCCGGTGTCAGCGTCACGGCCGACGAGGGTGGCGATGGCGAAGACGGGCAAGGATCTAAGCGGCTCAGCGCTAGCGCTTTGGGTCTGTCCGGCCTCTCAGAGGAGGACGACGAGGACCGGGTCGATGCCCGGAATGCCGCGAGCCGCTTGGCCACCAGCACTTTCTGAGCGGGCGGCTTTTAGTTGGCCACCCACCACCCACCTCATTGGTTCGCCCGGCCCGTGCATCATGGTGCAGCGTAGTAGTGATGGGGGCTGCATGTGAGAAAGGTCGGTCCGTCCCGCGTCTCGCCACGGAACCGTGGTAAAGGAAGAGAAAAAACGAAACACGTTTATCTGGCATTCATGTATCATTGTACGTAGCCGTTGTGTGTATGTATGTATGTATGCGTTATATGGCGTCGTCACCGTCACAAGCCCTAACGACCTCGACCCTTTCTGTCTTGAATACCTGTCACAGGCCCTCGCCCTGTTCCTTACGTAGCAGAAGAAATTCGGGCCGGGGGGCGTGATACTTCCTTCATTCACCACCCTACACAAATGCCATGTGTCTCTCTTATCCAATGACCCAATTTATGCCCTACACCCTTTCACCTTATTACGCGAAGCTGGCGAATCAACACGCAGATGGGTCGGGAAAAGAAAGATGTTGATGTTACCAGGGGAGAGAGAGAGGAGGGAGGGGGCGGGGAAGTAAGTTTAATATCGAGGAGATTTCACATGTTTGCGCCCTACCTACCACATGGTCCCCTGACTGTGTGTACGACACGGTATGTTAAGCATGTGACAGACAGACAATGTAGGCGTCGATATCATCATGTTTGTTATTTTACCCTGCTTGCTTGCTAGTCCAATGACGGTGACGTGCACTTGTACATAGCTAGTTACTGGTGATTGGGAACAATCCCATTGCGAGGAGGGAGGTTAAACGTCACTATATGCCCGTATTATGCAAGAAGTCGATGCAACGAGGTATCGAATCTATCTAACTATCTAGGGAACCCGTCCGGGACGAGACAATGACCCTGGTTAAGAAAGAAAAAAGAGAAGGAAAAAAAAAAAGAAACTTTACATGCGTCCGTCAAAAGCAAAGCTGATCCATGCCACCACACATTCATTCATTCATTCCATTCGTACCCGTCCGTAGGCACCGACCTACCTCCTTGTCACGGCATCGACTGAGCATTAGGTTGGCTAAAAGGATTCTGCTGTTGCGCAAGAAAAGAAAGGAAAGAGACGAACTATCTAACAAGATCATGGCCCTTGATATATACCCGTGCTGCTGAGCACGGGGCAGGTTAGGTTGCGATCCGCCACATAGTCGTCATCATACCGTGACACTCCTCTCCTATCGTAATTGCGAAAACCTGTTGCCCCGCCGCCGCCGCCGCCGCCACTGGAGTCTCTCGTTTCGGTCGCCTGGATATGACTCCTACCCTACCCTACATTTGCCCATCCACACCTGCTTGCTTGCTTATCTGCCGAGCCTCGTCTCTCAAGGAGCCGGGAGGGAGGGAGATAGGGTGAAGAGGGGTGCGGGCCGGCCGGCCTGCATCGAGGTTTTGTGAGATGAGAGAGAGAAAGATGGGCTCCCGTCGGTTCGGCATGCATGGTATAGGTAGATGGGATTATGGAGGTATTGCAATGTTAAACTCGCTTCGTATTTATCTCTGTCTATTGCGTATGAAACAGGCAAGTCACGTCACAACGCGAGAGTTCCGACGTACCTACTGTGCATCATTGTTGCCTTTCGAAGACTAGGGAGACACATCGAGCCTGAGCCATGTTACAACATCCAACAAAGATGCGCTAGGAACATACACATATCAATGCCTGCCTGCCCACGCATATAGACATCGATGGGACCGCAGCTATGTATTACCCTTCCCCTCTCCACTAACCCCTACACGTGCATATCGACATCTCTAACTGACATCTACCGCCTGCACGCCACAACCACCGGCATAGATTATGTGAGCGGTCCGGCTGTGGACATGATTGGTCCGTAGGAGTAGGGAGGAGCGGATTCAATAGATTGAAGGGTAGTTAATCTAATGTGACAGCATCGAAAACATCATAGATCGCAACGCACGCGCCAGCCCGCCCCGAACATCGGCTGTCTGAACTAGACCAGTGGTTGGTAGGAAGATAGGTAGGTAGGTCGCACGCATCGTGCGTGCATCGTGCGTGCGTGGACGTATCTCTAATCTAGGTACTGACCGACCTACGTCTATTTGATATAGGTATATATGCATATGCCGTGTCATCCCATTCTTCTTTTCCACCCGAGGCCAAAAAAGCAAGAAGGGTGAACGAGCCGGAATGCCGTAAGGGGGAACTTTTCCCTTCACCGGCTCTGCCAAGCTGAGATAAGGAAACCAGTAGCAACAGCAACAATAAAAGCAGTAGCAGACCCAACAGGAGTAGTAGAAGTAGAAGTAGAATGATAGTTGCTAGACCCTTTAGTTCTTGAACTCTTTCAGGAATCTGTTGGTAGCGGTCCCGATATGGTGATAGTGGAGGTAGGCTAGTGAGTGTATGGTGGTTGCATATATCGCAATATAAAAAAAGGAATATCCAGCACGATGCAAGCGAATGCTACCTCTTACCATGGCGACTTGCCTTGGTATATAATGCTTGTGGTAATGGTAGTCGGAGCTTGTAATAACCTGACAACCTAACCAAACTTATTCCCGGGCGGCGCTGCATAGTACATGGTACGGATGCCGCATGCCCTTCCCCTGAACGACGATCTTCAAAAGTTTCGCCGCGTTGAGGGCCTTGCCGAGTCTTGCCTCTCTCCTGGAGACGCGGCGATGCGACTGGTGGGTTCCGCGGTGGCTACTCGTTCGTTAACCCTCTTATTATATAAATATACGTTGTACCTAGGTAAGAAGGCAAAGAAGACTACTTTGTTCTGCTGAGCTCGGCAATGGTGTTCTGGATCGGACTGCGAAGGGGAGCCCTGCTGAACTGTCGATGGCTTGGTCGAAAGAGGTATCATCTGCCTTTTAGCCGCTGTCGCGTTATTTGCCAGATATGGACAGATATGGCCATAACTTATAGTAATACCGTTCTCGACGTGAAGAGAAAGAAAGAAAAAGGAAAGGGCAGAAGGGTGGTTTGGAGCTGACGAGCCTTTTTGCCTAGCCGTGGTTTATTGTGTATCACGGATTCATCCCCGGTCGTATCGTGGCTTCTATTGTATGCTACCAACAGATTACCACCACAAAAGTATGGCCGCTGCGGTTCCAAGGGCCGAACAATGTGGTGTGGGGAATCACGCTTTTAAGCTTCATCCCCGTCAACCATCTTGTCATCTCCTCCACTATTAAAGCAAGATGCTCAGATGCCAAGATGCAATGTAGAAAGCTACCCGACCGTACCAGACCAGTCAAGGGCAGAATATGTACAGCCTCGAACCAATGCTCTGGGAGGCATGCTACCTTGAACATGGGGACGCCTGCCAGAGCTCTATACCGTGGTTTCCCCATCCGGACGGTAGTTAGGGGGCCTATCTAGATACGCACCCATGCCATTCTCGTCAGCGGTTACGCAGGCAAGGCAGGGTAGCTGGGCAAAGCTAGCTACTGCATATCAGGATAAGGTAGGTAGTTACCGTGACGAAACAGGCTCCGGGGAATCACGTCCAGCCGGGCTGCATATCCGGAGTAGCATCAGGTTGTGGAACCGCACGGCGCAAAAACTCGGGTGCCACAACGATGAATGAAAAGTGACAGAAAAACGAGGCCTACAGAGAGGCACAGCTTGCGAGACCGGAGCTGACGGCGTTGCAAAACAAGGCAATGACAAAACATCGTCATGCAGATGTCCTCGCACCGCAGTGACCGGTGAGGCTCACTGTACCGAGCAATGCAGTTACTTACAAAGTGACACCATGAAGGTTCCATCACTTGTGCTTTGCGTCCGCGAAGCCAGGCTTTGGCTACCAATCAGTTTTCAAGCCGTTCACATCTACCTAGCCGGTTCTGGTTCTGACATGGCTACTGAGCTGAGTCCCAAGCACCGTGATTCATGCGAGTCTTGACGACGAACTGAAACCACAGAGCATGTTTGAGCAGATAGATACTCCCGCACTTATTTACTCGGGCGTAGCATATAAACAAAGTGTCAAAAGGACCCTGGGCCTAGACCAGAGACGACCCGCCTCCGTATTGGATGGCACTGAACCAATCGTGAAATAGATTCGGGTGCGAAAATCTCCAAATTTCTCCAAATTTGGCCCTGATGGACCCCTCAGTCCACAATTGGGGGGCAGGTAGGGCCCGGGGGGAGGGTCTCCAGATCCACAGAAGCATTTCAAAGATATCGGCAGGGCTCGACACGACCTTGCGGGCTGGCTTGCAGCAGCTGCAGCTACTTCAGCTTGGCGTCTCACTGCAGACCGGAATGAGGAAAGAGGAGAGGGGCTCCCGCTCGCTCCACGAGGTCCTGCTGTGTGGGCCAGGGTTCGGTGGAAGCACGGAATGTCCCGCCGCTCGATGACGATGCACTACCTTATCACATCGTTTCCTGTAGGCCGTGGGTTTTGATCTGCAACGCACACGGTCGGCTGACCTCCTGGACTAGGAAAACGGGTAGCTTATCCGCCTGATGGATGGATGAACGAATAGGCAGGCAGGCAGGACTGGAATGGCGGACGACGATGAGTTCGGGCCCAGAGATATGAGCAGACGGATTCGCCTGTTTTAGGTGGAAATCGGAAAATCTGGCGCGGTCTATGGAGCATACTTTCTAGGCCTTCCCATTATTTTACTATTCGTAAGTGGCAACGTGTGCTCCTATGCTTGCCGAGGGTATATATGGGAGGTAATTTGTGTGAAAGGCGGGAATAGCACGATTGCAATCGGGACAATGTACATTGATTGGGATTTGCATGTCCACCTGCCCACCTTGGCAGTTCCTTACTAGTCTTCCCATAGACAGGGAATAGGAACATCACATTCAGAGATTCTTGACACACTCTTATCATGGAAAACTGCAACCGAGAGAAACGTCGATGATGGAACTATTTGATAGATCCTGACAAGCCTGGTAGGGGAGCCTGTCAAGTTGTCAACTTGTGACATGCCAATGCCTTCTTTGAATGGCAACATCGAGGAGTTTGACTTTACATCGACTAAGTGCCCACCATATCGTAGCCATCAAAGGCCTCCCGCATCAAAGCTAATTATGACTCGTAAGATCTATGCAGCTTCATGCGGGCAAGCTTTGGCAAGCAACGCTCTCCCAACAAGAATCGCAATCCGCTACTAGGTACACTCGGTGAGGTTATTCCGGTAGGATAGGTCCAGGCCGAGAGGCCAGGATCAAAGGCCATATTCTCGGGCGAATTAGCGGGGTGCTTTGAGCGGCTGGGCAGAGGCGCGACCATATCAAAAAGTCATATAGACTAGTAAGAATGCAAGTTGGTATCAGCATTCGCCGACGCCGTCTAGTCACTGTTACGTTTAAACACACCGATATGAACCGGGCTCTACAAGGCAGATATAGGCGGGACCACAGAACCCCTTTGGAATCCTCCTAGAAAACACTCCCTTGAGACCCCCCGGTCAGCCATGTGCAGCGTTTCCCCACTCAGAAGCCAGGATGCTTCTGTCTTCCCCAAGTAACCCTGTCGGCTTGTCCACGCTATCCTTTTCGCGTGGTCCACTATGGTGTCCGTTCCTCTCTTTGTCTTCCGACTGCTGCAGCTGTCATGTCAGGAAGGTGGTATCGATCTGGTAAAGAATACAGCTTCGGAGCCTCATGAGACTACGGGGTCGATCCGTCCCGGGTCTCCTGGGAATAGATACCGGATCCGGTCGTTGCTCAGCTGCTACGATCCGTGGCCAATTACGAACCGTGAAGCTGCAACGGGGTTGACTGGACTCACAGGTGGTTGGAGTGAGGTGTTACAAGGTTGTGGGCGCCGCATATCGGTAAGAAGTACGTTGTTATGAATGTTTCTTATTGCAGTATTAAGACGCGAAACCCGCGTGCTGTCAGAAGAAATATGTATGCATATATAACTGTTAGTCGCATTTAGAGACAGTAACCAGTAAACTGGCTATATCGTTAGCGAGGACGCAAAAAGCAGATATCGTAAATAGCGCCGCAAGCATTGCCCTATTATTTGCGTACTAGTTACTGTACGAGTATGGAGTAGCGGGCGCCGCATTGATGGCTTGCCAGTGATGCATACATCAAGGGATCCATCTTGGTATAAGATAATCTGTGAAGCTAGATAGACTGAAGGGCCAAGACAACAATCCTTGAAGCATCGCTCAATAGAAGTTCGAATTAAACCCTAACTAGCAGGTTGGTGATTTTCCGGTGTGAAGAAGATCGAGCTGTGCAGTTCTACCTTGACATTATATACGGCGCAGTCGAACGAAGTAACACCACCAGGGGCCTGTCTACGTATACTCGGAAGAAAATAAGCCTCCGGTTTACCTACACAGATGCAAAAGGTAGGTATGCTGTGGGTCGGGCCGTGTCGAGAGTGCCGATGTTCACTCATGAAACGATATACGGAGGCATAGCCGAGGTTGGCAAACTACCGTTGTCAGTAAGCTATAGAGACGGCCAAAGGGTTATGAAAGAGCTATATTCCATGTCGACGCGCATGGCCATGCGTAAATAGTGGGCTAGAGTAGTAGATATACGACGTTCAGGGTCGTGCTCATTGTTCATGGACCCAGAATAGCGGCGAATCCGCCCCTCCCCCGAACCTAGCTGATCATTTTAAAAGATCTGCCAGTCCCCCCCTGTCACATTGACCGTACAAGAGGCGTAGAAGAGCGTTCGGCGAAGAGAAACATTGGCTGGCTTACGTACTACATCGTGAAAGCCATCCACAGTATCGGTACATTTAGCGTCTTCTCTGTTCGGTCAAGAATGCATGGCATGGAAGGTGCCGTAATGAGCCATCCTCCGTTGGCGAAGTTGCACGGTAAGTAGTCAGGGGGCTTAGTAACCCTATACAGTCAGTTGGGACGCCTAGTGGACTAAGCCTGAACGTGTATATCGTCGGAGGCAACCAGAATCGGGGTGACACAAACCTATCTAATGGGATCGAAAAGAAGTACAAGGGGCAGATCCAATGACGAGCGATGGCGACATGTATGTAGGGTGGAAAAGTGTACAAAACCGCTACAGCCGCGAGACATCGGCATACAGATAGATACCACCCGTCCATTTATAGGTAGGATCCATCGATATGCTGGGGATCTGGATACTTATATTGGGGTGTGGGCCGGGGAACAACACGGTTGCATCGCCGCTGTAGTAGGTGCAGAATACCATGATATCCCGAGATTATGACAGGATCGTCTCTAGGATGGGCATATTGCCCCCCTCCCAGATAAACTGGTGGTATATGACTGGGTCTGCTAAACTACGTAGAGCTAATCAACCAACGCCCCCGTCCGTATGCTGGCCAGCCACCTACCTGCGTGTGGTCCCTAGATGTCGGATCTTCTGCCTACCTAGTTGACCCATGGCATGGTATATGCACACCAGGTGAAAATCCGTGATTAACGCTTTAGCTAACACGTACTCAAACACTGGACAAGATGGCTTTTTCATGCCGGCCCGTGTCTTTGGTGGACGTTAGGAAGGGGGTGCGGTTCGACCATGACCCCCGGGGGGTTCCCATGGTTCGCTCTTGACGCTTATATATATCGCTAGACTCCTGTACCCGTGCTTCGAGTCTTCGTTGCTCATATTCTTGAGAAACATAGTATTGAGTCGAGACGTTTCGACCGTTGGATATAAATATCTTTAGCCTATACGCCGAAGCAATATCTCTTTCCGAATTTATATCTGAAAACCACCCTTAAAAGGGATATTCCTTGAAAAACCTGTGTCGTACCAATATAGAGGATTACACCGTCCGTCCATCACCACGTACCGTTGTCGTCATTGCCAATGGCGCCCTCTGCAATCTCCGACATGGAGCCGCTACTTCGAGATCTACCGATGAAGCGGTCTACGATTAGTGCTTCGGTCCTGCATGGACCGCGGGATCTACGATTGGTGAGTTTTCTGCGCATGAGGTCGCGTCCCCCGAGCTTACGGTTACACCGGCCGGGGTCGCCTTCACGGCGGCCCTTTTCCCCCCATCTCACCCCCCCCCCTTTTCGCCAATCTGGCTCCTGTCAAAATTGAGAAGAAGAAGAAGGGGTGATCCTGGTAATAACCTTATTTGAACGTTCCCGCAGGAGGCCAGGACCATCGAGGCGCCGGGGGACGGCGAGCTGCAGGTGGCGCTGCGATCGACGGGAATCTGCGGCTCCGACGTCTCGTACTACACGAAGTTCGCCAACGGGGACCTGTGTGCGTGCGCGCCGCTGTCGCTCGGACACGAGTCGTCGGGGGTCGTCGTGGCGGTCGGTCCGCGGGCGGGCGGCGGGTTCGCGGTCGGCGACCGCGTGGCGCTCGAGGTCGGCGTCCCCTGCGGCCAGTGCGGCATCTGCCGTAAGGGCCGGTATAACCTCTGCAAGAAGATGCGGTTCCGCAGCAGCGCCAAGAGCGTGCCCCATTACCAGGGCACCCTCCAGGAGAGGATAAATCATCCCGCGGCCTGGTGCCACAAGTTTGTCGTCCCCACCCCTCCTCCCCACGCCCTTTGGTATGCCGCGCTGCATAGTGAAGACTGACAAACTTGTCGCAGACTACCGGATCATGTATCTTTCGATGCTGCAGCCCTCCTCGAGCCCTTGTCAGTCGCCATCCACGCTGTAAACCGCGCCAGTCCAGCTCCGGGCTCCACCGCCCTCGTTATAGGCGCCGGCACCGTCGGCTTGCTAACGGCTGCCATGGCGCGGCAGTCGGGGTGTAGCACGGTGACGATCAGCGACGTGGATGCCGGACGGGTGGGGTACGCGCTGAAGAAGGGGTTCGCGACACACGGATTCGTCGTGCCGCGACGGACAGACGCATCGTCGTCGTCGTCGAGCAACTCGTCCGTGTCGTCGGGAAGCTCGACGCCGCTGGAGTGCGCCGGCGTCGTGACGCCGTCGAGCATATTCTCGACGTCGATCCACGGGCAGCTCGAGGGCGCGAAGGGGCTCGCGGCGGACATCCTGGCGCTGACGCGGGCGCCGGCAGCGCTGCGGCGGGACGAGGACGAGGACGACGGCGTCGACGTCACCTTCGAGTGCACCGGCAAGGAGGTTTGCATGCACACGAGCCTGTACGCCACGCGGCCCGGCGGAAAGGTCATCATGGTCGGCATGGGCACGCCCATCCAGACCCTGCCGGTGTCCGTCGCCCACCTCCGCGAGGTCGACATCCTCGGCATCTTCCGCTACGCCAACACCTACCCGACCGGCATCCGGCTGCTGTGCGCGCAGGGCTACGGCGGCGGCCTGCCGAGCCTCGATGACATGGTCACCCACCGGTTCAAGGGCCTCGGCGCCGCGAAGCAGGCTTTCGAGCTCGCGAGCAGGACGGTCGACGACGATGGTAACCTAGTTTTGAAGGTCGTCATCGAAGCCTAGGCGCGCCTCTGCCAGAGACGAAGAAACATGGGGAAAAGAGAATAATGAAAAATAATCAAGGGAGCTAGACTTCAGGAACTCTATCACCTTAACGATGGCCATAGGTTCGCACCTAATCACAAGATGGAGCGCCGCACACTCGACTCGACATTCTCCTTTTCCACCTTCCTTCGATCGCTGATCTTATCTTAACGTCACGTGCCTACCGGGTTCTCTTTTTCTCATGCCAATGAGTTTTTCAATCAGGCATAGAAAATTTTCGCATCAGCACTCTCTATCTTTAGACAGGGCGTTGTTATGCCTTGGTGGTTTAGGTGACGGGAAACCTTTTTGAAGGGCTGCCCTCGAAATTCCAAAAGGACAGAATAGGGCCGGCGAGCTGGGCAAGTCGGAAAAGGAATTTTTGATTTTTCAAAAGGAAACAGGGTGTTGGGAATACCACCTATGTGCTTTGTAACTTTTTTTTCTTCAGTTGACCCTCAACTATTGTCAGGTCCCTCTGGGCTTCTCTCGTTTCCACTATACATTCAGGGCTTCAGGAAAGAGATAGTGTGTTGGGGGGCCGGGGTGGGGAGGGAAGGGGGGTAATCGGTAATTGGTTGGTAGAATGTGTTCAGTCACTAGTGGGCAGAGGCAAATAAGCAACTTGTAAGATTGGATATGATAATGCGATATAATGGTTGGTAGTTAACTGATCTGGCTGTTCGACCGCATACAGGTTACCTAGGGATTTCCCGTGTCACGGCGCGTCAATAGCAAGTGGCTGGTACTAAGTACTGGACGATCGTAGGGGTTGTACTCCGTATCCAGAGTGTTAGCAATGCAGGAACCACATACCATATGTTTTGGTATCACAGCAAAGTTATACACCCGGGGGCAGTCACTTTGTATCTTTCTGATATCTGGGCTTCCGCGTATATTACGCTGCTCTTCTCATAGTCAGGACCTTCCTCTATGTTTTAATTCCCGCTCAAGGCAGCATCACGTGGCTATCCATAAACGCCTCCTTCGCCATGCAAATGCCATAAGTCAAGAACCTTCTAAAGGCTAAAAGCGTACTCCACACTTCGGAGTCGCGGTCAGAAGAGTAGCATCATGCCCCTCACTGAATGGAGATACAATGTGTCGAACCTGGTGATCCATCGTCTCACATGCTAAGGTCCCCAGCTCCAGCCATGAAGCCACTACGCTCCGCAGTCATCGCGTTTTCCACAAGCTTCCGGGCATGAACCTTAGACGCCTCAACAACGCTGAACTTCTTACCGATGCTGCGGGCTTCAGTCATGCTCTGCATAACGTCATTGAGTAAGCCCATGAGGTGGACGTCGTTGGCTTCGCTGAGCATCTCTTGCTTGAAGGCTTCCGTGTTGGATGGAACCACGAGTGATAACCTGTTGACAAGGGCTTGTATGGAACGTAGAATAGTATGCGACGGAGTTGTGTGAGAGCCGTCAGGGGTCTCAGTCTCGGCCCCGGCAGCTGATAGATAGGATGGAGGAAGTCGCTCAAGGTAGGTAGTTAAAAGATTGATGCGGGATTGAAGCATTTTTACCGAATTCGCCTTGGCGGTTAATGCTGCAATCATCTCTTCATCATCTTTTGACAGGACCTGCGGATTTGCTGCAGCTGTGGCCGCGGCCGCAGCTGTTTCCTCCTTTTCAACTTCATGTTGGGGTTGCTTTCCCTTGGGATCCTTGGCCTTGGGATCCTTGGCTGGTTGCTGTTGGTCCCTCTGCTCGCTAACCGTCGCATTACCTGCTCCTCGCGCAATAAAGTCCATACTGATCATCTCAGCCCCCCCAGTCTCGACCGAGTAGGGGAGCTCCCTGAACTTCAGTTTCAGCGGGGGCTCTCCATCCCGCATCTCCTTGTCTTCACCCTGATCGCCACCCCTCGGTTCGTCCACTTCGTAGATCGATTCGTAGATTGTCAACGGTAGCTTACTTCCGGCGGAATGATCAACGGCCTCCTCGGGGTGGAAACCCAAGAGCAAAGAGGATTCGTTATGCTCTGAAAGGAGATAGGTATGAATCGGTAGGATAGTCATTGTGGGCCCGGATTTTGGGAGGACTGTATACCAACCGACGAGGTCGAGCTGAGGGGACTTGTGGATTTGTTTCACTGCAGCCGATTCTGATTAGCAAAAAAAGTCCTCTGCGATCAGGCCAGGGATATACCAACTCTGGTCTAACCGCTGTGCGAACCAGTCAGCATGGAGAATGACATTATCATTCTCCTCTAGAGTGGCACACTCGAAAGCATGTTCTATGGTGATTTCTCTTCCATTTTGCTGGCCTATCAAAGCCCCGACTATAGGGCCACTCTGCTCTCTCAGAGTATGTCGCGTGATATAGTCGGATATGGTGAGGAGGACGAGGGGGTGCAGCACAGCCTGTAATCCGGATTCAGATGACTTCTGCGAGGACAAGAGGGAATTCTTGTCCGCTGAAGCCTCCATGGTTCCTTGAAAGGTTGCTTCTGTCAGGTTCTTCTTGGTTAAGAAATTCCAGGCAGAAGAAGGGGAGGTGAAGAAAGTCAAGAATCAGAACAAGAGTAAGAAGATGAAGAGAAGATGTGGAAGATGTTAGGTAAGATGTCTTCAGGTAACTACCAGGCACTTAGGTAGGTTGCGCTACAGGCTGCCTAGGCTCCTCCAGGGCTGGGTTCCAGGGCATCAATCAGGGTCTTAATCAGGGCTGTTTGTTGGTGGATAAAGTGGGTACCTAGGTACTTAGTAAGTTAGGCATAAGGTACCTAGGTACCCCAGGTTGCACTTTCCAGGTGGATTGTCAATTACACATAACCCTGGAGAGTTGTAACTACCCCGCTATCTGATAGCTAACTGGTGTGGACCATTGATTATGTAACAAATTAAAGCTTAGGAGCTCCCAAGTTTGCAATCAACACCTCCTGTGCCAACTGCCAGCCAGCGTGTGACACCTGTCATAACCCCTTTCTCTTCCATTATCCTGGACACTTGTACATCCAAGAGGAGAACAGATAGAATGTCTCACAATGCCTCACAGATACCTCTGGAAATTTCTGCTATAGATAAATACCCCTGATTCATCTAATACGATGCGACTTTTGGTGTTTGCTAGGTCATGATACACTTAAAGCAGTAACATGCAACGTTAGATTTATCTATCGCTTATGCTCCTTGAGTCCACACCGGTTAGGCCAGGGTTTGTTAAACCCTGTGAACTTCCTTTCAAGCACCAACATCCAACTGTTATACGAAAGAGAGCCCTTTTCCAACAATGGGGAGGTTCACAACTAACTCAGATGGGGTCTGAGTCTGCCTCAGCCCTTTCTTGAGAAAGAAAATGGCTACATGTATGTCTGTGTGCTACCTGTATGTGCCTGAAAGAACATATCTTCGTGAGATTTATAAAGTGTTGCAAAATGTTGAATACCTGCTTTTCATCGTTTCTATTGATCTTCATTGACTCAAAAAAGCCCTTAAAAGACTGTGGGGAGACCACATATTGCAGAGAGTCAAGGACAAATATATGTATGTACTCTGGTGCCATCACTCTGACAAGAAAATGCCAGTTCAGCAGCACCCGTCACTTGGTCAATATGACATGTCAGATCCCATAATGGCTCAGAATCATGCCCCGGGACCCTCGTCCATCGCCATGCCTCCCACTACAACAGCGCCCCCTTCAGTGATCCCTTCGAAGAGGTCCGACGATGACGATGTTCAGTTCATCTCCTCGCAGCCAGTGAAGAGGCGCAGGGTCAGCGATAAGAAACACCAACTGGAGTGTCACCCGCCGCAATGTCGCCCACCACAGTGCGCTCCTTCAGGCCCACCGGTCTCTTTCCCGAATATGCCTCCTGCTTGTGGCCCTGTCCACATGCCTGAGCCATTTCCTAACCCGATGTCCTTTCCCATGCCCATGCCTATGCCCATGCACGATACTAGTAACACGAGCGAGGCAAGCCCGGGATCCGAAAGGCGGCTGAGCACTGGGATGGTAGGATTACCATCGGACATGCAGGCAGTCGAGCTCACATACGGGATCAGGGGCGTGTCACTTCCGGTTCTGGAGAACTTTGTGTTCGACCAGCCACGGCGGGGTCCGAGGCCGCCGAGCTCCCCAGAACTGTCCCCGAAACAGCTGCCTCCGCAGACCATCTCTCCCGCAGAGTTGAGTCTCCACCCATGTGGAGACCCAGCAGCCGATCCCAGTCTTCATGGAAGCTCTAATGGGGGGCAGGCAGTTCATAGTATGAAAGAGAGCGCTGCCGAGCCGGCGACTACTACTGGTAAAGAGGCAGGACATTCAGATAATGCCCAGGGCTCTTCGACGGGTCGGCTTCATGTATTGAATACCCCAGTCAACCAGCCAGCTTCTCCAGCTTCAGGAACGAGCGAGCCTTCCAACCCGTCTCACGGCAAGACGTCATCCATGCCACCGCCACCTCCACCTCCTCCGGCGCCTCGCTCTGAGCCCGCGCAGGTGCATGATTCCCAGCAGTGCCACGGGGCGGCGGCGGAGCAAGTAACTGCCAAGCCCACGACTCAGCACAAGAATGTGAAGCAGCCCTGTCTGGTCTGCGCCAGGATGAGGCAGCAGGCCAGCAATATGGCCAGAGCGCCGGGGATGGCATTGATGCCGCAGCAGCAGCAGCACATGCCCCCGCATCAGCTAATGCCACAGATGCCGTGCCACCAGGCGGCGTACGGGCAGCCTCTCCCGCCTCACATGATGGGTATGACGCCGCATGGCATGCACCCGTTCGCGCCGAGCTTTCCGATGATGATGCCGGTCCAAGGAAACGGCTTTACCAACCTCACGCCCCAGGTATTTGTGCAGCCACCACCACAGCCCCCCGCTTCTGCCCCGCCTCCTCAGTCGCCTCAAGGGGTACATCCAAGAGCAAACACCCCTGTAGGAAAGCCGGAAGGAAAAGCGGGGAGCCCGATGCCGAATGCTACGCCCAGCGGTGCTGCTACAGCGACCCAGGAAAAGAAGAGTCCCAAGTCAGGAGCCAAGGGCACGGAAACTTCGCCAACTTCTTCATCCACTGGCACCACCCACGCCACGACGCCCGCCCCCGTGAAGCCTCCGGCGTCGCTCATCCAGCCAACATACCGGAAGCCGTCGCCGAACCTGATCGTGGATGTGGCGGAGACGTGCCAGGAGCGGTTTCCCTTCGAGGAGGTGGCGCGGCGGCACAACGTCCCCGTCGAGAAGGTGTTCGACGTCTTCGCGGCCATCATCCAGGTACCGCTTCTGCGGTGCCCGACAGACCGGCGCCGCGCCGGCAAGCTAGCCACCTCGCGCACCAGGGAGTACGCGAGGGCGAAGAAGGATATTCAGGAGTCCAGAGCTGCGGCGGTGGGGAATGGAGCGGCGACGACAGCGGCGTCGGGCAGCAGTAATACGGAAGGGGGAATCGTCACGCCGATCACACCGCTCGATATAGCGCAGCACATGGGAACCGTGAACTTTCCGGAGGGCTTCAATCTGGGGAACGGACAAGCGTGATGAGTCAGAGTCAGAGTCAGAAAGAGAGAGAGAGACTTTAAGAAGCACTTGGTTTTTTAATGCTAGGAGAAAACTGTATAAAAGTTAGGAAGGAAGATCACTTGATTGAATTACCCCGCTAATTGCCTGGCTAGATAGATAGAAAGAAATAGAAAAATGTGAATGAAAACAAACCCAAGCAGAATATATATTTACCGATGACCTACGACTGGTAAGGTGTACTACCGGGGACCATCGCCCTGGGGGACAACTTACTCTTAGCCTTAGCCTTAGCCTTCCGCTTCCGCTCCTCGGCGTCAATCAAGCCTAACCAAATGTCGCCGTCCTCATCCTCGGCTTTTTCTTGCGCCGGCTTGCTGACGGGGGTCCTAGACTTGGCCTTGGGCCCCTTGATGACGTACTTCTTCCCGCTGCTCGATGAGGCCGCTGCGGCGGTGGTGGCGCGGGAGCTCGGGGAGGACTCACCTGCGAGCGATGGCCGGAGCTCAGGCTCGGGCTCGGGCTCGAAGTCGAAGTCCATTTCCGACATGCACTCCGCCAGCTCGTCTAACTCTTCGGGAGTGGGCAACCAAGCCGCGATCTTCTTCTTGTGCCGGAGTGGGTGGAGCGGGGTGTGCTCGCCAATGGGGTCCTCGGGCTCCGGCAGCTGGTGGTGCTGCTTCCTCGTCCGTGCTGCCGCCTCAGCAGCAGAGGCAGCGACGGCAGCGGAGGCGGCCTCCTCCCGCTTCTTGCCCTCGGCCTTCCTGCGCGCGTCCGCCTCCAGCCTGCGCTCGAACTCCTCGACGCCCTCGTGAAGGCGCGCCAGGCGCTGCTCGTCGAGCTTGCGGTTGAGGTACTCGAGGGGGTCGACCTTGGGCCTCGTCACGCGCGGTCCGACGCGAAGGGGGACGCGCGGCTTGCCCTCGCGCACGCGCAGGCGCTGCTCCTCCTCGATTTGCCGCTCCGCTTCCGCGACCGGCATCCATATGTTCTTACCGTCAATCCACCGGGAAGTGTAGCCCGCGGCCTCGGGCCCACCATTGGTAATGACCCGGATCACGCTCGGCACGTGCGCGGTCGGGTACTCCACGCCGTCGATGTTGGTAGTGCCCACGCGCCGGTTCTTCTCCTCGCCGATGGCGGCGTTGGTGCGCTCCCGCAGGCGCTCCAGCTCGTCGTGGATCCGCGCCACCTCGTCGGCGCGCCGCGCCTTGAGGGCCTCCGTCAGCCGCGCCGTCAGCTCCGACTGCGCCGCCCGGTACTTCCGCCCGATCTGGCTCGCCCGGAACTCCGGGTCGCACTTGGCGCAGGTATCGGCCAGGAAGTGGTGCGAGCCCTCGCCTCCGGGCTTGCCGCACCGCGTCTTCCGGCACTCGGATCGGTAGTGCACCAGCGTGTGGCCGCACGACAGAGTGTAGACGTCGCCTGAGCACATGGTGATTTTCTTTTTCTTTCTTTCTTTCTTTTTTTTTTTTAAAAAAAAAAGGTTGTACTATGCTGTGTGTGTTCGGTCTTCAGGTGTATTGTTGTTCCAACCAATATTTACCTAGATCAACTGGGTATGGGTGATGAATGGCGCTGAATGTCTTATTGATACAGAAGCCAGATGTCTCACTGGGGTTCTCTCCGACGACGACTATAAGTAATGCCTCCCCGAATAAAGGAAGCGGTAGCAAGACAAGATCCATTGTGAACAAATAATGAACTTGGGCAGAGATGGCGCCTTATTCACCAGCCTTGTCTGCAAGAACTCCTGTCTCTGTTTCTTTGTCTTCACAGAAGCCTCCGAATCTACAGGTCATTTGTCCAATGGCATTGTCAAAAAGAGGTCATTGTTATAGGCTTTGTGGTCGGCAAGGCTGAAGTGTTCTCGAAGGTTTTGGCTACTACGGAAAGACAAGGCTTGAAAGGCCCCGACGTGGTGTCTGGATGGCTCAGGTCCCGACTCCTTGGAAATCTTACCGCTTCCTTATCACTTACCGACACACTAAATGTCTTGTCTACAATAGCCTTCCTTCGCAAGTTCAGTAAGACAAAGAGGGGCGGGCAATCGATAACGAGGGCTTTCGTTTCGTACACCGATCTCCCATCATAGAATAGACATGTTTGAGATTTGTCTTTCGGGACTTTTTGAGGTAGGTTGGACACGCAAGTCTGTGTTCGACGATGGAACGGTTAAGTCCGTAATAGAGGTGAGCCATGCAGCGGAATAGCTCATGTACCTTGCTCGCCGCTCGATTTGACGATGGCGGGCTATTCGCGAAGTGGCGCATCCCAAAGTCGATCAGCGGCTGGTCGTACTTTTACATATCGAACCGTTGATGTGCAAAACATGGATCCCATGGATGTCTCATCTCGATGTGTTCCTCTCTCCTATATATATGCGCTAACGGCATTTCACCCGATAGTCCGGGGACAATATTGATCGACAGCGGCACCCGGGGAAGTCGACGCCTGCAGAGGATGGAAGCACTGACCCCCACCGAAAGCTTTAAAGCAACGTCTTGGGAAGTTGCTGATATTGTTATGCGGTTGAAGTGAGTGTCGCAATGTTACTACACACAAAAACCACGGGCGTGGGTAGGACGAAGCGACCCGATAGGGTTCGCAAGACTCAGGTGCCGGGTATATGCTACCGGGAGCATTTCTTCCTGAAGCCTGAAGCATGGTATCTATATGTTGTGTTGCATAATATTACATCCTAAAAAGAATGATAGGGAGGGCGGATGCTGCCCTGAATCTGCCATGGTTCGAGCAGTGATTTGCCTTGTGGCAATCCAACCTAGCGGGTTATATTATATAATATGAGCATGGCTGCCCATATAGCCAATGGAGCCTTGTGGTATCATGGTTTCATGGTAGGATGGCAGCATGGCAACATGGGTAGGTAAGGTTGCACGAGGCACGTAGGCGAGCCGGTAACTGATCCGGCCCGCCCGTTGGTAAGTAATAAAGGAATGCCGAGTCCGAACACGGCATTGAGAGGCGCTTCTCAATAGGAGGCGAAGAGTTGAGATGATACTGAGACCTTCGTGACTTAGCTGTTACCTCGAAGGTTCTTGACTATACATCTACTGTGACAAATATCATACCCATTGTATACTTAGGGTTTAGTCGATTAATGGTATGCAGCAAGGATAGCGCGGAATGTAGCATTAGCTGACGTCAAGACGGAACAGACAATGAGCTATCATAAAAACTGTTGAAGGCAAAAAACATGAGATACATGTTCTATAAGTGCGCCAAGGTGAAAGGGCATCGAGAGGACCACACACCTTTGTACAGTAAGAGCTAAATACAAGGCCCACCCTTCAATAAGAATATAACCGCGATAGCTACTTAATACATACTAAATACATGTGCAGTAACTGCAATTATAGCACGATGGATAAGATAAGATAGCCCAGATTATCTCTCGAGCTCCAGCTATTATTATCTATACCTAGTAGTATGTACCTGAAGTGTTTACTTATTCTACTACCTGCCTACCCTGGTAACAAAAACAAGACGAACATACTCTCTCCCATTTCCAATTGGCTTACTATCTTTAATCCCAACAACTCAGCCTCGAACCAACCTTTTAACAGCCTCGTAATGACGTTTTAATTTCCCACCTCTAGAGCTACGGTCCAATTATTTCGTACCAGCCTACGAGGTTCGAACTCTTCCCCAGTCCTCCTTTTCGCCTTTCGAAAATAATAGCCATATGCACAAACCCAATATGGCGGCGACACACATGACGAACCCGCTGGCAACCGTCGACCAGCTCTACCGGCGGGCGTCCTACAGCGCCATGCCGACGGACCTGCAAGACCTCGTCTTCTTCGCGACGCAGCGCCTGACCCAGGCCGCCGGCATCCTGCTCCGTCTGCCCCAGTCCGTCACGGCGCAGGCCAACGTCCTGCTTGCGCGGTACTGGCTGGTCGAGTCACCGCTAGCCGATGAGTTCAGCGTAAGCCTGTCCTCGGTCCACCTCCACTTTACCTTTCATTTTTCCTGGCTTTCGTCTCCCGAGAAACAAAACAAAACAAAACCTGCTCTATGACGTGACTAGCTGACCGTATCCCCTCTTTGCGATTGTGGGTGTAACAGGACGTTTCCGCCGCGTCGCTCTTCCTCGTCGCCAAACTCAGCGCCCATCCTTGCCCGCCTCGCGACGTCTGCAACGTATACGCGTATCTCCTGTCCTCGAGCTCGGCACTCGGCAAAGGCAGCGGTGGCGGCGGCGACCACAAGAGCAACAGCAACAGCAACGAAGGCAACAATAACAACAACAACAGTAATAGTAATAGTAATGATAATAATAATACCAACAACACCAAAAACAACATCCCCGCGAACGACCCGTCGTCCTACTACCTCAGCGAGAGCGCGTACGCGGAGGCGCACAACCGGATCCTAGCGCTGGAGGGCCGAATCCTGTGCGCGCTGGGCTTCGACACGCACGTAGCGCTGCCGCACGGGCTCGCGGTGACATATCTGCAAGCGCTGGATTTCTTCGAGCGGGAGCACCACCCATCGTCGGCCTCGACCTCACAATCACAAACGGAGTCGCGGGCGGCATTGGCAGGCCGGACAACGGCGTACCTGAACGCGGCGCTGCTGTCGCCACAGTTGCTGTACCTGACGCACCAGCCGCACGCGCTGGCGGTAGCGGCGGTGTACGCGGCGGCGCGGGACGCCGCCGACGCCAAGATGCCCGAGTGTCCCTGGTGGGAGGTCTTCGACGTCGACCGCGAGGAACTCGGCTTCCTCGTCGTCGCTATGCGCAGTGTTCGCCCCTGGGCCCGCCGCCTCGCTGACAGCTTCCCCGACGCCGCTGCCGCCCCCATGGTCGTTAGGGACTTCGTCGAGGCTGAGATGCGGCGGAGGGGGCTCGCTGTCGCGAATGGCGGGGACGCTGCGAGTGTCAAGGCGCGGGAGCGAGGCGAGGAGGAGGCTATGTTGCGCAGGATGGATGAGACTGCCGTGCCGATGGAGGAATGATGGTGCACTTATATGGCGCGGAGAAGTCATTATGTCCCATGTACTACCTACGTGGCAATTACTGCCTTATTTCACGCGGATTTTTCAGCGGTTTAGCAAAGTCTTTTCTCTTTAATCCCTACTACCAAGCAATGCAGCTCAAAGCCAATACCCATTATATATAATTTGCTCCCGGAAAATGCTCTCCATTTACATTATACGCCTCCCCCCAGTCCATGGCGAAGATATAGTAGGATACTCCCGCAGCTCTGTACATAAATGGGGCGGTGTGAAATAGCAGTGGGCGATCACCTGGTCAGGTACATGTATCAGCGGCACGGGCCGTGCGATAGATAGAAGCGCGCTGCGTTACTCTTTCACGCGATGCCGGGCGGGAATTTCAGGAGTGACTCTAGCGCCCTGAGCAGGTCGAGGGTGAACTGCTCGCGATGACGGTCGAAGGCCGCGGTGGCCTGGTCGAGGATGCGGCGCTCGGCCGTCCTGCGGGCGGAGCGGAACTGGGCGCCGGCACGCGTGACCGCCAGGTCCTCGCCGGCTACCTGCAGCACCTGGTACTGGGCATTGTTGCGGCGCAGTTCCTGCGCCGCCGTCCGGTAGATCTCGAGCTTCTTGCAGTCCAGCCCGACCGCGGTCCACTGCACTATGCGCCGGGTCTCCACGAAGAGCGCCGCGCGCTCCCCGTCCCGCAACGCCTCGCATAGTCGCGTGCAGTCGTCGATCAGGCCCGTTAGGTCGGACAGCTGCTCCGGCTGCGGCGAGGGGAGCTTGACGGCGCACCGGTGGAACAGCTCGATGACGGTCTGTACGCCGTTCCTCGAATTTAGGGCTGTCTCGGGAACAAGGTATAGGTTTTCTTTGCCTTTCTCGGCGCTGGTCTTCGGGGCGTTCGATGCGGTTTCCTCGGGGCACTTTGCCTTCTCGTGGACAGTATCTTGCTCTTCCCTGGTGCGCGACGTCAGTGATGAGAGGACCTTATTCCAGTTCATGAACGGGCACCAGGTCCGGATCCAGGCGAACGTCGCGTCCTGGGCGACTTGTCCGAGCACCATGATGGCGGGCTGTATGCCCTCCTGTCCAATGCCGCGGAGCCTCTTGTCCGGGTACTCGCGGTAGAGGTCCTCCAGGCACCTCTCGACGAACTGGGGCTGTGCGGCAGCGGGCTGTACTGGAGCGTCGTTCGAGAACCCCTCCTTGGCTGGACCCGGCTGTCCAAAGGACGGGGGCTTATCCGCGTTTATCGGCGTCCAGTGGTTCGACACGCTTTGGGTTTCACGGCCTGCTGTGAACAGACCGCGGCTCTCCTCGGAACCCGCAACGCTTGCGAAGCCCATCATGTTGCCATTCGCGGCGGCGGAAGCCCAGTTTGCCCCAGAAGACGCCTGCCCAGCGCTGGCTTGTACTGGTGGGCTTGAGGGCGCCTTGGTCACGATGGGACTTGGCTGGCTAACGGTCATAGGCTTGAGGACGATTGGCTCCGTCTGGTTTTTCGAGGTGCCCGCGGCTCCGCTCAACTTTCTGCTGTTCACGCCGGAACCCGAAAGGTTGGTGAGACCCATCAGCCTCCCCTTCGCCGCCGCATCCGAAGCCCGATTCTTCCCAGGCGACCCTTGCTGGGAGGCGGCGGTTTTGCCATCACTGCGGTTCTGGTCCGCATTGCCCTGGCTATTGCCGTTCTTACGACCCTGTTTACGCTTTTTAGCCATGCTGCTGCTTTGGGGGTGGAAACTTGGTGATTTCGAGTGTTTAACCCCCAAGTCGACTCGTGCTCGCGGGCCACGGAAATCTAAAAACCCGTAAATCAGAAACAACAAAGTCCTCTGGGGGTTTCTCTCCGCGAAGTAGGAAAGCTCGAGCCTAAGAAGGTGAATGAAATGAAGGTCGTCTAACTGACTGAATGGCGATAAAACTTTGATATGATATCGCTTGGTCTGTGTGGCTGCCTACCTAGGTAGCTATGTATGTTGTTGTTGGGAAGGTGCTCACCGGAGTGTCAGTAAGTGAGTTAGTTAGGTATACAGGTAAACAACTACCTTGAAACCTAAACAAACATGTACCTAGGCTAGGTACCGTAGTTATAAGCATACCTATTGCCTAGCACCTTCCTTCGAAGACGGCTATTCTTCCTCGAGTGTGCGAACCTTGAGCGAGTATGCGTTTAAATGAGGGAACGAGCTACCTCGACCGGGACAATGCGTGAAACTCCTATTGTACTACTAAATTGGCCTGGAGCATACGGTGAAGATTATGTAGGGAGTATAGGAACATATTTCGTGGTGTGTAACTGACTATGTTTTGGTACTCACGTATTGTTTTATTCTTATTTCTTTTATATTCTAATCGGAATAATCGCGCGTGGGATAGGTGTCTAACGGGCGATCGAGCCTTGTTTACTACCTTGTGTATGTTGTGTTAACTACCAAGCAGTAATGTCTTCCACTTCAGCTTCTCCGAAGGTGCTCGACTTCGCCATCTGGCCAACATTGGCCGCCTCCACAAATTCTCCCTCCCTTTCCATGATATCGGGTAGGGTTTCCTTAAGGAAGTCCAGTATGTGCCGGTTGACCTGTTCGAACTGAAGCAAGAAGGCGTCGTGCCCCTCTTGGCTGTCGATCTTCTTCAGCCGGGCGTCCTTCACGTGGTGCGCTATCTCCTCCTGCTCGGCGAACGTGAAGAGCCCGTCGCTCTCGATTCCCAGCACGAGGATGGGCTGTTCGATCATAGCCAATGCCTCGGCAATGGTGTCTGCCCGGTACCGTGATACGTCGTGAGTGTCGAGCTTCCTGGTGATTGCGATGTAGCAGTTGCTGTCGAAGCGCTTGACGAATTTCTGACCCTGGTAGCGAAGGTACGATTGCGCGGAGAAGTAAGTTGTTGAAGGTAGAGGTTCACCGGCACCGAGACCCCCTTTTGTAGGGCCGGAGTATTCTGGGTCAAGAGACCTCTCCTCTCGAGCTGCGGTATCGCTCGGCCCGTTCTCAGTTGGGGTTTGGTTGGAGGAGCTGTTGGTCCTGGACAGCCTCGTCATTCTATGGCCATCGTTGTGTATATGGAGATGCGCCTCGGAAGGAGTATTCGGGCGGGGACTCTCCCGAATGGTTTGGCGCCTAGAAGGATCCGGAATGTTCCGTCCGAATCGCGCTTCGAAGGAATTCCGGCTCCTGTAGGTCAAGAGTGCAGACATCCGCGCCGCTCCAAGGCCCGTCACTGGCGGGTCGTCGAAGGAATAATACCCGTCATCATATTTGGGATCGGCGTAGATGCTCTGGCGCTGGGCCTCGCCCCAGCTGATACCCCATGCGCTATGCTGGCTGGATGTCGCGATGGGAACAACGGACCGAACATAATCCTTGCCAAAGTATGCCCATTCCAGAGCAAGCATGCCACCCATAGAACCGCCGACGACGACGGCTATCTGGCGTACTCCCAAGTCGTCCAGAATCAATTTGTGTAGGCTACCCCACTATCAGCTCTAGATAAGGATTTTTTTTTTAATTTTTAGTCCGTATCTGAACTTACTTGACGTCATCACGAATTGTGGTCAGAGGAAACTCAGGACCGTAGTTCCCGTTGGCGGGATCGCCGTCTCTGGCAGTTACGGGACTCGCAGAGCCATAGGGGCTGCCGAGACTGTTCATGCAAACAATGAAGAACCGGGAGGTGTCGAAGGCGCGCCCAGGGCCACCTATAAGGGGCCCCCACCAGTCGCTCACATCAGAGGAACCAGTTAAGGCATGGCAGATGACCATAGCATTATCCCGGTTCGGCGACAAGGTGCCTCTAGTAGTGTACGCCACGGGCACATTCTTGAGGGTCACACCGGATTCAAGAGTGAAGGAGGGGACAATGGCGAACTCCTGGTCCGGGATTAAAGCAGCAAACGGGTTCTCAGGTTGCTGCCGCGTTCTTTCTTGGAAGTATTCAGCCACTGGTCTTATCTTTATGGTTTCTGATGAGGGGTGGGCGAAGTTTGGGATGGATATGCGTTTATTACTGACCATATTTTAACGGCGAGTCGCCAGCACCGTTTACCGATGCCATCAGACCTGTGGTTCAGTAAACAGGTACTGGAATGGGAGAGCTCTCTTGTCCTTCCAGTGCCTTTGCTCTAATATGAGGATATGCACATGAAGTATAGAGGATATAGGTATAGGCACGTAAGTAAAGGTGTATTGTGAGACAAGTAGTAAAAGCAGGTGGAGGTTGGAATATAGGAATATATGGTAGGTAAGTAGTGAGTGATAGTGAGCAAAACCTCGGGCTCTGAGTCAATTTAGATCTTTTCCATCGGATCGGCTCGATAAGGAAGAATTACCTACCTAGCAGTAAGTAGACTCATCACTTGCCGTTTAGTGTAGCGTACGGGTAAGTACCTCCCTCCTAAGAGAAGCTTGCTCGGTACAATATATTTCGTACCTTACCGGAGGACAAGTCGGGGCTAGTCGGGCTAATGGGTCCGGCGGCTTGGGGGGGGATGGGAGGTTCGTTGGCTTACATAATTCCGGTTTGCGGGCAACAGTCCGATAGACAGTTCAGTGTTAACATACTGCATACCTGCGCAGGTATGTACCCCACATTAAGATAAGAGGCTAAATCAGCTCAAAAGTATTAGCTACTTAGTGCTAACAGGAATACAAAGAAGAGAGCAGTATAATTGCTATGTACTGAATACCTGATAAGTTCTTTATGCTAGCGTCCAGAAGCAGTAGCTTAAGACCTTTTTTCGCGGCTTTCCACCCCAGTACCTAGGTACTGTTTCCACCCGCAACCCGTCAACTCTACTTACTATTCAGGTACTAGTAGGTGGCCTAGGGAGGTACCTGTAGGTAGTAAGCTAGCTCTAACAAGTCTTGGACGTCTTCGCAAGACATGGAAGACAAGGCTATCACAGTCATTCATTCTGTCATTCTCTAACTCTTAGAGTACCCATTGTCAACTTTTTTTTTTTTTCCAAAGTCAAGCACCTCTAGAATACAACAACCAACGCGCATTGTTCTCTAGGTTGGCTCCTTCACCAGAATATATTTTTTCTATAAACAGTAATTTACGTCGATACGATCAATACCTTACATTGACGACTACGATTACAATTACAACCGCGAAACTCCTCTTCATCTGATGATCGTCTGTTTGAGCGCGACTTCAACTACGCGGTCGGCATTGGAATTGGCATTGTCATCGTAACAGAAGATGGTCAAGATTTGAATCGACCTTTTTTCTCTTCTGTTTTTCTTCTTTTTTTTTCTTCTTCCTCTCTATTTGAACATTCTTTCATTCTGCCATTCCAACGCTTTTCTTTATTCTTTTGTTCACCATCAAGTACCCCCCGGTCCGTACTATCATCTACGCACGTACCGTACCGGTCAGTTTCATTACGCAGACCAGACTTAATCGCGAAAGTCCAATCAATACCCTACCGACCTACCTCCCCATTACCTCCCGTTACTACCCATTACGACCCATTACTACCAAGACCAACGAGTCGATATCCAAACAAACAACAACTCGCTATTGTCATCCCACCGACAATTCATCAACCCTAATACCAACTGATACCCTCCCGTTGTTCTGATCCGCGGTCGATTTTCTATATCCAAACCCATCGCGCCCGAAGTATGCCTACCTAATCATATCAAATTCAGCCTTTCCATCTACCCATCTACTCATCTACTCACCATTATTCGACGCCATTAGTCCTTCCTCTCTTTCTACAGACTCGCACCTCCATGATCACACCCTACGTGCCACCCTGGGGTTTTCAACATGCCTCCCAAGCGGAAAAGAAACGACCACACCGGCGGCGGCCGTCCTGCTCCTCATCGTCCTTCTGATAATTCTCTTTCTCAGCACGACAGGGACATGCAAGATGCAGGACCACCGCATAATCGCCGTGCCTCTGGTGGTGGTAGAAATACCAGGAGGAACCCCGACCGTCGCGACTCCTCTAGCAGTCAGTTTGCCGCCAACGCAAACAACCGCGGTCCTACCTCTCCCCAGGCCACACGACCATCTAGCTCATCTTCCCAGCCTATCGTTGCGCCGCTTGCTATACCGGCCAACACCGCTTCGCATCCGAACATGCCGCGATCACCCGTTTCGTCTAACTACAAATATGCAGTCTTGACCGAGGCCCGCCTCTCAGCCTGGCGACAAAGTGGTCGTCAGGAAGTTATCGAACATGGCATTAACTCTAAAGGTGATGAAGATGTTGAAGAGATATCGACCATATCCCAAGAGTTCACACGCGCCGTACTTGAGAACCGCCTGAGACCTACCGATGCTGGAGAGTGTATTAGACAGATTCTTGGTTCTGATACTGGCGCCAACGATCCTTCCGGATTCAGTTTCGACGCACGAACCCTTTTCCTTGACACCATCTCCATCTTCTTAGAATCCGACGATAGCGCGGTCAACGCACCCCTCCGGGAGTTCATTGCCGCCACAGGTCTTCCACCCCAAATCCTGCGCGAACTCATGGATTCTGCTTCTCTACAACAATTAGGCCTTATACGCGACACGTTCCACAGGATGGGTATCCGCTACGCTACAAATCAGCTCTACAGACAAGCCAACTTCAATCTCCTGCGAGAGGAGTCGGAGGGCTATTCTAAGCTTGCCGCAGAGCTCTACCGGACGCCTTGTAACAGAGAATTTGACTTCCCCCTGGTCATGGCAGCGTGGGAGCGTGTTAAGGGCTTGATCGGTACATTCGACCTTGACGTGGGACGTGTTCTAGATATCGTTATCGACGTTTTCTCTGCGACAATGCTCCGAAATATCAGGTTCTACACCCGTTTCTTACGAATTAGCTCGTGGTGGCCACGGCACCAGATCGCGTATGCCGAGAAGACTTTTACGGGAGGATTACCCATGTGGGCTCTGGCCGAGAACGAACACATTAGTGACGAAGAGCTGGAGGCTCGACTTGTTGAGCGTTGCCATCAACGAGACCTGGTGTTCTGGGACAGAGCTCGAGAAGCGCACCTTGATGCATTTTTCGAGCTTGGGGGGAGACGAGTGGAGGAAGCCGACCTCCAGCGTTATGCCAGCGCCAACTCCGACCTTAAGGCCGATTCCGATGCACATCGCGAGTGGATCAATACGACAAAGACTCTACCGCCTTCTGGGAATAGGGTGGCCGCTCAGCTGCTCGGTTTCAAGTTTCGATTCTACACGTCTGTCGCACGAGACAGGAACGAGACGCTCCCTGCCAATCTTTATTATCTTGCTGCTTATCTAATCAAGATTGGGTTTATCTCTCTTCCTGATCTGTATCCTCATCTCTGGCCTGCAGATGATCAGATGGATGCACTCAGGGATCGGCGTATGCAAGAATTAGAAGAGAAGGAAAGAAACGATAGGCAGGGCAGCGAGCCCAACGCCCTTCTACGAGCCGGTGCCCTTCCTGATGATGAGCCTGCCAAGCCGTCTCTGAAACCGCGCGAACCAGTCGCAGCAAAACCCGAAGCCAGCAAACCCGACGGCAGTACGAACACGGAGGAGGAAGCAAGCCTGCCGGAGCCGAAAGAAGCACACAAAGCGGACATCGTCACACACCTTCTAGTTGTGGGGGCAATCCCCGAGGCTCTGTTCATCCTCGGCCGGTTCCCTTGGCTCCCTGATGCGTATCCTGACGAAATCTATCCTGCAATCAACCGCATAATTCTTTATTCCATCAGCAAAGCATACAAGGATACTCGGCCAACGGAAGTGCGGCCTTCGACTGGGCTCCTGGCTCGCCCGGAAGTGGCTCCGGATCAGTCAGGCGTGGCAAAAGGAAGCGTACGACTTGTTGACGGCACACCCACCAAGATCCTCAGATGGCCTCACGCGGACGGCATCGCTAAAGGCATCCTGTATCGATTCTACCTCGACGAATGGGCGGATAACGTTCCTATATGTCAGACAGCAGATGATGTCTTCACCCTCTGCGACACGTTGCTGAACATTTCCGGAGTCAACATTGGCAGAGACCCTACCCTAGTCAAGAAGCTAGCCGCCATCGGCGTCAAGAGCTTTCTACAGGATCGTTCTGCGGAAAATGCTGCGCGCTGGGAAGATCTCCTACGCCGCATTTTGGTCCCCGCCCTCAGTCTTGGCACGTCGAACGTGGACGCTGTAACGGCTGTTTGGGAGCTGCTCAAGCTTTACCCAACGCAGGTGCGGTACAACATCTATGCCGAATGTTATGAAGGGCGGATATCAAGACAGCCTTGGGTTATGAAAGCATTCAAGAACGCTCGGCTGGATACCCTAGCAACGCTCAAGCGACTGTCCCTGACAAATATCCCGAGTTCCGCCAAGAAGCTGGCTAAGATTGCGCTCTCATCGCCGGGTGTGGTCTGCAAAGTGGCTCTAGATCAAATGGAGGCCTACAGCAATTTAATCGAAGCATTTGTTGAGTGTACGAAGTACTTCACAGAGCTCGGTGATGACATTCTAGTCTGGACTCTACTCAGCTCGCTTGGCGGCAAACAACGAAGCAGGACCCAGGAAACGTCGGTGCTACTAGCCAGCAAATGGCTCCAGGCTCTATCGAAATACTCGGGTAAGGTCTTCCGCCGCTACAGCAGCCTCGACGTCACGCCGGTCATCCAATATGTGAATGAGCAAGTATCTAACGGCAACTCTACTGACCTCATCATCCTTCTTGAACTTATTAATTCCATGGGAGGTATTGTCTCGAATATCGACTTCACGGACGCCCAGCTACTGGCCTTGAGTGGGGGTGAGGTTCTTCGTCGACAAACCTTGATCCATCTAGGTGATAGGCGTCATGAGTCTACCAAGAGTGCATCCAGGTTCATCAAGGCGTTGGAACGAGCAGATCTGGCCTCACGAGTTTTGATCAATGTTGCCCATTATCGGCAGTCGGCAATCTACCACCTACCCGAAGACGAGACACACATCAAGTACATAGCATCGATCACCGACGACTCCCACCAGGCCCTTGCTCAGTATGTCGATTTGCTTCGGAGCTACCTAACTCCTGAGCAATTTGATGCCCTCATCCCAAGCGTTCCCCGGCTTCTTACAGAGTTCGGCCTGGATACCAATCTCGCCTTCATGATCGGCCGCGCCAGTTTGACCTACTACATGACTGGCCCGGGCCAGAAAGCGCCGTTTGCTACGCCTGATGCGGCGACTGCAGACTCCGATGGGGATATCTCAATGGAGGCAAAGGTCAATGGTCATACTGCTGCAGACAACTCCGAGGCACAAGATACTGAAGATTCGATGGCAGTGGATTCGCAAGGTCCTAAAGCCGAATCTCTGAAGCAATCACCGCCACCGGCAACCAATGGTCGGCGATCAGATCGTTTCCTGGATGTTCTTGAACCAATCATAAATGCTGTCCAGACAGTGCTCCCTCCCCCCATCTTCACCAAGATCAGTCCCGAATTCTACGTGCTCTTCTGGTCTCTGCAGACTGGAGATCTTGCTGTCCCGTCTGCAAGTTACAATGCAGAATCCGTTCAGGTCAAAAAGGATATCGAGGACATCAAGAAGGATCGCCGCGACATGTCTCGCAGTGGTGAAGAGAAACGGCAAGAGAAGACATTGGCTCTTCAGCAAGTTCAGCGAGATCTGCTTGGTGAATTAAGTGCCTGCAAAGAGAGGCTGAGTAAAACGAAACTGCTCCTTATAAAGCAAAGCCCAATGTGGTTCCCCATCTCGATGGCGAAGTCGACCTCGGCCGCAGATATTTTCATCGAGGAGTGCCTCATCCCCCGCATCCTTCTGTCTCCCGTTGACGCCGACTTTTGCCACAGGATGGTCAAGTTCCTACATATGAACCAGGTGCCAAGCTTTAAACTTGCCACGCTTTACGATCGATTCTTCAACGTCAACCGACTACGCTCGATGATTTTCAGCTGCACAGTCCGGGAGGCCGAATTTCTGGGTCGATTCATGAAGCTCACGCTTGGGGACCTTTCTCGCTGGCACCAAAGCAAAGCTACTTACGAACTAGAGGCGACAAAGGAAGGAAGGCTCGGGTTTGCCACTGCCTTCGACGATAATGGTAAACCTACGTCGTACATGGAGTTTGACAAATTTCGCGATATGCTCTGGACATGGCATAGGAACCTGTCAGCGGCTCTCAGGGCTTGTCTTAATGGGACAGAATGGATGCATATCAGAAATGCGATAACGGTATTGAAATCTTGTCTTGACCACTTTCCAGCCGTGGACTTCCAAGGCCGACAGTTCCAACAAGCTCTGGCCAAGATTGCGGAGCGTGAAGCTGCTTCGAAAACGGGGAGTGAAGATGGGCAGAGCCACAGAGTGGACCTCTCAGTTACTGCAAACACCGCTTTATCAGCGCTTAAGAAACAAGCTCCAAAGTGGGTTATGGTTCAGGCATTCCGCTCTAACACCGTAAGTAACACTTTTTGCATCGCCATCTGAATACAGCCATGCTTACACAATTACAGACCAATGATACACCAGAGGACAAGAAAGCAGCAGAACCAGCAAAGGGTGTCCAATCAACGACTCTCCGACCGACTGCGCCAGAGTTCAACCCGCAATCTTCAGCGTAAGTCGTATTATTGCTCGATAATCGTCCTCGCACCTTTCTAACGCCGTTCGCAGGGCCTCCGGTAATATTAAGGGAACAGCGGAAGAGGAGGATGGCGAAGTGAAGGATCTGAAAACACCTGCCACAGACGATCAGCCCCCGGAAACACAAGAAAAGGACCAAAGCACAACGAAGTCTACACTACCACACAAAGATACCAACCAGAAGTTCGCATCAGGCCCACCAAAGCCTGAGCAACCTATTTCAGTGCCCAGCAGGTCATCCACGCCAAAAGCAACGGCCCAAGCAGCCAACCCAGCACCTGGTAATAGGCAGGACTCCTCCAAGCCCTCCACATTAGCCCCAGCTCCAGGTTTACCTAGCAGGCCGGAGGTACCCTTCCCAGCCCACTTCACCCACGACAAGTTCGGCACGATACGCACCACTGCACATCCTCGGGAACATAGAGACGCTAGGGATTTGCGAGAACCTGCAAGAGAGGCCAGAGACCCCAGGGATCCCAGAGACCAACGTCAATACCGCTCTGGCGAGGATGCACACCCAGGGCG